>JAENHJ010000133.1:1429917-2029917 GCA_025330945.1 Mucuna pruriens
AAGCAATCAAAGGCCGAAATCATGTCGGCACGCCTGGTGCCGAATCAAGTCCAAGTCGGCCAGTCGGATCCAAATTCAGATATTGACAAATCTCCATTGCCACCACCACCCATAGAACTAAAACCATTGCCGAGTCACTTAAAATACGCATACTTGGACAAAGAACAGCAACTCCCGGTTATTATTGCTAGCAATCTCAACCAAGAGCAAGAAGAAAAGTTGTTGGAGGTCCTAAGGCAGCATAAGAAGGCAATAGGGTGGGAAACTTTCTGACCTTCTGGCATAAACCCTCCATCTGCATGCATAGAATATTAATGGAGGAGGAGATCAAGCCCATAAGGCAGCAGCAAAGAAGATTGAATCCAACACTCCTGGGCGTGGTTAAGAAAGAAGTCTCAAAGCTCCTTGCAGCAGGGATCATATACCCCATCTCGGATAGCCAATGGGTGAGCCCTGTACAAGTGGTGCCAAAGAAGTCAGGCTGATTGTCATGAAAAACCAGCAGGATGAGCTGGTACCAACACGGATTCAGAACAGCTGGCGAGTATGCATCGACTACAGAAGATTAAACCAAGCAACTCGCAAGGATCACTTTCCTCTGCCCTTCATTGACCAAATGCTTGAAAAATTAGTAGGGAAATCCCATTATTGTTTTCTTGATGGATTTTCGGGCTATATGCGAGATACACATCGCACTGGAGGACCAGCATAAGACAACTTTTACCTGCCCATTTGGCACCTTTGCGTACACACGCATGCCATTCGGCTTTGTGCAATGCGCCCGAGTACATTCCAACGCTGCATGCTCGAAAGCATCTTCTCGGACTTGCTGCAGGGACTGCATGGAGGTCTTCATGGATGATTTCACTTTGTTTATGCTTGACTCATTTGATGCATGCCTGAATAATCTATCCAGTGTTGACGAGATGTATTGACAAAAACCTCGTACTCAATTTTGAAAAATGTCACTTCATGGTGACTGAAGGAATAGTATTGGGCCATCGGTATCCAACAGAGGCATCGAAGTGGATAAAGCCAAGATAGACATCATATCATCCTTCCAAACCCCTCTTCTGTGAGGAGGTTCGCTCATTTCTAGGAGACGCTTGAGGCTTTTACAGAAGGTTCATCAAGAACTTTAGCAAACTTACCCCTTTGTCCAAGCTGCTACTGAAGGATGTGGAATTCAATTTTAACCAACCCTGTATTGAAGCATTTCAAGAGTTGAAAAACAGACTCACATCCACTCCCATTCTGCAAGCACCAAACTGGGACCTGCCATTCGAACTAATGTGTGATGCATCCAACTCGGCATTAGGAGCTGTTCTCGGCCAAAGGCGGGAGTCGGCCTCCAAAGTGCATGTGATTGCTTATGCATCTCGAACTATGGACTCGGCCAGCAGAAGTACACAACAACCGAGAAGGAACTATTGGCAATTGTATTTGCCCTAGACAAATTCGGCCATACCTTCTCGGCGATAATATCATTGTTTTCTCCGATCATGCGGCTTTTAAGGTACTTGTTGAAGAAGCCTGATGCCAAGCCGAGACTGATTCGATGGATGCTTCTCCTTCAAGAATTCAACATCGAGATCAGAGATAAAAGAGGTGCTGAGAATTCTCGTGAAGCTGATCACCTAAGCAGAATTCAAGAAGAAAGCAAACCAATGCCTATTCGAGATGAATTTCGGATGAGCACCCTTCTGTACATTAAAACGTCTCCACCATGGTTTGCTGACATTTGCAACTTTGTTGCAACATCTAAGTCCCACCAGAGGCATCTCGGCTGCACAAGGATAAAATCGAGCGATGCCAAGTACTACATTTGGGATGATCCTACCTTTGGAGATTATGCAGTGACAAAGTCATCATGGTGCATTCTGGCCGAGTTCAAGTCGGTCCTCGATTTCGCCACTCGGCTTTGGAGGCGGCCATTATGGTTCCACTCGGACGGCCAGAAAATACTGGACTGTGGCCTCTACTGGCCAACCATCTTCAAAGACGCGCATGAGTTCGTCTCCACTCGCGAAAACTGCCAAAAAGCAGTGGCCATGAACAAAAGGCATGAAATGCCCCAACAACCCATCAATTCTGTGAAATCTTTGATGTTTTGGGAATAGATTTCATGGGACCATTCCCAATCTCAATGGCTATTCATACATTCTGCTGGCCGTAGATTATGTATCAAGGTGGGTAAGCCATTGCCACCAGAACCAACGATGCTCGAGTAGTAGTGGACTTCCTGAAGTCCAATATCTTCTGCCGGTTTGGTGTGCCGAAAGCGCTCATAAGTGACCAAGGCAGTCACTTCTGCAACAGAGCCATGGCTTCCCTTCTCCAGAAATATGGGGTAGCACACAGAATTGCTACAGCCTATCACCCCCAAACTAATGGCCAAGCAGAAGTATTCAACAGGGAAATCAAGAAAACACTACAAAAGATGACCAATCCCAACAGGAAAGACTGGAGCCGCCTCCTGGAGGACGCTCTCTGGGCACACCGAACTGCATACCGAACACCTCTCGGGATGTCTCCCTATAGGATTGTTTTCGGTAAAGCCTGTCACCTTCCTGTGGAGCTAGAACACAGAGCATACTGGGTTGTTAAGCAGTGCAATCTGGCCTGTGACCAAGCTGGAGAACAGAGAAAATTTCAGCTGCAAGAGTTAGATGAACTCCGCTTGGAAGCATATGACAACTCTAAGATCTATAAGCAGAAAGTTAAGCGATTCCATGATCAACAGATCCTGAGAAAAGAATTTCGAGTCGGCCAGAAAGTCCTCCTGTTTAACTCACGCCTCAAAATCATCGCAGGCAAACTACGTTCTAGATGGGATGGACCTTTTGTTATCACTAATGTGTTTCCCCATGGTGCAGTACAGCTAAAAGATGAACACAGCAACAGCACCTTCCAGGTCAATGGGCATCAGATTAAGCCATTCCATGAAGGTCCAGCGCCTATCACTTATGACATGGAAATAATATCATTGATGGAACCAGCATCTCCAGATGATCCTGCCTCGCATTGAGGACAATGCATATTTTAAGTGTGGGGGGGGATAAATATACAGTCATCTCAACTGCTGTACCTTTAACTCTGTTCCCACTCTCCTGAACTCTGCTAATTTTTAATTTTTTTTATTTTGTTGTTGTTTCCTTTCAGTTGCGTCATTTCATTTACCTTTAACCTTTCCATCTGAACAGAATTCCAAGTGGATTGTCAATCATAAAAGTGTCTTGAAAAGAATTTTGAATTGGCTTCTGGAAGTTCAGAAAAGACGGTAGGAGTAACTTTGCAACTTTGACAAGAGAAGTCTCTAACTTGAAGGAGATGAAAAATTTGTGCTCTGGGCAGTAACTGACTAAGAATCTAGAAAGAAAAACCTTGAGTCAGAGCAAATGCAACCTGTGTTAGAGCTTGAGCCTTTATAAATACTTATGGCTTGCATCTTGCCATTCTTTTTTTTGTGTGATTTTTGCATTCATGATTAACTGTATACTCTGCATTTTGCCTTAGCTCTCTGGATACCACTGTTTTCACATGCAGGAATGAGATGATCTAGGCCATGTTTCTTATGAGCCCCGAGCCAAATAAAGCCTACCTGAAGAAAATTCTCTCCCTTGTCTACCCCCATTGAGCCGCATAACCATTCTTTTCTTACAGCTCATTACAAGCCAAAGTTTAGGAAAACTATGAATAAATCTCACCCTCAGGAAGCTGAGGAGCTTTGGAATTGTCTTGGGAGTAAGTCATTACCAAGTGTGGGGGGATTCTCCAGAAGCAGAATCAATTCAGCATTCTATAAAAGCTCGAAAATAAAGAAAGAAAAGAAAGCAAAGAGAAAAGCAGCTGAAAATATGAGCTGAAGCGGATATAGAAAGCCAGCAGTTGCATAAACTTGTATAATAAGAGAAAGAAAGAAAGTGAGCTGGATGAAGCAGAAAAAGAAAGAACTGATAACATCTTGGGGTTTTCCTCATGCTGATAAAGCTTACTCCCCATTGCTCCTCTCTTCCTCATGGGTCTTGAAACCTCTGCCCCTTTATATTTTATCCTACCCGTGACCCAGCCTCGCCATGCCGAAAAGAAGTCCTAGTGATCATAACTATATGTGTTTTTGCAGGTGTAAAAAGAGAGCTTCGTCAAAGTATGGTAATATCAGTTCCATGAATGTTGAGTGTAAATACAAGCCCAAACACGAGAGAAGTGAGGGAGTTATTCACTTAAATGAGGTCTCTGTCACTCTTGGTTACCTTCTCTGGTTGCAGGTCACGAATTGCCTAGGGCACATACAAGTAATTTTCAGATTGTTAGAGCATCTCGGGCTCGAGAGTGAGCAGTGGCGACTCTGTCTCTGGGTTGAATGAAGGAAGCCAAGTGAAAATTTTTTCTGTCTTTTCAAACCCCCTTGTGATTTTCATTTTATCTTGCCCAGGAGTGCAAAAGGGTAAGTGTGGGGGTGTGATGAGCCACAATTTATACACCTTTTAGACACCTAAGAAGGAGGTTTGCAAAACTATTTCGTACTCAAGGATGGACTGTTAGCTGAGATTCATTTTAGGAGCTTAAATACAGGAAAAATACAAATCCGTGCTAATTCAGATTTCTTAGCTAAACAAACAGTATCACTCCTTCTTTTGCAGGTCAGGCCCGTCCCGGCCAGCCGGTTCCATCCCGGCCGAGATGAAGTCGTCTCGGCCGGCCAGATTGACTGCAACCCAAAAGCCCAGAAGAGAGTGGCCCAAATGTGTTGACCACATCAGCTATCCAACTTGGAGGCCATTCAATGTTAACTCATCCGCCATGTCACTCGAGGAAATCTGCCATGTCACGTGAGAAGATCTGCATAGGGGTAGAATAGGGCATTCACATTGTAATTCTGTTAGGATTCGTTAGGATTAGCTAATCACAGCTCGTGTATATATAGGAGGAGCTGTGTACTGTTTAGACGTCTTTGAATTCACTCTTTTCGCACATCAATTACTTCATCTTCTTCGTTCTCGTTCTTCCATTGCTGGTGGCGCACGGTACTGCAGTGGTACTTCTCTCGATTGAGGAAGTGCAGGTCTAAGACTGGGAAGCTGGGACGTTCACCAGAGGGGACCGATCAGACACTTGACACACTCTGGTGGGCGATCCTTAGCACTTAGGCGAACGAAGGTGAACCACCACCATCAACCTTGGCGATCGTTGAGGAAGATGGAACCATCCGAATTCGGACCACTGTATTTGTACTCTGTTTTTATTAATTGATTCCGTTCTGCATTTCATATCTCTGTTCTCTTCCTCTACTTTAATTCACGTTGAATCCGCGATTGCAATTAAACTGTGAACAATGTTAATCTAAGCCGATTGGAATTGGTTTAACTAATTCAGTAGGTAATCACTTAACGATTGTTGAATGAGAACCTAAAATCAGCTCTGCACTCAATCCCTGTCAACTGATGAGGTAGCGATTGCATAAATCCTCGGTATGACAATGGACAAACCTTTGGCGATTGCCATATGACTACCAAAGGCTGATATGGACTATGAACTGGAGATTGGAACCTGGACTGGACTTGATTAATGGAACTGAATCTGAATACAGTTATATAATACTAGTAGATAATTAGTAACAGTAGTATACATTTACTGCATTCATAGTCTTAGTTTATTTTCTGCATCACTGCATTCCAACTCCCCGTTTACTGTTTTCTTTCTTTGTTTTCTGGTTGAGACAGAGGTAGTCCGCCTCGAGGAGGCGTCTGTCAGACTCTGCCGAGACCATCTCTCGCTCAGCCTGTACTCTACATCTTAGATTCTGCATTGTTTAGCTTGACACCAAACCACAATTGAGCACACTGTGTCCTTGAGAAAAATGACCTAGGGTTGACTATACTATAGTTAGCTTTAGTATTTGATAAGTGCGTTGAAACGACTATAAGTGAACGACCATCATTCACCACTGATGGCCAGGCGTTGAGGTTTCTGCCCATAGGAGTGTGTCGGCTATACTGAGCGATCACCTTCAACAACTTCCAACTTCCCAATTCCTAGTCCTACACCTCCTTGATTGAGAGAGACACCCATGAAGCTTCGTGTACCACCGTGCTAGCTAGGGCCAATTGTAATTACTAACGGCGCTAGGTCTAAATTTTGCTGAAATTCCACACCTTAAACTCATGCCTTACGTGCCCTTATAAACATGCAAGGCAACTACGACTAAATCTAAACCTAATGCTACAGAATCGATGATTCATTGATCCTAACAAATTTCTAGCTGAGTTACCTGAATTACATATTCCTTGATCCTAACAGATTTCTAGTTGAGTTACTTGAATTACATATTCCTTGATCCTAACAGATTTCTAGCTGAGTTACTCAAATTACATATTTCCTAATTTACTCTTCGTATGATCACGCGTTGTTCCTTGTAAACTGAAGTGATTTAGTCACTAATATCGGTCTTGGCCAGGAGTGATACTTTGGTCGAGACGGTTGGTCTAGCCGAGACCGCTTCTTCTGGGCCAAGATGCTCCTTTTGGGCCGAGATGTTCTCGACTTTCAAGCCTGCAAAACAAGTCCAACCTTTTATCGAGTTAAAATCCTCGATTTCACACAAATTTATATTTTTCCTTTTTCTAGGCCCATAATTCGAATCTTAACTAAGACAGGACTCTTAATCACTAAACAGTCTTACTATACCCATCTTAAGCCCTTGTAAGGTGTATAAAATATGACTTATCAGGCCCCCACACTTATACTTTTGCACTCCTAGGCAAAATTAGATTTGATCATTCAAGGAAATTGAAAGAGGAAATATGTTTTCAAATGAATTTATCAAGTTTGACAAATAGATTGAGCATGCAATCATCCCAGAATCCAGATTTTCAAACAATCTGTGAGAGTTACTTTCTCCACATCCAAAACAAATATGCAACCTGCAAACATTAAAGAGTAACCGAGAAGTGATGGAGCTCTATCTCAAGCAAATATTCTCTTAGTCTCTCAAGTGTTTGGGATTGTATATACACTCAAACATCCCATGCAACCGGCACTACCAAACTTTGACTGGCCTCTCCTTCCATACCTTTAAAAGTACATGCAATCATGATCAAAAGGACTTTCTTCTCGGCTTGTAACGTGGCTGATAAGTCATAATTTATACACCTCACAAGGACTTAAGATGGGTATTATTAAGATTGTTTAGTGATTAAGAGTCCTATCTTAGCTAAGATTTGTATTATGGGCCTAAAAATAGGAAAAATATAAATTTGTGCTAAAATAAGGATTTTAACTAATAAATGATTGGACTTGTTTTGCAGGTCTGAAAGTCGAGAGCATCTTGGCCCAAAAGGAGCATCTCGGCCCAATAGAAATCGAGAGCATCTCGGCCTAAGCCAATGTTAGTGGCCAAAATCACTCCAGCAAGAATGCATATATGATTATGCTAAAATTAAGGAATCTGTAATGTAGATATGATTATGCTAAAATTAAGGAATCTGTAATGCAGATATGATTATGCTAAAATTGAGGAATCTGTAATGCAGATATGATTATGCTAAAATTAAGGAATTTGTAATCTCCTAGGATTGAGGAATCTGTAATCTCCTAGGATTAAGGAATCTGTAATATCCTAGGATTGAGAAATCTGTAATCAGTAATTCAAATTTGTAATCTGTTAGAATTGGGCTGCATCGCAGCTGCCCAGCTTGTGTATAAATAAAGCATACTAGGCCACGTCTTCGGTGTGGAAAAATAGTGGAATTCTAGACCTAGCGCTGTCTAGTAACTGCAGATATTTCAAGCTAGCATGATGGTACACGAAGCATCAGTAAGGTGTCTCTCTCGATCGAGGAGGTACAAGACCAGGATTTGGGAAGCTGGAAGCTGCTGGAGGTGATCACTCGGTATAACCGACGCACTTCGATGGACGGAAACCTCAACGCTTGGCCATCACTGGTGCACCACTACCTTCCTTCCATTGGCGATCATCGTGGAAGGTAGACTCTCTAAAGAATGCTGAATTCCCACCTTTGTATTCAATTCTATTTTCAATATTATAATTAGTTTGCAATTTTGTCTCTTGATTATAATTTATGCGTTTTAATCTGCTTTTAACTTTGCCACGATTGCACATTGTTTGAGGTAGATCACATTAGACTAGGGCCGATTGGAACTAGTTTAATAATTTGATTAGGTAGAGAACATAAAATCAACCAAGTACATACTCCTTGCCAACTGATGAGGTAGTGATTGTGTAAATCCTCGGTATGGCAATGGACAAACGTTTGGCAATTGTCATAAGAATCTAAGGTTGATACGAAGTATAATTCTAAGTAAGAATGTCAACCTGTCGTGTGTTGATTTCTGAATTTGTATAGTAGTATATATTAGTTTAGCGTAGTTTAGTTTATTTTTTGCACTTAGTTTATTTTCTGCACTTAAACACAAAACCCCCCTATTTATTGTTTTTCTAGAGTTCGAGACTGAGTCACTCCGACTTCGTCACGTCTATCTAAGCCAGAATCATGTCGACGGTTCTAGTCGGTCTCCCATCGAGATCAACCCGGTCACACTTAAGCCTACTGGCAGTAAGTCGGCATTTCACAACAATTAGTGGTTTCTGCACAAACTCTGATTTATACACTTAGTCACAATTTAACACAATGTGTCCTTGAGAGAATCGACCTAGGGTTAGCTAATCTATAGTTAGCTTTAGTATTTATTTGAGGTGTGTAAGACGACTAAAAACTCGCTTATCAAATTGGGGCCGTTGCTGGGGACACAAGTTCTTTTGTGTCTTTGTGTGCCAAAACTGAGTTAAGTCGAATCCCGAGTCTGTGGAATGTTGTTGTTTGTGTCATAGAGTCATAGAGTTTGTCAAGTTTGTTGAGTCTGTATTTGTTTTCTTTTCGCCAAGTTCTAAAAATAATATAACATGTTGAATATATGTCTCTACATCATTGCATTTAACTGCATCTACATAATTGATTTTGTTTTCTGATAGCTACTTGTTTTCTGTTTTCTGATTTGCATAATTGACTCTAACTTCTTTTGCATAACTAATTTCGATTTTTCGTCATATTTGATTTTGCAACTTCTTTGTACGATTTTTTTTTCTTTTTATGCATCAATTTTTTTTTTAACATTCTGACCAGTTTATGATTGTTCTGTTATTTTTCATTATTTTGTTGCCTTTCTATGCCTCTATTTCTTTTGCCGTATGTTTTTTTTGTTACTATTTTTGTTTTCTTTCTATTTTTCTATCTTTTTATCTGTTATTTTTCTATTTTTGATTCTATTCTTCTTCTGACGCTTTTCTGTTTTAATTCAGTTATCTTTCTATTTTTTTTTCTATTTGTCTAATTCTGTTATTTTTTTTGTTCTTCTTTTTTATTTTTAATCTTGTTAACAACACTTGTGCATTCTGATACTAGTATTGTTACTAATTATTCTGATCTTGAT
Organism: Mucuna pruriens; assembly: GCA_025330945.1. Lineage (NCBI taxonomy): Eukaryota > Viridiplantae > Streptophyta > Magnoliopsida > Fabales > Fabaceae > Mucuna > Mucuna pruriens. The sequence continues at coordinate 1,439,368 of JAENHJ010000133.1, forward strand.
CATTCTACTCCTGGATTCAATGGAGAAGAGAATAAGCTATACATTGTTGCTGTGATGTATCAACCGTGGTGTTCTCAATATCTCGAATGGGATGGAGCTTGGTCATACGAGAATTATCCATCTAAGCTAACAACTGTGCTGCCTGAGTTTTATGATTTTGCAGGTAACACTCACCATTTTGACAATAGGGGATCCACGACATCCAGAGGAAGGAATGGGATTGTTGTTGTTGACAATCAAAGATTTGAAGGATACATAGATGGATGTGGCATGTGTGGTTTTATAGGACATCCACCCAATGATTGTCCCATTTTGCAAGAACCACCACCTCCATTCAGACCACACCTGGTACAAGAAAGTTCATTAGAGGATTTAATGAAGTAATTGGCCATGAATAACATTCAATTCCAAAAGAATGTGTCTGCCACACAACAACCAGTGCAACAGCCTAACAATTCACTTTCTCTGGTGCAATAGTTTCAATAAAATACCATGTAGATTCAGCAAAACAACATGCAGTTTGAACAAAATATAATTGCCACAATGCAAGAGTTGATAGCACAGATTGGTCAACTGGCTACCACAATAAACCGGCTGTAGTTTGAAAATACTGGACAGGTTCCTTCCCAAGCCATTCTCTGTCTACAAGAGAATATGAGTAACATAACCGTGAGGAGTGGCATGGAGCTACCGTAACAACAATCACTAAAAGTGCAATATGGATTTTCTGAAAATTCGGATTCAGAGAATTCGACCATTGTGATGGGCTTTGCCGACTCTACTAAGATGACTGAGATTTATGACTGCGTGCCAACTGTTTCTGATCTGGCTGATGTGGTTAAGATTGCAAATTCTATGACTGATGTTACTGATCTTACTGATATGACATTGGATGAGATTTTGGACCAAGTTACTAGGGTCGAGATAGCTGATCCCGCATGTGCTGATGTTGACATTACTAATCCCATGTGTACTGATGCCAAGATGGCCGATCCCAGATATGCTAATGCTAATAATGCTTTTGTTGATAGGGCCGAGGATGCTGATTCTTTGGTTGACAAGTTGGACAGTGTTAATATGACTGAAATGGCTGAGTCTATAGTTTCTATGTCGGACCATGCCAATATATTAGAAGTTGCCAACTCTATGATGGAGGTTCCAAGTCTTGCTGATATTGAGATTGCCGACTTCGGGGTCAATATTTATGCTTTTGCCGATATGCCTGAAATGTCGGATTCTATGGCTAACGTGTCCAACTTTGCCAATATGGTTGATAATTCGAACCGTGCCGATATAACTAAAGTTTTAGATTCTGGGACTAAAGTGTCAGATTCTGTTAAAAATTATTTGGCTCATGAACCGGCACTTGCCGATTCGGGCAATGAAAGCTGAAACCTCAACTAGGTCAAATTCATGTCTAACCCCAAATGCCGAATCCATAACCAGAATAAAGCCGAGACCGACTCGGCACTCCAAGGTCGAAACCAGGTGTGGGCCGAAAGTGACTCAGGTGAGGAAACTAATGCCGAGTTTGACATGAGCATACGGTCAAGAGTCGAAGGCAACTTGGACGACAAGAACTGGAAGCAGCCCGAAGCCGAATCCATTTTGGACAACCACGCCCGATGGCAGGAAGCAATCGAGTTTGACTCTAGTGGCCAACTGGGAGCCGAGTCCGATTCGGGCAATCAGAGCTGGAACCAACTAAAGGTCGAAACCGACTCGGCACACAACTTGCCGAATCTAGGCCAAGCCAGCCAATCAAGCAATCAAACAGCAATGATGAGTCACATTATATTCACCTTGCATGGACCTAAGAAGGGTGTTTCTAAGGCCAATTAGTACTTAAGGATTGAGTCTTAGCTGAGATTCATATTATGGACCTGGAAATGTAGAAATCATAAATCTGTGTCAATTTGAAGGACTTAGCTAATAAAAAGTCTTGTCCCTTTCTTCTGCAGGATAAGACGAATTGATCTCGGCCCAAGAGAGTCGTCCTGGCTAACCAACTCCTTATAGCCCAGCAGCACAATAAGGAGTGGCCCAATTGCATCATCCACGTCAGCAATCCAACATAGAGGCCATCTCAGCTCTAGCTCAGCTGTCATGTCACTCTTGGAGAATCTGCCATGTCACTCTGAAGAATCTTCGCAAGGGTAGAATAGGAAATTCAGTTATAATTCTGTTAGGAGTCGTTAGAGTAGCAGGTCACAACTTGTGTATATATAGGAGGAGCTGTGGACCTTTTCGGGGTCTGAATTTCATATTGTCCATTTCCATTATATCCATTCTCTCGCTCTCATTCTCACGTCTACGGTGGTGCACAGTGGTATCAACGGTGCTTCTCTCAATTGAGGAAGGGCAGGTAAGAAACTGAGAAGCCAAAGATCATTAGAGGGGACCGGTTGGACTACCAACGCACTCTGGTGGATCCGATCGTCAGCGTTCTAGCTAACGGAGGTGAACCATCACCGTTCTTCCATGGCGATTATTGTAGAATCGGAGTTCACTGAATTCAGATCCTGTGTTTGTATTTTGTTTTCAATAATATGAGTGTTTTCTGATTCTGATTTCTATTTGCATTCCTATACTTTAATTCCCTATCTGCATTACGATTGCACAAAGTGTGGTGAACAATGTTGAACTAAGCCGATCGGAACTGGTTTAACTAATTTAGTAGGTAATCAACTAGAGAATCTAATTGAGAACCTAAAATCAACTTTGAGCTTAATCCCTGTCAACTGATGAGGTAGTAATTATGTAAATCCTCGGTATGACAGTGGACGAACAATTGACGATCGTCATAAGGGAACCCAAGGTTGATATGGAGTGTGACTTGGAGCGAATGAACCAAAATAGACTTGATTATTGAGACTGAACATGAACACAGTAGTAGCAGTAGAGTAGCTTAGTTTAATCACATTTACGTTCTTAGTTTACTTCTTGTCTTTCATTATTCGCATTTCACCCTCCCTATTTCCTGCATTTTAGTCCGAACCAGAGTTAGTCTGACTCTGTTGCGTCTGTCAGCACTTAGCCGAGATCGTGTCGGATAAGTCTCTGTCAAGACCATATCAGACCAGTCTCTACTGAGAGCAACTCGGCCTCCAGCGAGAGTGAGTCTGCATTCTACACTTGAGTTCTGCGTCACTTAGTTTTCACATTAAAGACACATTTGAGCGCACTGTGTCCTTGAGAAAATTTGACCTAGGGTTGACTATATTATGGTTAGCTTTAGTTTATTTGATGCGCATTGAGATGACTAAAAATGCGCTTATTAAGCAGCCGCATCCAGTTTAGGTGGTCGAAACCGATATCAAGCAAAGTCTGAATGTGTCCTGGTAGCTAAGGCCGCAACTTAATGGATGCCGAGACTATATTTGGTAGTCGCATCTACACATGGACAACTAAGATGACACGCGACCATCCGACTCTACATTCGAAAAGTCGAATCCACTCCCGGCAGCCAAGTCAGAAATCCATAAATGAACCTTCTTCACTTCACTCACCAGCAGCAGAATCAATACCAATGTCATCCATAGCGTAGCCATTCCATGCCTTAGTAAATTTGCATTATGAACTAACTAAACACTCTGAATTTTTTGGAAATATGGATTTTAAAAATCATGTTAATTGTGAGTGTACGTGTACTGGATTAACTAAATATTCTCTGTGTGGGAAAAGTAGTAATGACACTAATCCTAGTGTAGGAGTTATAGGCAATATTGCAAAGAAGTTACTGGAGGATATCATGTTGAAAGTATCGAAATGGATGAGGAGAAAGCTACCCCAAGTTGTAAACAATAGGAGTAGAGCAAAAGTATTGGATATCAGATTTTCCACATTCTATCCACCCTGAAAAAAAGCAGTCTTTCTATTTCACCCCTTCCTTTGCGCACATATGCTTTGCATTGAGGACAATGCATCATTTAAGTGTAAGGGGGTGTTCCATAGGAGGGTGACAGTTTGTTTGGTTTTGTTTTGTTTTGTTATTTCATTTTTATTTCATTCATGTTCTATTTCCTTTTGTTTCTTTTCTTTTCATTACAATCTCTTTTCAAGTCATTTTTCTTTGATCTAAACAAAAACTTGTCCAAGCTGAGTCCATGTCGACTCTAGTTCCATCTTGGGCAGATCCAGATTGACTTCGGCCCTGTCTCATATCTTGTTTTTAATTCTGATTTTTGTTTTGTTTTCCCCATAGCTGATTTCTGATTGCCAATTACTGAGAAAAATATTTTGATATAATTTTGAATTGATTTCTTTGAATAAAAATGAAACAGAAAAGGTATGCATGACCCTGGAGGAAATATTTTTCAAACTTGACAGGGAATGAAATTTCTGCATCTTTGGGCATTGAGTGATTGAAAAATTGAAAAAGAGGAACCTTCATTGATTGAGCAACCATTCGTGTGAGAATTTCCGAGCCATGCACACTGATGAGTCATAAAATACACATCCTAAGTGGACCCAAGAAGAGTGGCATTAAGTAACTCATGAACTTAAAAGATGATTGTTAGCTAAGGTTCAGATTAAGGGCCTAGAATCAGAGAAAAGCACAATCTGTGTTAATTCAAGGCATTAAGCTAACTATTCCTTCATTGCAGGTCCACCCAAGCACGCAGCCCGCCATTGGAAGCCCAGGCCGAGAACCTCTCAACCAGGCCGAGACTCGGCCCATGCAAGCCAATGACCCAATCAAGAGTTAGGTCCAGGTGGCACTCCACGTCAGCGATCCAAAGCCACCTCGGTTCCAGCTCAAACGCCACATCACCTCCTGGAGTAGCTTGCAACACAAGTTACAACAAGGGTAGAATAGGGATTTTACTTGTAATTATGTTAAGTTGGTTAGCCTCGCACCCTTTATAAATAAGCAAAAACTCTGTATGATTAGGGGTCTTTGACATTCATATTTTCCCACCTCCATTATCTTCATTGTCTCTCTCGTTCTTCACCCCCTACACACACGGTGGTGCACGATGCTGTCAACGACAATTCTCTCGATCGAGGGAAAGCAGGCTAGGAGCTGAGAAGCCAAAGGTTACCAGAGGAGACCGATTGGAGTACCAACGCACTCTGGTAGACTTGATCCTCAATGTTCTAGCTAGTAGAGGTGGATCATCGCCGTCGACCATGGTGATTGTCGTGAAAGATGGAATCACCGAATCCAGGTGCTGTGTTTGTATTTTGTTTCAATAACATAAGCATTTTCTGAGTTCTGATCTCTATTGCATTCCTCACATCTAGTTCAATTACTGCGTCGCGATTGCACATAGTAACGTGAACAATGTTAAACTAAGCCGATTGGAACTGGTTTAGCTAATTCAGTAGGTAATCACTTAACGATTGTTAATTGTGAATCTAAAATCAGCTTGAACTTAATCCCTGCCAACTGATGAGGTAGCGATTGTGTAAATCCTTGGTATGGCAACGGATGAACCTTTGGCGATTGCCATAAGAACTCCCAAGGCTGATATGGACTGCATGCTGGAGTGACTGAATCAGAAGAACCTTGATTTTTGGGACTAAACATAAACACAGCAGTAGTAGTAGCACTAGGAGTAGCGTAATTGCACTTATATCGTAGTTAATTTCTGTTTTGATTTCATTCGCAGTCCCACCCCCCTCATTTACTGTTTTCAAGTTTGATACATAGATAGTCCATCTCTATGGTGTCCATCTGCACTTAGCCGAGACCAAGCCGGATTGTCTCTACCGAGATCATCTCGGCTCAGTCTCTGTCGAGAGTGACTTGGCCAATGCCGAGGTGAGTCAGTACTTCACACTTAGATTTTGCTCCCGTTTACTCCACATTGAAACACACATAGAACGCACTATGTCCTTGAGAAGAATGACCTAGGGTTGACTATACTATAGTTAGCTTTAGTTATTTGATAACCGTTTGAGACGACAAAAAGGATCATTATCAAATTGGCGCCGTTGCCGGGGACACAAGTTCCTTTGTGTTTTCGTGTGCCAAGTAAACCGAGCCGAATCTGAGTCTGTAGAGTTTCGTTTAGAGTCTATTGAGTCTGTATCTGTTCAATAAATCTCTACGTGAATTCACTATTAAAACAAAAATAAATATATGCATATACATATATGAGAAATTTCTAACTCTACATTACATTCAATTCTGCATTACATATTAACCACATTCACTACCTTACCTATTCTGTTTTGAGTAGAATTAACTGTTACCTTAGATACTTTAATTGTGCATGATGCATGACTAGGAGCAGCACTGACCCATTATATACTTTTGACCTAGAGATAGAGCTAACCTTATGTAGATTACGAAAAATTAGAAATACTGCAGTAAATATTAGTATAGATTTTGTCATTAACTCTGACCAATCTTGTACTGACCATTTTGTTGCGAGTACTAACATTTTTACAGAGCCAGGGCAGATGGAGAACCACGACAGGACGTTGAAAGAGCTAGCCACTCCAGATGTGGTGTACCAACCATGGTGTATCCAATATCCACAACTGGAGCCGGCTCAGACCTACGAATTGAAGTCTGGTCTAATACATTTGTTGCCCAAATTTCACGGTCTTGTAGGAGAAAACCCCCACAAGCATCTCAAGGAATTCCACGTGGTTTGTTCCACGATGAGGCCGTAGGGAATCCTAGAAGACTACATCAAAATGAAGGCGTTCCCATTCTCCCTGGATGGAGCCGTAAAGGACTGGCTATATTTGCAGCCAGCACTCTTCAACACCTGGGGAGACATGAAACAGACCTTCCTAGAAAAATTTTCCCAGCCTCCAGGACTGCGACCATCAGGAAAGAAATTTGCGGGATAAGGCAACACACTAGAGAAACTCTGCATGAATATTGGGAGCGTTTCAACAAGCTCTGTGCCACCCGGTCCTTACCACCAGATCAGCAAACAACTACTGATCCAATATTTTTACGAAGGACTGGCAATGATGGACAGGAGTATGATCGATGCAGCCAGTGGAGGAGCTTTAATGGACAAAACACCAGCAGCAGTAAGGCACCTGATCTCGAACATGGCAAGCAACACTCAACAATTTGGGATCAAAGGGCCAAATTCGTCTCGATCAGTGAATGAAATCTGTGCAGCCTCCAACCAAAGGCTGGAGAACCAGCTAACCAAGTTGACGTCCCTAGTGAGACAGCTGGCTGTTAGTCAGCATCATCCAGCCATGGTAGCAAAGGTCTGTGGCATATGTACTTCAGTGGAGCATCCAACCAATTCATGCCCCACCTTACAAGAAACTGAGTCGGTGCAAACAGAGAGTGTTGGAGTCGTAAGAGGATTCCAATACGAGAAGCAACCATATCAAACTCGGTAATTCGATAACCAGCCATATGGGAAACAGCCATTCCGGCCAGGCCCACAACAGGGACCATATGTAGCTCAGAGAGTCGAACCCATGCCAAATGTGCCTTATGGAGCAGCTGGTTACCAATCGGCGACTTCACAATATCAAGCACCATCCTTCCCACCACAGCAACAGAGAGCTCCTACTCAAGGTAACTCACCATCACTAGAAAATTTAATGAAGCAGCTGGCAACAAGCAATATGGAATTTCAACAATCAGTAAGTTCCAACAATACACAATTCCAGCAAAATATGACTGCCACCATCCAGGATCTCAAGATGCAAATAGGACAGCTAGCAAACACTGTGAGTGAATTATAGTCGGCTGGCTCGAATAGCCTTCCCTCTCAACCCATCCCGAATCCGAGAGGGAATGCTAGTGCAGTAACACTTAGAAGCGGCAAGGAATTACCTCAGCCTACATAGCATCAAGTGCCACAGCCAGCCGAAGCCAACTCTGAAGCAATAGCCGACTCGCAATCACACCCTGAGACAGCTATCTCATTACCGTTTCCATCCCGGACCGTCTCGGCAAAAAAACCAGATTCTGACGACGAACTGCTGAAGATGTTCGGGAAGGTGGAAATCAACATTCCACTTCTCGAAGCAATCAAGCAAATCCCAAAGTACGCAAAATTCCTCAAGGAATTATGCGTACATAAAAGAAGAAAGATGAAGGGGAGTCGAGAACTTGGAGGCGTGGTATCGGCCTTAATGAAGACTAATTACACTGCAGGAATTTCACAAGTCCTACCAAAGAAATGTCGAGATCCCGGAATCTTCTCGGTCCCATGTACAATTGGTGATTGTAGATTTGTTGACGCTATGCTGGACCTAGGAGCGTCAATTAACGTCATGCCAGCATCAGCCTACAGGTCCCTCAATTTCGGAGATCTGGAACTCACAGGGATGACCATTCAGCTTGCTAACAGAAGCATCGTGAAACCCCTGGGAGTTCTCGAAGATGTCCTCGTCCAAGTGAACGAATTAATATTTCCAGTTGATTTCTGTGTGCTCGACATGGAGGACGAGACATCGGGAAAGGGATCAACCTTGATACTGGGGAGACCATTCCTAATGACAGCAAGGACGAAGATTGACGTACATGCTGGAACACTCTCGATAGAATTCGGTGACACATTGGTGCAGTTCAACATCTTTGAAGCCATGAAGCACCCCACCGAAGACCATTCTTTCTTTGGCATAGACATAATGGAAGAGCTAGTCGAGGAGTACTTCCAACTAGACAGCTGTAGTGAAAAAGTGGAAGATTGCACTGGACTCACTGAATCAATTAGCTGCTTATAGGCCGACTATGATGAAGTACAAGAGTTCCCAGACTTTGAGGGTGATCATAGCGACGTCATTGACTTGGAATTTGAACAAGAATTAATGAAGTTAATAAATCAAGTATGCTACCCTAAGACCTCAGAGAGCACGAACAATGCATAGGTAAAAGTTGTCGAGACTAAAAAGCCTCTACCTGCACAGCTGGCAACCATATTCACGGCCGAAATGAAGTCGGCCAAAGAAGGCCGAGTCAACACAAGGATAAAAGTCAACTCGGTCGAAGAGTCAAACATGAAAGCCGACACGCTTGTCGAAACCATCTCGGCCAGTAAAGACCAGACTCAAACTGAAAAGCTCATTGCTCCACCTGGATTCGAGTCCGAAGCTGCACACGAAGTCAAAGCCGACCTCAATCCGACAAGATGCCGAGTCAAGAACAAGTCGGCCAGACGGATCCGAGGCCTATAACTGAGGAATCTCTATCTCTACCACCCATGGAGCTGAAACAGCTACCAAGTCACCTGAAATACGCCTACTTGGACAGTGAACAGCAACTCCCAATTATTATCGCAAACAACCTCCTCCCAGAGCAAGAAGATAAGCTGCTGAAAGTCCTAAGGCAACACAAGAAAGCAATTGGGTGGAAACTCTCTGACCTTCCTCGCATAAACCCCTCAATTTGCATGCATAGAATATTAATGGAGGAGGACATCAAGCCCATAAGGCAACAGCAGCAACGAAGGCTAAATCCTACCATCGTAGATGTAGTCAAGAAAGAAGTCACAAAGCTACTTGTTGCAGGCATCATCTACCTTATCTCGGACAGTCAGTGGGTGAGCCTTGTACAAGTGGTACCAAAGAAATTCGGGATGACTGTCATGAAAAACCAACAAGACGAGTTGGTGCCTATGAGGATTTAGAATAGCTGGAGGGTGTGCATCGATTACAGAAGACTAAATTAGGCAACCCGCAAGGATCACTTTCCTTTGCCTTTTATTGACCAAATGCTGGAGAAAATAGCAGGGAAATCCCATTACTATTTTTAGGACGGATTCTCGGGCTACATGCAAATTCACATTACACCCAAAGATCAGCACAAAACAACCTTCACCTACCCATTTGGTACCTTTGCGTATACACGCATGCCATTTGGCCTGTGCAATGCACCGAGCACGTTCCAACGTTACATGATGAGCATCTTCTCGGATTTGCTACAAGACTACATGGAGGTGTTTATGGATGACTTCACGGTGTACGCAGAATCATTCGACGCATGCCTGAATAACTTGTCCAAAGTGTTGAAGAGATGTACTGACACGAACCTGTTCTCAATTTCGAAAAATGTCATTTCATGGTGACTGAGGGAATAGTGTTGGGACACCTAGTCTCCAACAGAGGCATTGAAGTGGACAAAGCAAAGATAGACGTTATCACATCCCTCCCTAACCCCACCTCTGTACGGGAAGTTCGCTCTTTCTTGGGACATGCAGGTTTCTACAAAAGGTTCATCAAGTACTTCAGCAAATTGGCCCTGCCACTGTCCACACTGCTACAGAAGGATGTGGAATTCAACTTTGACCAGCCCTGTATCGAAGCATTCCAGGAGCTGAAGAGTAGACTCACATTCGCCCCTATCTTGCAAGCACCAAATTGGGACCAGCCATTTGAGCTAATGTGTGATGCATCCAATTCGGCGTTGGGAGCTGTTCTCGGCCAGAGGGCCGGAGTCGGCCAACCGACGCATGTAATTGCCTATGCATCCAGAACTATGGATTCGGCCCAGCAAAACTACACGACAATTGAGAAGGAACTTTTGGCAATTGTGTTTGCCTTGGATAAGTTTCGCTCCTACCTTCTCGGTTCCAAAATAGTCGTGTTCTCTGATCACGTTGCTCTAAGATACTTGTTGAAGAAGCCGGACACCAAGCCGAGACTGATTCGGTGGATGCTTCTTCTCCAAGAATTCGACTTAGAAATCAAAAATAAGAAGGGCGCCGAAAATTCTATAGCAGATCACCTAAGCAGGATTGAAAGAGGAAGCGAACCAATGCCTATCCAAGATGAGTTCCCTGATGAGCAACTCCTGCACATCAAGACGGCCACACCATGGTTTGCTGACATCTGCAACTTTGTGGCAACATCTCAATTTCCACCTGAGGCATCTCGGTCCTACAAGGAGAAAATCAGAAGTGATGCCAAATATTACGTATGGGATGACCCCTACCTTTGGAGATTATGTAGTGATAAGATTATCCGTAGGTGTATTCCTGACACCGAGATCAATTCAGTCCTCCAATTTTGCCATTCGGCCCCTGGAGGAGGACATTACGGCTCATCTCGAACTGCCAGGAAAGTGCTGGATTGTGGCCTTTACTGGCCCTCTATTTTTATAGACGTCCATCAATTCGTCTCCACCTACGAAAGATGCCAAAAAGCAGGGATGGCCTTCAACCAAAGACACGAAATTCCCCAACAGCCCATCATGTTCTGCGAAGTCTTTGACGTTTGGGGTATAGATTTCATGGGGCCATTCCCAATCTCCAATGGTTATTCATACATCCTGCTTGCCGTAGATTATGTATCAAGATGGGTAGAAGCCATCCCCACCAGAACCAATGATGCCAAGGTTGTAGTGGACTTTCTTAAGTCCAATATTTTCTGTAGGTTCGGTGTACCAAAAGCGCTTATCAGTGACCAAAGAAGTCACTTCTGCAATAGAGCCATGGCCTCCCTTCTTCAGAAATATGGGGTGGCGCACAGGTTAGCTACAACATACCATCCCCAAACAAATGGGCAAGCTGAGGTGTTTAATAGGGAAATCAAGCACACATTACAAAAGATGACAAATCCCAACAGGAAGGACTGGAGCAAACTCCTTGAGGACGCTCTATGGGAACATAGGACTGCATATCGAACATCGCTAGGGATGTCTCCCTATCGGATTGTTTTCAGCAAGGCCTGCCACCTTCCTGTGGAGTTAGAACATAAAGCTTACTGGGCAGTCAAACGATGCAACATGGCCTATGACCAAGCAGGTGAGCATCGGAAATTCCAACTCCAAGAATTAGATGAACTTCGCTTGGAAGCTTATGAGAATGCCAGGATCTACAAGCAAAAAGTCAAAAAATTCCATGACCAAAAGATCTTGAGAAAAGACTTCCATATTGGCCAAAAAGTGTTGCTATTCAACTCCAGATTAAAACTCATAGCAGGTAAGCTTCACTCCAGATGGGATGGACCTTTTGTTATCACTAACATATTTCCCCATGGTGCAGTGTAGCTAAAAGAGGAACATACCAACCGCACCTTTCAGGTCAATGGGCACCAAGTCAAACCATTCCTCGAAGGTCCAGCACCAATCGGAGAGCACACGAAGATCATTTCATTGGTGGAACCGACTCCGCCAGATGGCACAGCCTAGGCCAACTCGGCCACCCCCTTCTATCTACGCATTGAAGACAATGCCGAAATTAAGTGTGTGTGTGTGTGGGGGGGGGGGGTTCTGACCATCTAGGACTGATCATTCATATCTGCCCTTCCTTAGTTTCTTTATTCTCTTTAGTTTCATTTTCATTTTATATCTGTTATACCGTTTCTAGTTTCATTAGTACTTTTCAGTTCTGCCACATAAGTTTTAATTCAATAAGAGCTTCCTGGCCGAGTCGACCACAGTCGGAATGACCTCGGCCTAGCAGAAGTACAAAGCCAAATTGAAAAGAGAGAAAATTCTCGTTTGAGTCCGAAAGTCTGATGAACCAGCAGAAGCAATCTCCTCATTCCCGAGTAGAGGTAGCCTCTGCCTGAAGGGGACCAAACCTTTGGGTTCTAAGCGGTAAGTGACGAAAATGGGAATAGAAAACCTTTAGAGTGAAGGAACAAAAACAACCAGTGTGAGAATTTGAGCCTTGCAGCAATGATGGCTTACACTCTCGCCATCTCCCTTCTATTTGAGTGATTTTTGCAAGCATGTTAATTGTGTATGCTGTATTTTTCCTTAATTCTCCGGATACAACTGTTTTATACATGCAGGAATGACATGATCTAGGCCATATTTCTTATGAGCTCTGAGCCAAATAAGCTGTCCGAAAACAAGCTGACCCTTGTTCACCCCCTTTGGGCCTAATTTGACCATTTTTCTTGCAGCTCACTACAAGCCGAGACCAGGAAAACCATTATCTTACCCCACCCTCGGGAAGCCGAGGAGCCTTAGAATCATCTTGGGAGTGAGTCAGAATCAAGTGTGAGGGAGTAGAATTCGGTCAAAAAGCATCTGAAGCTCAGAAGAAGAGAAAAAGGAAAGGAAATTGAATGAAAGAAAAGAAAAGAAAGAAAAGAAAGTACATATAAACAGAAAATAGGCAGCTGAAATAAATAAGCTGAACCAAACAAAAACAGCAAGCTGCATGAGTAGAACAGAAGAAAGAATATAAAAAGGGCGAGCAAATAAAGATGGAAAGAGACCATAGCAACCGGGACCACCCTCGTACTGATAAAACTCACTTCCCATTGCTCCTCTCCTCCCCGTGGGTCCTGAAGCTAGTTCTCCTACATTTATCCGACCCATAACCATAACCTCGCTACAAGCCGAAAAAGTCCTAGTGATCATGATTGTTGTGTTTTGCAGGAGTAAGAAGAGAGCTCTGTCAAGATATGGTAACACCACTGCCATGCAATGCTGAATGTAAACACAAGCCAAACACTTGAGAGAATCGTGAGAATTGATCATCTAAGTGAGAGTTCTACCACTCTGGGGTACTCCTCCCCATGTGTAAGTCAGGGAAGCCTCTTAGATCCAAGGGAAGTAGCTCCCTGATTGCATGAGCACTTTGACCTGGGATGAAGAGAGGCTGACTCTGTCTAGTCAACTTGAGGAAATCAATGGAAGAATCTCTCCCCTTTAACCGAAATCTCCCTTGCCTAAGTCATCTCATTTTGCCCAGGAGTGCAAAAGGCTAAGTGTGGGGGTTTGATGAGTCATAAAATAAACATCCTAAGTGGACCCAAGAAGAGTGCCATTAAGAAACTCATGAACTTAAAAGATGATTGTTAGCTAAGATTCAGATTAAAGGCCTAGAATCAGAGAAAAGCACAATCTGTGTTAATTCAAGGCATTAAATTAACTATTCCTTCATTGCAGGTCCACCCAAGCACACAGCCCGCCACTAGAAGCCCAAGCCGATTGGAACTGGTTTAGCTAATTCAGTAGGTAATCACTTAACGATTGTTAATTGAGAATCTAAAATCAGCTTGAACTTAATCCCTACCAACTGATGAGGTAGCGATTGTGTAAATCCTCGATATGGTAACGAACGAACCTTTGGCGATTGCCATAAGAACTCCCAAGGATGATATGGACTGTATGCTGGAGTGACTGAATAAGAAGAACCTTGGTTTTTGGGACTAAACATAAACACAACAGTAGCATTAGCACTAGGAGTAGCGTAATTGCACTTATATCGTAGTTAATTTCTGTTTTGATTTCATTCGCAATCCAACCCCCCTCATTTACTGTTTTCAAGTCTAAGACAGAGATAGTCCATCTTTGTGGCATCCATCTGCACTTAGCCGAGACCAAGCCGGATTGTCTCTACCGAGATCATCTCGACTCAGTCTCTGCCGAGAGTGACTCGGCCAGTGCCGAGGTGAGTCAGTACTTCACACTTAGATTTTGCTCCCGTTTACTCCACATTGAAACACACATAGAACACATTGTGTCCTTGAGAAGAATGACCTAGGGTTGACTATACTATAGTTAGCTTTAGTTATTTGATAAGCATTTGAGACGACAAAAAGGATCATTATCACACACATAATGGCTTTACATCTTGCCATTCTTTCCTTTCTTGTGTGATATTTGCATTCATGATGACTAGTTACTCTAGATTTTGCCTTGACTCTTTGGGTACATCTCGTTTTGCATGAGGAGTGATATGATCTAGGCCATGTTTCTATTAAGCCTCGAGCCAAATGGACTTACCTTGTAAATTTTATCCCTTGTTTACCCTCTTTGAGCCTGAATAACCATTTTTTCTAATATGACAGCTCATTACAAGCCAAAGCCAAAACACCATGATCAACCTCGACCTTAGGGGGATAGAGGAGCTTTGGAATTGTTTTGGGAGTGGGTCTCGTTCAAGTGTGGGGGAGACACCCGGGGACATAACAAGAACAGTGCATCCAAAAAGGATTGAAAAAGAAAAGAAAGGAAAACAACTGCAGGATGAAACAAAGAAAGGGAAAGCAGCCAAAAGTTATAAGCTGTAGCAAAAATACAACACAAAGCTACAAAACAAGAAGTAAGAAAAAGAAGAAAAGAAAAATGGAAAAAGGGAAAGAAAAGAAGTGAGCAAGAATGCTCTTAATAGAACTGTAGTGTCCTGGGGGATTCCCTCCATGTTGCGAACTCATTCCTCATTGCTCCTCCCTTCCCTATGGTTACTAAAGCTCACTTACCATCCTGTATCCTACCCTTGACCTTGGCCATGTTACAAGCCGACAAGAAGTCCTAACGATCATGATTGCATGTGATTTTTAAGGTGCAGAAGGAGAGGCTAGTCAAAGTTCGGTAGTGTCAGTTGCATCGGATGTTTGAGTGTATACACAACCCCAAACACTTGAGAGATTGAGAAAATATGCCCTGAGAGAGAGCTCGGTTACTCTTTAATGTTTGCAGGTTGCTTATTTGCTTTGGGTGTGGAGAAAGTAACTCTCATAGATTGTTTGAAAATCTAGATTCTAGGATGATTGCATGCTTGATCTGTTGGTCAAACTTGAAAAATTTGTTTGAAAACATATTTCCTCTTTCAATTTCCTTGAATGATCAAATCTGATTTTTCCCAAGAGTGCAAAAGTGTAAGTGTGGGGGTTTGATAAGTCATAATTTATACACCTCACAAGGGCTTAAGATGGGTATTATTAAGATTGTTTAGTAATAAAGAGTCCTGTCTTAGCTAAGATTCGAATTATGGGCCTAGAAATAGGAAAAATATAAATATGTGCTACAATAAGGATTTTAACTAATAAAAGATTGGACTTGTTTTGCAGGCCTGAAAATCGAGAGCATCTTGACCCAAAAGGAGCATCTCAGCCTAGTAGAAGTTGAGAGTATCCCGGCCTAAGCCGATGTCAATGGCCAAAATCACTCCAGCAAGAATACAAATATGATTATGCTAAATTTAAGGAATCTGTAATGTAGATATGATTATGCAAGAATTAAGGAATCTGTAATGTAGATATGATTATGCTAAAATTAAGGAATCTATAATGCAGATATGATTATGCTAAAATAGAGGAATCTGTAATACAGATATGATTATGCTAGAATTAAGGAATTTGTAATCTCCTAGGATTGAGGAATCTGTAATCTCCTAGGATTGAGAAATCTATAATCAATAATTCAAATTTGTATTCTGTTAGGATTAGGGTGCACCGTAGCTGCCCAGCTTGTGTATAAATAAAGTACACTAGGCCACGTCTTTAGTGTGGAAAAGTAGTGGAATTCTAGACCTAGCACTATTAGCAACTACAGACATTCCAAGCTAGTACGGTGGTACACGAAGCTTCAGTAAGGTGTCTCTCTCGATCGAGGAGGTACAAGACCAGGATTTGGGAAGCTGGTAGCTGCTGGAGGTTATCGCTTAGTATAACCGACGCACTTCGGTGGTCGGAAACCTCAACGCTTGGCCATCACTGGTGCACCACTGCCATCCTTCCATTGGCGATCATCGTGATAGGCAGACTCTTTGGAGAACGCTAAATTCCTACCTTTGTATTCAATTCTATTTTCAATATTATAACTAGTTTGCAATTTTGTTTCTTGATTATAATTCCTGCGCTTTAATCTGCTCTTAACTTTGCCACGATTGCACATTGTTTGAGGTAGATCACGTTAGACTAGGGACGATTGGAACTAGTTTAATAATTTGATTAGGTAGAGAACCTAAAATCAACCAAGTACATACTCCCTACCAACTGATGAGGTAGCAATTATATAAATCCTCGGTATGACAATGGATAAACATTCAATGATTGTAATAAGAATCTAAGGTTTATTCGGAGTATAATTCTAAGAATGGCAACCTGTTGTGTGTTGATTTCCGAATTGGTATAGTAGTATAGATTAGTTTAGCATAGTTTAGTTTATTTTTTGCACTTAGTTTATTTTCTACACTTAAACATAAAACCCCCTTATTTACTGTTTTTCTAGAGTCCGAGACCGAGTCAGTCCGACTCCGTCATGTTTGTCTAAGCATGAATCATATTGGCTGTTCTAGTTGATCTCCCATCGAGATCAACCCGGTCGCACTTAAGCCGACCGGTAGTAAGTTGGCATTTCACAATAATTAGTAGTCTCTGCACAAACTCTGATTTCTACACTTAGTCCCAATTTAACACACTGTGTCCTTGAGAGAATGGACCTAGGGTTAGCTATACTATAGTTAGCTTTAGTATTTATTTAAGGCGTGTAAGACGACAAAAAACTCGCTTATCAGTGCTCAGGGTTAAAGAGTAGGATAAAGGATGGTAAAGTAAGTTTTCTAACCATAGGGAGGAAGGGAGCAATGGGGAATGAGTTCGCAAGTATGGAGGATATCCCCAGGACACTACGATTCTATTTGAAAACGTCCTTGCTCACTTCTTTTCTTTCCCTTTTTTCATTTTTCTTTTCTTCTTTTTCTCACTTCTTGTTTTGCAGCTTTGCGCTGCATTTTTGTTGCAACTTCTAACTTTTGCCTGCTTCCCTTTTCTTTGTTTTATTTTGCAATTATTTTTTTTCTTTTCTTTTGCAACACTTTTTGGATGCACTACTCTTGCTATGTCCTTGGGTGTCTCCTCCACACTTGAACGTGATCCATTCCCAAAACAATTTCAAAGCTCCTTTGACCCCTAAGGTTAAGGTTGATCATAGTTTTCCGGCTTTGGCTTGTAAGGAGCTGTCCTATCAAGAAAAATGGTTATTTAGGCTCAAAAAGGGTAAACAAGGGATAAAATTTGCAAGGTAGGTCCACTTGGCCTGGGGCTTAATAGAAAAATGGCCTAGATCATATCACTCCTACATGCAAAACGAGATGTATCCAGAGAGTCAAGGCAAAACTTGGAGTAACCAGTCATCATGAATGCAAATACCACACAAGAAATGAAGGAATGGCAAGATACAAAGCCATTTATACAAGGCTCAAGAATTCGCACACGGATACATTCTCTGTCATTCAAGGTCTATCTTTTTTTGTTTGTCAATCACCTACTGCCTAAGGATGCAAAAATTTCACTCCTTGTCAAATTTGAAAAATTCCTTCCTCTACGGTTTTGCACTGCTTCTTACTGTTTCATCTAATCCTAAGGAAATCCATTCAAATTCTTTTTCAAAGCATTTTTCTTAGCAATCAGGATTCAACATTCAATTAAGGGAAAACAAAACAAAAATCAGAAAAAGTAAAATTTGAAACATGATCGAAGTCGGTCCGGATCCGACCGAGATGAAACTGAAGTCAGCACAGACTTGGCTAAAACAACTTAGGAAAATGAAATAAAAAACAAACTTGATAGAAAAACAAAGTGGAAAACAACACAAACAAAAGATAGAGGCAAAAGTGGCAAACATAAAATATAAAATAAACATGAAATGGGGTCGGCATGGACTTGGTCCTCCCCCCACACTTGAATGATGCATTGCCCCCAATCCATGCCAAGAACATCAAGGGGTTCCATCCGACATGGCCAGGTTCAGCTTTAAGGATAGTGAATGCAATGAAGTATCATTAGCTAATCTTGGTGTCAGTTGGCCGACTTGGTCCGGCTTTGGCAAATGATAGGCGAAGTCGGTCTCGGTTTATTGCAACTGCCAACTGCGATTGTCCGAATCAGACTTGGCCTCATTGTTCTTGCTAGAGTCGCCTTCTGCCCATGGTTTTTTTTAGAAAAGAAAATAACTTCTCTCTCAAGGTGGAAATAATGTGTAAAATCTGATATCTAGCATTTTTTCACCGCTCCCTATGGTAATAGCTTGGGGGAGTCTTCTCTTCATCAATCTTGATAAGTTCAATATGGGATCTTGAAACGGATCTTGTTGTTGGAACTGGTTGATCATGATTACCATACATGGATTGTCGACATCTCTTGTATGTTTTGGACTCGGCTGTTGAGCTTAGATTAGCCATTTCGAGGGTAGAGTCGGCTGGTTGGTTGTCCATATGCAGAGTTGGTGACCAGGCATACTCTCGACATCTATCCGGTTTTGGAACTGACTACTAAGAACTAACTCGGCTTCTGGCTGGTTGTGAGAGTCAGACTCAGCTTCCATTTCCGCGCTTCAGTTGGATTCAGATGGTACCAGCTTGCAAATTCTATTGTCCGAGATGGAGATGGACTATGCATGTGTCTCTTTGCACGAGTCGATTTCGTCTCGCCTCAGCTTCAGTTGGTCGACTCAGTCTAGATTCGGCACTTGGTTTGCCGAGTCGGTCTCGGCCCTTAGTCGCTTTCGACTCTATTTGTTTCAATCAGACTTGGTATTTGTCTTATTGCTCGAGTCGCTCTCAGCTCTTGTCAGATCTCGATAGTTGGGAACTGACTCATTCTCGACCTGTTTATGGTTGTGGCTTCCGGGATCGACCTCTTGATTGTTCGACTCGAAACTAGCTCTTTCTAAATTTTTGGACTCGGCTCTGGCTGCCTCTTGAATGTTAGAGTCGATCGTCACTTCATCCCATTTTTTAGAGTCGGCAAGATCTGAAATTGTAATCTTATCAGCAAGATCCATACCCTTAACCACGGAGTCGGCACTTTTATTCATATTATCATTGTTTGACTTAGCTACCATGGAATCAACATCCTTGGCCCTTTCAGCAAGATCAGTGTCAGCATATCCAGGATTAGCACTTGCAGGGGCTCAGTAGTGTCAACATCAGCACTTGTAGGATCAGCTATCTCAACCCCAAGAACCTAGTCCGAAGTCTGGACAAGGGACTCGGCACCCAGTGTCCTGTAAGTAATATTAATAACATTAGCCGCAGAATTAGCTATCTTAACCACATTAGCCAGATTAGGAATAATTGGCACACAATTGTTAATCTCAGCCATCGCAATAGAGTCGGTAGCAGCAAGTATGGAGTCGGAAAAACTCGCCATAGTAGTTGTGATCACTGAAGCTTGCATCGCTACCAGTTCTGGGTTAGTTATAACTCTTGTACCTGCATCCATATCAACATCATTACTAATTTTGACACAATTAGCATCCTTTATTACAACGGTACAGGCGTGGTTACAATCAACAGTAGGACTCTCTGAATCCGAAATTTCAGGAAATCCATAAGACACTTGGACGGATTGTTGTGGTGGTAGCTCCTTACCATTCCACCCGGTTATACCACTCATACTTCCTTCCAGTGGTTTGGGGATGGTATGAGATGGACTACATCCAAATCTCTCGAAATGTAGCTAGTTGGTGGTGGTTAATTTGGTAATTTGTTTTTGCAAATCCTGTAGCTCCTATAGTATGGTGCACATATCTTCTTGGAATTCCAGATTTCTAATGGGCATGTGGTTGGTCCAGTTTCCCAAGAAACTCTCCTTTTGTGGGAACTACGTGTTGTTCATGGGCTTTGGTTGCGGTCTAAATGGAAGTGGTGGTTCTTGCAGAATGGGACAATCATGGGTTAGATAAAGCATCAGGAGAAGATAGCAGAATTAAACAATAAAGCATCAGGAGAAGAATAAAACAAAAAACAGAAAAATAGAAAAATAACCGGAACAGAGACAAAAAATAGAAAGAAAACGAAAAAAATAGAAACAGAAAAACAAACGGCAAAAGAAATAGAGGTGCAGAAAGGCAACAGAATAATGAAAAATAACAGAACAATTGTAACTGCTCAAAATGTTACTAAAAAAAAGTGGATGCCTAAAAAGAAAAAAATCATACAGAGGAATTGCAAAATCAAATATGAAGAAAAATCAAAATCAATTATGCAGAAGAAGTTAGAGTCAGTTATGCAAATCAGAAAATAGAAAACAAGACGCTATCAGAAAACAAAATCAATTATGCAGAAAAATTAAAGGATGTTTATGTAGAAAAGTAGATATGGTTAATGATGCAAAGATGGTTTTTGTTGTTTTTTTTTGAAGTAGTGAAACTCACAGCAGAAATTAACACACATATGCCGCAAAAATTTGACACATATTCAACATGCTATATTATTCCAGAATTCAAAACAGGTACAAACTCAATTTAGACTCTATGACTCAACTAACTGACACAACATTTCACAGACTCGAGATTCGGCTTAACTTAGTTTTGGCACATAAAGACACAGAAGAACTTGTGTCCCCAACAACGACGCCAATTTGATAACTCGTATTTAGTCGTCTTTACGCGCATCAAATAAACTAAAGCTAACTATAGTATAGCTACCCCTAGATCGATTCTCTCAAGGACACAGTGTGCTCCATTATGACTTAGTGTGAAACTAGAGTAATGCAAAAACACTCAAGTGTGGAATGCCGACTCGCTCTTGGCAAAGACTGATCCAATCCGGTCTCGGTATAGATGAATCTGACACGATCTCAGCTAAGCATAGACTTGGGCAGACGCGACGGAGTCGGGCTGACTCGGTCTCAAACTGAAAAACAATAAATAAAGGGGGGGTTGCATTTGAGTGCAAAGAAATAACTAAGGACTAAAAGTAAACTAAACTATGCTAAGCTAACTATTGTATCAAATGAAAATTCAACACACGGTCGGTCCTTAATTCCTTACCTAAGATTATACTCTGAATCAACCTGAAACTCTTATGACAATCATCGAATGTTTATCCATTGCCATACCGAGGATTTACACAATCTCTACCTCAACAGTTGGTAGGGAGTATGTACTTGGTTGATTTTAGGTTCTCTTACCTAACAAGGTTATTAAACTAGTTCCATCGGTCCTAGTCTAACGCGATCCACTCTACACAATGTGCAATCACGACAAAGAAATAGCAGATTAAAGCACATGGATTAAAATCAAAAGACAGAATTGCAAACTAGTTGTGTTATTGAAAACAACATTGAATACAAGGTGAGAATTCAGAGATTCCAGAGAATTCTTCTTCCATCACGATCGCCTTGGAAGGACGGCAATGGTTCACCACTAATGGCCAGGCGTTGAGGTTTTTGCCCACCGAAGTGTGTCGGCTATACCGAGCGACCACCTTCGGCAACTTCTAGCTTCCCAGTTCCCGGTCCTGCACCTCCTCGATCAAGAGAGACACCTTACTAAAGATTTGTGTACCACCGTGCTAGCGAGGACGAATTGTAATTGTTGATGACGCTAGGTCTAAATTTTGCTAAAATTCCACACCTTAAACTCATGCCTTACGTGCCCTTATAGACATGCATGGCAGCTGCGGCTAAATATAAACCTAATCCTACATAATTGGTGATTCCTTGATCCTAACAAATTTCTAGCTGAGTTACCCATATTACATATTCCTTGATCCTAACAGATTTCTAGCTGAGTTACCTGAATTACATATTCCTTGATTCTAGCTGATTTCTTGCTGAGTTACCTGAATTACATATTTCCGAATTTACTCTTCGTATGATCACGCGTTGTTCCTTGTATGCTGGAGTGATTTCCGTCCCTGATATCGATCCTGGCCGGGAGTGCTACTTTGGCTGGTGATGTGACCTAAATCGTGCCGGGGGCAGATTTGGGAAAGAAAAAGGTTATGGATCTGCCATTAGTTTAACTTTGAAATAGAAATAGGGAGAATTTGTCGAAAACCGGATCCATATCTCCGTTCTACATGGTGAGTCGATACTGACCTGGTCATTCCAGAGAACTGGCCAAACCTGTACCAGCTCAACTTGGAGTCACCACAAACGTTCTAGTATGTTGGAAACCAGGAGCGGATAAGGCATGGTGAGCAAATGGAGAAGCTGGATAAGGGATCGGTTACGCATGGGAATGACGCGTCACTCCATCCGCCTACCATCTGGTAGTTACCCCACAACTTGCATGAGCTAGTGATGAGTCACAAATTATGCACCTTTTATGGACCTAAGAAGGATGATTACAAGACTACATTGTGCTTAAGACTTGAGTGTTAGTTGAGATTCGTATTATGGACTTAAAAATAGAGAAAACACAAATCTGTGCGAATTCGAGGATCTTAGCTAACTCTTCTATTCTTGCAGGATCAGCCGATATGTTCTAAGGTCCATCATAAGAAGACTCGGCAAAGATGAAGTCGTCTCGGCCAAGACCGACTCCATCTCGACCAAACCGGATCAGGCCAGGCTTCACGGCCCATCAGCCCAAGCAGGTGCAGTCCAATAAGGAGCAGCCCAAAGATGTTATCCACATAAGCTATCCATCTCAGGGCCACCTCAGCACCAGCTCAACTATCACGTCACTTCTGGAGTAGCTCATAGCACAAAGCGCACAAGGGTAGAATAGGAAATTCACGTTGTAATTCTGTTAGGAAATCGTTAGGAGTAGCAGGTCACAGCTCGTGTATATATAGGAGGAGTTGTGCACTTTTTAGGGGTCTTTGAATTCACTCTTAACACACTCTTATCAATTCCATTTCTTCGCTCTCGTTTCTCTCCGTTTATGGTGGTGCACGGTGCTGCATTGGTGTTTCTCTTGATCGAGGAAATGCAGGTCTGAGACTGGGGAGCCAAAGTTTGTTAGAGGGGACTGATTGGGATTCCCAACAAACTCTGGTGAATCTGATCCTCAGTGCTTAGGCTATTCGGGGTGAACCACCACCATCAATCATGACGATCATCATGGAAGATGGATCCACCTGAATTCATACCACTGTGTTTGTACTCTATTTTCTATTAATCAATTTCATTATGCATTTCTCATCTCCGTTTCCTTCCTCTCCTTTAATTCATGATTTAATCTGCGTTTGCAAATCAATTGTGAACAATGTTAAGCTAAGCCGATTGGAACTGGTTTAACTAATTCAGTAGGTAATCATTTAACGATTGTTAATCGAGAACCTAAAATCAGCTCTGAACTTAATCCCTGCAAACTGATGAGGTAGAGATTGCATAATTCCTCGGTATGGCAATGGACGAACCTTTGGTGATTGCCATAAGACTTCTCGAGGCTGATATGGACTGAGAACTGGAGTGCGGGAATTGGATTGGACTTGGACTGATAGAACTGAACATGAACACAATTATATAATAATAATAATAGTAAAACCAGTAGCACTAGTATATGTTCACTGCATTCATAGTTTTAGTTTACTTTCTGCCTTACTTGCATTTCAATCCCCCCTGTTTTCTGTTTTTCAGTTCGTGACAGAGGTAGTCCATCTCTGTAGCGTATGTCTGCACTCAACCGAAACCAAACCAGATTGATCCCTCTCGAGATCATCTCGGCTTAGTTTCTGTTGAGAGCAACTCGGCCAGTGGCCGAGACGAGTTAATATTCTACATCTCAGATTCTACTTCATTTCACTCCACACCGAATCACAATCGAGCACATTGTGTCCTTGAGAAGAATGACCTAGGGTTGACTATACTATAGTTAGCTTTAGTTATTTGATGCCCGTTAAAATGACTAAAAACGAGCCTATCAAATTGGCGCCGTTGCCGGGGACACAAGTTCTTTTGTGTTTTCGTGTGCCAAGTTAAGTGAAGTCAAATCCCGAGTCTGTAGAGTGTCTGTCAAGTCATTTTATTGAGTCTTTTGAAATTGTTTGTGTCTGTCTCTTTGATTTTGGATCCTAAATAAGAAGCATACTGAGTGTTTGTTAATTTTTCAACGTGATTTCACCGCAAAAAAAAAAACACAAAACAACAAAAGAATCCGCAATAAAACAATTGTTTATGAAGTGCATAGTATTAGCATTCTGTTTTGCATTCATCTTTGCATCTCATAACTAACTTGCATCTTTTTACATTGCATTCTCATAAGTTTTATTAGGTAATTGACTGATAGTTGTAGTTTACTATTTGTAAGTACTATATTAAGCCTGAATTTTTTGCTTAATATGTACAATGCATGACTAGGAGTAGTACTGACCCATTATATGCTTTTGACCCAGAGATAGAATTAACTTTACGTAGATTAAGGAGGAGTAGGAATCTAATAGTAAATAGTAGTAGAAGTTCTGATCCTGTCATTAACTCTAACCAGTTTTGTACTGACAATTCTGTTGCTAGTTCTAACATTTTTGCAGAGCCAGGACAGATGGAGAATAATGACAGAACGTTGATGGAATTGGCCACTCTAGACGTGGTGTATCAACCTTGGTGTATCCAATATCCACAACTGGAGTCAGCTCAAACATATGAATTGAAGTCTGGTCTTATACACTTGTTGCCTAAATTTCATGGTCTTGCAGGAGGAGACCCCCACAAGCATCTAAAGGAATTTCATGTGGTTGGCTCCACAATGAGGCCGCAAGGGATATCGGAGGACTACATCAAAATGAAGGCGTTCCCATTCTCCCTGGATGGAGCAACAAAGGATTGGCTGTACCTTCAGCCAGTACTTTTCAACACTTGGGGCGATACGAAGTGCACATTCTTGGAGAAGTTCTTTTCGACATCCAGAACTACGTCCATCAGGAAGGAGATATGTGGGATAAGACAGCATACAGGAGAGACCCTGCATTAGAGATAAGAAAGGTGTTGAGAACTCAGTAGCAGATCACTTGAGCAGAATTGAGATGGAGGATGACCCGATGCCTATCAAAGACGAATTCCCAAACGAGCAATTGTTGCACATCACCACGCCTACACCATGGTTTGCAAACATCTATAACTATGTGGCAGCATCTCAGTTCCCACCAGAGGCATCTCGGCTATATAGAGAAAGACTTCAAAATGATGCCAAATACTACTTTTAAGATGATCCCTACCTATGGAGGCTTTGTAATGATCAAGTTATTCGCAGGTGCATTCCTGACGTCGAGATCAATTCGGTTTTCCAGTTTTGTCATGCAGCACTAGGAGGCGGCCATTACGGATCAACTCGGACGGCCAGGAAGTTGATTGCGGGTTTTATTGGCCCACCATTTTTAGGGATACTTATCATTTCATCTCCTCCTGCAAAAAATGCGAAAAAGCTAGAGTGGCCATTAGCAGAAGATATGAGATGCCCCAACAACCTATACTGTTCTACGAAGTCTTTGATGTTTGGGGAATCGACTTCATGGGGCCATTCCCAATCTCCAATAGGTATTCATATATTCTGCTGGCCGTAGACTACGTGTCAAGATGGGTAAAGGCCATAGCCACCAAAACCAACGATGCCAATGTTGAGTGCATTTTCTGAAGTCCAATATCTTATGTCGGTTTGGTGTGCCGAAAGCGCTCATAAGTGACCAAGGTAGTCACTTCTACAATAGATCCATGTCCTCCTTACTCCACAAGTATGGGGTGGTGCATAGAATTGCCACAGCCTATCACCCCCAGACCAATGGCCAAGCTGAAGTTTTTAACAGGAAAATAAAGAAGACATTGCAAAAGATGACCAATCCCAACCGGAAGGACTGTAGCTGACTCCTTGAGGATGCTTTTTGGGCACATAGAATGGCATATCGAACTCTGTTGGGGATGTCTCCCTACCGAATTGTCTTCGGTAAAGCCTGTCATCTTCTTGTGGAAATAGAACACAAAGCTTACTAGGTAGTCAAACAGTGCAATCTGGCCTATGACCAAGCAAGGAAGCAAAGAAAATTCCAGCTGCAAGAATTGGATGAACTAGCTTGGAGGCTTATGAGAACTCTCGGATCTACAAGGAGAAAGTCAAGCGATTTCATGATCAATAGATCTTGTGGAAAGAGTTCCAAGTCGGCCATAAAGTACTCTTGTTCAATTCACGTTGAAAGCTCATTGCAGGTAAGCTCCGTTCTAGATGTGATGGACCTTTTGTTATCACTAATGATTTTCCTATGGTGTAGTAGAACTAGAGGATGAACACACCAACAACACCTTCCAGGTTAATGGGCATCAAATTAAGCTATTTCATGAAGGTCTAGCACTAATAGTAGGCGACATGGAGACCATCTCATTAATGGAACCAACTCCGTCGGATGATACACCTTGAGCCAGTCTCATGAACCCCTCTATTCATGCCATGCATTGGGGACAATGTAGCATTTAAGTGTGTATGTGTGTGTGTGTGTGGGGGGGGGGGAGATTGCGTGGCCATGCAAGGCTTGCTAAATTCTGTGCTTAAAAGTCTTGTTCTATTCTATAAAGTGAAAACTCCATATCTGTTTTAACTTTGGTTTTTTTTTTATTTCTCTAAAGTGCATTTAACTTCTCTGGTTCTTTTCTTTCCTTTTTATTCTTCTCAAGTCATTTTCCCTTGTTCTAAATAAAAATCTGTCCAAGCCGAATCCATGCCGACTCTGACTCCATCTCGGACGGATTAGATATCCTTTGGTTCGGCCCAGCCAATTTCAATTTTCGTTAGAATTTTGCTTTTGTATTTCCTAATTGAATTTATAACTTTGAGTGCTGAGAAAATATGCTGAAAAAGATTTGAAATAATTTCTATAAGCTTCAGATGAGTCAGTAGGAAGCAATTTGGAACCTTGGAGGACAGATTTTTCAAACTTGACAAGGAATGAAATTTCTGCACCCTAGGCAGTAGGTCATTGAAAACTAGAAAAGATAGACCATTAGTGGCAGAGCAACCAACCAGTGAGGACAAAATTTTTTGAGCCTATGTACATATAAATGGCTTTGCATCTTGTCATTCTCTCTTTCTTGTGTGATTTTTGCATCCATGTTAACTGTGTATTCTAGATTTTGCCTTGACTCTCTGGATATATTTGGTTTCGCATGAAGGAATGAGATGATCTAGGCCATGTTTCTAATAAGCCTTGAGCCAAATGGACCTACCTTCTAAAATTTATCCCTTGTTCACCCTCTTTGAGCTTGAATGACCATTCTTTTGTAACAGCTCATTACAAAGCCGGAAAAACCATGATTGACCTCAACCTTAAGGGATAGAGGAGCTTTGGAATTGTTTTGGGAGTAGGTCAGGATCAAGTGTGTGGGGGGGGAGACACCAGGGGATGAAGCAAGAGTAGTGTACCCAAAAAGGGTCAAAAAAGAAAAGAAAGAAAGAAACAAGTGGAGGAAAATATAGGAAAATAAAGAAGCAGGCAAAAGTCATAAGCTGAAAACACAACACAAAGCTGCAAAAGAAGAAGTGAGAAAAAGAAGAAAAGAAAATTAGAGAAAGGGAAAGAAATGAAGTGAGCTAAAATTGTTTCAAATGGACTTGAAGTGCCTTTGGGATACTGTCCATGATGGTGAATCTACTCCTCATTGCTCCTCTCTTCCCTACAGTTAGAAAAACTCACTTACCCATCCTGTACCCAGTCAAAGTTTGGTAATACCAGTTACATGGGATGTTTAGTGTATGTACAAGCCCAGACACTTGAGAGGTTGAGAGAATATTTTCCTAAGAGAGAACTCTATCACTCATGGTCATCCTTTGATGTTTGCAGGTCACTTAATTGCCTTGACTGTGGAGAAAGTAATTTTCACAGATTGCTTGAACATCTCAACTCTTTGGGGCGAAGGAATGTTGATTCTGTTTTATCTAAAGCTTGAAAAGCTTATTGAAAATTCTTTATCTCGTTTAAAATCTCCCTTGTATTTGAACTCTTATTTTTCCCAAGAGTGCAAAAGCGTAAATGTGGGGGTCTGATGAGTTATATTTTATACACCTTACAGGGACCTAAGATGAGTGTTTTAGAGATCAATTGGTGCTTAAGAATTGAGTCTTAGCTAAGATTCATATTATGGATCTAGAAATAAAGAAAGTATAAATTTGTGCTAATTTGCTGGTCTTAGCTAATAAAAGATTCATTCCACTTTGCAAGACAAATTTGGATGATCTCGGCAAAAGAAAGTCATCCCGGCCAAACTGACTCCTTCCCGGACCGGCCGACTCTACAGTCCAACAGCCCAATAAGGAGCGGCTCAATGCACTATCCATGTAAGGCAGCCCAGCTCACATGCCAACACAACTTCGAGCCAGCTCAACTGCCATGTCACTCTAGAGAAGCTTGTAGCGCAAGTTTTACAATGGTAGATTAGGAAGTTTAGTTTGTAATTTTGTTAGGAATCTTTAGCTAGCATGTAGCAAGGTCTAGCTCATTATATATAGGAAGAGCTGGGCACGTTTAATGGTTGTTGAATTCAGAAATAATTTCCATATGTTACACACCATCTTCTCGCTCACGCCCTCATCTATATGATGGTACACGATTCTTCAATGGTGTTTCTCTCAATCAAGGAAGCATAGGTCAAGGAATGAGAGGCCAAAGGTTGTCAGAGGGGACCGCTTGTCTTGCCATCGCACTCTACTGGACCTGACCCTCAACGCCTTGGCTAGCAGAGGTGAACCATCGTCGTGTGTCTTGTTGTGTTACGATTGCTTATGGTAATGTGGACAAACATTGAACTAGGCTGATTGGAACCGGTTTAACAACTTCAGTAGGTAATCAATTAGAGAACCTAAAATCAACACTGAACTTAATCCCTACCAACTGATGAGGTAGCGATTGTGTAAATCCTCGATATGGAAATGGACAAATATTTGGCGATTGTCATAAGAGAATCCAATGTTAATATGGAACGTGAACTTGAGTGAACAAACCAGAACTCACTTGATTACTAAGACAAAATATGAATACAATAGTAGCAGTAGTAGTAGCCTAGCTTAGTCGTATTTAGTTTCTTAGTTAATTGTTGTTTTACTTGATCTACAACCAACCCCGTGTTTCCTGCATTTCAGTCCGAAACCGAGTTAGTCCAACTTTACTTAGCTAAGGCCGAGAAATTACTGGGGTTCATAGTTAATGAAAGAGAGATCGAGTTGGACCTGAACAAAGTCAAAGCCTTCCAGAACATTCCACCTCCTAGAACCGAGACCGAAGTGAGGAGTTTTCTGGGGAGAGTTAACTATATAGCTCGATTCATCTCTCAACTGATGGCCACCTATAACCCTATATTTAAGCTCCTCCAAAAAAACCAGAAAATGAAGTGGAACTAGGAATGCCATGAAGCCTTCGAAAAGGTCAAGCAATATTTAGAAGAGCCCTCGTCCTTGTCCCAGCAATACCCAGCAAGCCCTTGTTTCTTTACTTAACAATGCTAAAAGAGTCCATGGGGGGTATGTTGGGGCAACAAGACGCCTCCAGAAAGAAGCAAGCTATATGTTACCTCAACAAAAAATTCACAGAATGCAAATAGAGGTACTCAGTACTAGAGCGGACTTGTTGCGCTTTAGTTTGGGCAACGAAAAGGTTAAGGCAATACATGCTGGCCCACAAGGCGCGCTCTGGGCAGATTCAAATTTTTAGGCTGGATATTGCCCTTGACTCGGACTTGGTCGGTACTACTTCCTTCCAAATTGTTGACTATCATATGGCCCACTCTGATATGACTGCTTTCTATATTGATATCCACCTATTGATCCAACACTCTCGGGATGGCTGACTCGGTTTCTTGCAATATGGGGCATATATTAGTTGGGTGCTTCATAGAAGTACAAATGCCACAAACTCTTACTACTATGCTTGGTTGATGTTGCCCAATAGCCAACTACCTTACTAGTGATGTCAACTCAGTTAATTGATTTTCCAATCTCAGGTTGTCAATTGCACCGACTTTATTCACCATCCGGGATGGGGTGGCTCCTCTGATCCCAAATTGTTGTGTGTTGCTTGCCATATTCGAGATCAGGTGCCTTGCAGCTGCTAGCGTCTTATCCATTAATGCTTCTTGATAATACACAGTTATACCCTCTAATAAGGTCCCAATATGGGTAGACTAAGACTCTAAATTGTGGTTAAAAACCTCTTCTCAACTAAAGATTCTGGTTTCCTAAAATACAAGAAGGAAATACAAATCCTTACAAAAAGGTTGACTTTAGCTAACAATTGGATTAGTCTCATGTTACAGGTCCAAAATTGGAATCGGAAGTCTTAGATTGAAATTGAGACCGAGTCAAGAGTGAACCCGACCAAAGACAACTCAGCATGGCCGACTTAAGAAGAGAAGTTGTCCTGACAAAAGCCAAAATTCTCTCAAACCGAGATAAAGACCAACTCCTACCTGGCATTTTTGCACGTGTCAATTAGGGAAGCAGTATCTAGTTGAATATGTTCTTCCTGTTAGTTAGTTAGTCTGTTATTTCTGTTATTACGGTTAGAAAGTAGTTATAGAAGCATGTATAAATATTTGACATGTTAACGTTCAAAAAGGACGAGCCAGCCTGATCAGAACCCACACCAATATCGTAGCTGCTATACCTTTCCACTCTTACAAGCCAAATTTCCCTACACACCTCTTTGTTCCTCGAGACTTCAAAGAGTACTTAGTCGATCGAGTGGGTATAGAACCTGCGTCTGGGTAGTGGCTAGTTGCTAAGAGGAGACTATTAAGGAGCACTAACACATTGTTTAGTGATTCAACCCCTCAATACCTGGCCAACGACGGAGGAACACTACAACTACTGTAGGCAATTGTCACAGGAAGTTGATCCACGTATCATTCCATTACATTTCTGTTGTATGAAGTTCCAAGTTAATCAATGAAAGATCGATATTCAGTTTGTTGCCATGACTGATTTTTGTAGCATAATCTTGTCTTGCTTGATCACGATTGTGTAGAGTAAAGACTAGAGCACATTAGTTTAGGGACCGATTGGAATCACTCTAACAACATAATAGATGAATTTTGATAATCTACATCAATCAAGTGCATATTCCCTGCCAAACTCGAAGCGACAATTACGTAAGTCATTAGTTAGTATAGGACAAACATTCAACAATTGTCATAAGTAATTGGATTGATAAGGAATTATTAGAATAATAAGAAGTAGAATAGAAATCCAGAATGGGAAACCTGAACACATGATCAAGTAAATATGTCTGTATCATAAAGTAGTCTTTAACGTTGTAGTTCTTAAGTTAGATATTTACAATTCTTGTAAATAGATTTCAAGTATAAATACCCCCTTTACCATTCCAGCCGAGTCTACATCCTACGCTCCTAAGTTGTTATCTTTATCAATTCAAACCTTAGAAATATAGGAACCACGTGTCCTTGAGAAGAATGACCTAGGTTGACCCTATGCTACTTTAGCTTAGAAGATCTAGTATTTTGATAGGGGAAATGATTATTATTCCTTTAGAGACTCACAAAAAGAGAACTATCAAATTGTGGTTGTTGCCGGGGACACACGTTCTGTGTTCCTAAGTGTGTCGAGTCTGATTAGAGATCGAACATGAGGCGGTAGGATGATTGTTTGTAGGTATACTGAATTTATTTTATCTGTCTTGATTGACTAATTATGTTTTTACTATAAGTCTTTCTTGTTTAGTTACTAAGTCTGCATTTTGCTTTTAATATAGCTGAATTCTTGCACATGCTGAGTATGATGTGTGTTAAGTCCAAGTCTATATGCTTGTGTATCTGATTTCCTGTTACATTGTAATAACCGCTAAATGCATTGGGACTGTTTAGATTGAATTCAACATATGCTAAGATCCGCTTAAAGGTCAGTTTAGGCCAAGTCTAATTTGCATGTTAGCCATGTCCAAACCTGTCAAATTTTGTGCAACCAGCATCTTTGAGTTCCAATTTTGCTATACTTTTACTTTGTAATTTTTGAAGTTTTATGCACTTTTCTTTAATAATATCATGTAAATCAATTTCTTTGTATTCTTGACGTTATACATCATATTCCATGAATTCTTGGGTTTCTTTCTTTTGTTAAGCATGTATGTGTCTTTTTGTACATTGGTCATGTTAGCCACTTAGGCTGAACTCCACATAAATCTTCCTCTACAAACCTGTAATCAACAGTTGCATGTACCTCGGTATTGTAGGTTGTGATTGCGTTTTAGTAAAAATTTGTTCTTTTTCTTGTTCAATGCATGCGATCCCTTTGCATTTTAACTGTATTTAATCATTGTACATCAGGTAGAAGCAAGCATGACTAGAAAAGGAGTTCTGGTAGTTCGTATCCTTTTGATACTAAGATAGAGAAAACCTTGAACAGGATCAAGAAAACCAAAAACATGCATGTATAACATACTAGTGATAGTAGGATTCACTCTATAACCGAGACTGACAATTTTCAAATGAAGCCTGATTTTTCAGATAATCCATTGTACGAGCTAGACCTAATGGAAAACAATAACAATAGGACATTGAAGGAGTTGGCTACGCCGGATGTATTGTACTAGCCATGGTGCATATAGTATTTGCAATTGGACCCTGCTCAAACATACAAGTTGAAGTTTGGACTCATACACTTGTTACCAAAATTCCACGATTATGCAGGTGAGGACCCATACAAACACTTGAAGGAGTTCCACGTGGTTTGCTCCATGATGAGACCGCAAGGGAAGGTGGAAGCTGAAGCCGAGAGAAGGCCGAAGTCGACTTGGCTAGTGGAGACCAGAAGCAAGCAAAAGCCGAGTTTGTTTCGGACAATCAAGTCTGGAACCTTGTTCTAGCCGGATCCAACTCCAATACAAGGAAGAACGTCGAGTCTGACTCCAATCAGACAAGGGCCAATTCTATCCCAACCAATAGGAGTTGACCACAGCAACTGAAGGATGAGATCATGTCAACACAACTGGTGCTGAAGTTAAATCAAGTCCACCAGTCGGATTCGAAACTAACTAATGATACCTCTTCATCTCTGCCACCACCCATAGAGCTGAATCCATTGCCGAGTCATTTGAAATATGCCTACCTGGACACTGAGCAACAACTCCCAATCATCATTGCTAACAATCTCCACCAAGAGGAGGAGGAGAAATTGCTGCATGTCCTAAGGCAACATGAGAAAGCAATCAGGTGGAAATTATCTGACCTTCCAAGTATAAACCCCTCCATCTGCATGCATAGAATTTTAATGGAGAAGGAAGGCCAACCCATAAGGCAACAACAAAGAATGCTGAATTTGAGTATCCTAGACGTGGTCAAGAAAGAAGTGAGAAAATTGCTTGCCGCAAGGATCATCTACCCCATCTTGGACAGCTAGTGGGTTAGTCTTGTGCAAGTAGTACCTAAGAAGTCTAGGATGACTGTAATGAAAAACCAGCATGACAAGTTGGTACCTGTGCAGATTTAGAACAACTGGCGAGTCTACATTGATTATAGGAAATTAAACCAGGCGACTCACAAGGACCACTTTCCTTTGCCTTTTATTGATCAAGTCCTGGAGAAACTAGTAGGAAAATCCCATTACTGCTTTCTAAATGGATTCTCTGGATACATGTAGATCCACATTGCACCTGAAGATCAGCATAGCACGACCTTCACCAGCCCATTCGGTACCTTTACGTACACACGCATGCTATTTGGCCTGTGCAATGTGCCAAGTACGTTTCAACATTGCATGACAAGTATCTTCTCGGACTTGCTACAGGATTGCATGGAAGTCTTTATGGACGAATTCACGGTGTACGCTGACTCATTTGATGCATGTCTAGGAAATTTGTCCAAGGTGTTAACTAGATGTATAGACACAAATCTGGTACTTAATTTTGAAAAATGTCATTTCATGGTGATCGAGGGAATTGTGTTTGGACACCTAGTATCCAACAAAGGTATCGAGGTTGATAAATCAAAGATTGACATCATCACCTCTCTTCCAAACCCCGCTTCTGTGTGGGAAGTTCGCTCATTCTTAGGACATGCTGGGTTCTACAGAAGACTTATCCAGAGTTTAAGCAAAATTGCCCTACCATTGTCCAAGCTGCTATAAAAGGATGTGGAATTTAATTTTGACTAGCCTTGCATTGAAGCATTGTAGGAGCTGAAGAACCGAGTAACGTCTACACCTATTCTACAAGCACCCAGCTGGGAGTATCCATTTGAGCTCATGTGAGACGCATCTAATTCCGCATTGGGAGTCGTCTTAGGCAAGAGAGTCGGGGCTGGCAAGCCAAGGCATATGATTGCATATGCTTCCCAGACAATGGACTCGACCTAATTAAATTACACAACAACAGAAAAGGAGCTGTTGGCAATTGTATTTGCCTTGGAAAAATTTCGTTCTTACCTATTGGGTTCTAAAATCATTGTGTTCTCAAACCATTTGATGAGTCTTATTTTATACATGTCACAGGGACCTATGATTGGTGTTTCTAGGATAAATAAGCATCTAAGAGTCGAGTCTTAGATGAGATTCATATTAAGGACCTAGAAACTGAGAAATCATAAATCCGTGTTATATCGAGGTTCTTAGCTAATAAAATACTTACTCTTCCTTTCTTGAAAGATCAATTGAGATGATCTCGGCCTATCATAAGAAGTCTCAACCGAGGTGAAGTCATCCCGGCCAGACTGACTCCATCTTGGCCAAGCCAGGCTTCTCGGCGCAGCAGCCCAATGAGGAGTGGCCCAAAGGTGTATCTACCTCAACTCCAAATCAAAGGCCACCTCAGCTCAGCTACCACGTCATTCCTGGAAAGGTTTGCAGCGCAAGTTATGCAAGGGTAGATTAGGAATCCAATTTGTAATTTTGTTAGGATTCGTAGTTAGAGGGCTTTAGCGAAGTTCAGCTCTTGTATATATAGAAGGAACTGTGCACTTTTTTGGGGCCCTTGGAATTCACATTTTCCCGCTTTCATTGTTTCCATTCTCTCGCTTTCATCTTCTACGCTCACGGTGGTGCACTGTGCTATCATTGGCATTTCTCTCGATTGAGGAAGTATAGGTTAGGAATTGAGAAGCCGAAGGTTGCTAAAGGGGAGCAATTGGATTACCAACGCACTCTGGTGGACCTGATCCTCAGCGTCCTAGCTAGCGGAGGTGAACCATCACTATCGACCATGGTGATTGTCGTGGAAGATGGAATCACCGAATCCAGGCCTTGTGTTTGTATTTCGTTTCCAATAATATAAGTGTTTTCTGATTTCTGATCTCTATTGCATTCCTAAAATCTAATTCACTTGCTGCGTTGCGATTGCACAAAGTAATTTGAACAATGTTAAGCTAAGCCGATCGAAACTGGTTTAACTAATTTAGTTAGTAATCAACTAGAGAACCTAATTGAGAACCTAAAATCAATTCTAGACTTAATCCGTGCCAACTGATGAGGTAGCGATTGTGTAAATCCTCGGTATGGCAATGGATGAATGTTTGGCGATCGTCATAAGAACATTAAAGGTTGATAAGGACTGTGGACTGAGTAACTGAACCAGAATGGACTTGATTCTTGGACCTAGAATACGAGTACAATAGTAGCAGTAGTAGTAGAGTAGTTAGTTTAGCTGCATTCGCATTTTAGCTTAATTGCATTTTACCTTACTCGCATCCACATCCCCATGTTTCTTGTTTTTTACTCTGAGATAGAGTCAGTTCGACTCTGTAGCGTCTGTTGCACTTAGTCGAGACAGTGTCAGATAAGGCTTTGCCGAGCCCATATTGGACCAGTCCTTGTCGAGAGCGAGTCGGCACTCTACACTCAAGAGTTTCAGTTTACTTTAGTTTTCACATGAAATCACAATTGAGAACACTGTGTCCTTGAGAGAATTCAACCTAGGGTTGACTATACTATAGTTAGCTTTAGTTTATTTGATAAACAGAACACGACTAAAAACGCTCTTATCAAATTGGTGCCGTTCCCGGGGACATAAGTTCTTTTGTGTCTTTGTGTGCCAAAACCTGAGTAATAGCCGAATACCGAGTTTGTAGTTTGTTGTGTTAGTCGAGTCATAGAGTCATTTTTAAGGTCTATGTCTGTTTGATTTGGATCCTCTAATAAAAGAGCATGCCAATTTTGTGTTAAATCTTTGCGTGAATTCACTATAAAAAAAAAACAAAAAAAAAACATACATTACATTCAGTTTAGCATAATTATTTGTAGACTGTAGCATACTTTTCTTTTTATTGTTTTTGTACTTTGCATTAGATAATCGACTTGCATTTTCTAACATTGCATTTTCTAACAGCAGCATTTTAGTAACTATTGATTTAGCTCTAATCTTGTTTGCATAATTTTTAACAATGCATGACTAGGAGTAGCACTGACCCCTTGTACAATTTAGATCCTGAATTAGAACTAACTTTGCATAAATTAAGGAAAGCTGGGAAGATAGTAGTAAATAATAGTAGTAGCTCCAGTGCTATTGTTAACTCTAACAAGTTCTCTATTGATATTTCCCTCTCTAGTTCTAGTCATTTTGTAGAGCCAAGACAGATGGAGAACAATGACAAAACCCTGAAGGAGTTGGCTACACCAGATATGGTGTATCAACCTTGGTGCATCCAATATCCATAGTTGGAGCCAGCTCAAACATATGAATTAAAATCTGGTCTTATTCATTTGCTGCCAAAATTTCATGGTCTTGCAAGAGAAGACCCCCACAAGCACTTGAAAGAATTCCACATGGTCTGTTCCACAATGAGACCGCAGGGGGATCTCGGAAGACTATATCAAGATGAAGGTGTTCCCATTCTCGCTTGACGGAGCTGTAAAGGATTGGTTGTACCTTCAGTCAGCACTTTTCAACACCTCGGGAGACATGAAGTGCATCTTTCTGGAGAAGTTCTTTCTGGCATCCAGAACTGCATCCATCTAGAAAGGAATATGTAGGATCAAGCAACATACAGGAGAGACTTCACATGAATATTGGGATTTAACAAGCTCTATGCCACTTGTCCACACCATCAGATCACCGAACAACTGCTGATCTAGTACTTCTACGAGGGACTCTTAATGATGGATAGAAGCATGATTGATGCAGCTAGCAGAGGAGCATTGATGGACAAGACACCAGTAGCAGCAAGGCATCTGATCTCTAACATGGCAAGCAACATGCAACAATTTGGAGTCAGAGGGCCGAGTCCATCCCAG
The DNA here is from genome assembly GCA_025330945.1 of Mucuna pruriens. NCBI lineage: Eukaryota > Viridiplantae > Streptophyta > Magnoliopsida > Fabales > Fabaceae > Mucuna > Mucuna pruriens. Next base: position 1,476,869 of record JAENHJ010000133.1, read on the forward strand.
CTGGTGAGTGAAATCGGTGCAACTTCCAATCAGAGGTTGGAAAATCAGCTGACCGAGTTGACATCGCTAGTAAGACAACTTGCTGTTGGACAACATCAACCAGCCTTGGCAGTAAAAGTATGTGGCATTTGTACTTCCGTGAAGCACCCCACTGATATGTGCCCCATGCTTCAAGAAACCGAGTCGGACCACTCAAAGAGTGTTGGAGCAATAGGTGGATATAAGTACAGGAAGCAGTCGTATCAGAGTTGGCCATTTGATAATCAACAGTATGGAAGACAACCATTTTGGCTAGGACTGAATCAAGGGCCCTATGCAGCTCAACAATTCGGGTCCACACTGAATGCACACTAGAGAGAAGTAGGTTATCAACAACCGACTCTGTCATATCAAATACCATCGTTCCAACAGTAGCAGCAACAGAAATTGCCACCTTAAGGCAACTCTCCATCTCTGGAAGACTTGATGAAGCAGCTAGCTGCTAGCAACCTGGAGTTCCAACAATTTGTGAGCTCTAGCAACATGCAGTTTCAGCAGAATATGATCGCCTCCATCCAAGACCTTAAGACGCAGATAGGATAGTTAGCCAACATTGTGAGCCAATTACAGTCGGCTGGATTTAGCAACCTTCCTTCTCAAACAATTCCAAATCTGAGAGGGAACGCAAGTGCAATTATGCTGAGAAGTGGAAAAGAACTATCTCAACCAGCACAGCAGTTACCGAGATCAACTGAAGTCGACTCTGAATCGGATGCCAACTCATAGTCTCGACCAGAGAAAACTATCCCAGCACCATATCCAATTCGAACCATCTCGACAAGGAAGCCTAAATCAGATGAAGAGCTGCTGAAGATGTTCCGCAAGGTGGAAATCAACATCCCACTTCTTGACGCTATCAAGCAGATTCCTAAGTATGCAAAATTCCTCAAGGAATTGTGTGTACACAAGAGGAAGAAGATGAAAGGGAGTGTGGAAGCGGGAGGTATAGTGTAAGCGTTGACCAAAAATGAAGAATTCACTACAGGTGCGCAAGCCTTACCAAAGAAATGTAGAGATCCCGAAATCTTTTCGGTCCAATGCACAATGTACCTTTGTTGATGCTATCCTGGATCTGGGAGCCTCAATTAATGTCATGCCAACATAAATCTACAAAGCCCTGAACTTTGGTGATCTGGAGCCTACAGGGATGACAATCCAGCTTGTAAATAGAAGCATTGTCCAACCCGTGGGTGTCCTCGAGGATGTCCTTGTCCAAGTCAATGAGTTGATCTTTCCAGCTGATTTTTACGTGCTAGACATGGAGGATGAGACATCCGGGAAGGGATCAACCTTAATTATGGGGAGATCGTTCCTGATGATAGCCAGAACAAAGATCGACGTGCATCCGGGACACTCTCGATGGAATTTGGTGACACCTTGGTGCAGTTCAACATTTTCGAAGCTATGAAGCACCCCAGCGAAGACCATTCTCTCTTTGGCATTAAATTAATTGATGAGCTGGTTGAAGAATATCTTCGACTAGACAACAATAGTGAAGATAGTGAAAATTTTGCTAGAAGCACTGATTTGATCAGCTGCCTAAGGTCCATAACAGAAGAGGCCGACTATGAGGAAGTACATAATCTTCCAAACTCCAAGGACAATAATAATGACAGTGCTGACTTGGAATTTGAAGCCGAATTGTTCGAAGTATTAGACAAAGCTTGCAACCTCGAGAACCCAAAGTGTGTAAATAGAGCAGAAGTCGAAGTTGGCGAAACTAAAAAGCCCTTCTCTACACAACTAGCAACAATATTCACGACCAAAACTGAGTCGGCCAAAAGAGGCCGAGACGAAGAGAAGACAATAGTCAACTCGACCGAACAATTGAGAGACAAGGCCGACATGCTTGTCGAGACCATCTCGGCCAATTAAGACCAGAAGCAAGCAAGAGCTAAACTCACTGTTCCATCCGAATCCGACACCAAGGCTGCACAAAGACCTAAAGTTGACTCCAATCCGACAAGAACTGAAGATACCGAAAGAAGTTGGCCATAGCAGCCAAAGGCCGAAATCATGTCGGCACAACTGGTGCCGAGTTCAACTTAAACTGGCCAATCAGATCTGAAAGTTGTTCATGAAAACTCTTCATCTATGCCACCACCCCTAGAATTAAAACCATTGCCAAATCACCTGAAATATGCCTACCTAGATAACGAATAGCAATCCCTAGTTATCATTGCCAACAACATCCACCACGAGCAAGAAGACAGGTTGCTGAATATCCTTAGGCAGCATAAGAAGGCAATTGGGTGGAAGCTTTCAGACCTTCCCAACATAAACCCTTCCATCTGCATGCATAGAATCTTAATGAAGGAGGAATTCAAGCGCATAAGGAAACAACAAAGAAGATTGAATTCGACAATCCTGGATGTAGTAAAAAATGAAGTCACTAAGCTTCTTGCTGCAGGGATCATCTACCCCATTTCGGACAGCCAATGGGTGAGCCTTGTGCAAGTTGTACCAAAGAAATCTGGGATGACTGTCATAAAAAACCAACAAGATGAGTTGGTACCAATGTAGATTTGGAATAGCTAGCGAGTCTGCATTGATTATAGAAGACTAAACTAGGCTACTCACGAGGATCATTTTCCTTTGCCTTTCATTGATCAAGTCCTCGAAAAATTAGCAGGAAAATCCCACTACAATTTTTTGGACGGATTCTCAAGTTACATGCAGATTCACATTGCACCTGAAGATCAGCACAAGACTACCTTCACCTGCCCATTTAGCACTTTTGCATATAGTCGCATGCCATTTGGCATGTGTAATGCTCCGAGTACATTTTAGCATTGTATGACTAGCAACTTCTCGGATTTACTATAGGACTGCATGGAGGTGTTTATGGATGATTTCACGGTATATGCTGACTCATTTGATGCATGCTTAGAAAACCTATCCAAGGTGTTGAGGAATGTATTGACACAAATCTCGTGCTGAACTTTGAAAAGTTACATTTCATGTTGACTGAGGGAATAGTGTTGGGTCATCTAGTATCCAATAGAGGCATTGAAGTGGATAAGTCAAAAATTGACATCATATCCTCCCTTCCGAACCCCGCTTCTGTGCGGGAAGTTCGTTCCTTCCTAGGACACATAGGCTTCTATAGAAGGTTCATCAAGAACTTCAGTAAACTCGCCCTGCCACTGTCCCGATTGCTACAAAAGGATGTTGACTTCAATTTCGACCAGCCTTGTATTGAAGCATTTCAGGAGCTGAAGAACAGACTTACATCCGCTCCCATTTTGCAAGCACCAAATTAGGACCTACCATTTGAATTAATGTGTGATGCATCCAATTCGGCACTAGGACTTGTTCTCAACCAAAGAGCTGGAGCCGGCCTACCAGTGCATGTGATTGCCTATGCATCTCGGACCATGGATTCGGCCCAGCAAAACTACCCAACAACTGAGAAGGAACTGTTGGCAATTGTATTTGCCTTAGACAAATTTCGTTCATACCTTCTCGGCTCAAGAATTGTTGTGTTCTCTGACCATGCTGCCTTGAGGTACTTGTTGAAGAAGCCTGATGCCAAGCCGAGACTGATTCGGTGGATGCTTCTCCTTCAAGAATTCAACATAGAGATCAGAGATAAGAAAGGTGCTGAGAATTCTGTAGCTGATCACTTAAGCAGGATTGAAAGAGAAAGCAAACCAATGCCTATCCGAGATGAATTCCCAGATAAGCAGCTGCTGCACGTCAAAACATCTACACCATGGTTTGTCAACATCTGCAATTATGTGGCAACATCTCAGTTTCCGCTGGAGGCATCTCGGCTTTACAAGGAAAAACTCCAAAGCAATGCCAAATACTACATGTGGGATGATCCTTACCTATAGAGACTTTGCAGTGACCAAGTCATTCATAGGTGCAGTTCTAATGCCAAGATCAATTCGGTTCTCTAGTTTTGCCATACAGCACCTGGAAGCAGCCACTATGGATCTACTCAAACTTCTAAGAAAGTGCTGGATTGCGGGTTTTATGACCCACCATTTTCAGAGACGCTTATCAACTAGTCTCCACCTACGAAAAAATGTCAAAAGCTAGATTGGCCATTAGCAGAAGGCATGAGATGCCCCAACAACCCATTTTGTTTTGTGAAGTCTTTAATGTGTGGGGTATTGACATCATGGGACCATTTCTAGTATCCAATGGGTACTCTTATATTTTGCTGGCTGTAGATTATGTGTCAAGATGGGTAGAGGCCATAGCCACCAAGACCAATGATGCCAAAGTCATAGTGGATTTTTTAAAATCCAATATCTTTTGTCGGTTTGGTGTGCCAAAAGCGCTCATAAGTGACCAAAGGAGTCACTTCTGCAATAGAGCCATGTCCATTTTACTCTATAAGTATAGGGTGGTGCGTAGAATTGCAACAGCATATCACCCCCAGACAAACGACCAACCTGAAGTTTTCAATAGGGAAATAAAGAAAACGCTACAAAAGATGACCAACCCCAGCAAGAAAGACTGGAGCTGACTCATTGAGGACGCTCTTTGGGCACACAGAACTGCATACCAGACTTCGTTAGGGATGTCTCCCTATCGGATTGTCTTTGGTAAAGCCTGTCATCTTCCTGTGGAGCTAGAACACAAAGCTTACTAGGTTGTCAAACAGTGCAATCTGGTGACCAAGCTGGAAAGTAGAGGAAATTCCAACTACAAGAACTAGATGAACTCCGCTTGGAAGCATACGAGAATTCCAGGATTTACAAGCAAAAAGTCAAGAAATTCCATGACCAGCAGATCCTCAGGAAAGAATTCCGAGTTGGTTAGAAGAGTTGTTATTCAATTCACGCCTAAAGCTCATAGTAGGTAAGCTCCGTTCTAGATGGGATGGACCTTTTGTTATCACTAATGTTTTTCCATATGGTGTAGTAGAACTAAAAGATGAACACACTGATGAGTCACAAATCATACACCTTAGGTGGACTTGAGAAGAGTGTCAATAAGCAACTCATGTACTTAAAAGATGACTGTTAGCTAAGATTCAGATTAGGAACCTATAAACAGAGAAAACACAATTCTGTGTTAAATCAAAAGGCATTAGCTAACTATTCTCTCATTGCAGGTCCAGCCAAGACTCTCAACCCATCCAAAGAAGACCCAGCCAAGAGCATCTCTGACCTGGCCGACTCGATCTCGGCCAGGCCGAGACTCGGCCCTGTAAACAGAGCGGCCCAATAAGGAGCGGAGCCCAATGGCACATTCCACGTTAGTAATCCACTCAGAGGCCACCTCGGCTCAAACTCAATAGCCACATCACCCTAGAAGTAACTTGCAGCGCAAGCCATAACAATTGTAGAATACGGATTTCACTTTGTAATTCTATTGGGGACGTTAGCTTTCACGCCTTGTATATATAGGCGAAACTATGAGCAAATCAGGGTCTTTGAATTCATTCTCTTCACATCTTTCATCGAGTTCATTATCTCGCTCTCGCTTTTCTCCATTTACAATGGTGCATGGTATTATAGTGGTGTTTCCCTCGATCGAGGAAGTACATGCTTGAGACTGAGAAGCCGAAGTCTGTCAAAGGTGACCGCTTGGGATTCCAACACGCTCTGGTGAAGTTGATCCTCAGCGCTCACGCTACTGGAGGTGAACCACCACCATCAACCATGGCGATCGTTGTGGAAGATGAATCCATCTGAATTCGGACCACTGTGTTTGTATTTTATTTTCTCTTAATCAATTTCGTTCTACATTTCTTGTCTCTGTTGCTCTCCTCTTCTTTAATTCATGATTTGATCCGCGATTGCAATTGAACCATGAACAAAGTTAAACTAAGCCGATTGGAACTGGTTTAGCTAATTCAGTAGGTAATCCTTTAGCGATTGTTAATAGAGAACCTAAAATCATCTCTAAACTTAATCCCTACCAACTAATGAGGTAGCGATTGCGTAATTCCTCAGTATGGTAATGGACGAACCTATGGCGATTTCCATAAGTATCCCCAAGGCTGACTTGGACTGAGAACTAGAGTAAGGAATCTGGATTGGACTTGAATCAATGGAATTGAACATAAACACAGTTACATCATAATAATAATAGTAGTTATCTCGCATCCTTATATCTACATTTTTTTTCTGCATTCATTTACTCCTTCTCGTTTCCACAATTGAAACCCCATGTTTACTACTTTCCGAGTCTGAGACAGAGATAGTCCATCTCTGTAGCGTCAGTTCTGCACTTAGCCGAAACCAAGTCGGATAAGTCTCTACCGAGACCATATCGGCTCAGTTTCTGCCAAGAGTGACTCGGCCAGTGCCGAGATGAGTCAATACTCTATGTTTCAGGGTCTACGTCATGTCACTTCACATCGAATCACAATTGAACACATTGTGTCCTTGAGGAAAATTGACCTACGGTTGACTATACTATAGTTAGCTTTAGTTATTTGATGTGCGTTGAGACGACTAAAAATGAGCTTATCACACACCAACAGCACCTTCCAGGTCAATGGGCATAAAGTTAAACTCTTTCATGAAGGTCCAGTACCACTAGTAGGCAACATGGAGACCATTTCCTTGATGGAACCAGCTCCACCAGATGACAAACCTTAAGCCAGTCACATGAACCCCTCTGAATTTATGCCATGCATTGGGGACAATGCAACATTCAAGTGTGTGGGGGGGATTGTATGGCCATTCAAGGCTTGCTGAGCTATGCCTTAAATTTCGTCTGTGGTTAAACTCCATGCCAACTCCATCTTAATTCTTGTTGTAGTTTAACTTTCCCTTCAATTCTTTAGTCTCATTTTATTTTCCTTTTAGTTACTAGTCTGCTTTTTGCTTTTATTTCTGCTCTTATTTTCTGTGTCATTTCCTGGTTTCAAATAAAACTTGTCCAAGCCGAATCCAGTCCAGCTCCGATGCTATCTCGGCCGAATCCGGTTCGACTTCGGTTCGACAAGACTAAGCTTGCATTCTGTCATTTTTTATTTTCGATTTGTTTTCTTCCTAGCCGAATTCAGAATTTGGATTGTTCATAAATGTTTTGAAAAAGAGAATTTGAAATGATTTCTTTAGGTTTTGATTAGAGCAGTAGGAAGCAATTCAGAGCTTCGGAGAGAGATTTTTCAACCTTGTCAGGGAATAAAATTTTTGTGTCCCTAGGCAAGAAGTAGCTAAAAACTGAAAAAGAGAAATTGTTGTGATAGAGCAAGCATCTGTGTGAGGATTTTTGAGCCTTGTGTATATATGATGGCTTTGCACCTTGCCATTCTCTCTTTCTGGTGTGATTTTTGCATCCTTGTTGACTAATTATTCAACATTTTGCCTTGACTCTCTGGATATATCTGGTTTCACATGTAGGAATGACATGATGTAGGCCATGTTTCTAATTGAACCCCGAGCCAAATGGACCTACCTTGAAATTTTATCCCTTGTTTACCCCCCTTTGAGCCTAAATGGCCATTTGTTCTGACAGCTCATTACAAGCCCAAAGCAAGAAAAACCATGATGCAACCTCAACCTCAACCTCACCGAATCCAGGCCCTATGTTTGTATTTCGTTTCCAATAATATAAGTGTTTTCTGATTTCTGATCTATATTGCATTCCTGAAATCTAATTCACTTGCTGCGTCGCGATTGCACAAAGTAATGTGAACAATGTTAAGCTAAGCTGATCGAAACTGGTTTAACTAATTCAATAGGTAATCAACTAGAGAACCTAATTGGGAACCTAAAATCAATTCTGGACTTAATCCGTGCCAACTGATAAGGTAGCGATTGTGTAAATCCTCGGTATGGCAATTGACGAATGTTTGGCAATCGTCATAAGAACATTAAAGGTTGACAAGGACTGCGGACTAAGTAATTGAACCAGAATGGACTTGATTCTTGGACCTGGAATACGAGTACAGTAGTAGCAGTATTAGTAGAGTAGTTAGTTTAGCTACATTCGCATTTTAGCTTAATTGCATTTTACCTTACTCGCATCCACATCCCCATGTTTCTTGTTTTTCAGTCTGAGACAGAGTCAGTCTGACTTTGTAGTGTCAGTTGCACTTAGCCGAGACTATGTCGAATAAGGCTTTTCCGAGCCCATATCGGACCAGTCCCTGTGGAGCGTGAGTCGGCACTCTACACTCAAGAGTTTTAGTTTTCACATAAAATCACAATTGAGCACATTATGTCCTTGAGAGAATTCGACCTAGGGTTGACTATACTGTAGTTAGCTTTAGTTATTTGATAAACAGAACACGACTAAAAAAGCTTTTATCATCATGCTGCACTAAGATTCTTGTTAAAGAAGCCATACGCAAAGCCAAGACTGATTCGGTAGACCACTTAAACTGGATTAAGAAGGAGAGCAACCCAATGCCAATTCGAGATGAATTCCCAAACATCTACAATTTGTGGCAGCATCTCAGTTTCCACCAAAGGCATCTTGACTATACAAAGAGAAACTTGCAACTGATGCCAAATATTACATATAGGACGATCCTCACCTCTAGAGACTCTACAATGATCAAGTCATTCACAAGTGCATTTCCATTTTTGAGATCAAGTCGATCCTCCAATTTTGCCATGCAGCACCTGGAGGCGGTCATTATGGATCAACTCGAACAACCCGGAAAGTACTTGATTATAGATTCTATTGGCCCACAATTTTTAGAGATGCCTATCAGTTTGTCTCCACCTACGAAAAATTCCAGAAAACAAGACAACCATAAGTAGAAGGCATGAAATGCCCTAACAACCTATCTTGTTCTGTGTAGTCTTTTACATTTGGGGTATTGATTTCATGGGGCCATTCCAATCTCCAATGGATATTCATACATTCTACTTGCCGTAGATTATGTATCGCGATGGGTAGAGGCCATAGCCACCAAGACCAACGATGCCAAAGTTGTAGTGGATTTTCTAAAGTCCAACCAGTTTGGTTTGTTGAAAGTGCGCATAAGTGACCAAGTTAGTCACTTCTGCAATAGAGCCATGTCCTCTTTGCTCCACAAGTATGGGATGGTGCATAGAGTTGCCACAGCATACCACCCCTAGACAAATGGCCAAGCTGAAGTATTCAATAGGGAAATCAAGAAAACATTGCGAAAGATTGCCAATCCCAACTGGAAGGACTGGAGCCAACTCCTTGAAGACGCTCTATGGGCATACAAAACTACATACTGGACTCCATTGAGGATGTCTCCCTATTGGATTGTCTTCAGTAAAGCCTGTCATCTCCCGGTTGAAATAGAACATCGAGCTTACTAGGCAGTCAAGCAATGCAACCTGGCCTATGACCAAGCCGGAAAGCAAAGGAAGTTCTAGCTACAAGAACTGGAAGAACTCTACTTGGAAGCCTATGAAAACTTCCAGATCTATAAGCAGAAGGTCAAGCAATTTCATGATCAATAGATCTTGAGGAAGGAGTTCCAAGTCATCCAGAGAGTGCTGTTGTTTAATTCACGTTTAAAGCTCATTGTAGGTAAGCTCCATTCCAGATGGGATGAACCATTTGTTATTACTAATGTTTTTCCCTAAGGTTAGTGGAACTGAAAGATGAAACACAAACACCACCTTCCATGTCAATGGGTATCAGATCAAGTTATTCCATGAAGGTCCAGCACCGATAGTGGACGAGATGGAAACCATTTCACTAATGGAGCCGACCCCGCCGAATGACACACCCTGAGCAAACCTCAGGACCCCCTTCGTATTCATATCATGCATCGAGGACAATGCATCATTCAATTGTGGGGGGAAGGGTGTAGCCATCCAACGCTTGCTAAATTCTGTTACAATTTGCTTTGATCAGACTCCATATCAGTTCCAATTTGCTGTCTATATTTTTTTTTGTCTTGAATTTAGTTTAGTTTTCATTTTGTCCTAGTTTCATTTTTTTCTAAGTTTTGTTTTCTTTTATTTTCAAAATAAAACCATCAATCGAGTCAGTGCCGACTTCGGCTATATCCTGGCCAGATCTGGAATGACTTTGGTTCTCTTTCAAATTCTGTTTTGATTTTTGATTTCGTTTTGTTTTTCCTTTAACTGAATTTTGATCTCTAATTGCTGAGGAAAATGCTTTGAAAAAGAATTTAAAAGAATTTCTTTAGGATTGGATGAAGCAAGAAGAGGCAGTGCATAAAGCTGGAGGAAAGACTTTTCAAACTTGGCAGGGAGTGAAATTTCTACATCTTTAGGTAGTAAGTGATTGAAAAACTAAAAAAGATAAACCTTTAGTGGTAGAGAAACTATCCGTGTGAGAATTTTTGAGCCTTGTATATATAAATGGCTTTGCATCTTACCATTCTTTCCTTTCTTGTGTGATTTTGCATCCATAATGACTGTGTACTCTAGGTTTTGCCTTGACTCTTTGGATATACCTGGTTTCACAAGCAGGAATGATATGATCTAGGCCATGTTTCTAACAAAGCCACAAGCCAAATAGACCTACCTTGCAAAAATGAATCCCTTGTTTACCCTCTTTGAGTCTAAATAACCATTTTTTTGATATAATAACTCACTACAACCTAAAGCCGAAAAACCATGATCAACCTCAAGCTTAGGGGCTAGAGGATCTTTGGAATTGGGAGTGGGTCTCGTTCAAGTATGGGGGGGAGACACCCGTGGGCATAGCAAGAGCAGTGCATCTGGGAAAAGGGTTGAAAAAGAAAAGAAAGAAAAGTTGCAGGATGAAAACAAAGAAAAGGAAAGCAACTAAGAGTTAGAAGTTGTAGCAAAAAAAATTACAACACAAGGTTGCAAAATAAAAAGTGAGAAAAGGGAGAAAAAGAAAAATACAAAAGGAAAGAAAAGAAGCGAGCAAGGACGCTTTCAAATAAGAATCACAGGTCCTAGGGGATACCCTCCATGCTTGCGAACTCATTCCCCATTTCTCCTCTCTTCCCTATGGTTAGCAAACACACTTCACCATCTTGTATCCTACCTTTAACTGTATCTTACCTTTAACCCTAGCCACGTTACAAGCCGAAAAGAAAGCCTTGGTGATCATAACTGCATGTGTTTTTGAAGGTGTGGAAGGAGAGGCTAGTCAAAGTCTAGTAGTGCTAGTCACATGAGATGTTTGAGTGTACATACAAGCCCAAACACTTGAGAGGTTAAGAGGATATGCCCTGAGAGAGCTCGGTCACTTCCTAGTCAATCTTTATTGTTTGTAGGTTGCTTACTCGTCTCGGATGTGGGAAAAATAATTTTCGTAGATTGCTCGAATGTCTTGATCTCGGGATGGATGTGTGCCAACTCTGTTTTACTGAGTTTAAGTTATTCATTTGAAAAATTCATCTTCTCTTTTTGAAAACTCCCTTAATGATTTTGCCCAGAGTTGCAAAAGTGTAAGTGTGGGGCTCTGATAAGTCATATTTTATACACCTCATAGGGACTTAACATGGGTACTTTGATATTATTTGGTACTTAAGAATCGCATCTTAGCTAAGGTTCAGATTATGGACCTAGAAATAGGGAAAGTATAAATATGTACTAATTTGAGGATTTTAGCTAATAAAAGATTGTATCGCTTTTGCAGGCCAAAGTGATCTCAGCTCATCAAGAGAGTCTCGATCTAGGAGAGCCGTCCCGACCAAACTAACTCCTTCCCAGACCGACCTACTCTACAGTACAACAGCCCAAAAGAGCAAGTGGCCCAACCTAGGCACGCTCATCCCAGCTTTATCCAACTTGGCTGCCACATCACTTCTAGAAGAAACTTGCAGCACAAAGAGAACCATTAGAAGGGTAGAATAGGCAAACCATGATTTGTAATTCTGTTAGGGAAGTTATTTAGGGATAGTGTGTAGCACAAGATACCTAGCTCATGTATATATAGGGAACACTGGGCACGTTTTAGGGTTGTTGAATTCAGATCTAATTTCCATACTCTTCTTATTCCATCTTCTCGCTCTCGCCTCCATTCCTACGATGGTGCACGGTGCTATCAAAAGTGTCTCTCTCGATCAAGGAGGTGTAGGTCAAGAATTGAGAGGCTGAAGGTTGTCAGAGGGGATCGATTGGTTTGCCAACGCACTCTGGTGGACTTGATCCTCAACGTCTTGGCTATCGACGATGAACCATCGCCGTCCTTCCATGGCGATCATTGTGGAAGGCGGATTCATTGAATTCACACCCTGTATTCGTACTCTATTTCTAATAATACAAGTAGTTTCTATTGCTTAACTCTTGATGATGAATCTTGCATTTTAATCTACTTTATTGTGTCATGATTGCACATTGTTAAGTAGACCAATGTTAGACTAGGTCGATCGGAACCGGTTTAACAACTTCAATAGGTAATCGATTAGAGAACCTAAAATCAACTTCGAGCGTAATCCCGACCAATTGATGATGTAGCAATTATGTAAATCCTCGGTATGGCAATGGATGAATGTTTGGCGATTGTTATAAGAAGAATCCTAGGTTGATTTAGAAACGTAATCTTGAGTAAAAGGGGTGGAACCAATTTGTTTATTGGGACTTAGTATGAATACAGTAGTAGTTGTACTCGTAGTCTAGTCTAGTTGCATTTACCTTCGTATATAGTTTAACTTCTACTTTATTTCCTCTACAACCAAACCCCCATATTTTCTTGCATTTCCGTCCGAGACCGAGTCTAGTCCGACTCCGTTGTGTCCGAGTCTGCACTTAGCCGAGACCATGTTGGATTCGTCTCTATTGAGACCAGATTAGATCAGTCTTTGCCGAGGGCAAGTCGGCATTCTACAATTGAGTGTTTTCTGCGTTACTCTAGTTTCCACACTAAGTTACAATTGAGTACATTATGTCCTTGAGAGAATTCGACCTAGGTTCACTATGCTATAGTTAGCTTTAGTTATTTGATACGCGTTAAGATGACTAAAAATGAGCTTATCAACTATGCTTAGAGGTCTACGAGAACTCTCAAATCTACAAGGAAAAGGTAAACCATTTCCATGATAGTAGGATCTTGAGAAAGGAGTTTACAGTTGGTCAAAAGGTACTTTTGTTCAATTCCCGGTTGAAACTCATAGCCAGAAAGTTCCATTCCAGGTGGGATAGACCGTTTGTTGTAACTAATATTTTTCCTTATGGTACAGTCGAAGTAAGAGACACAACTAGTAATCGCACATTTAAAGTCAATGGCCACCAACTAAAACCATATCATGAAGGTCCAAGTCTGAGTTCGACCTTGGGTAAGATGGATATCATCACTATGGTGGAACCAGTCATTCTCGACGACCCACTAGAAGTCCCCAATTCTCTGAATGCATAACTGCATTGAGGGAATTGCAGATTTAAAGGGGGGGTGATGAGCTGCGTTTTCTAGTCGTTTTACGCGATTCAAATAACTAAAGCTAACTATAGCATAGTCAACCCTAGGTCGATTTTTCTCAAGGACACAGTGTGTTCATTTGCAGTTTCGTGTGCAAACAAATGATGTGAAAGCTCAAGTGTAGAGTATGGACTCGTCTCGGTAGAGAGTATCAACTTGGTCTGGGCTAAGCGCGGATAGACGCAACAGAGTTGGACTAACTCTGTTTCAGACCGGAAAGCAGTAGAAAGGGGGGAGATTGGGAATGCGAATATAGTAAACTGATGCTATGAAATGTAGACAGAATATACTACTGTATTCACTATATTATTATTACTATATAATTGTTCTGTATTCAGTCCCGTTAATCAAGTCCAGTTCAGATCCTTCACTCCAGTTCCCAGTCCATATCAGCCTTCGGTATTCTTATGGCAATCGCCAAAGGTTCGTCCATTGCCATACCGAGGATTTACACAATCGCTACCTCATCAGTTGACAGGGATTATGTTCAAGCTGATTTTAGGTTCTCAATCAGATTCTCTAGTTGATTACCTACTGTATTAGTTAAACCAGTTCCGATCGGCTTAGCTTAACATTGTTCACATTTAAATGCAATCACGATTCAAACATGAATTAAAGAAGAGGAGAGGAACAGAGTTCAGAATTGCAGAATTGGAATTAACTAACAGAAAACGAAATAAAAACACAGTGGTTTGAATTCAGGTGGTTCCATCTCCCACAACGATCGCCATGGATGATGGTGGTGGTTCACCTCCATTAGCCTGAGTGTTGAGGATCAGATCCTCCAGAGTGCGTCAGGAATCTGATCGGTCCCCTCTAGCAGACTTCGGCTTCCCAGTCTCAGACCTGCACTTCCTTAATAGAGAGAAATGCCAATGTAGCACCATGCACCACCAGAGAATGGAAGAATGCGAACGGTAAAATGGATATATGGGGTGTGTGATTTTAGTGTGAGTTTTCCAGACCCCGAAGACGTGCACAACTCTTCCTATATATACCTAAGCTAAGCAGCTAGATGTCGTTAACAAAATAGCCTAACAGAATTACAATGTGAACTTCCTATTCTACCCTTGTGAAGATCTTTCAAAGTGACGTGGCAGATTCTCTAAGAGTGACATGGCGGCTGAGCTGGCGCTGAGGTGGTCTCTGAAATGGATGGCTGATGGGGACAAACTCAAAGCACACAATTGGGCTGCTCTTTATTGGGCTGCTAGGCTGCAAGGTCATGGACTGCCGAGATGAATCTGGCTTGGCCGAGATGGAGTTGGTCTGGCCGGGACGAGTCCATCTCGGCTGAAATTCTTCTGTTGACCCTGGTCAACTCGGCTTGACCTACAGAAGATGGAGTGACGCTTTTTAGCTAAGACTTCTGAATTAACACAAATTTGTATTTCCTCTATACTTAAGCCCAAAAAATGAATCTTAGCTAACAATCAATTCTTAAGCACAAAATAGTCTTGCAAACACCCTTCTTAGGTGTCTAAAAGATGTATAATTTATGACTCATCAAGGGGGCAGTGGGGTAGTGACGAGAATGAAATCTAAAAATCTAAGCTTGCTAAAATTGCCAAAATTTCTAAGTTTTTCTTTATGGTGTATTGTTGTTTTACCATGAAATTGACTCTGTGTTTTGACTAAGTCTGAGCCGACTTCGATTCCTTGAGAAACCGGGTTTATGCCGACTCCATCTCAGTCTATCATCTTGTTTGTTTTTCTATCGTTTGTTTCTATTTTTCTATTTTCTATTATTTGATAGTAGAGGAAAGTTCTTTAAAAGGATAGATAAATTTCTTTAGGAGAATAAAACATGATTAAGCCATACATAGTCTTAGGTGAAGGAATCCTTAGAGAATAAGGAATTGAAATTTTTCTGAGATAAAAACTGGAAGACGGGAGAAGCAACCTTGGTAAGTTTTTGAGGTGCGTATACAAAAATGGTTTCATTTTTGCCATTTCTTTTCTTTTCTGGTGTGAATATACATCTATGTTATTTGATTAGTCTAGATTTTGCCTTAACTCTTTATATACTATTTGACTTGCGTGATATGATGAGATGATCTAGGCCCTCTTTCTTATAAGCCATTGGCCAAAATAGACCACCTTGCATGTACAGCCCTTGATAAACTCGTTGAGCCTATAACCTTCTTATTGGATTAGTAACTCATTACAAGCCAAATAGCCGAAAAAACCCATGATTCACCCTTACTTTAGGGAGGTTTTAAGGAGCATTGGAATTGTTTTAGGACTAAGATCCATAATAAGTGTGGGGGAAGGGCATCGAGGGAATCTACAGGTAACCAGGTACGAAAGCAATACGTATCAAAATAAGGCCCATGGCCAGGAGGAAAGAAACGGGTTGTGAAAAATAAAAAGAAAGGTTGAAAAAGAAAAGAGAAAACAAAAATATAATGGACAAATGAAATACGACATTAAAAGTATAAGGGTTCCTCAAAAGAAAAACCCAACATGCCGTAGAGGTCCAAAAGAAAGAGTCCAAAAGTGAGAAAAAGAAGTGAAGAGTCGGATGGGTATCATAAACACAAAAACTTGTAGTATCTTAGGAGTCAATTCTCCATACTTATAAGGCTTATTCCCCATTGTTCCTTTACTCCTTTGAGGTTTGATTTAAAGCTTACTTACGCCTTTATATCCTACCTTTTTCACCCTGACCACATTACAACCCAAATGAAAAGTCCTAATGATCATCAGAGCATGCATGCTTAAACCGGTAGCAGTAGAGAGGCTAGTCAAAACCTGGAATTGCTGGTACGTAGGATGTTTAAGTGTAAACATAAACCTAAACACTTGAGGGAAATAGAGAATATCAAGTGAGAACCCCGTCCGAATCTGGTTGAGCTTGAGAAAAATTTCAATAGTACTTGTTTGAATTGAATATGGAGAATAGAGTTTCATAACTGGTTGACGACTAGGAACCGGGATGAGTGTATGCTTGAACTGCTCTATCTCCTGATGAAATTGTTTTCACAAATCCTTCTCACATCCTGTTTTGTCTATTTGTTTTGTTTTGTTTCACACTTTCCTAATTGAAACTGTGGTTTTTGCCTAGGAGTGCAAAAAGTAAATGTGTGGGTGTGATAATACACAGTTATAAACTCTAATAAGGTTTCAATATGGGTAGACTAAGACTCTAAATTTTGGTTAACAACCTCTTCTTAGCTAAAGATTTTTGTTTCCCAAAATTCAAGAAGGAAATAGAAATCCTTACAAAAAGGTTGACTTTAGCTAACAATTGGATTAGTCTCATGTTGCAGGTCCAAAACTGGAATCGGGAAGTCTCAAATTGAAACCGAGACCGAGTCAAGAGCTGACCCGACCAAAGACGACTCGACATGGTTGGATCAAGAAGAGAAGTCATCCTGATAGAAGCTGAAATCCTCTCGAACAGAGATAAAGACCAACTCCTAGCTGACATTTCTTCACGTGCTAATTAGGGAAGAAGTAGCTAGTTGAATCTGTTATTCCTGTTAGTTAGTTAGTTTGTTATTTCTGTTATTATGGTTAGAAAGTATTTATAAAAGCATGTATAAATATAAGACATGTTAACGTTCAAAAAGGACAAGCCAGCCTGATCAGAACACACACCAACACTGTAGTCACCATACCTTTCCACTCTCACAAGCCAAATTTCCATACACACTTCTTTGTTCCTCGGGACTTCGGAGAGTACTCAATCGATCGAGTGGGTATAGAACCTGTGTTTGGGTAGCGGTTGATTGTTAAGAGGAGACTGTCAGGGAGCACTAATACATTGCTTAGTGATTCAACCCCTCAATACCTGGCCAACGGAGGAGGAACACTGCAACTACTTTAGGCGATTATCATAGGAAGTTAATCCACTTATCATTCCATTACATTTCTGTTGTATCAAGTTCCAGGTTAATTAATGAACGATCGATATTTTGTCTGTTGTTATGACTGATTTCTATAGCATAATCTTGTCTTGCTTGATCATGATTATGTAGAGTAAAGACTAGAGCATGTTAGTTTAGGGACCAATTGGAACCATTCTAACAACACAATAGATGAATTCTAGATAATCTACATCAATCAAGTGCATATTCCCTACCAAACTTGAAGCAACAATTGTGTAAGTCACTAGTTAGTATGGGACGAACATTTAGCGATTGTTGTAAGTAATTGGATTGATGAGGAATCATTAAAATAATAAGAAGCAGAATAGAAATTCGGAATGGGAGACCCGAACACATGATCAAGTAAATATGTTTGTATCATAAAATAGTCTTTAATGTTGTAGTTCTTTAGTTAGATCTTTACAATTCTTGTAATTAGATTTCAAGTATAAAACCTCCTTTACCTTCTAGCTGAGTCTACATTCGACACTCCCAAGTCGTAATCTTTATCAGTTCGAACCTTAGAAATATAGGAACCATGTGTCCTTGAGAAGAATGACCTAAGTTGACCCTATGCTACTTTAGCTTAGGAGATATAGTATTTTGATAGGAGAAATGACGACTATTCCTTTAGAGACTCATAAAAAGAGAGATACACTCCTCCACTTGCAACATCAATCATGCTTCGGTCCATCATCGTCAGACCTTCATAAAAATATTGAATCAGCAACTGCTTGCTGATCTGATGATGTGGACAAGTGGCACATAACTTGTTAAATCTTTCCTAGTATTCGTGTAGTGTCTCTCCAGAATGTTGCCTAATCCCACATATTTCTTTTTTGATGATCACAGTTATGGATTCTGAGAAGAACTTCTCTAAGAACATGCACTTCATATCACCCCAAGTGTTGAAAAGAATCGGCTGTAGATATAGCCAATCCTTAGCAGCTCCATCCAGGGAAAATGGAAACGCCTTTATCTTCATGTAGTCTTTCGATATCCCCTACGGCCTCTTCGTGGAACAAACCATGTGAAATTCTTTTAAGTGCTTGTGGGGCTCTTCACCTGCAAGTCCATGAAATTTGGTCAACAAATGTATTAAACCAGATTTTAATTCATAAGATTGAGTTGGTTCTAGTTGAGTATATTGAATGCACCAAGGCTGGTACACCATATCCGACATGGCCAACTCCTTGAGCGTTCGGTCATTGTTCTCCATTGGTTCCGGCTCTTGAGACTTACATATACCAAAATTAAAATCAGAGTTAATGTTAGAGCTACTGTACTCAAAAAAGTCAAAATCGTTAGTTGCAGAAACACTAGTGTCAAAATTGGAAATAGAATTAGAACTACTACTATTATTTACGATAATGCTCCTAACCTTTCGTAACCTACGTAAAGTTCTATCTATTTCAAGATCTAACTCATGCAATCTGTTAGAACTACTTCTAGTCATGCACAAAAAATTATACAAAAAATAGCAAAATAAAATATGTAGACAAATTAAAGTCAATTATGTAGAGGAAGTTAGAGTCAGTTATGCAAATCAAAAAACAAAAAACAAGTAGCTGTTAGAAAACAAAATCAATTATGCATAAAAGAAAATAAAGTCAATGATGCAGAGACAAAAATTTATGTAAGAGAAAAATAAATAGGTCTTACAATCTCTCTTTCTTTTTTTTTCTAACAATACAAACTCACGCAAACATACAACGCACTCAAACACACGCAGACTATGATTTTAACATAGACTAGGCATGCCTTAAAAATTCAGACTCGAAAAAAGAAGACAGAATAGATAAAAACTCATCAAATTAAATCAAAGGAAAAACCGACTCGGTATACCAAAACAAACAGACCTAACATTCTACAAACTCGGATTATGCATAAACTCAGATTTGGCACACAAAGACATAAAGAAACTTGTGTCCCCGACAACGGCAGCAATTTAATAATGCTTTTTTGTGGTGGTGGCTTTATCAAATAAAATTAGAGCTAACTATAGCATATTACAACCCTAGGTCATTCTCCTCAAGGACACAATGTGTTCAATTATGACTTAATGTGGAAATAAGAGTTTTATGCAAAATACTAAGGATACATAGAATGCCCACTCTATCTTGGATTGATATGACTCAAACTCGGTCTCGAACAGAGATGCTAGACTTGGATGAAGTTGGATTGGACTTGGACTAGAGTTAGACTGACTCGGACTTGGATTGAAAGCATAAATGGGGGGGTTGCGTTGCTGGAAACGTAGAGTAAGCCAGAAAGTAAACTAAGTAACGAAAGTAAATGAGACTAACTAGACTATGATAGTTATTGTACCATGATAGTCGGTGTCTCTCTTAAGGAATAGTTGCCATTTTCCCTATCAAAATACTAGATTTCCTAAGCTAAAGTAGCACAGAGTCAACCTAGGTCATTCTTATCAAGGACACGTGGTTGCTATATTTCTAAGGTTCAAACTGATAAAAATTACAACTTGGGAACGTACGATGTAGACTCGACTGGAATTATAAAGGGGGTTTTTATACTTGAAATCTAATTACAAGAATTACAAAGATCTAACTAAAGAACTAAGGCTTTAAAGACTACTTATGATGATGGCATATTTCCTTTATCATGTATCTGAGTTTCCCATTCCTGATTTCAATTTTGCTTCTTATTATTCCAATGATTTCTCATTTATCCAATTACTTACGACAATTGTCGAACATTCATCCTATACTAATTGATGACTTATGCAATCGCTGCTTCGCGTTTGGCATGGAACATGCACTTGATTGATGTAGAATATCTAGAATTCATCTATTATGTTGTTAGAGTGGTTCCAATCGGCCCCTAAACTAACATGCTTTAATCTTTACTATACACAGTCGTGATTAAGCAAGACAAGATTATGCTACAGAAATCAGTCATAACAAAGACAGAATGTTGATCTTTCATTGATTAACCTAGAACTTGATATAAAGAAATGTAATGGTATAGATACGCAAATCAACTTCTTGTGACAATATCCAATAGTAGTTGTAGTGTTCCTCATTTGTTGGCCAGGTATTGAGGGGTTCAATCACTAAGCCGTGTGCCAGCGCACCCTAACAATCTTCTCTTAGCAACCAGACGCTACCCAGACATTGGTCCTATACCCACTCGATCAATGGTACTCTTTGAAGTCCCGAGGAACAAAGAGGTGCATAGATAAATTTGGCTCGCGAAAATGGAAAGGTATGGTGACTATAGTAATGGTGCATGTTCTATCAGGCTGGCTCTCTTATGAACATTGGCATGTCTTGTATTTATACATGCTCTTATAACTACTTCCTAACAGTAATAACAGAAATAACAAACTCAACTAACTAACTGCTTCCCTAATTGACACGTGTAGAAACGCTGGCTTGGAGTTGATCTTTATCTAGTCCAAGAGAGTTTCGGCTTCTGCCGGGATGACTTCTCTTCCTAGAGTCGGCCATGCTGAGTCATCTTAGTCGGGTCGGCTCTTGACTCGGTCTCGGTTTCGCGTTGAGACTTTCGATTCCAATTTGACATGTAACATGAGACTAATCCATTTGTTAGCTAAAATCAACCTTTTTTGTATGGATTCGTATTTCCTTCTTGAATTTTAGGAAACTAGAATCTTTATCTTAGAAGAGGTTCTTAACCACAATTTAAAGTCTTAGTCTACCCATATTAAGACCTTATTAGAGGGTATAAATTGTGTATTGTCATACCAACACAAAGGTTCAACAAGCAATCGGTTCTCGGTTGTCTTCTCGAGATTATGATTCCAAACCAACCTAGAGTTCTTATGACAATCGCTGAATGTTCGTCCATTGCTGACTAAGGATTTACACAATTACTACCTCATCAATTGGCAGGGAGTATGCACATGGTTGATTTTAGGTTCTCTTATTGATTACCTAATTAAGTTGTGAGATCGGTTTCGATTGGCCTAACCTAACATGATCCACTTTCACCAATGCACAATCGCGACACAAGTAAAGAGCATATTAATGACAGGATTCACAAGCAAGAGATAAGGAAACACAAACCAATTGTTATTGCTAAAACAGAGTATTCTTACAAGGTTATGTGAATTCATGGATTCTACTTTTTCGCAACGACGCCATGGAAGAACAACGATGGTTCACCAGAAATGGCTAGAGCACTAAGGACTCAGTCCACCAGAGTTCATTAACTATATTGAGCGATTTCCATTAATAACCTCCAGCTTCCCAAACTCTAGACCTACACCTCCTTGATCGACAAGACGTTGTACTAAAGCACCATGCACCACCGAGGGAATGGAACTAGAGCAAGTGCGAGGTGTGTGTGATACGATTGGTTTTCTAAATTCAACAACAACGTTTTTCACGAGCTCTTGCGTCCCTTTTATACACGTGCTTCATTCCTTGCTCTACACGCTTCTCCCTAACTAACCTCTAATAGAATTACAATTCTTGATTTGACATATCATCTCCTAAATGATTATATATGAACACGCGCCTCTGGAGTGATTTTGGCCTTGAAGTTGGACTCAACTGGGAAGGGACAGTCTGGCCAGGACGAGTCCTTCTAGGTCGAGATGCTTTTATTAGGCCGAGACGCTCTTGAAATTGGCCTACAAAAAGAATCCAATCTTTTTATTAGCTAAGATCCCTAATTTAGCACAAATTTATATTCTCCCTATTTCTAGGCTAATAATTCAAATCCTAGCTAATATGTGATTATTAGTTGCCAAATAGTCTCAATAATATCCATCTTAAGCCCTTGTGTGGTGTATAAGATATGACTTATTAGCCATGTTCTGGTCAATCCTTATTGTTCCAACATAGTCTCCAATAGGATACTTGAGATAGAGATGTAGAGTGGAAACCATAACACACAAAGCGTTCAAAGCAAGCTGGCAATGATGACATTATAGGATGTCAACGCATTGATGACCATGTACTTCATTGGTATTGTCTTGGCATTCTTTCCTTCTTGGAACATAGTCTTGAGATCTAAGTATACTTGTATCTCTATCTGTTCACCTAAGAATCCCACCAAGGTTCCCGCACACAGTTGCAACTTCATCTTTGGTAGCTCCATCTATTGGAATTATTCGAATACAACAAATTCATAGAGCTACCCTAGTCCATCAATACCCTTTCTACTTTAAAGTTGGTTATGATTATAGTAATCACTACCAGATCATCCTTGTGTGGCTACATTCCCTCATGTCCTGGTTAGTGAAGGTAATAAAGGGATCTCGAGGTAATGAAGTGTTTCCCTCTTGCATGGCCATGACTAACTGACTGTACTTTTTCCTTTCTGTTATTGTCAATCCTACTCAACAATCTTTGATGTCATGATCGCAAGTCTTATGAACTCACATCACTTATCCCAAGTCGAGCACATCTAAGCATCAATCAGTGGGGGGATATCCAACAACCAAGTATGGTAGACATCCTTCAAGACATGACCCCTCTTGACCTTCAACGAGGCATATACTACCTGAGCTTAGATTTCCTCCATGTTGGTTGGTTTCCTCAAGACTAGCGAATCGCTGAACTACCCTACAAGCAAGCCCTTTTGGAAGGATTTTACAAAACATTTGGTCTGGATCATTTCTTTGCATGGTGGTATTGGTAGGTATTAAGTTCAGAGCTGATTTTAGGTTCTCAATTAAGTGATCTAATTGATTACCTACTATTCTCAATCAAACCAGTTCCAATCGGCTTAGTTCAATCGTAATTCCCTTATCTTGTGCAATCACAACACAGATAAGGAATTAAAGTCTAGGAATGCAATAGAACTCAGAATCAGAAATCACTTCACATTAGTGGAAACGAAATACAAACACAGGGATTTGGCTTCGTTGGCTCCACCGTCCACGACAATCGCCATGGCCGATGGCGATGGTTCGCCTCCATTAGCTAGGACGCTGAGGACCAAGTCTCTGGAGTGGGTTGGTATTCCAATCGGTCATCTCCAGCAACCTTCGACTTCTCAGTTCCTAGCCTGCATTCTTCGATCGAAGGAACGCCACTACACACCGTAAACCACCAGAAAAGAAGATGGAAACGAGAGAGAACTAGGAAATGAAAACGTGAATGTAATTATGAAGCCAAAAGACCCCTAATCGTTCATAGTTACGCCTATTTATACAGGGCGTGAAGCTAACTAATTTAACAGAATTACAAGCGGAATCCCTATTCTACCCTTGCTATAACTTGTGTTGCAAGCTACTCTAGGAGGTGACGTGGCTAGTGAGCTGGAGCCAGGGTGGCTCTGAGTGGATCATTGACGCGGGGTGCCACTGGACTTTGCTCCTTATTGGAGACTGGGAAGCAAGCAAAATATATGAGTATCCATTGGAGACTGGGAACGGCCCTATGAAATTAATACCCCACACGTCAAAGACTTCACAAAACAAGATAGGTTGTTGGGGCATTTCATGCCTTCTGCTTATGGTCATTCCTGCTTTCTAGCATTTGTCGTAGGTGGAGACGAATTAGTAGGCGTCTCTGAAAATGGTGGACCAATAGAACCCACAGTCAAGCACTTTTCAGGCTGTCCGAGTTGATCCATAATGGCCACCTCCAGATGCTGCATGATAAAATTGGAGGACTGACTTGATTTCAATGTCCGGGATGCACTTGCGTAAGACTTGATCATTGTAGAGTCTCCAAAGATAAGGATCATCCCATATGTAATACTTGGCATCACTTTTAAGTTTCTCTTAGTATAGTCGAGATGCCTCCGGTGGAAACTGAGATGTTGCCACAAAGTTGCAAATGTCTGCAAACCATGATGTAGGCGTGTGGATATGCAGTAGTTGCTTTTCTAAGAATTCATCTTGGATAGGCATCGGGTCACTCTCCCTCTCGATCCGGCTCAAGTGATCTGCCATAGAGTTTTCAGCCCCATTTTTATCTCAAATTTCTATGTTGAATTCTTGGAGAAGGAGGATCCACCGAATCAGTCTCGGCTTTGCATTTGGCTTCTTCAGCAAGAATCTCAATGCAGCATGGTCAGAGAACATAATGATTTTGGTGCCTAGTAGGTAAGAGAGAAATTTGTCCAAGGCAAATACAATTGTCAGCAACTCTTTTTCTGTTGTGTAATTTAACTAGGTCGGGTCCATTGTTCGGGAAGCATATGCAATCACATGCACTGGTTTGCCCATTTCAACCTCTAGCCTAAGACGGCTCCTAATGCCGCATTGGATGCGTCACACATGAGCTCGAATGGAAGCTCCCAATTAGGTGCTTGAAGGATAGGGGCGAACGTGAGTCGGTTCTTTAGCTCTTGGAAGGCTTCAATGTAGGGCTGGTCAAATTTAAAGTGCACATCCTTTTGTAGTAGTTTGGACAGTGGCAGTGCAATCTTGTTGAAATTCTTGATAAATCTTCTATAGAACCCTACATGTTCTAAGAATGAGCGAACCTCCCACACAGAAGCGGGGTTTGGAAGAGAGGTGATGATATCAATCTTGGATTTGTCAACCTCGATTCCTCTGTTGTATAGCAGATGTCCCAACACAATTCCCTCAATCACCATGAAGTGGCACTTTTCAAAGTTGAGCACTAGGTTTGTATTGATGCATCTCGTTAACACCTTGTATAGATTTTCCAGACATGCATCAAATGAATCGGTGTACACTATGAAGTCATCCATAAATACTTCCATGGAATCATGTAGAAAGTCCGAGAAGATGCTTGTCATGCAACGTTGAAATGTACTCGGCACATTGCATAGGCCAAACGACTTGCGTGTGTACGCAAAGGTACCAAATGGGCAAGTGAAGGTAGTCTTGTGTTGATCTTTAGGTGCAATGTGGATCTACATATATCCAGAGAATCCATCCAGAAAGCAGTAATGGGATTTTCCTACTAGTTTCTTCAAGACTTGATCGATGAAAGGAAAAGGAAAAATGATTCTTGCAAGTTGCCGAGTTTAATCTTCTGTAGTCAATACAGACTCACCAGCTATTCTGAATCTGCATAGGTACCAACTCATCGTGCTGGTTTTTCATGACAGTCATCCCAGACTTCTTAGGTACTAACTTGCATAGGGCTAACCCACTGGCTATCCAAGATGGGGTAAATGATGCCTACGGCCAGTAGTTTTGTCACTTCTTTCTTGACCACATCTAGGATGGTCGGATTCAGCCTTCTTTGTTGTTGCCTTATGGGCCTGGTTTCCTCCTCCATTAAAATTCTATGCATGCAGAGGAAGCGTTTATGCTTGGAAGGTCATATAATTTCCACCCAATTTCCTTCTTATATTACCTTACGAAATGCAGCAATTTATCCTTCTACTCCTGGTGGAGATTGTTAGCAATGATGATTGGAAGTTGCTGCTTAGTATCCAGATAGACATATTTCAAATGACTCAGCAATGGTTTCAGTTCTATGGGTGGTGGCAGAGATGAAGAATTGTCATCAATTAGTTTCAAATCTAACTAGCTGACTTCATTTGGATTTGGCACTACGAATAATGACATGATCTTGGCCTTCAGTTTCTATGGCTGAAACCTATTGATCAGGATAGAATTGGCTTTTGTCGGATTGGAGTCGGACTCGGAGTTTCTTCTTGTACTGGAGCCAGATCTGGCTGGAACATGGTTTTGGAGTTGATTGTCCGAAATAGACTCCGCTCTTGCTTGATTCTGGTCTTCATTAGTTGAGTTGCTCTCGGCTTGTGTATGCTCAATCAGGTCAACCTCGACACTTGTCTTTCTGACCGAGTCGTCTTTGGCCTTCTCACAACCGCGTCCTCTTTTGGCCAACTCATACCTAGTCATGAACATTGTTGCCACTTGTGCTAGGAATAGCTTTTTGGTCTCAGTAACTTGAAGTTCTGCATTATTTGAACACTCTGGGTCTTCATGCTTGCATACTTGGTCTATTAACTTAAGCAATTCAGCTTCTTGACTTAGGTCGACAAGGTTAATGTTATCATCGTCGCAGTCAGAAAGATCATGTACCTCCCATAATTCATCACAGTCGGCCTCATCTATTATAGACCTTAAGCAGTCGAATGCTTTAGTGTCTCCAACAAAATCTAAAATACCTTCACCGTTGTTATCTCATTGAAGACACTCCTCAACTAGTTCATTAATCAGATCTATGCCAAAGAGTTAATGGGCCTCAATGGGGTGCTTCATGGCTTCAAAAATATTAAACTACACCAGGGTGTCACTGATGAGCCACAATTTATACACCTTTTAGACACCTAAGAAGGAGGTTTGCAAAACTATTTCGTGCTCAAGGATGGACTGTTAGCTGAGATTCATTTTAGGAGCTTAAATACAGGAAAAATACAAATCCGTGCTAATTCAGATTTCTTAGCTAAACAAACAGTATCACTCCTTCTTTTGCAGGTCAGGCCCGTCCCGGCCAGCCGGTTCCATCCCGGCCGAGATGAAGTCGTCTCGGCCGGCCAGATTGACTGCAACCCAGAAGCCCAGAAGAGAGTGGCCCAAATGTGTTGACCACATCAGCTATCCAGCTTGGAGGCCATCTCAATGCCAACTCATATGCCATGTCACTCCGAGGAAATCTGCCATGTCACGTGAGAAGATCTGCATAGGGGTAGAATAGGGCATTCACATTGTAATTCTGTTAGGATTCGTTAGGATTAGCAAATCACAGCTCGTGTATATATAGGAGGAGCTGTGCACTGTTTAGACGTCTTTTGAATTCACTCTTTTCGCACACCAATTACTTCATCTTCTTCGTTCTCGTTCTTCCATTGCTGGTGGCGCACGGTACTACAGTGGTACTTCTCTCGATTGAGGAAGTGCAGGTCTAAGACTAGGAAGCTGGACGTTCACCAGAGGGGACCGATCAGACTACTGACGCACTCTGGTGGAACTGATCCTCAAAGACTTAGGTGAAGCGGGAGGTGAACCACCACCATCAACCTTGGCGATCGTTGAGGAAGATGGAACCATCCGAATTCGGACCACTGTATTTGTACTCTGTTTCTATTAATTGATTCCGTTCTGCATTTCATATCTCTGTTCTCTTCCTCTACTTTAATTCACGTTGAATCTGCGATTGCAATTGAACTGTGAACAATGTTAAGCTAAGCCGATTGGAACTGGTTTAACTAATTCAGTAGGTAATCACTTAACGATTGTTGAATGAGAACCTAAAATCAGCTCTGCACTCAATCCCTGTCAACTGATGAGGTAGCGATTGCATAAATCCTCGGTATGACAATGGACGAACCTTTGGCGATTGCCATATGACTACCAAAGGCTGATATGGACTATGAACTGGAGATTGGAACCTGGACTGGACTTGATTAATGGAACTGAATCTGAATACAGTTATATATATACTAATAGATAATTAGTAACAGTAGTATACATTTACTGCATTCATAGTCTTAGTTTATTTTTTCTGCATCACTGCATTCCAACTCCCCCCGTTTATTGTTTTCTTTACTGTTTTTCTGGTTGAGACAGAGGTAGTCCGCCTCTGTAGCGTCTGTCTGTACTCAGCCGAGACAAAGCCGGATAGTCTCTGCCGAGACCATCTCTGCTCAGTCTCTGCCGAGTACGACTCGGCCAGTACCGAGAAGAGTCAACACTCCACATCTTAGATTCTGCATTGTTTAGCTTGACACTAAACCACAATTGAGCACACTTTGTGTCCTTGAGAAAAATGACCTAGGGTTGACTATACTATAGTTAGCTTTAGTATTTGATAAGTGCGTTGAAACGACTATATGTTTAACGATCATCAAATTGGCGCCGTTCTTGGGACACAAGTTCTTTGTGTAAATGTGTGCCAAGCTAAGTAAGGTCGAATCCCGAGTCTATGAAGTGTAAGTCAGTCTTGAGTATTTTGAATTTGTCTATGTTTTTTTTTTGTTTTTCTGGATCCTGAATAAAAAGCATGCCCTATATCAATAATTTTTCTGTGTAAAACCATTTTGTAGTATTTAGAGGTAGCATTTTGTTTGCATACATTACTGCATCTTTCTTTTTCTGCATAATCTGCATGATGCATGACTAGGAGTAGTACTGATCCATTGACTGTTTTTGACCCAGAAATAGAGTTAACCTTACGTAGATTACGAAAAATTAGGAACACTGTAGTAAATAGTAGTGCTGATATAGAATCTGTAGCTAATTCTAACCAGCTTTGTACTGATAATCTTGTGTCTAGTTCTAACGCTTTTGCAGAATCAGGACGAATGGAGAATAACGATAGGGACGTTGAAGGAGTTAGCTACTCCAAACGTGGTGTATCAACCCTGGTGCATCCAATACCCACAAGCTGGAGCCAGCTCAAACATATGAGTTGAAATCTGGTCTTATACACTGTTGCCTAAATTTCATGGTCTTGCAGAGAAGACCCCACAAGCACCTGAAAGAGTTCCATGTGGTCTGTTCTACCATGAGGCCGCAGGGATATCGGAGGACTATATCAAGATGAAGGCATTCCCATTCTCCCTGGATGGGGCAGCAAAGGATTGGCTGTACCTTCAGCCGGCCCTTTTCAACACCTGGGGAGACATGAAGCGTGCATTCCTGGAGAAGTTCTTTCCGGCATCCAGAACTGCGACCATCAGAAAAGAGATATGTGGGATAAGGCAGCATCCAAGCGAAACGTTACATGAATACTGGGAGAGGTTCAACAAACTTTGCACCACCTGTCCACATCATCAGATCAGCGAACAGTTGCTGATCCAGTATTTCTATGAAGGATTATCTCTGATGGACAGAAGTATGATAGACGCAGCCAGTGGCGGAGCCTTAATGGACAAGACACCAGCAGCAGCGAGGCACCTGATTTCCAACATGGCTAGCAACACACAGCAGTTTGGAATCGAGGGCCGAGTCGGTCCGGATGGTGAATGAAATCGATGCAATTTCCAATCGAGGTTGGAGAATCAGCTGACTGAATTGACATCATTGGTGAGACAGCTTGCTGTTGGACAACACCAACCCACCATGGCAGCAAAAGTATGTGGCATATGTACTTCCGTGGAGCACCCCACTGATATGTGCCCCACTCTCCAAGAAACCGAGTCGGACCAGCCAGCAAATGTTGGAGCCATAGGTGGATTTTAGTACGGGAAGCAGCCGTATCAGAATCGGCCATTTGATAACCAGCAACATGGAAGACAGCCATTTCGGCCAGGACCGAATCAGGGGCCATATGCGGCTCAACAATTCGGATCCACACCGAACACTTATCAGCGACAGCAGGTTATCAACAAGCCGACTCAAAGAATACCAAGTACCACCATTCCAACAACAGCAACAACAGCAGAAGGTACCTACTCAAGGTAACCCTCCATCTCTGGAGGACCTAATGAAGCAACTAGCAACTAGTAATCTGGAGTTCCAGCAATCTGTGAGCTCCAGCAACATGCAGTTTCAGCAGAATATGACTGCCACCATCCAAGACCTCAAAACGCAAATTGGACAACTAGCCAACACTGTGAGCCAATTACAGTCGGCAGGATCTAGCAACCTCCCCTCTCAAACCATTCCAAATCCGAGAGGAAACGCCAGTGTAGTCACTCTCAGAAGTGGGAAAGAACTAGCCCAACCTAGACTGCAGCAGGAGCCGAGATCAGTAAGAACCGACCCCGAGCAAAACGCTGACTTACAGTCTCGGCCAGAGAAAGCTGTCCCACTGCCATTTCCATCTCGGCCCAATTCAGCAAGGAAGCCAGAGTCGGATGACGAGTTGCTGAAGATGTTCCCAAGTATGCAAAGTTCCTCAAGGAACTCTGTGTGCACAAGCGGAAGAAGATAATAGGAAGTGTGGAAGTTGGAGGTGTGGTGTCGGCCCTGACTAACAACGCAACTTCCGTCGCAGGGGCAAAAACACTGCCTAAGAAATGCAGAGATCCTGGAATCTTTTCTGTCCCATGCACCATTGGTGAATGCACTTTTACCGATGCCATGCTGGATTTGGGAGCCTCAATCAATGTCATGCCGGCATCAATCTACAGGTCCCTGAATTTCGGAGGTTTAGAGTCCACAGGGATGACCATTCAACTTGCAAACAGAAGTATTGTCCAGCCCCTGGGAGTTCTTGAGGATGTTCTCGTCCAAGTTAATGAGCTAATTTTTCCAGCTGACTTTTATGTTCTTGACATGGAGGAAGAGACAAAGGAAAAGAATCAACTTTAATTTGGGAAGACCATTCTTAATGACGGCACGAACAAAGATTGATGTATACTCCGGGACTCTCTCAATGGAATTCGGTGACACACTGGTGCAATTCAACATCTTTGAAGCTATGAAGCACCCCACCGAAGACCATTCCCTCTTTTGGCGTTGACCTTATTGAAGAACTGGTTGAAGAATATCTTCAACTAGACAGCTGCAGTGGAAGCATGGAAGATTTTGCTGAAGTTTCTAACATTATCAGTTGCTTAGCAAAGGAAGCCGACAAAGTGAAGAAGTACATACCCTCTCCAAGCTCGAGGACTAATATGATGATATTGCTGACTTGGATTTCAAAGTCGAATTATTCAAAACGATGAACCAAGCATGCAATCAGGAAAACCAGGAGTGCTCGGGGAATTGAAAAAGCTGAAGTTGCCGAAACTAACCAATCCCTATTTGCACAATTTGGCAACAATCTTTTCAGCCAAGAACCGAAGTCGGCCAGAGAAGGCCGAGTCAATGAAGGAGCCATAATCAACTCGGCCAAAGAAACCAAGGCCGACAAGCCCACCGAGATCATTTCGGCCAAAGAAGACTCAACTCACATTGTGGAAAACACTGATGTTCCATCCAGATCCGACTCAGAAGGACAACTCGAAGCCAAGGCCGACTCCACTCCCACGTTGACTGAGCCCATGAAGTCAAGCCGGCCGAAACAATCAAAGGCCGAAATCACGTCGGCACACCTGGTGCCGAATCAAGACCAAATCGGCCAGTCGGATCCAAATTCAGATATTGATAAATCTCCATTGCCACCACCACCCATAGAACTAAAACCATTGCCGAGTCACTTAAAATACGCCTACTTGGACAAAGAACAGCAACTCCCGGTTATTATTGCTAGCAATCTCAACCAAGAGCAAGAAGAAAAGTTGTTGGAGGTCCTAAGGCAGCATAAGAAGGCAATAGGGTGGAAACTTTCTGACCTTCCTGGCATAAACCCCTCCATCTGCATGCATAGAATATTAATGGAGGAGGAGATCAAGCCCATAAGGCAGCAGCAAAGAAGACTGAATCCAACACTCCTGGACGTGGTTAAAGAAGAAGTCTCAAAGCTCCTTGCAGCAGGGATCATATACCCCATCTCGGATAGCCAATGGGTGAGCCCTGTACAAGTGGTGCCAAAGAAGTCCGGGCTGACTGTCATGAAAAACCAGCAGGATGAGCTGGTACCAACACGGATTCAGAACAGCTGGCGAGTATGCATCGACTACAGAAGATTAAACCAAGCAACTCGCAAGGATCACTTTCCTCTGCCCTTCATTGACCAGATGCTTGAAAAATTAGCAGGGAGATCCCATTATTGTTTTCTTGATGGATTTTCAGGCTATATGCAGATACACATCGCACCAGAGGACTAGCATAAGACAACTTTTACCTGCCCATTTGGCACCTTTGCGTACACACGCATGCCATTCGGCCTGTGCAATGCGCCGAGTACATTCCAACGCTGCATGCTCAAAGCATCTTTCGGACTTGCTGCAGGACTGCATGGAGGTCTTCATGGATGATTTCACTGTTTATGCTGACTCATTTGATGCATGCCTGAATAATCTATCCAGAGTGTTGACGAGATGTATTGACAAAAACCTCGTGACTCAATTTTGAAAAATGTCACTTCATGGTGATGAAGGAATAGTATTGGGCCATCTGGTATCCAACAGAGGCATCGAAGTGGATAAAGCCAAGATAGACATCATATCATCCCTTCCAAACCCCTCTTACGTGAGGGAGGTTCGCTCATTTCTAGGACACGCAGGCTTTTATAGAAGGTTCATCAAGAACTTTAGCAAACTTGCCCTGCCCCTGTCCAAGCTGCTACAGAAGGATGTGGAATTCAATTTTAACCAACCCTGTATTGAAGCATTTCAGGAGTTGAAAAACAGACTCACATCCACTCCCATTACGCAAGCACCAAACTGGGACCTGCCATTCAAACTAATGTGTGATGCATCCAACTCGGCATTAGGAGCTGTTCTCGGCCGGAGGGCGGGAGTCGGCCTCCCAAAGTGCATGTGATTGCTTATGCATCTCGAACTATGGACTCGGCCCAAAGAGAATTACACAACAACCGAGAAGGAACTATTGGCAATTGTATTTGCCCTAGACAAATTCCGGCCATACCTTCTCGGCAGTAGAAGATCATTGTGTTCTCGATCATGCGACTTTAAGGTACTTGTTGAAGAAGCCTCGATGCCAAGCCGAGACTGATTCGGTGGATGCTTCTCCTTCAAGAATTCAACATCGAGATCAGAGATAAAAGAGGTGCTTGAGAATTCTATAGCTGATCACCTAAGCAGAATTCAAGAAGAAAGCGAACCAATGCCTATTCGAGATGAATTTCCAGATGAGCACCTTCGCACATTAAAACGTCTCCACCATGGTTTGCTGACATTTGCAACTTTGTTGCAACATCTCTGGTTCCCACCAGAGGCATCTCTACTGTACAAGGATAAAACCAAGCGATGCCAAGTACTACATTTGGGATGATCCCTACCTTTGGAGATTTTGCAGTGACAAAGTCATCCGCAGGTGCATTCCTGGCCGAATTCAAGTCGGTCCTCCAGTTACGCCACTCGGCAGCACTGGAGGCGGCCATTATGGTTCCACTCGGACGGCCAGGAAAATACTAGACTGTGGCCTCTACTGGCCAACCATCTTCAAAGACGCGCATGAGTTCGTCTCCACCTGCGAAAACTGCCAAAAAGCAGGAGTGGCCATGAACAAAAGGCATGAAATGCCCCAACAACCCATCCAATTCTGTGAAATCTTTGACGTCTGGGGAATAGATTTCATGGGACCATTCCCAGTCTCCAATGGCTATTCATACATTCTGCTGGCCGTAGATTATGTATCAAGGTGGGTAGAAGCCATTGCCACCAGAACCAACGATGCTCGAGTAGTAGTGGACTTCCTGAAGTCCAATATCTTCTGCCGGTTTGGTGTGCCGAAAGCGCTCATAAGTGACCAAGGCAGTCACTTCGCAACAGAGCCATGGCTTCCTTCTCCAGAAATATGGGGTAGCACACAGAATTGCTACAGCCTATCACCCCCAAACTAATGGCCAAGCAGAAGTATTCAACAGGGAAATCAAGAAAACACTACAAAAGATGACCAATCCCAACAGGAAAGACTGGAGCCGCCTCCTGGAGGATGCTCTCTGGGCACATAGAACCGCATACCGGACACCTTTAGGGATGTCTCCCCACAGATTGTTTTCGGCAAAGCCTGTCACCTTCTGTGGAACTAGAACACAGAGCATACTGGGCTGTTAAGCAGTGCAATCTGGCCTATGACCAAGCAGGGGAGCAGAGAAAATTTCAGCTATAAGAGCTAGATGAACTCCGCTTGGAAGCATATGACAACTCCAGGATCTACAAGCAGAAAATCAAGCGATTCCATGACCAGCAGATCCTGAGAAAAGAATTCCGAGTTGGCCAGAAAGTCCTCTTGTTTAACTCACGCCTCAAGCTCATTGCAGGTAAACTACGTTCTAGATGGGATGGGCCTTTTGTTATCACTAATGTGTTTCCCCATGGTGCAGTACAGCTAAAAGATGAACACAGCAACAGCACCTTCCAGGTCAATGGGCATCAGATTAAGCCATTCCATGAAGGTCCAGCGCCTATCACTCATGACATGGAGATAATATCATTGATGGAACCAGCATCTCCAGATGATCCTGCCTCGCATTGAGGACAATGCAGATTTTAAGTGTGGGGGGGGGGATGATCACAGTTTCTATCCCCATCATCCTGAACTCTGCTAGTTTAAACTACTTTGTTATTTCTTTCAATTGTGTGTTTTATTTCAAGTTTCATGTCATTTCAAATTTCATGTTTTCAATAAAAAACTGTCCAAGCCGAGTCCATTCTGGTTCTATTCCATCTCGGCCGGATCCGGAACACACTCGGCCTGGCAAAACTTAAAATCTCTTAGTTTTGTTTTAAAAGCTTTTCTGTTTTTCCATCTGAACAGAATTCCAAGTGGATTGTCAATCATAAAAGTGTCTTGAAAAGAATTTTGAATTGGCTTCTGGAAGTTCAGAAAAGACGGTAGGAGTAACTTTGCAACTTTGACAAGAGAAGTCTCTAACTTGAAGGAGATGAAAAATTTGTGCTCTGGGCAGTAACTGACTAAGAATCTAGAAAGAAAAACCTTGAGTCAGAACAAATGCAACCTGTGTTAGAGCTTGAGCCTTTGTAAATACTTATGGCTTGCATCTTGCCATTCTTTTTTTTTTTTCTTGTGTGATTTTTGCATTCATGATTAACTGTATATTCTGCATTTTGCCTTAGCTCTCTGGATACCACTGTTTTCACATGCAGGAATGAGATGATCTAGGCCATGTTTCTTATGAGCCCCGAGCCAAATAAAGCCTACCTGAAGAAAATTCTCTCCCTTGTCTACCCCCATTGAGCCGCATAACCATTCTTTCTTACAGCTCATTACAAGCCAAAGCCGGAAAACTATGAATAAATCTCACCCTCAGGAAGCTGAGGAGCTTTGGAATTGTTTTGGGAGTAAGTCATTACCAAGTGTGGGGGATTCTCCAGAAGCAGAATCAATTCAGCATTCTATAAAAGCTCGAAAATAAAGAAAGAAAAGAAAGCAAAGAGAAAAAGCAGCTGAAAATATGACTGAAGCGGATATAGAAAGCCAGCAGTTGCATAAACTTGTATAATAAGAGAAAGAAAGAAAGTGAGCTGGATGAAGCAGAAAAAAGAAAGAACTGATAACATCTTGGGGTTTTCCCTCATGCTGATAAAGCTTACTCCCCATTGCTCCTCTCTTCCTCATGGGTCTTGAAACCTCTGCCCCTATATTTTATCCTACCCAGAACCCAGCCTCGCTTACAATGCCGAAAAGAAGTCCTAGTGATCATAACTATATGTGTTTTTGCAGGTGTAAAAAGAGAGCTTCGTCAAAGTATGGTAATATCAGTTCCATGAATGTTGAGTGTAAATACAAGCCCAAACACGAGAAAAGTGAGGGAGTTATTCACTTAAATGAGGTCTCTGTCGTTCTTGGTTACCTTCTCTGATTGCAGGTCACGAATTGCCTAGGGCACATACGAAGTAATTTTCAGATTGTTAGAGCATCTCAGTCTCAGAGTGAACGAGTGGCGACTCTGTCTCGGTTGAACTGAAGGAAGCCAAGTGAAAAATTCTTTTCTATCTTTTCAAACCCCCCTTGTGATTTTCATTTTATCTTGCCCAGGAGTGCAAAAAGGGTAAGTGTGGGGGTGTGATGAGCCACAATTTATACACCTTTTAGACACCTAAGAAGGAGGTTTGCAAAACTATTTCGTGCTCAAGGATGGACTGTTAGCTGAGATTCATTTTAGGAGCTTAAATACAGGAAAAATACAAATCCGTGCTAATTCAGATTTCTTAGCTAAACAAACAGTATCACTCCTTCTTTTGCAGGTCAGGCCCGTCCCGGCCAAATTTGCCCGGTTCCATCCCTACGAGATGAAGTCGTCTCGGCCGGCCAGATTGACTGCAACCTAGAAGCCCAGAAGAGAGTGGCCCAAATGTGTTGACCACATCAGCTATCCAGCTTGGAGGCCATCTCAATGCCAACTCATCTGCCATGTCACTCCGAGGAAATCTGCCATGTCACGTGAGAAGATCTACATAGGGGTAGAATAGGGCATTCACATTGTAATTCTGTTAGGATTCGTTAGGATTAGCAAATCACAG
The DNA here is from genome assembly GCA_025330945.1 of Mucuna pruriens. NCBI lineage: Eukaryota > Viridiplantae > Streptophyta > Magnoliopsida > Fabales > Fabaceae > Mucuna > Mucuna pruriens. Next base: position 1,512,943 of record JAENHJ010000133.1, read on the forward strand.
CTCGTGTATATATAGGAGGAGCTGTGCACTATTTAGACGTCTTTTGAATTCACTCTTTTCGCACACCAATTACTTCATCTTCTTCGTTCTCGTTCTTCCATTGCTGGTGGCGCACGATACTACAGTGGTACTTCTCTCGATTGAGGAAGTGCAGGTCTAAGACTGGGAAGCTGGACGTTCACCAGAGGGGACCGATCAGACTACTGACGCACTCTGGTGGAACTGATCCTCAGCACTTAGGCGAACGGAGGTGAACCACCACCATCAACCTTGGCGATCGTTGAGGAAGATGGAACCATCCGAATTCGGACCACTGTATTTGTACTCTGTTTCTATTAATTGATTCCGTTCTGCATTTCATATCTCTGTTCTCTTCCTCTACTTTAATTCACGTTGAATCTGCGATTGCAATTGAACTGTGAACAATGTTAAGCTAAGCCGATTGGAACTGGTTTAACTAATTCAGTAGGTAATCACTTAACGATTGTTGAATGAGAACCTAAAATCAGCTCTGCACTCAATCCCTGTCAACTGATGAGGTAGCGATTGCATAAATCCTCGGTATGACAATGGACGAACCTTTGGCGATTGCCATATGACTACCAAAGGCTGATATGGACTATGAACTGGAGATTGGAACCTGGACTGGACTTGATTAATGGAACTGAATCTGAATACAGTTATATAATACTAATAGGTAATTAGTAACAGTAGTATACATTTACTGCATTCATAGTCTTAGTTTATTTTCTGCATCACTGCATTCCAACTCCCCCGCTTCTTGTTTTCTTTACTGTTTTCTGGTTGAGACAGAGGTAGTCCGCCTCTGTAGCGTCTGTCTGTACTCAGCCGAGACAAAGCGGATAGTCTCTGCCGAGACCATCTCTCAGTCTCTGCCGAGTACGACTCGGCCAGTACCGAGAAGAGTCAACACTCCACATCTTAGATTCTGCATTGTTTAGCTTGACACTAAACCACAATTGAGCACACTGTGTCCTTGAGAAAAATGACCTAGGGTTGACTATACTATAGTTAGCTTTAGTATTTGATAAGTGCGTTGAAACGACTATAAGCGAACGATCATCAGTCACCAAATTCCATTGATAGTGTCCCGAGATGCACATCAATCTTTATTCTGGTAGTCATGAGGAACGATTGCCCCAAGATTAAGGTAGATCCTTTCCCTGATGTCTCGTCCTCCATATCCAACACATAGAAGATGGTTGGGAAAATCAGCTCATTAACTTGGACCAGTACATCTTTGAGAACGCCTAAGGGTTGAACAACACTTCTATTTGCCAAGTAGCTATCAGAAAACAGAAAACAAGTAACTATCAAAAAACAAAATCAATTATGTAGATGCAATTAAATGCAATGATGCAGAGATGGTTGTTGTTGTTGTTGTTGGTTACTTTTTTCTTTTTTAGCAATGTAAAGACTCACGTAAACAAAAATTCAACACACACACACAACAAAAATTTAACACATATTTAGCATGCTATATTATTTTTAGACTCGACCGTAAAGAAAACAAATATAAACTCAACAAACTCGACAAACACTATGACTCTATGACTCAAACGACAGACACAGCATTCCACAGACTCGGGATTCGACTTAACTTGGTTTTGAAACACAAAGACACAAAAGAACTTGTGTCCCCAGCAACAGCGTCAATTTGATAAGCGGGTTTTTAGTCGTCTTACATGCCTTAAATAAATACTAAAGCTAACTATAGTATAGCTAACCCTAGGTCAATTCTCTCAAAGACACAGTGTGTTAAATTGTGACTAAGTGTAGCAATCAGAATTTTGTGCAGAAACGTCAAGTGTAGAATGCTGACTCGATCTCAGCAAAGACTGGTCCGATTTGGTCTTTGTAGAGACGAATCCGACACGGTCTCGGCTCTGGAAAAGTAGTAAATATAGGGGGTTTTATGTTTAAATGTAGAAAAATAGACTAAGTACTGAAAGTAAACTAAACTACACTAAACTAATCTATATTAACTACTATACCAATTCAGAACTCAATACACAAAAGTTTACCTTTCTTACTAAGAATTATACTCCAAATCAACCTTAGATTCTTATGACAATCGCCGAACATTTGTCCATTGCCATACCGAGGATTTACACAATCGCTACCTCATCAGTTGGCAAGGAGTATGTACTTGGTTGATTTTAGGTTCTCTACCTAATCAGATTATTAGACCAGTTCCAATCAGTCCTAGTCTAACATGATCTACCCCTAACAATGTGCAATCGCGGCAATGTTAAAAATATATTAAAGCGCAGGAATTATAATCAAGAGACAGAATTGCAAACCAGTCATATTATTGAAAATAGAATTGAATACAAAGGTGGGAATTCAGCGTTCTCCTGAAAATCTGCCTTCCACGACGATCGCCAATGGAAGGACGGTAGTGGTACACCAATGATGGACAAGTGTTGAGGTTTCCATCCACCAGAGTGCGTCGGCTATACCGAGCGATCACCTCCGTCAGCTTTGAGCTTCCCAAATCTTGGTCTTGTACCTCCTTGATCGAGAAAGACACCTTACTAAAGCTTTGTGTACCACTGTGCTAGCTTGGAATCTCTGCAGTTGCTGATCGCGCTAGGTCTAGAATTCCACTATTTTTCCACCCCGAAGATGTAGTAGCCTAGCGTGCTTTATTTATACACAAGCTGGTTAAATCTAAATCTAATCCTACAAAATCGCTGATTCCTTGATTCCAGTAGATTTCTTGCTTAGTTACTTGAGTAATATATTTTCCTGATTCTAACAGATTACAAACTTGAATTATAGATTTCTCAATCCTAGGAGATTACAAATTCCTTGATTCTAGCATAATCATATCTATATTGCTGATTCCTTAATTCTAGGATAATCAAATCTTCATTACAGACTCCTTGGATTCAGCATAATCATATCTACATTCTTGCCGGAGCGATTTTAGCCACTAAAGTCGGCTTGGTCCAGGATGCTCTCATCTTCTACTAGGCCGACATGCTCTATTTTGGGCTGAGGTGATCACGACTTTCAGGCTTTCTCCACTGGGCCGAGATGCTCTCAACTTTCAGGCCTGTAAAACAAGTCCAATCTTTTATTAGTTAAAATCCTTATTTTAGCATAGATTTATATTTTTCCTATTTCTAGGCCCATAATTCAAATCTTAGCTAAGACAAGACTCTTAATCATTAAACAGTCTTAATAATACTCATCTTAAGCCCGTGTGAGGTGTATAAAATATGACTTATCCAACCCCCACACTTATACTTTTGCACTTTTGGGCAAAATCAGATTTCAAGGAAATTGAGAGAGGAAATATGTTTTCAAATGAATTTATTTCAAGTTTGACAAGCAGATCAGGCATGCAATCATCCCAGAATCTAGATTTTCAAACAATCTATAAGAGTTACTTTCTCCACACCCAAAGCAAATAAGAAACTTGCAAACATTAAAGAGTAATCGAGAAGTGACCGAGCTCTCTCTCATGGTCTATTCTCTCAATCTCTCAAGTGTTTGGGATTGTGTACAACTCAACATCCCATGTAACCAGGGACTACCGAACTTTGACTAGCCTCTCCTTCTGCACCTACAAAATTACATGCAATCATGATCATTAGGACTTCTTGTCGGCTTGTAACGTGGCTAAGGTTAAGGGTAGGATACAGGATGGTAAGTGAGCTTTAGTAACCATAGGGAAGGGAGGAGCAATGGGGAATGAGTTCGCAGCATGGAGGGAATCCCCCAGGACACTGTGGTTCTATTAAAAGCATTCTTGCTCACTTTTTTCTTTCCCTTTTTCCACTTTTCTTTTCTTCTTTTTCTCACTTCTTGTTTTGCAGCTTTGTTTTGTATTTTTGCTGTAGCTTATAACTTTTGGCTACTTTCCCTTTCTTTGTTTCATCTAGCACTTGTTTTTCTTTTTTTTCTTTTTCAACCCCTTTGGGATGTACTGTTCTGGATATGTCCCCAGCTGTCTCCCCCAAAATAATTCCAAAGCTCCTCTGTCCCCCTAAGGTTGAGGTTGATCATAGTTTTTCGGGTTTGGCTTGCAATGAGCTGTCATATTACAAAAAAATGGTTATTCACGCTCAAAGAGGGTAAACAAGGGATAAAGTTTACAAGGTAAGTCCATTTGGCTCGGCGCTTAATAGAAACATGACCTATATCATATCACTCCTGCATGCGAAACGAGATGTATCCAAAGAGTCAATGCAAAATCTAGAGTAACCAGTCATCATGAATGCAAATATCACACAAGAAAGGAAAGAATGGCAAGACGTAAAGTCATTATGTATGCAAGGCTCGAAGATTCTCACACGGATGGTTGCTCAATCACTGAAGGTTACTCTTTTTTAGTTTTTCAATCACTGAATGCCCAAATGTGCAAAGATTTCATTCTTGTCAAGTTTGAGAAAAAATCTTCTTTCCGGGGTTATGCACTGCCTCTTACTATTTCATTCGGTCCAAAAGGAAATCCATTTTTTTCTAAACGCTTTTCTTAGCAATCAAAAATCAGAATTCAGTTAAGGGAAAACAAAACAAAAATTAGAATTAAAAGCAAAATATGAGACAAGGCCGAAGTCAATCCGGATCCAACCAAGATGGAACCGGAGTCGGCATGGACTTGGCTTGGACAGCTTTTTATTTAGATCAAGGGAAAATGACTTAAAAAGAGATAGAAATGAGAAGAAAAGAAACAAAATGAAATAGAATAGGAACGAAACGAAATAACAAAACAAAAACAAAACCAAACAAACCATCACCCTCCTACGGAACACCCCCTACACTTGAATGATGCATTGTCCTCAATGCAAAGCATATGTGCTCAAAGGAAGTGGTGAAATAGAAAGATTTATTTTTTCAAGGTGGAAAGAATGTGCAAAATCTGATATCCAATATTTTTGTTTTTCTCCTATTGTCTACAGCTTGGGGGAGCTTTCTCCTCATCCATTTTGATAGTTTTAACATGATATCCCCCAGTAGCTTCTTAAGGCATTGAGTGGCTACGCTATGGATGACATTGGTATTGATTCTGCTATTGGTGAGCAAAGTGAAGAAGGCTCATTCGTGGATTCTTGACTCGGCTACTGGGAGTGGATTCAGCTTTTTGAATGTAGAGTCAGATAGTCGCGTATCATCTCAATTGTCCACGTGTAGATGCAGCTACCAGATATAGTCTCGGCATCTGTCAAGTTGCGACATTGGCTACCAAGGACACATTCAAACTTTGCTTGATATCGATTTTGATCACCTAAATTGGACGCAACTACTATCTGATTGCTTGATTGGCCGGCTTGGCATAGATTCGACATGTGGTGTGTCAAGTCGGTTTTGACCTTTGGTTGGTTCCAACTCTGACTGCCCGAATCGTACTCGTCTCCCGGTTGGCCGCTAGAGTCAAACTTGATTAGTTCCTGCCATCAGACATGGTTATCCAAAACGGATTCGGCTTCAGCCTCCTTTCGGTTCTCGTTGTCTAAGTTTCCTTCGATTCTCGACCGTATGCTCATGCCAAACTCGGCATTAGTCTCCTCATGTACCACCATGCTAGCTGGGTCGAACTGTAATTGCTGACGAAGCTAGGTCCAAATGCTCCTGAAATTCCACACCCTAAACTCGTGCTTTACACGCCTTTATAAACATGTAGGGTTGCTGTCGCTAAATCTAAATCTAATCCTACAAAATCAATGATTTCTAGCTGATAAATATAATCATACAAAATCAATGATTCCTTCATTCTAGCAAATTTCTAGCTGATAAATGTAATCATACAAAATAAATGATTCCTTCATTCTAGCAGATTGCTAGATGATAAATATAATAATACAAAATTGATGATTCCTTAATTCTAGCAGATTTCTAGCTGATAAATCTAATCATTCAAAATCGATGATTCCTTGATTCTAGCAGATTTATAGCAGATAAATCTAATAATTCAAAATCGATGTTTCCTTGTATGTTGGAGTATTTGTCGGCGCTGATGTCGGTCTTGGCCGGCTGGTCTGGCCAAGACCGCTTCTTATGGGCCAAGATGTTCCTTTTGGGCCAAGATACTCTTGGCTCTCAGGCCTACAAAACAAGTCCAACCTTTTATCAGTTAAAATCATCGTTTTCGCACAGATTTATATTTTTCCTATATCTAGGCCCATAATTTGAATCTTAACTAAGACAAGGGCTCTTAATCACTAAACAGTCTTACTAATAACCATCTTAAGCTCTTGTGAGGTGTATAAAATATGGCTTATCAGACCCCCACACTTACACTTTTGCACTCTTGGGCAAAATCAAATTTGATCATTCAAGGAAATTGAAAGAGGAAATGTGTTTTCAAATGAATTTTTCAAGTTCGACAAATAGATTAAGCATGCAATCATCCCAGAATCTAGATTTCCAAACAATCTATGAGAGTTACTTTCTCCATATCCAAAGCAAATAAGCAACCTACAAACATTTAAAGAGTAACCGAAAAGTGACCAAGCTCTCTTGTAGGGTATATTCTCTCAGTCTCTCAAGTGTTTGGGATTGTGTATACACTCAAACATCCCATGCAACCGACACTACCGAACTTTGACTAGCCTCTCTCTCTACACCTTCAAAATCACACGCAATCATGATCACTAGGACTTCTTGTCGGCTTGTAACGTGGTCAAGGTTAAGGGTGTGTGTAGGTGTATAAAATATGACTTATCATGAAACACTCCACTGAAGATCATTCCATCTTCAACATAAACACCATTGATGGGCTTATGGAAGGATATTTTCTATTAGGCACTAGCAGTGCTAACTTAGCTGATTTTGTTAACATTTCTGATGTAATTGATTGTTTCTCTACTATGGTGGCAAAAGTCGATTCTAAAATCCTATCCAACACATTTTTATTATTCTGGGGACTCTATTTCTTATTTGATTCATTGCAGGATTGAAGAAGTCCTAGGAAATTCCCAACACACTATGTTTCCTATTGGCGGCACCAGTGAGCTGAGAGTAAAAGGAGCAACAAACTTAATAGGAGTTGAGTCTGATTCTAGGATCAAGTTCCAAGAGGCTGACCGAGCCGAGTCTGACTCCAAGGGTAAGACGAAAGCTGAGACCGACTCCATCATGCAAGAGCCAACCTAGACCGGGTCGATCAACCTAGAGGGAACCAAGATCGTTCCCCATAACCCACATGAAGCCAGATCCTATTCGAGCTAGAAGGAGTCCCAACAAACAAAAGTCAAGTCCAATTCCAGACGTTCGAGTTTGCTTTTGGATAGAGTCCGCCAACTGACTCCATCAACTCAAGAAAAATATGTTTCACCTCAACCCCAAACAACTGAGCTAAAGTCGTTGCCTGAGCGTCTCAAGTATGCTTACCTGGGGAATAACCAACAATTTTCGGTGATCATAGCTAACAATCTTAACAGAGAACAAGAGGAGAAGTTGCTAAAAGTACTCAGGAGGCACAAGAAAGCACTCGGCTAGACATTAGCCAACCTTCCAAGGATAAACCCCTCTATTTACATGCACAAAATTCTACTAGAGGAGGATGCCTGACCGATTAGACAACAGTAGTGAAGATTGAATCTGACTCTATTGGACTTCGTAAAAAATGAGGTTACAAAGCTACTTTCAGTCAGGATCATTTATCCCATATCGGATAGCCAGTAGGTAAGTCCGGTTCAAGTAATGCCTAAGAAGTTCGGGATGACGATCATCAAGAACTAGCAAGACGAGTGGTGTTGACCAAGATTCAAAACACTTGGCGAGTGTGCATCGATTACAGGAAACTGAATCAAGCAACTCGCAAGGACCACTTTCTGCTGCCATTTGTTGACCAAGTGTTAGAAAAATTAGTAGGTAAATCCCATTTTTTCTTTTTGGATGGTTTTTCAGGTTATATGCAGATTTACATAGCACTCGTGGATGAACACAAGACTACCTTCACATGCCCGTTCGAAACGATTGCATATACAAGGATGTCGTTCAGACTCTGCAATGCTTTGTGCACTTTCCAGAGATGGATGATTAGCATCTTCTCAGACCTCTTGGAGGGCTGCATAGAGGTTTTCATGGATGACTTCACAGTCTATGCCGAATCATTTGAAGCCTGCCTAGACAACCTTTCGAAGGTATTACGTATGTGCATAGACAGTAACTTGGTACTAAACTTTGAAAAGTGCAACTTCATGGTTATTGAAGGTATCGTTCTGGGACACCTTGTCTCAACTAGAGGTATCGAGGTCGATAAGGCCAAAATAGATGTTATTTCTTCTCTACCTAACCCCACCTCTATATGGGAAGTTTGTTCATTTCTTGGTCATGTAGGTTTTTAGAGGCGATTCATCAAGGATTTCAGCAAGATCGCCTTGCCTCTGTCCAAGCTGCTATAGAAGGACGCCAACTTTGTTTTCAATCAGCCTTGTGTGGACGCATTTGAGGAGGTGAAGAGAAGACTCATGTTCGTGCCATCCTCCAAGAACCAAACTAGGCACTTCCGTTTGAGCTAATGTGCAACGCCTCCAACTCCGCACTTGGAGCAACCCTAGGCCAACGAGTCGGCGAGCAGCCAAATATAATTGCTTATGCATCTCAGACGATGGATGTAGCCCAAGTCAACTACACAACCATCGAAAAGGAGCTGTTGGCAATAGTATTTTCCTTAGACAAGTTTAGGTCATATTTACTTGGCTCCAAAATTGTAGTTTTTTTTTTTATCATGCAGTGCTGAAGTACCTCTTGAAGAAGCCGGATGCAAAGCCGAGACTGATCTGATGGATGCTGCTTCTCCAAGAGTTCGACATAGAGATCAAGGACAAGAAAGGTGCAAAGAATGCTATAGCAGATCACTTGAGCCAGTTAGAAAGAGAAGTTGATCTAATACCAATCTGAGACTAGTTCCCAGATGAGCAGATTCTATAGATGACTCAAACATCACCATGGTATGAAGATATCTACAACTACCTCATCGCATCCATGTATCCCCAAGGAGCTTCCAAGGCATACAAGGACAAACTTGGAAGGAAAGCAAAGTTCTACATATGGGATGACCCGTACCTGTGGAGAATATGCAGTGATTAGGTCATACATAGTTGCATTCCAGAGTTTAAGATCAAGTCGGTCCTCCACTTTTGTCATACGGCAACCGAAGGAGGCCATTACGAATCAATGAGGATAGCCCAAAAGGTCCTCGATTGTAGGTTATACTAGCCTTCCATATTCTGAGACGCACATACCTTTGTCTCGACCTGCAATCAGTGCCAAAGAGTCGGGATGGCCATAAGCTGATGAAACGAAATGCCCCAGTAATTGATGATTTACTGCAAAATTTTCAATGTATGAAGTATTGACTTCATGGGGCCATTCCCAGTCTTCTAGGGAAACTCTTACATTTTACTAGTTGTTGACTATGTCTCAAGATGGGTAGAGGCTAAGTCCACCAGAGCCAACGATGCTAAAACCATTGTATATTTTGTGAAATCTAACATCTTCTGTAGGTTTGATGTGCCGAAGGTGCTGATCAATAACCAAGGAAGTCACTTCTGCAACTGCGCCATGGCCACGCTACTTGAAAAATATGGAGTGGTGCACCGAGTCGCAATTGCGTATCACCCTCAAACCAACGACCAAGCTGAAGTCTTTAATAAGGAAATCAAGAAGTTACTATAGAAGATGGCAAATCCGAGCTTGAACAATTGGAGTTGCCTCTAGAGGACACTTTGTAGGCACATAGAACAGCCTACCAGACTCCGTTATGAATGTCACCCTATCAGATTGTCTTTGGTAAGGCTTGTCACTTGTTGGTAGAGATAGAGCACCGAGCATACTGGGCGGTCAAGAAGTGAAATATGGCCTATGACCAAGCTGGCCGAGAGCAGAAACTACAACTACAAGAGCTGTAAGAGCTACGCTCGGAGGCTTATGAGAATTCTTGGATCTACAAGGAAAAGGTAAAGCATTTCCATGATAGTAGGATCTAAGGAAGGGGTTGAAAATTGGTTAAAAGGTACTCTTGTTCCATTCCCGGTTAAAACTCATTTATGGTAAGCTTTATTCCAAGTGGGACAGGCCATTTGTTGAAACTAATGTTTTTCCTTATGGCGTAGTAGAAGTAAGAGATATAGCTAATAATCATACATTTAAAGTCAATGGGAACCAACTGAAGCCCTACCATGAAGGTCTAAATCTAAGTTCAACCATGGGTGAGGTGGAAATCATCACATTGATAGAGCTGGTCATTCTAGAGGACCCACCAGAAGAAGTCCCCGATTCCCTGAGTGCATAGTTGCATTGAGGGCAATGCAAAATTCAAAGGGGGGAAGAGTCTTGAAAGAATGCATTTGTGTTTGCTAAACTTTTTCTAATTTTTTTCTATGTATTAAATTATTGTATTGTTTTACCATGCACCGATTCCAAGTTTTTTGATCGAGTCTGAGCCGACTCCAGTTTCATGTTGGGACCGAGTCTATGCCACTCCATCTCGGTCGGTCATTTTGTTTCGAGTGTGTGTCGTTTGCCGAGTCCATGTCAACTTGGTTGTGTGTTGTTTTCATTCATTTTTTTGTCGTTTTGTTGCTCTTAAGTGTTTTCTATTTTTATCGTGTCTAATTGTTGAGAAAAAGTTTCTTTGAAAACTTAGATGAATTTCTTTAGGTAGAATAAATCATGAATAGGCAATACATAGTCTTAGGTGAAAGAATTTTTCAACTGGACATGAAAATAGAACCTTTGCATCCTTAGATAGTAAGTGATTGAAATTTTTCTGAGTTAAAACTGGAAAAAATAGAGAATATAACCCAATGAGGTTTTTTGAGCTGAGTACAGAAGAATGACATCATCTTTCCATTTCCTTCTTTTCTTATGTATGAATTTGCATCTATGTTGTTAGATTACTCTAGATTTTTTCTTGACTCTGTATATACTATTTATCTTCCATGCGATGATGAGATGATCTAGGCCCCCTTTCTTATATAAACCATTGGCCAAATAAAGCCCACTTTGCAACATAAATCCCTTATTAACCCCATTGAGCTTATAACCTTCTTTTTTGGATTCAATAGCTCATTACAAGCCAATAGCCGAAAAAACCTATGATTCACCCTTACCTGGGGGGTCAAAGGAGCATTGGAATTGTTTTTGGAGTAAGATCCACAATAAGTATGGGGGAGGGACACCAAGGAATCTGTAGGAAAGGGGGAAGGTACGAAAAAATAAAACGTACCGAAGTGAGGTCCATGTGGCTGGAGGGAAGAAAGGAATGGGTTGTGAAAAATAAAAGAAAAAGAAGGGATGGAAAAGAAATAAATGGTGGATGAATAAAAGGCGACATCAAAAGTAAAAGGGTTCCAAAAGTAAAAGCCCAAAAGATCACAAAAGTCCAAAAGAAAATGAGATCCACAAAGTGAGAAGAAAAAGAAAAAATAATAAAGGCTAAAAATAAGAGCCAGATGGGTATCATGAAGCAAGACTTGTAGTATCTTAGAGTCAACTCTCCATACTTATAAGGCTTACTTCCCATTGCTCCCTTATTCCATTTAGGTTCTTCTAAAACTCACTTACGTCCTTTCTATCCCACCTTTACCATGATCACGTTACAACCCAAACGAAAGTCCTAATGATCATCAGAGCATGCATGTTTAAACCAGTAGAATTAGAGAGGCTAGTCAAAGTATGGAAGTGCTGGTAACATAGGATATTTAAGTGAAAACACAAGCCTAAATACTTGAGCGAAAATATCCGGTGAGAATTCTGCCAGTATTCGATGGAGGCTTGGAAAATTTCGATGTTACTTATTTAAAATGGATGTAGAGAATAGATTTTCATAGCTAGTTGGAGGTTTGGAACCGAGATAACTGTATGCTTAACGACTTTATCTCTTGATGAATTCATTTATTTTTCAAATACCTCACACAATCTATTAGTTGTTTGATTGTTGTTTTGTTTGTTTGTTTTGTTTCAAATTTCCTAATTGAAACTTTGATTTTGCCCAAGTGGGGTAATAAGCATATTTTTAGTCGCCTCAATGTGCATCAAATAAACTAAAGCTAACCATAGTATAGTCAACCCTAGGTCGAATTTTCTGAAGGACACAGTACGCTCAAATGTGACTTTAATATGAAAACTAAGTGATGCAAAACTCAAGTGTAGAATGCAGACTCACTCTCGGCTGGAGGCCGAGTTGCTCTCGGCAGAGACTGGTCCGATATGGTCTCGATAGAGACTTATCTGACACGGTCTCGACTGAGTGCTGACAAACGTGAGAGAGTCGGTCTAACTCTGTCTCAGACTAAAATATAGGAAACAGGTGGTTTTGAAGTGTAAGTAATGATAGACAGAAAGTAACTAAGACGTGAATGCAATTAAGCTAAGCTACTCTACTGTTACTATTGTGTTCATGTTCAGTCTCAATAATCAAGTCCATTTTGGTCCATTCACTCCAATTATAGTTCGTATCAACCTTCAGTTTTCTTTTGACAATCGTCAAATGTTCGTCCACTGTCATATCGAGGAATTATGCAATTGCTACCTCATCAATTAGCATGGATTAAGCTCAGAGTTGATTTTAGATTCTCAATTAGGTTCTCTAGTTGATTACCTACTAAATTAGTTAAACCAGTTCTGATCAGCTTAGTTCAACATGATTCATGTCACTGTGTGCAATGGCAACGCAGATAGTGAATTAAAGTATAGGAATGCAAACAGAGATCAGAATCAGAAAGCACTCATATTATTAAGAATGAAATACAAACCCAGGGTGTGAATTCAGCGGATCTGTCTTCCACGACGATCGCCATGGTCGAATGGTGATGGTTCACCTCTATTAGCCAGAACGCTGAGGATCGGATCCACTAGAGTGCATTGGTAATCCAAGCAAACTCCTTTGATGATCTTTGGCTTCTTGGTTTTTGACCTACACTTCCTTAATCGAGAGAAGCATCATTGAGAGCACTGTACACCATCGTAAGTGTAGAGGACGAGAGCGAGAGAAATGAAAAGTTGAGGAAAATGTAGGAAGTGAATTCAACAACCTTTTAGCATGCTCAGCTCCTACAATATATACATGAGCTGGTCCTGCTAAACGAGCTAACCAACAATCCTAACAGAATTTCAAACTGAGGTTCCTATTCTACCCTTGCGTGGCTTGCGTTGCAAGCTTCTCCAGAAGTGACGTAGCAGCCGAGCTGGATTGGCTACATGGACAGTGCAGTGGGCCGCTCCTTATTAGGCTACTAGACCACAGAGTCCGTCCAGTTCTAGGACGAGTCAATCTAGCCAGGACGACTCTCTTGAGCCAAGGCTTCTTATGATGGGTTGAGGTTATCCATGCTGATCCTGCAAGAAAGATGAATGAGTCCCTTTGTTAGCTAAATTTCTCAAATTAGCATAGATTCGTACTTTCCCTATTTCTAGGTCCATAATATGAATCTTAGCTAAGACTCAATTCTTAAGCACCAATGATCTCTAAAATACCCATCTTAGGTCCCTATAAGGTGTATAAAATACGACTCATCATGGGGGTATGATAGTACACAGTTTATACCCCTTAGTAGGTCTTTAAGATGGGTAAAATTGAACATAAATAATAGTTAAGAGTCATGTATCAGATAAGGTTTGGATTTCCAAGGCTAGACTAAGGAAAACACAAATCTATGCTAAGCTACTGATTTTAACTAATAAAAGAGATTAGTCTTGTTTGTAGGTTAAAAGAGAGACTAGAGAAGTCAAAAGTGACTAGGAAGTCGTCTCGCCTCGACAGAGTCGACTCTACAGGACCGACTCTGTGGCCGACCTTAAAATAGAGCTGACTCCCATCCGGAACCAGAATCATCCCAGCATCTAAAGGCCAACTCCTCCAAAGCAAGATTCAAGCACGTGTAAATGTAATTAAGCACGTGGGAGTTAGGAAAGTAGTTAGGATTGTTGTTTCTGGTATTTCTATTTAGTTAGGTAGTTAAATTTGTTTTTTCAATTATTGTGGTTAAAGAGTTAGTTAGGATACGTGTATAAATAGAAATGTATAGTTACGTTCTTAGGTTAGCAAGTAGCAATGCAAATTATCAATAAACTCGCTTAGACACTCATACACGCTTCCATTGCGCATATCTTTGTTCAATGGTGCTTCAGAGGCGCTTGATAAACTCGTTTTTAGTCGTCTCAACGTGTATCAAATAAACTAAAGCTAACTATAGCATAGTCAACCCTAGGTCGAATTCTCTCAAGGACACAATGTGCTCGATTATGACTTTGCGTGAAAACTAAGTGATACAGAACTCAAGTGTAGAATGCAGACTCCTTCTCGACTAGATGCCGAGTTGATCTCGATAAAGTCTCGGTCTGGCCGGGACGACTGTCCTAGGCCAAGGCTTCTCATGATGGGCCAAGATCATCCATGCTGACCGTGTAAGAAAGAGGAAAGAGTTCTTTATTAGCTAAGATTCTCAAATTAGCATAGATTTATGATTTCTCTATTTCTCGGTCCATAATATTAATCTCAGCTAAGACTCCATTCTTAGATAGTAATTGATCTCAAAAGCACCCATCTTAGGTCCTTGTAAGGTGTACAAAATATGACTCAAAAATACCCCCACACTTACACTTTTGCACTCCTAGGCAAAATAAGAGTTCGACATAAGGGAGGTTTTCAGAAGAGAAAAGAATTTTTTTTAATAAATTTCTCAAGCTCTGTATTAAAACAGAGTCATCATTCCTTCACCTTAAGAGTTGAGATGCTCAAGCAATATGTGAAAACTACTTTTTCTGTCCCTAAGGCAATTAAGTGACTTGTAAACAGAAAAGGACGATTGAGAGTGACCGAGTTCTCTTTTTGGAACATATTCTCTTAGCCTCTCAAGTGTTTGGGCTTGTATATACACTCAACATCCCATGTAACTGGTATTACCAAACTTTGATTGGCCTCTCCTTCCACACCTTCAAAAACACATGCAGAATTAATCAAAAGGACTTTCTTTCGGCTTGTAATAGGGCCAGGGCTAATAGGAGGATATAGGATGGAAAGGTGTGTTTTTCTAACCGTAGGGAAGAGAGGAGCAATGGGGAGTAAGTTCGTCAGTATGAGGGACATCCCAGGATACTGTGATTCTTTCTAAAGACTTTCTTGGCTCGCTTCTTTTCTTCCCCTTTTTCATTTTTTCCTTCTTTCCTTTCTTTTATTTTGCTGCTTGTGCTGTGTTTTTGTTTACAGCTAATGGCCTTTGGTTGCTTCTTTTATTTTTCTTTTGCTCCCTGGTGCTTCCCCCACACTTGATTATAACTTACTCCCAAAATAATTCCAAAGCTCCTTTATCCTCTAACGTTGAGGGTAATCATGGTTTTTCAGGCCTTAGGTTGTAATGAGCTATCACAAAAGAATGGTTATTCAGGCTCAAAAGGGGGTAAACAAGGGATAAACTTTACAAGGTAGGACCATTTGGATCGAGGCTTATTGAAACATGGCCTAAATCATCTCATCCCTACACGTGAAACCAAATACGTCTAGAGAGTCAAGGCAAAGTCCAGAATACACAGTTAGCATGGATGCAAAAATCACATAAGAAAGAGAGAATGGCGAGATGCAAATTGCTTTCTACTGATTCATCCAACACTTAAAGAAATTATTTCAAATTCCTTTCCAAAGAATTTTCCTCAGCAATCAGAGTTCAGAATTCAGTTAGGAAAAGCAAAAGCAAAATTTACACATGAAAGTTGAATTTGGCTAGGCTGAGTCGAAGTCAGTCCGAATCCGGCCGAGATGGGGGTCGAAGTCGACATGAACTCGGCTTGGATAGCCTTTTATTTAAAACAAGGGAAATGGAAATGACTTAAAAAAAAGAAAAAGTTGGACTGGAATGAACACTAAAAGAGAAATGGTTACAAAAACAGATATAACCGCTATGACAAACAAATATGAACAACTGGCGTTGAGTTATGAATAGAACAAAATTTGAAGCACAGAATTTAGCAGCCTTAAATGGCCATGCAATCCCCCCGCCCACACACACACACTTAAATGTTGCATTGTCCCCAATGCATGGCATGAATTCAGAGGGGTTCATGCAACTAGCTCAAGGTGTGTCATCCAGCGGAGTTGGTTCCATTAATGAGATGGTCTCCATGTCGCCTTGTATTGATCTTGGACCTTCATGATATAGCTTAATCTAATGCCCATTGACTTGAAAGGTGCTATTGGTGTGTTCATCTTTCAATTCTACTACACCATAGGGAAAAACATTAGTGATAACAAAAGGTCCATCCCATCTAGAACGAAGCTTACCTGCTATGAGCTTTAAACGTGAATTGAACAACAGTACTTTTTGGCCGACTCGGAACTATTTCCTCAAAATTTCTTGATCATGGAATTTCTTGACTTTCTGCTTATAAATTCGAGAGTTCTTATAGGCTTCCAAGCAAAGTTTGTCCAGTTCTTGCAGTTGGAATTATCTTTGCCTCCCTGCTTGGTCATAATCTAGATTGTACTATTTAACTGCATAGTAAGCTCTGTCTTCTATTTTCACACGAAGATGATAAGCTTTACTGAAGACAAAATCCAGTAGGGAGACATCCCCAACGGAGTTCAGTATGTAGTTATATGTGCCCATAGAGCATCCTCAAGGAGTCAGCTCTAGTCCATCCTACTGGGATTGGTCATCTTTTGCAGTTTTTTCTTTATTTCCCTATTGAAAACTTCAGCTTGGCCATTGGTCTGGGGGTGATAGGTTGTGGAAATTCTCTGTATCATCCCATTCTTGTGGAGTAAGGAGGACATGGCTCTATAGCATAAGTGAATCCCTTGGTCACTTATGAGTGCTTTCGACACACCAAACCGACAGAAGATATTGGATTTCAGAAAGTCCACTACAACCTTGGCATCATTGGTTTTGGTGGCTATGGCCTCTACCTATCTTGACACATAATCTACAACCAACAAAATGTAAGAATATCCATTGGAGTCTGGGAATGGTCCTATGAAGTCGATACCCCAAACATCGAAGACCACAAAACAGTATGGGTTGTTGGGGCATCTCATGCCTTCTACTAATGGCCATTCCAGCTTTTTGGCATTTTTCACAAGTGGAGACGAACTAATAGGTGTCATTCAAAATGGTGGGCCAATAGAACCTGCAATTGAGCACTTTCCTAGCAGTCCGAGTTGATCCATAGTGGCAACCTCTAGGTGCTGCATGACAAAACTAGAGGACTGAATTGATCTCGGTGTCAAGAATGCACCTGCGAGTAACTTGGTTATTACAAAGTCTCCACAGGTAGGGATCATCCCATATGTAGTATTTCACATCAATTTGTAGTCTCTCCTTGTGTAGTCGAGATGCCTTTGGTGGGAACTGAAATGCTGCCACAAAGTTGCAAATGTCGGCAAACCATGGTGTAGGCGTGGTGATGTGTGATGAGTCATATTTTATACACCTTACAGGGACCTATGATGGGTGTTTCTAAGATAAATAAGTGTCTAAGAGTCGAGTCTTAGCTGAGATTCATATTAAGGACCTAGAAATAGAGAAATCACAAATCTATGCCAATTCGAGGATCTTAGCTAATAAAATACTTACTCTTCCTTCCTTGTAGGATCAGCCGAGATCACTCAACGAGATGCCTCTAGTGGGAACTGAAATGCTACCACAAAGTTGCAAATGTCGGCAAACCATGGTATAGGTGTGGTGATGTGTGATGAGTCATATTTTATACACCTTACAGGGACCTAAGATGGGTGTTTCTAAGATAAATAAGTGTCTAAGAGTCGAGTCTTAGCTGAGATTCATATTAACAACCTAGAAATAGAGAAATCATAAATCTATGCTAATTCGAGGATCTTAGCTAATAAAAAACTTACTCTTCCGTCCTTGTAGGATCAACCGAGATGATCTCGGCCCATCATAAGAAGGCTCAGCCGAGATGAAGTCATCCCAACCTCTTTTGGCGGACTCAATTTCGGTCGTGCCAACTCCGCGGCAACAGCCCAATGAGGAATGACCTAGAGGTGTATCCACCTCAGCTCCAACTCAACTGCCATGTCACTCTTGGATAAGCTTGTAGCGCAAGTTATACAAGGGTAGATTAGGAATCCAATTTGCAATTCTGTTAGGCTTCGTAGTTAGCGCGCTTTAGCAAAGTTTATCTCTTGTATATATAGGAGTAGTTGTGCATATTTTTTGGTGTCTGGAATTCATATTTTCCATACTATCACTCTCATCTTCTCCGCTTACAGGGGTGCACAATGTTGTCATTGGTGCTTCTCTCAATTGAAGAAGTGCAGGTTAGGAATTGAGAAGCCGAAGGTTGCTAGAGAGGACCAATTGGATTACCAACACACTTTGGTGGACCTGATCCTCAGTGTCCTAGCTAGCGAAGCTGGACCATCGTCGTTGACCATGGTGATCATCGTGGAAGATGGAGTCATTGAATCCAGGCCTTGTGTTTGTATTTTGTTTCCAACAAGATAAGTATTTTCTGATTTTTGATCTCTGTTGCATTCCTAAACTCTAATTCACTTGTTGTGATGCGATTCCACAAAGTAATGTGAACAATGTTAAGCTAAGCTGATCGGAACTGGTTTAACTAATTCAGTAGGTAATCAACTAGATAACTGATGATGAGCGTTTTTACAGTCGTTTTACGCGCTTTTATCAAATAACTAAAGCTAACTATAGTATAGCTAACCCAAGGTCATTCTTCTCTAGGACACAGTGTGTTCAATTACGAATCGGTGTGAAGCAAACGGAAGTAGAATCTAAGTGCAAAATACCGACTCGTCCCGACAATGGCCGAGTTGCTCTCAACAGAGACTGAACCGAGATGATCCCAATAGAGAGAATCCGGCTTGGTCTTAGCTGAGTGCAGACAGACGCTACAGAGGTGGACTATCTCTGTCTCGGACTTAGAAAGCAGTAAACAGGGGGGTTGGAATGCAATTGGAATCAAAACAGAGCTTAACTATAATCAAATGCAATTACGCTACTCCTAATGCTATTGCTATTACTGTGTTCATGTTTAGTTCCAATAATCAAGATCTTTCTGGTTTAATCACTCCAATTACAGTCCTCATCAGCCTCCAGTGTTCTTATGGCAATCGCCAAAGGTCCGTCCCTTACCATACCGAGGATTTACACAATCGCCACCTCATCAGTTGGCAGAGATTAAGTTCAAACTGATTTTAGATTCTCAATCAACAATCGTTAAGTGATTACCTACTGAATTAGCTAAACCAGTTCCAATCGACTTAGTTTAACATTGTTCCATTACCAGGTGCAATCGCAACACAGTAATTGAACTTAAAATTCAGAAATGCAATGGAGTGCAGAATGCAGAAAATGCTCATAATATTGAAAGCAAAATACAAACATAGGGCCTGGATTCGATGATTCCTTCTTCCACGACGATCGCCATGGACGACGGCGATGATTCACCTCAGCTAGCTAAGACGCTAAGGTTCAGGTCCACCAGAGTGCGTTGGTGCTCCAATCGATCTCCTCTGATAACCTTCGGCCTCTCAGTTCCTAGCCTGCATTTCCTCAATCGAGAGAAACGCCATTAACAACACTGTGCACCATCGTGAGCGGAGGGGAAGAGAACGAGACAGTTCGGAACTATGGACGCGGGAAAGTCTGAATGCCAAAAGCCCCTATTCGTTCAGAGTTCTATCTATTTATACAAGAGTGGACACAGCTAACGATGCTAACAGAATTACATGTACAATTCCTATTCTACCCTTGATGTGACTTGCGTTGCAAGCTACTCCAGGAAGTGACGTGAGGTTGAGCTGGACCCTAGGTGGTTTTGATTGTTGACGTGGAGTCCCACTTGGATTTACCTGACTGGGCTCCCTGCATGGGTTGAGTCTCGGCCTTGCCGAGAGGGTCTCGACCTGGGCTTCTGATGGCGGGCTGAGTTTGGCTGAACCTGCAATGAAGAGATAGTTAGCTAAAAACCTTGATTAAGCACAGATTGTGTTTTACTTCAAGTTTAGGCCATTAATCTGGATCTTAGCTAACAGTCATCTTTTAAGATCGTGAGTTGTTCAATGGTGCCCTTCTTAGGTCCACTTAAGATATGCATTTTATGACCCATCAAACCCCCACACTTAGCCTTTTGCACTCCTGGGCAAAATATATGACTCAATTAAGGGTGAATTTAGTGAGAGGTTTTTCTGTTTGATTTCCTTAAGCTGACTTTACAGAGTTGGCCTCTCTTCATCCCGGTTCAAAGCGCTCATGCAGTTAGGGGGCTACTTCCTTTGGTTCTCAGGGGCCTTCATGGTTTCCAATTGGGAAGGGGTGCCCCCAGAGTGATAAAACTTTTACTCATGTGCTCAATTTTCTCGCTTCTCTCAAGTGTCTGGGCTGTGTTTACACTCAGCATTGCATGGGATTGGTGTCACCATATCTTGACAGAGCTCTCCTCTTACACCTGCAAAACACAGCAGTTATGATCACTAGGACTTTTTTGGCTCGTAGCGCGGTTGAGGTTATGGGTCGAATAGATGTAAGAAAACTAGCTTTAGGACCCACGGGGAGGAGAGGAGCAATGGGGAGTGAGTGTAACCAGTATGAAGACGGTCCCGGTTGTTGTGGTCTCCTTTGATCTTTATTTACTCGCCGTTTTTCATTCTTTCTTTCTTTTACTCATGCAGCTTGCTGATCTTGTTTATTTCAGCTCATTCATTCTAGCTGCCTGTTTTCTGTTTTTATGTACTTTCTTTTCTTTTCTTTCATTCCATTTTCTTCTCTCTTTCTTTTCTTCTTCTGAACCTTCAGCTGCTTTTTGATCGACTTCAGCTCCCTAGACTTCCCCCACACTTGATTTTAACTCACTCCCAAGACGATTCCACGGCTCCTCGGCTTCTCAAGGGTGAGGTAAGAATGGTTTTCCTGGCCTCGGCTTGTAGTGAGCTGCAAGAAAAGTGGTCAATTTAGGCTCAAAAGGGGGGTGACAAGGGTCAGCTTGTTTTTGGACAACTTATTTGGCTCTGGGCTCATAAGAAATATGGCCTAGATCATTTCATTCCTGCATGTGTAAAACAGTTGTATCCAGAGAGTTAAGGCAAAATTCAGCACACACAATTAACATGCTTGCAAAAATCACTCAGGAAGAAGGGAGATGGCAGAGTGTAAGCCGTCTCTGTTGCAAGGCTCAAATTCTCACGCTGGCTGATTCTGTTCCCTCATTCTAAAGATTCCCTCTTCCCATTTTCACCATTTACACTTGGGACCCAGAGGTTTGGTTCCCTTCAGGCAGAGCAGCTTTTGCTCAGGAATGGAGAGATTCCTTCTACTGGCTCGTCAGACTCTCGGACTCAACAAGGAATTTCCTCTCTTCTTTTGGACACGTAACTCTGCTAGGATGGGGTCATTTCGGCTGTGGTAGACTCGGCAGTGGGACTCTTTTATTAAACACAAACTTAAGTAGAAAAAATACTACTGAGACTTAAAATGGTATGTCAGATATGAAACGAAATGGAAAAGTTAGAGAAGAGAAGGGAAGATATGACAAGGGACAGAACCCAAATGGACAGAGCCCCTCCCCACACTTAGTTTCGGCATTGTCCTCAATGTGAAAAGGTTGGGGTTGGCCAAGTCGGCCTAGGCACTGCCATCTGGTGGAGTCGGCTCCGTCAAGGAGATGCTCTCTGTATTTTCTCCTGTTGGTGCTGGACCTTCGAGGAAAGGTTTGACTTGGTGCCCGTTGACCTGAAAGGTGCGGTTGGTCTGTTCTTCTCTTAGCTGCACTGCACCATGGGGAAATATGTCAATAATAACAAAAGGTCCATCCCATCTAGAGCGAAGCTTACCTGCTATGAGCTTTAATCTGGAGTTGAATAGCAACACTTTTTGGCCAATCTGGAGATCTTTCCTCAGGATATTTTGGTCGTGGAACTTTTTTGCTTTCTGCTTGTAGATCCTGGCGTTTTCATAGGCTTCGATGCGAAGTTCATCTAATTCTTGAAGTTGGAACTTCCTATGCTCTCCTGCTTGGTCATAAGCCATGTTGCATTGCTTAACTGCCCAGTAAGCTTTGTGCTCTAGCTCCACAGGAAGGTGACAGGCTTTCCCGAAAACAACCCGGTAGGGAGACATCCCTAGAGGTGTTCGGTATGCGGTCCTATGTGCCCATAGAGCATCCTCAAGGAGTCTACTCCAGTCCTTCCTGCTGGGATTTGTCATCTTTTGCAGTGTATGCTTGATTTCCCTGTTAAACACTTCGGCTTGCCCATTCGTCTGGGGTGGTATGCTGTGGCTATCCTGTGTGCCACCCCATATTTGTGAAGAAGGGAGGCCATGGCTCTGTTGCAGAAGTGACTTCCCTGGTCACTGATGAGCGCTTTTGGGACACCGAACCTGCAGATAATATTGGACTTAAGAAAGTCCACTACTACTTTAGCATCATTGGTTCTGGTGGGGATGGCTTCTACCCATCTTGATACATAATCGACGGCAAGCAGGATGTATGAATATCCATTGGAGATTGGGAATGGTCCTATAAAATCGATACCCCAGACGTCAAAGACTTCACAAAACAGGATAGGTTGCTGGGGCATTTCATGTCTTTGGTTCAAGGCCATCCCTGCTCTTTGACATTTGTCGCAGGTGGAGACGAATTGATGAGCGTCTCGGAAAATAGAAGGCCAATAGAGGCCGCAATCAAGCACCTTCCTGGCAGTCCGAGATGAGCCGTAGTGGCCTCCTCCAGGGGCCGAATGGCAGAAGTGGAGGACCGACTTGATCTCGACATCAGGAATGCACCTGTGGATGATCTTATCACTACATAATCTCCATAGATAGGGGTCATCCCATACGTAGTACTTAGCATCACTTCTGATCTTCTCTTTGTAAGTTCGGGATGCCTCAGGTGGAAATTGAGATGTTGCCACGAAATTACAAATATCTGCAAACCATGGTGTGGCCGTCTTGAGGTGCAGGAGTTGCTCGTCAGGGAACTCGTCTCGGATAGGCAATTGTTCGCTTTCTCTTTCAATCCTGCTGAGGTGGTCCGCTACAGAATTCTCAGCACCTTTCTTATCTCTGATATCCAGGTCAAATTCTTGGAGAAGAAGCATCCACCGGATCAGTCTCGGCTTGGCATCCGGCTTCTTCAGCAAGTACTTGAGAGCCGAGTGATCAGAGAACACGACTATCTTAGAACCGAGAAGGTAGGAGCGAAACTTATCCAAGGCAAACACAATTGCCAGGAGTTCCTTCTCAGTTGTCGTGTAATTTTGCTGGGCCGAGTCCATGTTCTAGACGCATACGCAATAACATGGACTGGTTGGCCGACTCGCGCTCTTTGGCCGAGAACAGCTCCTAGTGCCGAATTGGATGCGTCGCACATGAGCTCAAATGGCAGGTCCCAGTCTGGTGCTTGCAGGATAGGTGCAGATGTGAGTTTATTCTTCAGCTCCTGAAATGCCTCAATGCAGGGCTGGTCAAAGTTGAAATATGCATCCTTCTGTAACAGCTTGGACAATGGCAGGGCCAATTTGCTAAAGTCCTTGATGAATCGTCTGTAAAAGCCTGCATGTCCCAAAAATGAGCGAACTTCCCGCACAGAAGCGGGGTTTGGAAGGGAAGTGATTATGTCTATTTTCGCCTTGTCCACTTCGATGCCTCTGTTGGAGACCAGGTGTCCCAACACTATTCCCTCGGTCACCATGAAATGACATTTTTCAAAGTTGAGAACCAGGTTCGTGTCAATGCATCTCTTCAACACCTTGGACAGGTTGTTCAAGCATGCGTCGAATGATTCTGCATACACCGTGAAGTCATCCATAAACACCTCCATGCAGTCCTGTAGCAAATCCGAGAAGATGCTCATCATGCAACGTTGAAATGTACTCGGCGCGTTGCACAGGCCGAATGGCATGCGGGTGTACGCAAAAGTGCCAAACGGGCATGTGAAAGTGGTCTTGTGTTGATCCTCCGGTGCTATGTGTATTTGCATGTATCCTGAGAATCCATCCAGAAAACAATAATGGGATTTCCCTGCTATTTTCTCTAACATTTGGTCAATAAAAGGCAAAGGAAAGTGATCCTTGCGGGTTGCCTGATTGAGTCTTCTATAATCTATACACACCCGCCAGCTGTTCTGAATCCGTGTAGGTACCAACTCATCTTGTTGGTTTTTCATGACGGTCATTCCGGATTTCTTTGGCACTACTTGCACAGGACTCACCCATTGGCTGTCTGAGATAGGGTAAATGATGCCTGCAGCAAGCAGCTTCGTGACTTCTTTCTTGACCACATCTAGAATGGTAGGATTCAGCCTTCGTTGCTGTTGCCTTATGGGCTTAATGTCCTCCTCCATTAATATTCTATGCATGCATATGGAGGGGTTAATACCTGGAAGGTCAGAAAGTTTCCACCCAATTGCCTTTTTGTGTTGCCTAAGGACTTCCAGCAGCTTGTCTTCTTGCTCCAAGAGGAGGTTGCTTGCAATGATGATTGGGAGCTGCTGTTCACTGTCCAAAAAGGCATATTTGAGGTGGCTAGGCAATGGTTTCAACTCTGTTGGTGGAGATGGAACTGGAGAATTCTGTGTTCCAGCTCTCGAATCCGTCTGGCCGGCTTGTTCTAGACTCGGCATCAGGATTGCCATCATAATCTCGGCCTTGTACTGCTTCGGCCGACTCGGATTGAGGTCGACTTCGGTTCCCTTTGTAGCTTCGATCTCGGATCCGGGTGGAGTAATGAGCTCCTTGGCTCGAGTCTGGTCCTTACTGGCCGAGATGGTTTCGGCTAGTGTGTCGGCTTGTGTGTTTGACTCGTCGGCCGAGTTGACTTTTGAACTTAGATTGACTCGGCCTTCTTTGGCCGACTTCACTTCGGCCGTGAATATTGTTGCCAATTGTGCAGGTAGAGGCTTCGTAGTCTCGGCAACTTTTACCTCTGCACTGTTCTTACTCTCTGAGGGGTCAGGGTAGCAGACTTGGTTTATTAACCTAGTTAGTTCTTTTTCAAATGCCAAGTTGCTGACGTCACTGTGATCATCCTCAGAGTCTGGGGACTTTAGTACTCCATTATGGTTGGCCTTGGAGCAGCTACTGGCTTCGGTAGTTCTAGCAAGATCTTCCATTCCCTCACTGCAACTGTCTAGTTGGAAGTATTCCTCCACCAACTGTTCCATTATGTCTATGCCAAAGAGAGAGTGATCTTCGGTGGGGTGCTTCATGGCTTCAAAAATGTTGAACTGCACCAATGTGTCACCGAATTCCATAGAGAGTGTTCCGGCATGCACGTCGATCTTCGTCCTTGCCGTCATTAGAAATGGTCTCCCCAGTATCAATGTTGATCCTTTTCCGGATGCTTCGTCCTCCATGTCAAGCACATAAAAATCAGCTGGAAATATTAGTTCATTCACTTGGACGAGGACATCTTCGAGAACTCCCAGGGGTTGCACGATGCTTCTATTAGCAAGCTGTATGGTCATCCCTGTAGGTTCCAGATCTCCGAATTTGAGGGACCTATAAGTTGATGCGGGCATGACGTTGATTGACGCTCCCAAGTCCAGCATAGCATCACCAAATGTGCAATCACCAATAGTGCATGGGACCGAGAAGATACCGGGGTCTCGGCACTTCTTTGGTAAGACCTGTGAAATCCCTGCAGTGGGGTTATTCCTAGTTAAGCTTGAGACCACACCTCCAAGTTCTCGATTCCCCTTCATCTTTCTTCTTTTGTGTACGCACAATTCCTTGAGGAATTTTGCGTACTTTGGAATTTGCTTGATCGCATCGAGAAGTGGAATGTTGATTTCCACCTTCCAGAACATCTTCAGCAGCTCGTCATCAGAATCTGGTTTCCGTGCCGAGACGGTAAGGGATGGAAACAGAATGGGACAGTTTGTCGTGGTTGAGACGGTGAGTCGGCCATTGCTTCGAGTCGGCTTCCGTTGGCTGCAAAGACTGATCTTTGTGCAGGCCGAGATAATTCTTTTGCCGCTTCGAGTATTACTGCATTGGCGTTCCCTCTCGGATTCGGAATGGGTTGGGAGGGAAGGCTGCTTGAGCCGGTTGATTGTAGTTCACTCACAGTATTTGCCAGCTGTCCTATTTGCATCTTGAGATCCTGGATGGTGGCAGTCATATTCTATTGGAATTGTACGTTGCTGGAACTTACTGACTGTTGGAATTCTAAATTGCTTGTTTCCAGCTGCTTCATTAAATCTTCTAGTGATGGAGAGTTGTTTTGGGTAGGAGTTCTCTGTTGCTGTGGTGGGAAGGATGGTGCTGGGTATTGCGGACTCGGCTGCTGGTAACCAGATACTCCACAGGGTGCATTCGGCATGGATCTGACTCTTTCAGCTGCATATGGTCCTTGTTGTGGGCTGGGTCGAAATGGTTGTCTTCCATATGGTTGATTATCGAACTGCCGGTTCTGGTATGGCTGCTTCCCGTACTGGAATCCTCTTACGGCTCCAACACTTTCTGTTTGGCCAGACTCGGTCTCTTGGAGAGTGGGGCACAGATCAGTCGGATGCTCCATTGAAGTACATATGCCACAGACCTTTGCTGCCATGGCTGGGTGATGTTGACCAACAGCCAGTTGTCTCACCAGAGATGTGAATTCGGTTAGCTGGTTCTCCATCCTTTGGTTGGAGGCTGCACCGATTTCGTTCACTGGCCGAGATAGATTCGGTCCTCTGATCCTAAATTGTTGAGTGTTGCTCGCCATGTTCGAGATCAGATGCCTTGCTGCTACTGGTGTTTTGTCCATTAATGCTCCTCCACTGGCGGCATCAATCATGCTCCTGTCCATCATTGATAGTCCTTCGTAAAAGTACTGGATCAGCAACTGTTCGCTGATCTGATGATGGGGACAGGTGGCACAAAGCTTGTTGAAGCGCTCCCAATATTCGTGCAGAGTCTCTCCTGTATGCTGCCTTATCCCACATATTTCCTTCCTGATGGTCGCAGTCCTAGAAGCTGGAAAAATTTTTTCTAGGAAGGTCCGTTTCATACCTCCCCAGGTGTTGAAGAGTGCTGGCTGCAGATATAACCAGTCCTTTGCAGCTCCGTCTAGAGAGAATGGAAATGCCTTCATCTTGATGTAATCTTCTGGGATTCCCTGCGGCCTCATCGTGGAACAAACCACGTGAAATTCTTTGAGATGCTTGTGGGGGTCTTCTCCTGCAAGACCATGAAATTTAGGCAACAAGTGTATCAAACCAGACTTCAATTCATATGTCTGAGCCGGCTCCAGTTGTGGATACTGGATACACCATGGTTGGTACACCACATCTGGAGTGGCTAGCTCTTTCAACGTCCTGTCTTGGTGTTCCATCTGCCCTGGATCTGTAAAATTGTTAATACTCGCAATAAAATGGTCAGAGTTAATAGCAGAATTCACACTACTACTGATATTTACTGTGGTATTTCTAATTTTTCGCAATCTGCGTAAAGTTAGTTCTATTTCTGGATCAAAATGCAGTGGGTCAGTACTACTCCTAGTCATGCATTATGCAGAATTCAAAGTAACTAAAACAACAATTAATTCTACTGAAACAGAATGTGGTCACTATGCAATGCTGAATGTAATGCTGAATTATGTACTGCAAAATTAGATGTAATGCAGAGTTAGAAAATTTAATGTATGCAATGCAGAATTGAGAATTTATTCTATATCTATATGTATATATTTGTTTTTGTTTTATCAGTGAATTCTCGTAGAGATTTATTGACAAATTCAAACTCAAAAACTCTAAACGAAACTTCTTACAACTCGGATTCGACTCGGTTTACTTGGCACATTGAAACACAAAAGAACTTGCGTCCCCGGCAACGTCGCCAATTTGATGATGAGCATTTTTACAGTCGTTTTACGCGCTTTTATCAAATAACTAAAGCTAACTATAGTATAGCTAACCCTAGGTCATTCTTCTCAAGGACACAGTGTGTTCAGTTGCGAATCGGTGTGAAGCAAACGGAAGTAGAATCTAAGTGCAAAATACCGACTCGTCCCGGCAATGGCCGAGTTGCTCTCAACAGAGACTGAACCGAGATGATCCCAATAGAGAGAATCCGGCTTGGTCTCAGCTGAGTGCAGACAGACGCTACAGAGGTGGACTATCTCTGTCTCGGACTTAAAAAGCAGTAAATAGGGGGGTTGGAATGCAATTGGAATCAAAACAGAGCTTAACTATAATCAAATGCAATTACGCTACTCCTAATGCTATTGCTATTACTGTGTTCATGTTTAGTTCCAATAATCAAGATCTTTCTGGTTCAATCACTCCAATTACAGTCCTCATCAGCCTCCAGTGTTCTTATGGAAATCGCCAAAGGTCCGTCCCTTACCATACCGAGGATTTACACAATCGCCACCTCATCAGTTGGCAGAGATTAAGTTCAAACTGATTTTAGATTCTCAATCAACAATCGTTAAGTGATTACCTACTGAATTAGCTAAACCAGTTCCAATCGGCTTAGTTTAACATTGTTCCATTACCAGGTGCAATCGCAACACAGTAATTGAACTTAAAATTCAGAAATGCAATGGAGTGCAGAATGCAGAAAATGCTCATAATATTGAAAGCAAAATACAAACACAGGGCCTGGATTCGATGATTCCTTCTTCCACGACGATCGCCATGGACGACGGCGATGATTCACCTCAGCTAGCTAAGACGCTGAGGTTCAGGTCCACCAGAGTGCGTTGGTGCTCCAATCGATCTCCTCTGATAACCTTCGGCCTCTCAGTTCCTAGCCTGCATTTCCTCAATCGAGAGAAACGCCATTAACAGCACTGTGCACCATCGTGAGCGGAGGGGAAGAGAACGAGAGAGTTCGGAACTATGGACGCGGGAAAGTCTGAATGCCAAAAGCCCCTATTCGTTAAGAGTCCTATCTATTTATACAAGAGTGGACACAGCTAACGATGCTAACAGAATTACATGTACAATTCCTATTCTACCCTTGATGTGACTTGCGTTGCAAGCTACTCCAGGAAGTGACGTGAGGTTGAGCTGGACCCTAGGTGGTTCTGATTGTTGACGTGGAGTCCCACTTGGATTTACCTGTTGGGCTCGCATGGGTTGAGTCTCGGCCTTGCCGAGAGGGTCTCACCGGGCTTCGATGGCGGGCTGAGTTTGGCTGAACCTGCAATGAAGAGATAGTTAGCTAAAAACCTTGATTAAGCACAGATTGTGTTTTACTTCAAGTTTAGGCCATTAATCTGGATCTTAGCTAACAGTCATCTTTTAAGATCGTGAGTTGTTCAATGGTGCCCTTCTTAGGTCCACTTAAGATGTGCATTTTATGACCCATCAATAACCTAATTGGGAACCTAAAATCAACTCTAGACTTAATCCCTGCCAACTGATGAGGTAGCGATTGCATAAATCCTCGGTATGGCAATGGACAAATATTTGGCGATCGTCATAAGAACATTAAAGGTTGATGAGGACTGTGGACTGAGTGAATGAACCAAAAGGACTTTGATTATTGGACTAAAACATGAACACAATAGTAGTAGTAGCAATAGTAGTAGAGTATTTAGTTTAGTTGCATTTGCATTTTAGCTTAATTGCATTTTACTTTACTCGCATTCAAATCCCCCTATTTCTTGCTTTTCAGTTTGAGACAGAGTCAGTCCGATTCTGTAGTGTCCGTTTGTACTTAGCCGAGACCGTATTGGATAAGGCTTTCCAAGTCCGTATCGGACCAGCCTCTACCGAGAGCGAGTCGGCACTCTACACTCAAGTGTTTTAGTTTTACTTCAATTTTCACATAAAATCAGAATTGAGCACACTGTGTCCTTGAGAAAATTCGACCTAGGATTGACTATGCTATAGTTAGCTTTAGTTTATTTGATAAACGAAATACGATTAAAAACACTCTTATCAATGTGCAATAGTTGCTCATTTGGGAATTCGTCTCTGATAGGCATCGGGTCAGATTCCCTCTTAATTCTACTCAAATGATCTGCCACTGAATTCTCAGCACCCTTCTTATCTTTGATCTCTATGTTGAATTCTTGAAGGAGAAGCATCCACCAGATCAGTCTCGGCTTGGCATCTGGTTTCTTCAACAAGAATCTTAACGCAGCATGGTTAGAGAAAATGATTTTTGAGCCGAGAAGGTTGATGAGTCTTAAAATACACATCTTAAGTGGACCTAAGAAGAATGCCATTAGGCAATTCATGAACTTAAAAGATGATTGTTAGCTAAGATCCAGATTAAGGGCCTAGAATTAGAGAAAAATACAATCTGTGTTAATTCAAGACATTAAGCTAACTATTCCTCCCTTGCAGGTCCAGCAAAGCTCGCAGCCTGCCATTGGAAGCCTAGGCTGAGAGCCTTTCAGCTAGGCTGAGACTCGGCCCATTCAGCCAATAGCATACTCAAGAGCTTGGTCCAGGTGGCACTCCACGTCAGTAATATAGAGCCACCTCGGTGCCAGCTCGAGCGCCACATCATCTCCTGGAGTAGCTTGCAATGCAAGTCATAGCAAGGGTAGAATAGGGATTTTACTTGTAATTCTGTTAAAGTTAGTTAGCTACGTCCATTCCCATATAAGCGGACAAAACTCTGAACGATTAAGGGTCTTTTGGCATTCATATTTTCCCACATCCATTGTCTCCATTTTCTCTCATTTTCCTCTCCTCCGCTCACACTAGTGCACAGTGCTGTCAATGGCATTTCTCTCGATCGAGGAAATGCAGGCTAGGAATTGAGAAGCCGAAGGTTACCAGAGGAGACCGATTGGAGCACCAACGCACTCTGGTGGACCTGATCCTCGGCGTCCTAGCTATCAGAGGTGGATCATTGCCGTGGAAAATGGAATCACCGAATCCAGGCCTTGTGTTTGTATTTCGTTTTCAATAATATAAGTGCTCTCTGAATTCTGATCTCTGTTCCATTCCTAAAACCTAAGTTCAATTACTGTGTTGCGATTGCACATGGTAATGGAGCAATGTTGAACTAAGCTGATGGGAACTGGTTTAGCTAATTCAGTAGGTAATCACTTAACGATTGTTAATTGAGAATCTAAGATGAGCTTGAACTTAATCTTTGCCAACTGATAAGGTAGCGATTGTGTAAATCCTCGGTGTGGCAAGGGACGGACCTTTGGCAATTGCCATAAGAACACTGGAGGCTGATGTGGACTGTAATTGGAGTGATTGAACCAGAAAGAACTTGATTGTTGGAACTAAACATGAACATAGTAATAGCAGTAGCATTAGGAATAGCGGAATTGCATTAGATTATAGTTAATCTCTGTTGTGATTTCGATTACATTCCAACCCCCCTCATTTACTGTTTTCAAATCTGAGACAGAGATAGTCCGTCTCTGTGGCATCTGTCTGCACTTAGCCGAGACCAAGCCGGATTGTCTTTGCCGAGATCATCTCGGCTCTGTCTCTGCCGAGAGCGACTCATCCAGTGCCGAGATGAGTCAGTATTTTACACCTAGATTCTGCTTCCGTTTGCTCCACATTGAAACACACTTAGAACGCACTGTGTCCTTGAGAAGAATGACCTAGGGTTGACTATACTATAGTTAGCTTTAGTTATTTGATAGGCGTTTAAGACGACTAAAAGAAACCACTATCAAATTGGCGCAGTTACCGGGGACACAAGTTCCTTTGTGTTTTCGTGTGCCAAGTAAACCAAGCCAAATCTGAGTCTATAGAGTTTTGTTTAGAGTCTGTTGAGTCTATATTTGATTAATAAATCTCTACGTGAATTCACTGTTAAAACAAAAATATATATACGTATAGATATATTAGAAACAATTAACTCTGCATTACATATTAACTACATTCATTTCCTTACCTATTTTGTTTTTAGTAGAATTAGCTGTTGCTTTAATTACTTTAATTTTGCATGATGCATGACTAGGAGTAACACTGACCCATTGTATACTTTTGATCCAGAGATAGAGCTAACCTTACGT
Organism: Mucuna pruriens; assembly: GCA_025330945.1. Taxonomy (NCBI): domain Eukaryota; kingdom Viridiplantae; phylum Streptophyta; class Magnoliopsida; order Fabales; family Fabaceae; genus Mucuna; species Mucuna pruriens. The sequence continues at coordinate 1,544,826 of JAENHJ010000133.1, forward strand.
AGATTGCGAAAAATTAGAAATACCACAGTAAACATCAGTAGTAGTGTAAATTCTGTCATTAACTCTGACCAATCTTATACTGACAATTTTGTTGCTAGTACTAACATTTTTACAGAGCCAGGGCAGATGGAGAACCACGACAGGACGTTGAAAGAGCTAGCCACTCCCGATGTGGTGTACCAACCATGGTGTATCCAATATCCACAACTGGAGCCGGCTCAGACTTATGAGTTGAAGTCCGGTTTGATACATTTGTTGCCCAAATTTTACAGTCTTGCAGGAGAAGACCCCCACAAGCATATCAAGGAATTCCACGTGGTTTGTTCCACGATGAGGCCGCAGGGAATCAGAAGACTACATCAGGATGAAGGCTTTCCCATTCTCCCTGGATGGAGCCGCAAAGGACTGGCTATATCTGCAGCCAGCACTCTTCAACACCTGGGGAGATATGAAATGGACCTTCCTAGAAAATATTTTCCCAGCTTCTAGGATTGCGACCATCAGGAAGGAAATTTGTGGGATAAGGCAGCACACTAGAGAAACTCTGGATGAATATTGGGAGCGTTTCAACAAGCTTTGTTCCAGTTCGATGCCCAACCATATGGGAAACAGCCATTCCGGCTAGGCCGACAACAAGGACCATATGCAGCTCAAAGAGCCGGATCCATGCCAAATGTACCCTATGGAGCAGCTGGTTACCAACTGCCGACTTCACAATACCAAGCACCATCCTTCCCGCCACAGCAACAGAGAACTCCTACTCAAAGCAACTCACCATCACTAGAAGATTTAATGAAGCAGCTGGTAACAAGCAACCTAGAATTTCAACAATCAGTAAGTTCTAGCAACATGCAATTCCAGCAAAACATGACCGCCACCATCCAGGATCTTAGGATGCAAATAGGACAGCTAGCAAACACTGTGAGTGAAATACAGTCAGCCAGTTCGAATAGCCTTCCCTCTCAATCTATTCCGAATCCGAGAGGGAATGCTAATGCAATAACACTCAAAAGCGGCAAGGAATTACCTCAGCCTGCACAGCATCAGGTGCCGTAGCCAGCCGAAGCCGACTCTAAAGCAATAGCCGACTCACATTCGCACCCACAAACAGCTGTCCCATTGCCATTTCCATCCCGAACCATCTCGGCAAGGAAACCAGATTCTGATGACGAACTGCTGAAGATGTTTCGGAAGGTGGAAATCAACATTCCATTTCTCGACGCGTACACAAAAGAATTAGGAGGCGTGGTGTCGACCTTAACCAGGAATAACCCCACCGCCGGAATTTCACAGGTCTTACCGAAGAAATGTCGAGATCCCGGAATCTTCTCGGTCCCATGCACAATTGGTGATTGTACATTTGCTGACGCTATGCTGGACCTAGGAGCGTCAATCAACGTCATGCCAGCTTCAACCTACAGGTCCCTTAATTTCAGAGATCTGGAACCCACAGGGATGACCATCCAACTTTCTAATAGAAGTATCGTGCAACCCCTGGGAGTTCTCGAAGATGTCCTCGTCCAAGTGAATGAACTAATATTTCCAGCTGATTTTTATGTGCTTGACATGGTGGACGAGACATCAGGAAAAGGATCAAGCTTGATACTGGGGAGACCATTTCTAATGACAGCAAGGACGAAGATTGACGTACATGCCGGAACACTCTCGATGGAATTCGGTGACACATTGGTGCAGTTCAACATTTTTTGAAGCCATGAAGCACCCCACTGAAGACCATTCCCTCTTTGGCATATACATAATGGAAGAGCTAGTTGAAGAGTACTTCCAACTAGACAGCTGCAGTGCAAAAGTAGAAGATTGCGCTGAACTTACTAAATCAATCAACTGTTCAAAGACCGACCATGATGAAGTACAAGAGTTCCCAGACTCTGAGGATGATTATAGTAACGTCAATGACTTGGCATTTGAAAGAGAATTGACAGAGTTAATAAATCAAGTCTGCTACCCTAAGACCTCAGAGAGCACGAATAATGCAGAGGTAAAAGTTGCCGAGACTAAAAAGCCTCTACCTGCACAGCTAGCAACCATATTCACGGCCGAAATGAAGTCGACCAAAGAAGGCCGAGTCAACGCAAGGATGAAAGTCAACTCAGCCGAAGAGTCAAACACAGAAGCCGACAAACTTGCCGAAACCATCTCGGCTAGTAAAGATCAGACTCAGACTAAGCTCGATGTTCCACCCGGATCCGAGTCCGAAGCTGCACAAGAAGTCAAAGCCAACCTCAATCCGACAAGAATCGTATCCATCCTGCCGAGTCGGCCGAAGCAGCACAAGGCCGATATCATGTCGGAATCATGATGCCGAGTCGAGAACAAGCCGGCCAGACAGATTCGAAACCAATAACTCAGGAATCTCCATCTCTACCACCCATGGAGCTGAAACCGTTACCAGATCATCTGAAATATGCCTACTTGGACAGTGTACAGCAGCTCCCAATCATTATCACCAACAACCTCCTCTCGGAGCAAGAAGAAAAGCTGTTGAAAGTCCTAAGGCAGCACAAAAAAGCAATTGGGTGGAAACTCTCTGACCTTCTAGGCATAAACCCCTTCATCTGCATGCATAGAATATTAATGGAGGAGGACATCAAGCCCATAAGGCAACAACAACGAAGGCTGAATCCTACCATCCTGGATGTAGTCAAGAAAGAAGTCACAAAGCTGCTTGTTGCAGGCATCATCTACCCTATCTCGGATAGTCAATGGGTGAGCCCGGTGCAAGTGGTACCCAAAAAATCTGGGATGACTGTCATGAAAAACCAACAAGACGAGTTGGTACCTACAAGGATTCAGAATAGCTGGCAGGTATGTATCGATTACAGAAGACTAAATTAGGCAACCAGCAAGGATCATTTCCCTTTACCTTTCATTAACCAAATGCTGGAGAAAATAGCAGGGAAATCCCACTACTGTTTTTTGGACGGATTCTCGGGATACATGCAAATTCATATTGTACCTGAAGACCAGAATAAAACTACCTTCACCTGCCCATTTGGTACCTTTGCGTACACATGCATGCCATTTGGCCTGTGCAACGCACCGAGCATGTTTCAACACTGCATGATGAGCATCTTCTCGGATTTGCTACAAGACTGCATAGAGGTGCTTATGGATGACTTCACGGTGTATGCAGAATCATTCGACGCATGCCTGAACAACCTGTCCAAGGTGTTGAAGAGATGCACTGACACGAACTTGGTTCTCAATTTCGAAAAATGTCATTTCATGGTGACCGAGGGAATAGTGTTGGGACACCTGGTCTCCAATAGAGGCATTGAAGTGGAGAAAGCAAAAATAGATGTTATCACATCCCTTCCTAACCCCATTTCTGTACGAGAAGTTCGCTCTTTTCTAGGACATGCAGGTTTTTACAAAAGGTTCATCAAGGACTTCAGCAAACTGGCCCTGCCACTGTCCACACTGTTACAAAAGGATGTGGAATTCAATTTTGATCAGCCTTGCATCGAAGCATTCCAGGAGCTGAAGAGCAGACTCACATCCACACCTATCCTGCAAGCACCAAACTGGGACCTACCTTTTGAGCTGATGTGTGATGCATCCAATTCGGCGTTGGGAGCTATTCTTGGCCAGAGAGCCGGAGTCGGCCAACCGACACATGTAATTGCCTACGCATCCAAAACTATGGATCCGGCCCAGCAAAATTACACGACAACTGAGAAGGAACTTCTGGCAATTGTATTTGCCTTGGATAAGTTTCACTCCTACCTTCTCGGTTCCAAAATAGTCGTGTTCTCTGATCACGCTGCTCTAAGGTACTTGCTGAAGAAGCCGGATGCCAAGCGGAGACTGATCCGGTGGATGCTTCTTCTCCAAGAACTCAACTTAGAAATCAAAGACAAGAAAGGTGCTGAAAACTCTGTAGCAGATCACTTAAGCAGGATTGGAAGAGAAAGCGAACAATTGCCCATCCGAGATCTTCTGCACATCAAGACGGCCACACCATTGTTTGCCGACATCTGCAACTTCGTGGCAACATCTCAATTTCCACCTGAGGCATCTCAGACCTATAAGGAGAAGATCAGAAGTGACGCCAAATACTATGTATGGGATGACCCTTACCTCTGGAGACTATGCAATGATTAGATCATCCGTAGGTGTATTCCTGACACCGAGATCAATTCAGTCCTCTAGTTCTGCCACTCGGCCCCTAGAGGAGGACATTACGGCTCATCTCAAACTGCTAGGAAAGTGCTGGGTTGTGGCCTCTATTGGCCATCTATTTTCAGAGACGCTCATCAATTCGTCTCCACCTGCAAAAAAATGCCAAAAGCAGGGATGGCCTTGAACCAAAGACATGAAATACCCCAGCAGCCCATCCTATTCTGCGAAGTCTTTGACATCTGGGGTATAGATTTCATGGGACCATTCCCAGTCTCCAATGGTTATTCATACATCCTGCTTGCCGTTGATTATGTATCAAGATGGGTAGAAGTCATCCCCACCAAAACCAATGATTCCAAGGTCGTAGTGGACTTTCTTAAGTCCAATATTTTTTGTAGGTTTGGTGTACCAAAAGCGCTCATCAGTGACCAAGGAAGTCACTTCTGCAACAGAGCCATGGCCTCCCTTCTTCAGAAATATGGGGTGGCACACAGGATAGCTACAACATAACATCCCCAAACAAATGGGCAAGCTGAAGTGTTTAACAAGAACACAAAGCTTACTGGGCAGTTAAACAATGCAACATGGCCTATGACCAAGCAGGAGAGCATAAGAAATTCCAAATTCAAGAATTAGATGAACTTCGCATGGAAGCCTATGAGAATGCCAGGATCTACAAGCAGAAAGTCAAAAAATTCCATGACCAAAAGATCTTGAGAAAAGACTTCCATATTGGCCAAAAAGTGTTGCTATTCAACTCCAGATTGAAGCTCATAGCAGGTAAGCTTCGTTCCAGATGGGATGGACCTTTTGTTATCACTAACATATTTCCCTGTGGTGTAGTGCAGCTAAAAGAGGAACAGACCAACCGCACCATTTGGGTCAATGGGCACCAAGATGACAAATCCTAGTAGGAAGGACTGGAGCAAACTCCTTGAGGATGCTCTATGGGCACATAGGACTGCATACCGAACACCGCTAGGGATGTCTCCCTATCGGATTGTTTTCGGGAAGGCTTGCCACCTCCCTGTGGAGCTAGAACACAAAGCTTACTGGGCAGTCAAACAATGCAACATGGCCTATGACCAAGCAGGAGAGCATAGGAAATTCCAACTTCAAGAATTAGATGAACTTCGCATGGAAGCCTATGAAAATGCCAGGACCTACAAGCAAAAAGTAAAAAGATTCCATGACCAAAAGATCCTAAGAAAAGAGCTCCATATTGGCCAAAAAATGTTGTTGTTCAACTCTAGATTAAAGCTCATAGCAGGTAAGCTTCGTTCCAGATGGGATGGACCTTTTGTTATCACTAACATATTTCCCTGTGGTGTAGTGCAGCTAAAAGAGGAACAGACCAACCGCACCATTTAGGTCAATGGGCACCAAGTCAAACCATTCTATGAAGGTCTAGCACCAATTGGAGAGAACATGGAGATCATTTCATTGGTGGAACCAACTCCACCAAATGGCACAGCCTAGGCCATCTCGGCCACCCCTTTCATCTTCGCATTGAGGACAATGCCAAAATTAAGTGTGTGTGTGTGGGGGGGGGTTCTGACCATTTGGAACTGATCATTCATTTCATATCTACCCTTCTCTTCTCTAACTTTTTCATTTTTCTTTAAGTCTAAATTGTTTCTTTCATATCTATTATACTATTCTAGTTTCAGTAGTACTTTTAATTCCTGCTACTTAAGTTTTTTTTTTAATAAGAGCTTCCCAGCCGAGTCGGCCACAGCCAGAATGGTCTCGGCCTAGCAGAATTACGGAGCCAAAACTAGAGAGAAAATTCTTTATTGAGTCCGAGAGTCTGACGAACTAGCAGAAGCAATCTCCTCATTCTTGAGCAGAGGTAGCCCCTGCCTGAAGGGGACCAAACCTTTGGGGTTCTAAGCGGTAAGTGGCGAAAATTGAAGAGGAAACCTTCAGAGTGAAGGAACAAAAGCAACCAGTGTGAGAATTTGAGCCTTGCAGCAGTGATAGCTTACATTCCCGCCATCTCCCTTCTTCCTGAGTGATTTTTGCAAAGCATGTTAATTGTGTATGCTGTATTTTTCCTTAACTCTCCGGATACAACTGTTTTACACATGCAAGAATGACATGATCTAGGCCATATTTCTTATGAGCTCAAAGCCAAATAAGCTGTCCGAAAACAAGCTGACCCTTGTTCACCCCCTTTGGGCCTAAGTTGACCATTTTTTTCTTGCAACTCACTACAAGCCGAGGCCAAAAAAACCATTATCTTACCTCACCCTCGGGAAGTCGAGGAGCCTCGAAATCGTCTTGGGAGTGAGTCAGAATCAAGTGTAGGGGAAGTCTAGGGAGTAGAATTCGGTCAAAAAGCATCTGAAGGCTCAGAAGAAGAGAAAAAGGGAAGGAAATTGAATGAAAGAAAAGAAAAGAAAGAAAAGAAAGTACATATAAACAGAAAACAGGCAGCTGAAATAAATAAGCTGAACTAAACAAAATCAGCAAGCCACATGAGTAGAAAAGAAAAAAGGAATATAAAAAGGGCGAGTAAATAAAGATGGAAGGAGACCACAACAACCGGGACTATCCTCATACTGATAAAACTCACTCCCCATTGCTCCTCCCCTCCTCGTGGGTCCTGAAGCTAGTTTTCCTACACTCTATCCTACCCGTAACCTTAACCTCGCTACAAGCCAGAAAAGTCCTAGTGATCATGACTGTTGTGTTTTGCAGGTGTAAGAATAAAGCTTTGTCAAGATATGGTAGCACCAATTCCATGCAATGCTGAGTGTAAACACAGTCCAAACACTTGAGAGAAGCGAGAAAATTGAGCACATGAGTGAGAGTTCCACCACTTTGGGGCACTTCCTCCCATCTATAAGTCATGGAAGCCTCTTAGATCCAAGGGAAGTAGCTCCCTGACTGCATGAGCACTTTGTTCCGGGATGAAGAAAGGCCGAATCTGTCTAGTCAAACTTGAGGAAGTCAATGGAAGAATCTCTCCCCCTCAACCGAAATCTCCCTTGTCCAAGTCATCCTATTTTGCCCAAGAGTGCAAAAGGCTAAGTGTAGGGGTTTGATGAGTCATAAAATACACATCTTAAGTGGACCTAAGAAGAATGCCATTAGGCAATTCATGAACTTAAAAGATGATTGTTAGCTAAGATCCAGATTAAGGGCCTAGAATTAGAGAAAAACACAATCTGTGTTAATTCAAGACATTAAGCTAACTATTCCTCCCTTGCAAGTCCAGCAAAGCTCGCAGCTTGCCATTGGAAGCCTAGGCCGAGAGCCTTTTAGCTAGGTCGAGACTCGGCCCATTCAGCCAATAGCACAATCAGGAGCTTGGTCCAGGTGGCGCTCCACGTAAGTAATACAAAGCCACCTCGGCGCCAGCTCGAGCGCCACATCATCTCCTAGAGTAGCTTGCAATGCAAGTTACAACAAGGGTAGAATAAGAATTTTACTTGTAATTCTGTTAAGGTTAGTTAGCTGCGTCCATTCCGTATAAGATGGACGAAACTCTGAACGATTAAGGGTCTTTTGGCAGTCATATTTTCCTGCATCCATTGTCTCCATTTTCTCTCGTTTTCCTCTCCTCCGCTCACGGTGGTGCACGGTGTTGGAACTAAACATGAACACAATAATAGCAGTAGCATTAGGAATAGCGTAATTGCATTAGATTGTAGTTAATCTTTGTTTTGATTTCGATTGCATTCCAACCCCTTTCATTTACTGTTTTCGAATCTGAGACACAGATAGTCCGTCTCTGTGGCGTCTGTCTACACTTAGCCGAGACCAAGCCAGATTGTCTCTGCCGAGATCATCTCGGCTCTGTCTCTGCAGAGAGCGACTCGGCCAGTGCCCAGATGAGTCAGTATTTTACACCTAGATTCTGCTTCCATTTTCTCCACATTGAAACACACTTAGAATGCACTGTGTCCTTGAGAAAAATGACCTAGGGTTGACTATACTATAGTTAGCTTTTAGTTATTTGATAGGCGTTTAAGACAACTAAAAGAAACCACTATCAAAGGTATGAACAGAATTTGTCTAAGGCAAATATGATTGCCAAGAGTTCCTTCTTGGTTGTTGTCTAGTTTAACTGGGTTGGGTCCATTGTTCGAGATGCATAGGCAATCACATGCACAAGTTTGCCAACTCTAGCTCTTTGGCCTAAGATGGCTCCTAATGCCGAATTGGATGCATCTCACATGAGCTCAAATGGCCATTCCCAGTTAGGCACTTGTAGAATAGGGGCGGATGTGAGTTAGCTTTTCAGCTCTTAAAAGGCTTCAATACAAGGCTGGTCAAATTTGAATTCCACATCCTTTTGTAGCAGTTTAGACAAGGGCAAGGCAGTCTTGCTAAAGTTCTTAATGAATCTTCTGTAAAATCCTGCATGTCCTAAGAATGAGTGGACCTCCCGCACTGAAGTGGGGTTTGGAAGAGGTGATGATGTCAATCTTTGATTTGTCGACCTCGATGTCTCTGTTGGATACCAGGTGTCCCAACACGATTCCCTTAGTCACCATGGAATCGCAGTTTTTTAAAGTTAAGAACCAAGTTTATGTCAATGCATCTTGTTAACATCTTGGATAAGTTTTCCAGACATGCATCAAATGAATCGACATATACTGTGAAGTCGTCCATGAACACCTCCATACACTCTTGGAGCAGGTCTGAGAAGATGCTTGTCATGCAACGTTGAAATGTACTCGGCGCGTTGCACATGCCAAATGGTATGCGAGTGTATGCAAAGGTACCAAATGGGCAGGTGAAGGTGGTCTTGTGTTGATCTTCAGGTGCAATATGTATTTGCATGTATCCAGAAAAACCATCCAAAAAATAGTAATGGGACTTCCTTGCTAATTTCTCTAAGACTTGATCTATGAAAGGCAAAGGAAAGTGATCCTTGTGAGTTGCCTAATTTAATCTTCTATAGTCGATGCAAACTCGCCAGCTATTCTGAATCCTCATAGGTACCAACTCATCGTGCTGGTTCTTCATGACAGTCATCCTAGACTTCTTAGGCACTACTTGCACTGGGCTCACCCATTGACTATTTGAGATGGGGTATATGATCCCTACAGCAAGCAATTTTGTCACCTTCTTGACCACGTCTAGGATGGTCAGATTTCATTCTTCTTTGCTGTTGCCTTATGGGCTTGGCCTCCTCCTCCATTAAAATTCTATGCATGCAGATGAAGGGGTTTATTCTTGGAAGGTCAGATAGCTTCCACCCAATTGCCTTCTTATGTTGCCTTGGGACTTGAAACAGTTTGTTCTCCTACTTCTGATGGAGATTGTTAGCAATGATAACTTGAAGTTGTTACTCAGCATCCAAATAGGCATATTTTAAGTGACTTGGCAACAATTTTAATTCCATGGGTGGTGGCGGAGATGAAGATTTGGTGTCACATGCTTTCAGATCCAGAAGGCCAACTTGAGTTGAACTCGACACCAGGTGTATCGACATGATCTCGGCCTTTCGCTGTTGTGGCCAACTCCTTTTGATCGAATTAGTTCTTATCAGATTGGAGTCAGGCTCAACTCTTTATTTAGCTTTGAAATCGGGTTCGAATGAACGTGGTCCTCCCTTTTATTATCCGAGATAAACTCGGCTTTAGCTTGCTTCTGGTCTTCATTGGCGGAGATGGTCTAAGCATGCACACATACATGCAGGTCGGCCTTGACAATTGACTTTTTGACCGAGATCACTCTAGTCCTTTCAAGGTCTCAGCTTCCTTTGGCCGACTCGTATTCGATAGTGAACATGGTTGCCACTTGTGCTGTGAGTAGCTTTTTAGTCTCGACAACTTGTACTTTTGCATTTCTTGAATGCTCCTGGTTCTCGTGGTTGCAAACTTGGTCTAGTAATTTGATCAACTCGACTTCCTGACTTAAGTCGGTAAGATTAGTAGAATCATCTTCGGAGCTAGAAAGATCATGTACTTCACCATGGTCGGCTTCTTCTATTATAGACCCTAAGTAACTGATTGAGTCAGTACCTCCAGCAAAATTTTCCCTGTCTTCACTGTTGTTGTCAAGTTGAAGACACTCCTCAACTAGTTCATCAATCAAATTGATGCCAAAGAGTGAATGGTCTTCGATGGGGTGCTTCATAGCTTTAAAAATATTGAACTGCACCAAGGTGTCGCCAAATTCCATCGAAAGTGTCCCGGCATGCACATCAATCTTTATTCTAGTGGTCATAAGGAATGGTTGCCCCAAGATTAAGGTAGATCCCTTCCCTGATGTCTTGTCCTCCGTATCAAGCTCATAGAAGTCTTCGAGAATGCCTAAAGGTTGAACAACACTTCTATTTGGTAGCTGTATTATCATCCTCGTGGGTTCTAGATCACCAAAATTCAAGGATTTGTAGATTGAAGTTGGCATGACATTAAATGAAGCTCCCAGGCCTAACATGACATTAGCAAAGGTATAGTCGCCAATGGTACATGGGACCGAAAAGATTCCAAGATCACGACATTTCTTTGGTAGTGCTTGTGCTCCTGTAGTGATTTCTTCATTCTTGGTTAACGCCAACACTATACCTCCCACTTCCACACTTCCTTTCATCTATTTCCTCTTATGCACACACAATTCCTTGAGAAACTTGGCATACCTAAGGATTTGCTTTATTGCATCAAGGAGTGGAATGTTGATTTCCACCTTGCGGAACATCTTCAGCAACTCTTCATCAAATTCTGGCTTCCTGGCTAAGATGGTTTGAGTTGGAAACGGTAATGGGACAGTTTTGTTTGGTTAAAACATCTGTGAGCTGGTATTCGGCTAAGAGTCGACTTCGCCTGATCTCGGAAACTGTTGCGGTGCTGGTTGAGGTAATTCTTTTCTGCTTCTCAAGGTAAGTGCACTCACGTTTCCTCTCGGATTCGGGATTGTTGTGAGGGTAAGTTGTTGGATCCAACTAATTGTAATTGGCTCACAGTATTGGCTAGCTGTCCGATTTGCATCTTAAGGTTCTGAACAATGGCATTCATGTTCTGCTAGAATTGCATATTACTAGAGCTCACGGTTTGTTGGAACTCCAGGTTGCTGGTTGTTAACTGTTTCATTAGGTCCTCCAAAGATGGCAAATTGCCTTGAGGTGGCATTCTCTGTTGCTACTGCTGTTGGAACGGTGATGCTTGATATTGCGGAGTCAATTGTTGATAACCTATTGGTCTTTGAGGCACACTTGGTATGGATCCGAATCATTGATCTGTATATGGCCCTTGACTCGGCCCTGGCCGAAATGGTTGCTTTCCGAACTATTGATTATCAAATGGTCGACTCTGATATAGCTGCTTCCCATATTGATATCCACCTATTGCTCCAACGCTCTCTGGCTGGTCCGACTCTGTTTCTTGCAATGTGGGGCACATATCAATGGGGTGCTCAACGGAAGTACATATGCCACAAACTCTGGTTGCTATATTTGGTTGGTGTTGTCCAACAACAAGTTGTCTCACTAATGATGTTAACTCGGTCAGCTGGTTCTCTAATCTCAAATTGTCAACTACGCCGATTTCATTCACCATTCGTGGTTGACTGGCTCCTTTGATCCCAAACTGTTGTGTATTGCTTGCCATATTGGAGATCAGGTGCCTTACTACTGCTAGCGTCTTATCCATCAGTGCTCCTCCACTAACAACATCAATCATGCTTCGATCCATCATCGTCAGGCCTTCATAGAAATACTGGATCAGCAGTTGCTCACTTATATGATGATGTGGACATGTGGCACACAATTTATTGAATCTTTCCCAATATTCGTGCAAAGTTTCTCTAGAATGTTGCCTTATCCCACATATTTCCTTCCTAATGGTCACAGTTCTGGATGCTGGAAAGAATTTTTCCAAGAACATGCACTTCATGTCTCCCCAGGTGTTAAAGAGAACTAGCTATAAATACAACCAATCTTTTACTGTTGCGTCTAAGGAGAATGAGAACGCCTTCATTTTGATATAATCCTCTAGGATCCCCTACGACCTCATTGTGGAACAAACCACATGGAATTCCTTCAAATGCTTGTGGGGGTCTTCTCCTGCAAGACCATGAAATTTAGGCAACAAGTGTATAAGACCAGATTTCAATTCATAGGTTTAAGTTGGTTCCAATTGAGGGTACTAGATGCACCAAGGTTGGTACGTTAGGTGTAGCCAGCTCCTTCAGAGTTCTCTCATTATTGTTTTCCATCTGTTCTGCAAAATTGTTAGTGCTACTGAATTCAACAGAGTTAGAAGTGTTAGTAACAAGGCTATTATTATCAACACTAGAAATAGAATTAGAACTATTACTTACTACTACCTAGCTTTCCTTAATCTACGTAAAGTTATTTCTATTTCAAGGTCAAATTCATACGAGTGGTCAGAACTACTCCTAGTCATGCATTATAAAAACTCACGCAGTATCGTTAGATTTAATTTCAGCCACTAAGAAAAAGAACTAGTATTATCAGAATACCAATCAAATATATAGAAAAACTAATATGTATTCAGCATGATGGATTATTACAAGATCCAAATCAAAACAGACACAGACTCACTTTAGATTCTATGACTCGACTGACACAACAATCTACAGACTCGGGATTCGGCTTCACTCAGGTTTGGCACACAAAGACACAAAAGAACTTGTGCTCCCCAACAATAGTGCCAATTTGATAAACTCGTTTTTAGTAATCTCAAACGTATATCAAATAAACTAAAGCTAACTATAACATAGTCAACCCTAGGTCGAATTCTCTCAAGGACATAGTGTCCTCGATTATGACTTTGCGTGAAAACTGATTGATACAGAACTCAAGTGTAGAATGCAGACTCCTTATCGACTAGATTCCGAGCTGCTCTCGATAGAGACTAGTTTGATACAGACTCAACAGAGTCTTATCCGACCCGGTCTCGGCTAAGTGCTGACAAACGCAATAGAGTCGGACTTACTCTATTTTGGACTAAAATGCAGGAAATAGGGGGTTTGGTTACGGATTAAGTAAAGAAGTAGTAATTAAACTACGAATGCAAATGTAGCTAAACTAGCTAATCCTACTATTAATATTGTGTTCATACTGGTCCTCAACATGCGAATCAGTTCTGGTTCGTTCATTCAAATTCATGTTCCCCATCAACCTTAGGTTCTCTAATGACAATCGCCAAATATTCGTCCATTGCCATACCAAGGATTTACACAATCACTACCTCATCAATTGGTAGGGATTAAGCTCAGAGTTGATTTTATGTTCTCTATTAGGTTCCTTAATTGATTACCCACTGAAGTTGTTAAACCGGTTCCAATTGGCCTAGTTCAACGTTATCCATCTTACTATACACAATCGCGGCATAGTGAATGGATTAAAGTACAAGAATCACAATTGTGAAATTAGAATCAAAACTATTCATATTATTAAGAATGAAATACAAACACAGGGTGTGAATTCAGTGGCTTCATCTTCCACGGCGATTGCCATGGTCGAACGGTGATGGTTCACCTCTTCTAGCCAAGACGTTGAGGATCAGGTCCACCAGAGTGCGATGGCAAGCCAAGCGGTCCCCTCTAATAACCTTCGGCTTCTCAGTCCATGACCTACGCTTCCTCGATCGAGAAAAACGCCAATACGAACACCGTGCACCATCGTAGATGTGAGAATGAGAGCGATAGAATGAAATAAATTGTGTATGGAATCAAGTATGAATTCAACAACCTTTAAACGTGCCTAGCTCCTACTATATATACACGAGCTGGACCTTGCTAAATGTACTAACTAAAGAACCTAACGAAATTACAAACTAAACTCCCTATTCTACCTTTGCGTAGCTTGCGCTGCAAGCTTCTCCCATGAGTGACGTGGTAGCTGAGCTGGCTTTTGAAGCTGAGCTGGACTGCCAACACGGACAGTGCAATTGGGCTGCTGGACCTATGGAGCCATCTGGTTCTAGGACGAGTTAATCTGGCCGGGACAACTCTCCTGGGCCAAGGCTTCTCATGATGGGCCGAGATCATCCATGCTGACCCTACAAAAAAGAGGAATGAGTTCTTTTATTAGCTAAGATTCTAAAATTAGCACAGATTTATGATTTCTCTATTTCTCGGCCCATAATATGAATCTCAGCTAAGACTCCATTCTTAGACAATAATTGATCTCAAAAGCACCCATCTTAGGTCCCTGTAAAGTGTACAAAATATGACTCATCAACGCTCACTCCGATCGAGTGGGCATAGGACAGAGTTCGAGCTGAGCAGAGTTGCTAGAGGGGATTGACCAGGAATCTGGCACACTCTAGAGGGAAAGGGTACGACCTCCTATGTTCTGTATTTTCCTTTGGTTGAACATTACAACTACCATGGCGGTCGTCATGGGAAGTTGATCATCACCATCTTTTCTATAGAATCCATCTTTGTATTGGTATCTTGAATAACCACTAAATGCATATGTTTCAATTGCTTGTATGTTTTGTAATTCTTGTTAGATAAATCTTTTCTTGCTTAAGAATAGATCACGCTAGATTAGGATCTTGTCAGAACCTACCTAGGCAATATTATAGATAATCTTTAGATGATCTATGTCAGCCACGAGCTTAATCCCTACTAACTCGAGGTCACGGTTGTGTAAGCCCTCAGTCGGTAACGGACGAACGTTAGGTGGTTGCCTTAGGAAATAGGTTGGCGAGAAAATATTTGCATGCTAGGAATTTGAACAAGAACCATTCTTTGATTTCATCGTATCTAATATAATAAATATATGTTAGATAGATATACGTTAGATAATGTAGTTTGTAATTCTACACTTAGCCTATATAATCTTTGCTTTCTTTTACTTACCTAAGATAATTGTTACTTTTCTTGCAATTTATTTTTCCTATAAAACCCCCCATTTACATTTCTTTGTTAGAGTCTACATCCTACACACTCAGTTTAGTATTCTTTACCAGCCTTGTACCTTAGCAATATAGGAACAAAAGTGTCCTTGAGAAGAATGACCTAGGTTGACCCTGTGCTACTTTAGGTTAGGAAAATCTAGTATTTTGATAGAGGAAATAGCGACCAATCCCTTAGAACTATCAGTAACATATGGAAAAGAAGGGGGAGAAATATTCTAAGTAAGCAAATAATAGAAAGAAGGAAAAGATTTTTAAGGAAGGTGACCTAGTTTGGGTCCATTTGAGAAAAGAGAGGTTTTCTCACTTAAGGAAATCTAACCTCCTTCTTAGAGGGGATGGACCTTTCAAAAATATGGAAAATATTAATGATAGTGCTTATAAGATTGATATGCCCCAAGAATTTAAGGGAAGCAAAAGGCCAAGTTTTGTATTATGTGTCTAGTTTCCGTTAAGGCAGTGTTGAGACTTGGAAGTACTCTATTTCCCTTGTATTTTCATAGTATTTTAGGTTCTTTTCATATAGGATAGCATAGCCTTGGATCAAAGCCATTTTCAGTTTGTTTTTCCTTGTTATTTTCGTTTTTTTTGCAAATCTGTCACATATTTTGTGTCCAAGTGCACGGCTAAATCCGCTGCTAAGCGAGAAGTCCATTTTGGTGCATTTTTGAGCCTGTAACTTTGTAGGCTTCAGTTGGCTACCTTAATTAAGATTAGGAGACTCTAATTAAGATTTAGGAAGGGCTATATAAGCCTCCTTTATAATTAGCTTAATCACTTTTTGAATGTTATTGAATTGTGTCTTAGCATTTTTTAGAACATTTCTCCCTTCTTTTGTCTTGAACAAGAAATCCAATTCTTATAAAGCTTCTAAGATGCTTGTGGAGAATCTCTTCAATCTTTTATCTAATTCTTATGAATTAGTGGTGAGCCATCTCAAATTCTTCATCGATTTTATCATTTTCTTCTTCTAAATATTCGATCAATTTGTTCATTGCTAAATTTTAGAAATTACTTGAAGCTAGGTCATAGTTGTGGATCCTAGGGTGCATCAATTGGTAATCAGAGCTTCCAATCATCATCTAGTAGCTAGATTCAAGTAGAATGTAGAAAATCAAAGGTTTCCATGGAGCTTTGTGTGAACTATAAGAGGTGTATTCTAGCTTCCATTTCTAGGTCAAAAACTTCATTGATTTGCTTTCTTCCTAACGCGACCTACATCGCATCGGGGGTGATTTAGAAAAATTGGTTGAACCATAGAGGTTGCTTTTCAAATGTTTCTATTCATGCATAGGATGGAAATTGTAAACCTAGTCCATCCGAGACGGAGACGGTTATACTGAGCCGAAGTTGATTCAGTTAATCCGAGAGGATCAACTGAATATGACTCGGCTTTGGTAGGAGTCGCCATCAATGTTCAAGGTACATCGTAAACCTAAGGTGGATAAGGCGGGTTTTTGAAACAGAAAGCTGGGTAAGGGTCGATTACGCACGGTGGAACAAACCCCGCTCGTCTACAATCTGATAGTTACCCTACGACTTGCACGAGCTAGCATAACCTTTAATGTTAGTCTGTTTAGAAAGATCTAGGTATGTACTGAGATGGCGGGGTTGGGAATGCATAACTTGACAAGAGTGTGCCTCTTGCTCCTATGTACCTCTCGTAGCCATGAGGAATCAAAGTTCATGTAGTTCTGGGTGCATGTAGTGAAATATAGAGTCGGACTTTCCCTTAGGCATCCAACTCTCAGGTAGGGATTTAGCTATAAATATGCAATGCTGGTTTGGGTTAGACTTTCCTCTTGGCATCTACCAGAATTTGAAAGTAGGGGTTAAACTTTCCCTTAGGCGTTTATCCCTCAAAGGTTCGGAGTTAGGACTATCCATTAGGCATCCCGTCTTGATGTTAAATGCAGTGTTTGCATGAATGCAGGCTGGGTTGACTTGGATGTGTATCTACTAACTTGAAGTCAAGTGGGGATGCACTGTGTTATGAACTAGGGGCCATGTGAAGTGTGATGGACTCAATTTGGGTTTGACTCAATTGACTAGATTTGTGTTAAGGCTGGCTACGTGCCTGCCATCTGAAGTGTGATGGACTCAATTTGGGTTAACGCTGGCTACGTGCCTGCCATCTGAAGTGTGATCCTAGGGATGAGTGACGTGCTTAGAGTTTGGCCAAGAGACTTACTCGGTATCTAGAGAGATGGTTGGTACCTTTGCTTATAGTTGGACTTCTTTCTGCAGCATAATCCTCGAGTCATTGGTTGCACAACAATTTTCCATCAATCTTGCTCTACGGGTTCTACTATAGAATTCTTGGCCCCAAGTTCCTAGCCTTGGAGCCTTTAATAGACTTTAAGAGGGTGATGAAGGCGCGTCTAATCTTGCCACGTGGAGCTGCCTGATGGGTCATAAAATGCACATCTTAAGTGGACCTAAGAAGGGCACCATTGAACAACTCACGTGCTTAAAAGATGACTGTTAGCTAAGATCCAAATTAATGGCCTAAACTTGAAGTAAAACACAATCTGTGCTTAATCAAGGTTTTTAGCTAACTATCTCTTCATTGCAGGTTCAGCCAAACTCAGCCCGCAGTCAGAAGCCCAGGCCGAGACCCTCTCGGCAAGGCCGAGACTCAACCCATGCAGGGAGCCCAGTTAGGTAAATCCAGGTGGGACTGCACGTCAGCAATCAGAACCACCTTGGGTCCAGCTCAGCCTCACGTCACTTCCTGGAGTAGCTTGCAACGCAAGTCACATCAAGGGTAGAATAGGAATTGTACATGTAATTCTGTTAGCATCGTTAGTTGTGTCCACTCTTGTATAAATAGATAGAACTCTGAACGAATAGGGGCTTTTGGCATTCAAACTTTTCCGCGCCCATAATTCGAACTCTGTCGTTCTCTTCTCCTCCGCTTACTACGGTGGTACACAAGTCTTTGTTAATGGCGTTTCTCTCGATTGAGGAAATGCAGGCTAAGAACTGAGAAGCCGAAGGTTATCAGAGGAGACCGATTGGAGCACCAACGCACTCTGGTGGACCTGAACCTCAGCGTCTTAGCTAGCTGAGGTGAATCATCGCCGTCGTTCATGGCGATCGTCGTGGAAGATGGAATCATCGAATCCAGGCCCTGTGTTTGTATTTTGCCTTCAATATTATGAGTGTTTTCTAAATTCTGCACTTCATTGCATTCCTGAAATCTAAGTTCAATTACTATGTTGCGATTGCACCTGGTAACGGAATAATGCTAAACTAAGCCGATTGGAACTGGTTTAGCTAATTCAGTAGGTAATCACTTGACGATTGTTGATTGAGAATCTAAAATCAGCTTGAACTTAATCTCTACCAACTGATGAGGTGACGATTGTGTAAATCCTCGGTATGGTAAGGGACGAACCTTTGGCGATTGCCATAAGAACACTGAAGGCTGATGATGACTGTAATTGGAGTGATTGAACCAGAAAGAACTCGATTATTGGAACTAAACATGAACACAGTAATAGTAATAGCATTAGGAGTAGCGTAATTGTATTTGATTACAGTTAATTTCTGTTTTGATTCCAATTGCATTTCAACCCCCCTATTTACTGCTTTCTAAGTTTGAGACAGAGACAGTCCATCTCTGTAGCGTCTGTCTGCACTAAACCGAGACCAAGCCAGATCGTCTCTATTGAGATCGACTCGATTCAGTCTCTGTTAAGAGCAACTCGGCCATTGCCGAGACGAGTCGGTACCCTACATCTCAGATTCTACTTCCGTTTGCTTCACACCAATTCACAACTAAGCACACTGTGTCGTTGAGAAGAATGGCCTAGGGTTAGCTATACTATAGTTAGCTTTAGTTATTTGATAAGCGCGTAAAACGACTGAAAAATACGCATCATCAAATTGGCGCCGTTGCCGGGGATACAAGTTCTTTTGTGTTTCAGTATGCCAAGTAAACCGAGTCGAATCCGAGTTGTAAGAAGTTTCGTTTGGAGTTTTTGAGTTTGAATTTTTCAATAAATCTCTACGTGAATTCACTGATAAAACAAAAACAAATATATACTTATAGATATAGAATAAATTCTCAATTCTGCATTGCATACATTAAATTTTCTAACTCTGCATTACATTTAATTTTGCAGTACATAATTCAGCATTACATAGCAACCACATTCTGTTTCAGTAGAATTAATTGTTGTTTTAGTTACTTTAAATCCCGCATGATGCATGACTAGGAGTAGCACTGATCCACTGTATACTTTTGATCCAGAAATAGAACTAACTTTACGTAGATTGCGAAAAATTAGAAATACCACAGTAAATATCAGTAGTGGTGTGAATTCTGCCATTAACTCTTACCAGTTTTGTACTGACCATTTTATTACTAGTACTAACAAATTCACAGAGCCAGGGCAGATGGAACACCAAGACAGGACGTTGAAAGAGCTAACTACTCCAGATGTGGTGTACCAACCATGGTGTATCCAATATCCACAACTAGAGCCGGCTCAAACATATGAATTAAAGTCTGGTTTGATACACTTGTTGCCTAAATTTCATGGTCTTGCAGGAGAAGACCCCCACAAGCATCTCAAAGAATTCCACGTGGTTTGTTCCACGATGAGGCCGCAGGGAATCCCAGAAGATTACATCAAGATGAAGGCATTTCCATTCTCCCTGGATGGAGCTGCAAAGGACTGGTTATATCTGTAGCCAGCACTCTTCAACACCTGGGGAGATATGAAACGGACCTTCCTAGAAAAATTCTTTCCAGCTTCTAGGACCGCGACCATCAGGAAGGAAATATGTGGGATAAGGCAGCATACAGGAGAGACTCTCGCACGAATATTGGGAGCGCTTCAACAAGCTTTGTGCCACCTGTCCCCATCATCGATCAGCGAACAGTTGCTGATCCAAAGTACTTTTTACGAAGGACTATCAATGATGGACGAAGCATGATTGATGCCGCCAGTGGAGGAGCATTAATGGACAAAACACCAGTAAAGCAAAGCAAGGCATCTGATCTCGAACATGGCGAGCAACACTCAACAATTTGGGATCAGAGGGCCGAATCCATCTCGGCCAGTGAACGAAATCGGTGCAGCCTCCAACCAAAGGATGGAGAACCAGCTAACCGAATTGACATCTCTGGTGAGACAACTGGTTGTTGGTCAACATCACCCAACCATGGCAGCAAAGGTCTATGGCATATGTACTTCAATGGAGCATCCGACTGACCTGTGCCCCACTCTCCAAGAAACCGAGTCTGGCCAAACAGAAAGTGTTGGAGCCGTAGGAGGATTCTAGTACGGGAAGCAGCCATACCAAAACCGGCAGTTCGATAATCAACCGTATGGGAGACAACCATTTCGGCCTAGCCCACAACAAGGACCATATGCAGCTCAAAGAGCCGGAACCATGCCGAATGCACCCTATGGAGTATCTGGTTACCAGCAGCCGAGTCCGCAATACCCAGCACCATCCTTCCCACCACAGCAACAGAGAACTCTTACCCAAGGCAATTCTCCATCACTAGAAGGCTTAATGAAGCAGCTGGCAACAAGCAATTTAGAATTTCAACAGTCAGTAAGTTCCAACAACCTACAATTCCAACAGAATATGACCGCCACCATCCAGGACCTCAAGATGCAGATAGGACAGCTAGCAAATACTGTGAGCGAGTTACAGTCAGCTGGCTCTAGCAGCCTTCCCTCCCAACCCATTCCGAATCCGAGAGGGAATGCCAATGCAGTAATACTCAGAAGCGGCAAAGAATTACTTCAGCCTGCACAGCATCAAGTACTGCAGCCAGCCGAAGCCGACTCTGAAGCAATGGCTGACTCACCGTCTCAACCACAGACAACTGTCCCATTGCCATTTCCATCCCGGACCATCTCGGCACGAAAACCAGATTCTGATGACGAGCTGCTGAAGATGTTCCAGAAGGTGGAAATCAACATTCCACTTCTCGATGCGATCAAGGAAATTCCGAAGTACGCAAAATTCCTCAAGGAATTATGCGTACACAAAAGAAGAAAGATGAAGGGGAATCGAGAACTTGGAGGTGTGGTCTCAAGCTTAACTAGGAGCCATCCCACTGCAGGGATTTCACAGGTCTTACCAAAGAAGTGCCGAGACCCCGGTATCTTCTCGGCCCCCTGCACTATCGGTGATTGCACATTTGCTGATGCTATGCTGGACCTGGGGAGGCGTCAATCAACGTCATGCCCGATCAACTTATAGGTCCCTCAATTTCGGAGATCTGGAACCTACAGGATGACCATACAGCTTGCTAATAGAAGCATCGTGCAACCCCCGGGAGTTCTCGAAGATGTCCTCGCCCAGGTGAATGAACTAATATTTCCAGCTGATTTTTTTATGTGCTTGACATGGAGGACCTAAGCATTCGGAAAAGGATCAACATTGATACTTGGGGAGACCATTTCTAATGACGGCAAGGACGAAGATCGACGTGCATGCCGGAACACTCTCTATGGAATTCGGAGACACAGTGGTGCAGTTCAACATTTTTGAAGCCATGAAGCACCCCACCGAAGATCACTCTCTCTTTGGCATAGACATAATGGAACAGTTGGTGGAGGAATACTTCCAACTAGACAGTTGCAGTGAGGGAATGGAAGATCTTACTAGAACTGCCGAAGCCAGTAGCTGCTCCAAGGCCAACAATAATGGAGCACTAAAGTCCCCAGACTCTGAGGATGATTAGAGTGACGTCAGCAACTTGGCATTTGAAAAAGAACTAACCAGGTTAATAAACCAAGTCGCTGCCCCCGACCCTCGAGAGAGTGAGAATAGTGCAGAGGTAAAAGTTGCCGAGACTACGAAGTCTCTACCTGCACAATTGGCAACAATATTCACGACCGAAGTGAAGTCGGCCAAGGAAGGCCGAGTCAATGCAAGTTCAAAAGTCAACTCGGCCGATGAGTCAAACACACAAGCCGACACACTAGTCGACACCATCTCGGCCAAGAAGGACCAGACTCGAGCCAAGGAGCTCATTACTCCAACCGGATCCGAGATCGGCTACAAAGGGAACCGGCCGACCTCAATCCGAAGCCGGCCGAAGCAAAGACAAGGCCGAGATTATGACGGCAATCCGATGCCGAAGTCTAGAACAAGCCAGCCAGACGGATCCGAGAGCTGGAACTCAGAATTCTCCAGTTCCATCTCCACCAACAGAGCTGAAACCATTGCCTAGCCACCTCAAATATGCCTTTTTGGACAAAGTGAACAGCAGCTCCTGGTCATCATTGCAAGAAACCTCCTCTTGGAGCAAGAAGACAAGCTTTGGAAGTCCTTAGGCAACACAAAAAGGCAATTGGGTGGAAACTTTCTGACCTTCCAGGTATTAACCCCTCCATATGCATGCACAGAATATTAATGGAGGAGGACATTAAGCCCATAAGGCAACAGCAACGAAGGTTGAATCCTACCATTCTAGAAGTCACGAAGCTGCTTGCTGCAGGCATCATTTACCCTATCTCAGACAGCCAATGGGTGAGTCCTGTGCAAGTAGTGCCAAAGAAATCTGGAATGACCGTCATGAAAAACCAACAAGATGAGTTGGTACTTACACGGATTCAGAACAACTGGCGGGTGTGTATAGATTATAGAAGACTCAATCAGGCAACCCGCAAGGATCACTTTCCTTTGCCTTTTATTGACCAAATGTTAGAGAAAATAGCAGGGAAATCCCATTACTATTTTCTGGATGGATTCTCAGGATACATGCAAATACACATAGCACCAGAGGATCAACATAAGACCACTTTCACATGCCCGTTTAGCACTTTTGCGTACACCCGCATGCCATTCGGCCTGTGCAATGCGCCGAGTACATTTCAACGTTGCATGATGAGCATCTTCTCGGATTTGCTACAGGATTGCATGGAGGTGTTTATGGATGACTTCACGGTGTATGCAGAATCATTCGACGCATGCCTGAACAACCTGTCCAAGGTGTTGAAGAGATGCATGGACACGAACCTGGTTCTCAACTTCGAAAAATGCCATTTCATGGTGACCGAGGGAATAGTGTTGGGACACCTGGTCTCCAACAGAGGCATCGAAGTGGACAAGGCGAAAATAGACATAATCACTTCCCTTCCAAACCCGCTTCAAAGGGAAGTTCGCTCATTTTTGGGACATGCAAGTTTTTACAGACGATTCATCAAGGACTTGACAAATTGACTCCTGCCATTGTCCAAGCTGTTCTGAAGGATGCAGATTTCAACTTTGACCAGCCCTGCATTGAGGCATTTCAGGAGCTGAAGAATAAACTCACATCTGCACCTATCCTGCAAGAACCAGACTGGGACCTGCCATTTGAGCTCATGTGCGACGCATCCAATTCGGCACTAGGAGCTGTTCTCGGCCAGAGAGCGCGAGTCGGCCAACCAGTCCATGTTATTGCGTATGCGTCTAGAACCATGGACTCAGCCCAGCAAAATTACACGACAACTGAGAAGGAACTCCTGGCAATTGTGTTTGCCTTGGATAAGTTTCGCTCCTACCTTCTCGGTTCTAAGATAGTCGTGTTCTCTGATCACTCAGCTCTCAAGTACTTGCTGAAGAAGCCGGATGCCAAGCCGAGACTGATCCGGTGGATGCTTCTTCTCCAAGAATTCGACCTGGATATCAGAGATAAGACAGGTGCTGAGAATTCTGTAGCGGACCAACTCAGCAGAATTGAAAGAGAAAGCGAACAATTGCCTATCCGAGACGAGTTCCCTGACGAGCAACTCCTGCACCTCAAGACGGCCACACCATGGTTTGCAGATATTTGTAATTTCGTGGCAACATCTCAATTTCCACCTGAGGCATCCCGAACTTACAAAGAGAAGATCAGAAGTGATGCTAAGTACTACGTATGGGATGACCCCTATCTATGGAGATTATGCAGTGATAAGATCATCCGCAGGTGCATTCCCCGATACCGAGATCAAGTCGGTCCTCCACTTCTGCCATTCGCCCTCGGAGGAGGCCATTACGGCCATCTCGGACTGCTAGGAAAGTGCTTGATGTGGCATTTATTGGCCTTCTATTTTCAGAGACGCTCATCAGTTCGTCTCTCCCCGCGACAGATGTCGAAAGCAGGAATGGCCTTGAACCAAAGACATGAAATGCCCCCAAAGACCCCGCCCTGTTTTGTGAAGTCTTTGACGTCTGGGGTATCGATTTTATGGGGCCATTCCCAATCTCCAATGGCTATTCATACATCCTGCTTGCCGTCGATTATGTATCAAGATGGGTAGAAGCCATTCCCACCAGAACCAATGATGCCAAGGTAGTAGTGGACTTTCTTAAGTCCAATATTTTCTGCAGGTTCGGTGTCCCAAAAGCGCTCAACAGTGACCAAGGGAGTCACTTCTGCAACAGAGCCATGACCTCCCTTCTTCAAAAATATGGGGTAGCACAAAGGATAGCCACAGCATATCACCCCCAGACAAATGGGCAAGCTGAAGTGTTTAACAGGGAAATCAAGCATACTCTGCAAAAGATGACAAATCCCAGCAGGAAGGACTGGAGTAGACTCCTTGAGGATGATCTATGGGCTCACAGGACTGCATATCGAACACCACTAGGGATGTCTCCTTATCGAATTGTGTTCGGGAAAGCCTGTCACCTTCCTGTGGAGCTCGAGCATAAAGCTTACTAGGCAGTTAAGCAATGTAACATGGCTTATGACCAAGCAGGAGAGCATAGGAAGTTCCAACTTCAAGAATTAGATGAACTTCGCATGGAAGCCTATGAAAATGCCAGGATCTACAAGCAGAAAGTAAAAAAGTTCCACGACCAAAATATCCTGAGAAAAGATCTCCAGATTGGCCAAAAAGTGTTGCTATTCAACTCCAGATTAAAGCTCATAGCAGGTAAGCTTCGCTCCAGATGGGATGGACCTTTTGTCATTACTGACATATTTCCCCATGGTGCAGTGCAGCTAAGAGAAGAACAGACCAACCGCACCTTTCAGGTCAACGGGCACCAAGTCAAACCTTTCCTCGAAGGTCCAGCACCAACAGGAGAAAATACAGAGAGCATCTCCTTTGACGGCCGACTGCACCAGATGGTAAAGTGTTTAGGCCGACTCGGCCAACCCCAACCTTTTCACATTGAGGACAATGCCGAAAACTAAGTGTGGGGGGGCTCTGTCCATTTAGGTTCTGTCCTTTGTCATATCTGCCCTTCTCTTCTCTAACTTTTCCATTTCGTTTCTTACATATCTGACATACTATTTTAAGTCTCATTAGTATTTTTTCTGCTTAAGTTTGTGTTTAATAAAAGAGTCCCACTGCCGAAGTCTGCCACAATTTGAATGACCTCATCCTAGCAGAGTTACGTATCCAAAAGAAGAGAGGAAATTCCTTGCTAAGTCCGAGAGTCCGACAAGCCAGTAGAAGGAATCTCTCCATTCCTGAGCAAAAGTTGCTCTGCCTGAAGGGAACCAAACCTCTGGGTCCCAAGTGCTAAATGGTGAAAATGGGAAGAGGGAATCTTCAGAGTGAGGGAACAGAATCAGCCAGCGTGAGAATTTGAGCCTTGCAACAGAGACGGCTTACACCCTACCATCTCCCTTCTTTCTGAGTGATTTTTTTGCAAGCATGTTAATTGTGTGTGCTGAATTTTGCCTTAACTCTCTGGATACAACTGTTTTACACATGCAGGAATGAAATGATCTAGGCCATATTTCTTATGAGCCCAGAGCCAAATAAGCTGTCCAAAACAAGCTGACCCTTGTCACCCCCCTTTTTGAGCCTAAATTGACCACTTTTCTTGCAGCTCACTACAAGCCGAGGCCAGAAAAACCATTCTTACCTCACCCTCGAGAAGCCGAGGAGCCGTGGAATCGTCTTGGGAGTGAGTTAGAATCAAGTATGGGGAAAGTCTAGGGAGCTAAAGTCGATCAAAAAGCAGCTAAAGGTTCAGAAGAAGAAAATGGAATGAAAGAAATGAAAAGAAAGTACATAAAAACAGAAAACAGGCAGCTAGAATAAATGAGCTGAAATAAACAAGATCAGCAAGCTGCATGAGTAAAAGAAAGAAAGAATGAAAAACGGCGAGTAAATAAAGATCAAAGGAGACCACAACAACCGGGACCGCCCTCATACTGGTTACACTCACTCCCCATTGCTCCTCTCCGCCCCGTGGGTCCTGAAGCCAGTTTTCTTACATCTATTCGACCCATAACCTCAACCTCGCTACAAGCCAGAAAAGTCCTAGTGATCATAACTGTTGTGTTTTGCAGGTGTAAGAAGAGAGCTTTGTCAAGATATGGTAACACCAAGTCCATGCAATGCTGAGTGTAAACACAGCCAGACACTTGAGAGAAGCGAGAGAATTAAGCACATGAGTAAAAGTTCTATCACTATGGGGGCACCCCTTCCCAATTGGAAGCCATGAAGGCCCTTGAGAACCAAAGGAAGTAGCTCCCTGACTGCATGAGCGCTTTGAACCGGGATGAAGAGAGGCCGACTCTGTAAAGTTAGCTCAAGGAAATCAAACAGAAAAATCTCTCACTAAATTCACCCTTAATTGAGTCATATATTTTGCCCAGGAGTGCAAAAGGCTAAGTGTGGGGGTTTGATGGGTCATAAAATGCACATCTTAAGTGGACCTAAGAAGGGCACCATTGAACAACTCACGTGCTTAAAAGATGACTGTTAGCTAAGATCCAGATTAATGGCCTAAACTTGAAGTAAAACACAATCTGTGCTTAATCAAGGTTTTTAGCTAACTATCTCTTCATTGCAGGTTCAGCCAAACTCAGCCCGCAGTCAGAAGCCCAGGCCGAGACCCTCTCGGCAAGGCCGAGACTCAACCCATGCAGGGAGCCCAGTCAGGTAAATC
Source organism: Mucuna pruriens (assembly GCA_025330945.1). Classification (NCBI taxonomy): domain Eukaryota; kingdom Viridiplantae; phylum Streptophyta; class Magnoliopsida; order Fabales; family Fabaceae; genus Mucuna; species Mucuna pruriens. Next base: position 1,571,672 of record JAENHJ010000133.1, read on the forward strand.
CAGGTGGCACTCCACGTCAGCAATCAGAACCACCTTGGGTCCAGCTCAGCCTCACGTCACTTCCTGGAGTAGCTTGCAACGCAAGTCACATCAAGGGTAGAATAGGAATTGTACATGTAATTCTGTTAGCATCGTTAGTTGTGTCCACTCTTGTATAAATAGATAGAACTCTGAACGAATAGGGGCTTTTGGCATTCAAACTTTTCCGCGTCCATAATTCGAACTCGTCGTTCTCTTCTCCTCCGCTTACGGTGGTACAGTCTTTGTTAATGGTGTTTCTCTCGATTGAGGAAATGCAGGCTAAGAACCGAGAAGCCGAAGGTTATCAGAGGAGACCGATTGAGCACCAACGCACTCTGGTGGACCTGAACCTCAGCGCCTTAGCTACCGAGGTGAATCATCGCCGTCGTTCATGGCGATCGTCGTGGGAAGATGGAATCATCGAATCCAGGCCCTGTGTTTGTATTTTGCCTTCAATATTATGAGTGTTTTCTGAATTCTGCACTTCATTGCATTCCTGAAATCTAAGTTCAATTACTTTTGTGTTGCGATTGCACTGTAGCGGAATAATGCTAAACTAAGCCGATTGGAACTTGTTTAGCTAATTCAGTAGGTAATCACTTGACGATTGTTGATTGAGAATCTAAAATCAGCTTGAACTTAATCTCTACCAACTGATGAGGTGGCGATTGTGTAAATCCTCGGTATGGTAAGGGACGAACCTTTGGCGATTGCCATAAGAACACTAGAGGCTGATGATGATTGTAATTGGAGTGATTGAACCAGAAAGAACTCGATTATTGGAACTAAACATGAACACAGTAATAGTAATAGCATTAGGAGTAGCGTAATTGTATTTGATTACAGTTAATTTATGTTTTGATTCCAATTGCATTTCAACCCCCTGTTTACTGCTTTCTAAGTCTGAGACAGAGACGGTCCATGTCTGTAGCGTCTGTCTGCACTAAACCGAGACCAAGCCAGATCGTCTCTATTGAGATCGACTCGATTCAGTCTCTGTTAAGAGCAACTCGGCCATTGCCGAGACGAGTCGGTACCCTACATCTCAGATTCTACTTCCGTTTGCTTCACACCAATTCACAACTAAGCACACTGTGTCCTTGAGAAGAATGACCTAGGGTTAGCTATACTATAGTTAGCTTTAGTTATTTGATAAGCGCGTAAAATGACTGAAAAATACGTATCATCACTGCCCCAGCCTCTTTATTCAATCAGTTAGCCTTGGCACTTCCCGTGCTGGTTCTCGTTGGTTCCTATGCTTGATCGTGGCATGTTCTCCTTGGAATCGCGGTGCATTTCACTGGTAGTGGTTAACATGGTGCTTCTTTGTGTTGTGATTGGCAAGGATTTCTGTTTTGGTGGAGATGATGGGTCCCTCGTCTCCTTGATGTGGCCTTGTCAAAGGCATCTCATGCCTCTAGAGGATCGAACGGTTCAAAGCTCCTTAAGTGCGGTGAGGTGGCATCCTCCTCTGAAGTGTCCAATTCTGGTGACCTGGCCGGCTTTGTCAGCATTGAGCTGGGATTCCTAGGCTCGGCTTTGGGTCGGTTTGAGTTACTTGGGCCATACTTGGTGAAGCCATGCTCAAGAGGCTTCTTTCTCGCGGGCCTCTCCCTCTTGAGCCAGGGAGCATGTCTGTTGGGCTGGGCTGACTTTGGACTTTCTTCACCATGGGGCTAAGACTCTCCTGTGTAGGCTGTCTTAGATCCCTCTTTCTACATGTGTTAGATCGAGTCTGATGGTCTCTCCCAGGCGGATCGATTTGGTTCTTCTTGCCTTGTTTGGGCCGCTTGGGCCGGACAGTCTTGGGGTCCTACACTTCTTATTAGGTTTTGTCTACCTAACATTCCTTTACTCTTTCTATGGTTCAGATTTTGTTAATTCCTTGTTTAGCTCGTGTTTCAGAATTTAGGGTTCTTTAACATAGAATTTGGGGATTTTTTATTATACTAGTCATACGATGCATTCTAGTTGAATTTGTGCATTGTTTGAGCTTATATGCTTTTTGACTATGCTTGAGATCTTGGAATTGATTTAGTTTACATCATTTGTGAAGTATGAACATTCTTATCTATATTTGTGAGAAATGCACCATGTGTTTGATGATTTTACTTGAGAAATTGTGCTAGAAATAGTGAAGTTGCCAAAAAAATTTTGGACCAAAAAATTTGTGAAAAAGAGTTCAAGAGAAAAAGAAAAAGAGTATTCAAGTGGATGAAATATTACAGTAAAAATAGAGCATATCCACACAAAAACAAAAGAAAAAGAGTAAAAGAAAGTATTAATTGAAGGTCTAAAGCCAACATTAGTTGCACATAAATTCTAGGAAGATTGTGAACTAGTTTTTATGCATTAATTATGGTACGTTGTTAAATGCCATGAACATTTATGTTTGAAATTAATTCCCCTACATTTAATATTTGTTCTTAGTCATTTTGAGTCTTCTTATATGTCTTCATTAAATTCCTTGAGTTTAGCTTTCTTTTCTTGAGCTTTTCTTGCTTGTCAATTGTTTTCCTTTTATAGTTTTGTCTTTGAGTTTTCTTTCCTTAAATTTCTTAAGAGCCACTTGCAGATGGCTTGTTTGACTTAAGATAGTGATTTCTTGTTCAAGCTTAGAGTAAGAGTTGAGTGGTAAAAGGAAAGAGAGCATATTAAAGAAAAAGCCATAAAAACATGAGTGAAATACTTAGGGAGTGTAGTGCACTAGTTTTGTTTCCTTGGCTATTTTTGTTTTGGTACAGTAGTAAGTATTAGGAGTTTTATGAGGTACATTTTGGAGAGAAAAGTCAGGAAAAAGGATGGAAGGACCTAGTGTTGAGTATGGAAACTTATCCCCTAAATCAAAGTTTATGATGAGCTATATTAGATAACTTTGGGAGAAGTTAGACAAGGTGGGAAAAGGATTACACTCAGTGCAAAGAGACACACAAAGTATCAATGCCAAAGTAGAGGCATTAAGTAGGGAGAAGAATGAGAGGCCTATAGTCTCAATGCATGAGAAAGGGGGAAGATTTGAGGGAGAAAATTATAGTGAGGGAGGTAGGAGCTCATGATCCTCTTTGGGAGAGAGGCGTGAGAGACAAGTGAGAGTGGAAAGAAATGGGAGGGAAGAAAGAAGAGAACGACATGGGAGAAGAGGAGAGGAACCATGGGAGGAAGAGTTAGACATGTCTAAATCAAAATCCCTCCATTTTTGAGAAATTGCAAGCCCGAAATCTATGTAGATTGGTTAAAAGTTGAGCAAAATATGGGTTGTTTTAACCTCCATGGCTGAAAGGTAGTGAGGCTTGTCACCCTTGAGTTTAGTGACTATGCCTTAGTGTGGTGGACACAAGTGTTGGAGGATATAAGGAGTGGAGTTAGAGAACCTTGTTAGAGTTGGAGATATTTGAAATGAATGATGAAGAAAAGATTTGTCCCACCTTTTTACACTGGAGACTTGCACAATAAATTGCATACTATACCAAGGATCTAGGAGTGTAGAAGAGTACCATAAGGGGATGGAAATAGACTTGATGAGGGCTCAATTAGAGAGAGTGAGGAGGCCACAATAGCTTGGTTTCTTCACCATTTAAATTGGGAAATTCAAGATGTTGTGGAGTTGCAACATTAAGGCACTCTAGGAGAGTTGGTCTAGCAAGCCATTAAGGTAGAGATGCAAATTAGGAGGAGAAGTGCATCTAGGAAAACCTATGTAGGGTCTAGCAGTAATGGAAGGAGTAAGGAGAGGGATGAAGATAGGCTTAGGAAGGACAAAGGTCCTAAGAAGAGGAGTGATTCCTTTCGTGGTCTAAAAGAAGAGAAGGAACCTACTACACCTAATGATCCTAGGACAAGCTCTATTAAGTGTTTCAAGTGATTAGGCAAAGGCCACATAGCCTTACAATGTCCTAATAGGAAAGCCATGGTTTTAAGGGACAATGGAGAGGTGGAAACTGAGAATTCTAGTGAGGAACGTTCTTCCTCTAGTAAAATTAAGGCACTTAGTGATGATTCTCATTATGGAGACCTTATCATATTGAGAAGGCTTATAAGCAACTTAGTTGGGGAAGAAAGAAAAAGTTAAAGGGAGACTATTTTTCATTTTAGGTGTTTGGTTCTTGGTAAGTTATGCTCTTTCATTACTGATATGGGAAGTTATATGAATGTGGTTTAGCTTGAGGCTTGATGAGTCATGAACTATGCATTTATCTTGGACCTAAGAAAGATCATTACAAGCACATTTTGCACTTAAGGAATTAATACTGGTAGGGATTCATATTAGGAACTGAAAAATAGAGAAAATACAAAATTGTGCTATTTCAAGGATCTTAGCTGATTTCCTTTTTATATAGGTCCAGCCAAGGCTCTTAGGCCCAACGGAGGACCCAGGCCGACTCCATCTCGACCAGGCCCAATTCCTAGCAACTCACTGGATAGCATCCCAATGAGGAGCAGCCCAGTTGCATCTTCCACATCAGCCATCCAACACAGAGGCTAGCTCAGCACCAGCATGGAAGCCACGTCACTCCTAGAGAGACCAAGTTCTTTCTAGCGCACTTTGCAAGGGAAGATTAGGAAATCTACTTTTGTAATTCTGTTAGGCATCGTTGTTCACGCGATCATGTATAAATAGGAGTAGTCGTGTACAATTTAGGGGTCTTTGAATTCACACTCTACGCATATCCCTTGTATCTATTGCCTTGCTTTCCCATCTTCTCCATCATTGGTGGTGCACGGTTCTGCATTGGTGTTTCTCTCGATCGAGGAAGTGTAGGTCTGAGACTAGGAAGCCGAAGTTTGTCAGAGAGGACTGACTGGGATTTCCAATGCACTCTGGTGAATTTGATCCTCAACGCTGAGGCTACTAGAGGTGAACCACCACCATTAACCATGGCGATCGTCGTGGAAGATGGATCCACCTAAATTCAGACCACTATGTTTGTACTCTGTTTTCTATTAATCAATTTCATTCTGCATTTCTTATCTTTGTTCCTTCCCTCTTTTGTAATTCACAGATTGAATCGCGATTTCATTTAAAACGTGAACAATGTTAAGCTAAGCCGATCGGAACTGGTTTAACTAATTTAGTAGGTAATCACTTAACGAATGTTGATTGAGAACCTAAAATCAGCTTTGTACTTAATCCCTACCAACTGATGAGGTAGCGATCGTGTAATTCCTCGGTATGGAAATGGATGAACCTTTGGCGTTTGTCATAAGAATTCCCAAGGATGATATGGACTGAGAACTGGAGTGAGGAAATTGGACTAGACTTGGACTAATAGAACTGAACATGAACACAATAGTAGAAGTAACACTAGGAGTAGTTTAATGTAATTGCATTTACCTTCGTAGTTTAATTTCTGTCTTTATTTCACTTGTTTCCAATCCCCTTGTTTCCTGCTTTTTAGTCCGAAACAAAGTTAGTCCGACTTTGTTGGGTCTGTCCTCACTCAGCCGAAACCAAGTCGGACAGGTCGCTGTTGAGAGCAACTCAGCCAGTGCCGAGACAAGTCAGTACTTTACACCTCAAGTTTTGCGTCATTTCACTTCGCACTGAATCACAATTGAGCAGACTGTGTCCTTGAGAAAAATCGACCTAGGGTTGACTATACTATAGTTAGCTTTAGTTATTTGATGTCCGTTAAGACGACTAAAAATGAGCTTATCAAGGCTAGTGGAAAAGTTGGCCTTACCTACTTTACCTCACCCTAAACCTTATAAGTTAAAATGGCTTAGTGAAAAGGGAGAGTTAGTAGTGAATAGGAAAGTGTCATTGGCCATTACCCTTGGGAGCTATAAAGATAACATCTTGTATGTTGTAGTGTCTATGGAGGCAACACACATCTTTTTAGTTAGACCATGGCAATTTGATAGGAAAGTGACCTATGATGGGGTCTTAAATAAATTCTCTTTTGTATACTTGGGAGAAAAGGTAATTCCTAAACCTTTATCTCCAAGAGAGATTTGTAAGGATCAAATAAAGATGAGGATAAAAAGAGAGGAAGAAAGAAAAGAAAAAAAGGATAGTCGAAAAGGCTAGAGAAAAGAAATGAGAGAAAAACAAGAATGGTAGAGAAAAGAAAGAGATAAAAGAAAAGAGAAAAGTTGGAGAGAAAAGAAAGAGAGTGGTTAAAAAATAAGAGAATTATGTTCATGGAAAAGAATAATTGTTTACTAACCCTTATGACTTTTACTTGTCGTGTGAACGTTCTCTTTTTGTAGGTATGAAACAAGCTATGGAGGGGATTGGACATGTCATTCATGGAAAGCAAACTTTCAGTCTTCACATTCCAAGACCCATCATGTCTCCTAAAGATACTTATGCACTTGTGCCAAGGAACCCATTGCCTTGTACTAATGGCTTGTTGCCTACAACTTTTATATTTACTTTCATTCTATCTTTAAATAATTTGAACATTATGCTGTTTTGATGCATGCCCAAGGACATTATAAGTTAATTCTAAATGTTTCCTTTACTTTGAATGGACTATCATTTATTTGTATGCATGATTGGTGTAGCTATGAAAGTAATAGGATGTTGTGTGTTCAAGGAAATTCTATACCATGCATTCGGTTAAGGTTGGGAGCCTATGACCGAAATAAACTCCATGTGATTATGGATGAATCCTTTTGTAAAATGCCTAAGAGACATATGCATGAATCTTTGAGTGCAGACATTCATTTTAGAAATTTATTGTGGGTGTTTCAATTCTTGGGAATGTTTGAGAATTTTAAATTATGTGAAGATATTATTGTTGAGAATTCTTTTGAATTATGTAGGAAAAAATATCTTGTTAATATACAACCCTGATAAGCTCGTTTTTAGTCGTCTTAACGCACATCAAATAACTAAAGCTAATTGTAGTATAGTCAACACTAGGTCGAATTTTCTCAAGGACATAGTGTGCTCAATTGTGATTTAGTGTGAAGCGAAATGATGTAGAATCTAAGGTGCATAGTATTGGCTTGTCTCGGCCACTGGCCGAGTTACACTCGGTAGAGACTGAGCTGGTATGGTCTCGGTAGAGATTTATCCGGCTTGGTCTCGGTTGAGTGCAAACAAACGCACAGAGTTAGACTGACTCTGTTTCAATACTTAGAAAGCAATAAATGAGGGGGGAGGGGGTTGAATGCGAATAAAGTAGAAAGTAAACTAAACACATAATGCAATGGAGATATACTAATGCTACTGATATTACTATTATTATTATTATTCTGATATAATTGTGCTCGTGTTGAGTTCTATTAGTCCAAATCCAGTTCAATTTCCCCATTCCAGTTCTTAGTACATATCAGCCGTGGGAATTCTTATGACAATCACCAAAGGTTTGTCCATTGCCATACCGAGGAATTGCGCAATCGCTATCTTATCAGTTGGTAGGGATTAAGTTCAGAGTTAATTTTAGGTTCTCAATTAACAATTATTAGTTGATTACCTATTGAATTAGTTAAACCAATTTCGATCGGCTTAGCTTAACATTGTTCACGTTTTAAATGCAATCGCAATTCAATCCGCGAATGAAAGAAGAGGAAAGGAACAGAAACGAGAAATGCAGAATGAAATTGATTAATAGAAAAGAGAGTACAAACACAATGGTCTGAATTCAGATGGATCCATCTCCCACAACGATCGCCATGGTTGATGGTGGTAGTTCACCTCCAGTAGCCTAAGCATTGAGGATCAAATTCACTAGAGTGCGTTGGAATCCCAATCGGTTCCCTTTGACAGACTTCGGCTTCCTAGTCTCAGACCTACACTTCCTCGATCGAGAGAAACACCAATGCAGCATCGTGCACCACCGTAGATGAAGGGAAATGAGAGGGAGGTAATGAAGATGATGACAATGTGTAGCGTGTGAATTCAAAAGACCCCTAAAATGTACACAACTACTCCTATATATACAAGAGAACGCGAACTACGATGCTTAACAGAATTATAAAAGTGAATTTCCTATTCTACCCTTCCGTAGCTTGTGTCATACGTTTCTCTAGGAGTGACATGGCATCTGGAGCTGAGGTGGCCTCTGAGCTGGATAGCTGACGTGGATAGTGTCATTGGGCCACCCTTATTGGGCTGTACCTATCATGAGTTGTTGGGCTGCAAGGTCTGGCCTGGCCGAGTCGGAGTCGGTCTTAGTTGGGACGACTCTCCTGGCTGATGTGAACTTGGCTCAGTCTTATAAAAGAAGGGAAGAAAACTTTTTATTAGCTAAGACCTTCAATTTAGCACAAATTTATATTTTCTCTATTTTTAGGTTCATAATATGAATCTCAGCTAACAAACAATCCTTAAGCACAAAATAATCTTACAACCACCCTTCTTAAGTCTATAGAAGATGCATAACTTGTGACTCATCAAACTGCCACACTTAACCTTTTGCACTCCTAGGCAAAATCAAAAGGGAATCAACAAGGGAGATTTTTAAGGATAGGAAAGAATTTTCAATTTGGCTTCCTAAAGTTCAGTCGAGACAAAGTCTCACTCCTTCATTCTGAGTTTAAGATACTCAAACAATCTGAAGACTACTTCTCCTGCGCCCCAAGTGAATTCATGTCCTACAAATAGCAAAATGTAGCCCAGAGTGATAAAGCTCTCACTTAAGCAAGTATTCTCTCAGTCTCTCAAGTGTTTGGGTTTATATTTACACTCAACATTGCATGAGACTAGCATTCTTTTATTTTGACAAGGCTCTCCTCCTACACTTGCAAAATCACAAACAGTCATGATCACCAGGACTTTCTTTTTGGCTTGTAGCGAGGTTAGGGACACGGGTAGGATAGAATATGGGAGGTGGTGTTAGAACCCATGGGGAAGAGAGGAGCAATAGGGAGTAAGCTTCATCAGCATGGGGGTAGCCCAGGATGTTGTGATCTCCTTCCTTTATTCTACTCTTGTTTGCTCACTTCTTTCCCTTTTTCTGATCTTTTATTTATTTATTTATTTTTTCTTTCTTTCCTGATATTCATTCAGCCTTGCTGTAATTCTTTGTTTTTCAGCTTTGATTTCTTAGCTGCTTTCCTACTTTTCTCTTTTTCTTTCATTCGTTTGCTTCTTTTTTTTTACGAGCCTTTAGAAGACGCATAACATATTCTACTTCCCGGAATCTCCCCCACACTTTGATGATGACTTACTCCTAAAACAATTCCAAGGCTTCCTCTACTCCCTATGGATGAGGTTAAATTATGGTTTTTCTGGCCTTGACTTGTAATGAGCTATCAGAAAGAATGGTTGAATTGGGCTCAAGGGGGTGAACAAGGGATAGAATTTTTCAGGTAGGCTTTATTTGGCTCGGGTCTTATAAGAAACATGGCCTAGATCATGTCATTCCTGCATGTGTAAACAGCTGTATCTAGAGAGTCAAGGAAAAATGCAAAATACACAATTAATCATGAATGCAAAAATCACACAAGAAAAGAGAGAATGGCAAGATGCAAGCCATTAATATGTATAGAGGCTCAAATTCTCACACAGGTTATTTTGCTCTATCACCGAAGGTTTTCCTTTTCAGTTTTCAGTCAATCATTGCCTAGAAACACAAAAATTTCGCCCCCTTCAGGCTAGAGAAATCTCTTCTTCGGGTTGCAAAATTACTTCCTAGTGTCTTCTTAAACTTCCAAAAGTTGATTCAAAATTCTTTCCAACACACATTTTTTCGACAATCTAATTCTGAAATTCTGCTAGGAGGAAACAAGGTAGCGAACAAAAAGACAAGAAAGAATCATGTCTAGCCGAAGTCAGTTCAGATTCGGCTTCAGTAGTTTTTATTTTAACAGACTGGAAAAGAAGGGAAAATGACTCAAGAGAAAAGACATTAAATTCAAACAGACTAAGGAAACAAAACAAAACAAATAAAATTGAGCCAGAGTGTAGAGTGTGAACAATATCGAAGCAACAGAATTCGGTATGCAGTCTCAGACGGCCACAATAGTGCTCCCCCTACACTTGAATTCTACATTGTCCTTAGTGCCTGATATGATTGAGAGGGGCTGGCAGAATAGGCTTAGGTAGTGCCATCTGGTGGTGCTGGTTCCATCAGTGAGATGATCTCCATGTCACCTGTAATTGGTGTTGGACCTTCATGGAATGGCTTGATTTGATGCCCATTGACCTGGATGGTGCTATTGCTTTTTTCATCTTTTAGTTGCACTGCACCATAGGGAAATATGTTAGTGATAACAAAAGGTCCACCCCATCTAGAGCGAAGCTTACCTGCTATGAGCTTTAGTCGTGAATTGAATAGCAACACTTTCTGGCCGACTTGAAAGTCTTTCCTCAGGATCTGTTGGTCATGGAATTTCTTGACTTTTTGCTTATAGATCCTAGAATTCTCATATGCTTCCAAGTAGAGTTCATCTAACTCTTACAGTTGGAATTTCCTTTGCTCTCCACTTTGGTTATAAGCCAGATTGCTCTACTTGACAGCCCAGTAAGCCTTGTGCTCTAGCTCCACAGGAAGGTGGCAGGTTTTACCGAAGACAATCCGATAGGGAGACATCACTAACGGTGTTCGGTAAGCAGTTATGTATGCCCAAAGAGCGTCTTCAAGGAGTCGGCTCCAGTCTTTCCTACTTGGGTTGGTCATCTTTTGCAGCGTTTTCTTAATTTCCCTATTGAAAACTTCGGCTTGGCCACTTGTCTGGGGATGGTAGTTAGTGGTGATTCTGTGCGTCACCCTATATTTCTGAAGAAGGGAAGCCATGGCTTTATTGTAGAAGTGACTGCCTTGGTCACTTATGAGCGCTTTTGTCACACCAAACCTACAGAAAATGTTGGACTTCAGAAAGTCCACAACAACCTTTGCATCGTTGGTCTTGGTGGCAATGGCTTCTACCCATTTTGATACATAATCGACGGCCAACAGAATATACGAGTAACCATTGGAGACTAGGAATGGCCCCATGAAATCAATACCCCACACATCAAAAACTTCACAAAATAAGTTGGGTTGTTGGGGCATTTCATGCTTTTTGTTCATGGCCACTCCGGCTTTCTGACATTTGTCACAGGTGGAGACGAATTGATAAGCGTCTCTAAAAATAGTGGGCCAATAGAGGCCGTAGTCAAGCACTTTCCTGGCAGTCCGAGTTGATCCATGGTGGCCGCCTCCAGGTGTTGAGTGGCAGAACTGGAGGACCGAATTGATCTCAATGTTAGGAATGCACCTACGAATGACTTTATCATTGCAGAGTCTCCAAAGGTAGGGATCATCCCATATGTAGTATTTGGCATCACTCTGGAGTTTTTCCTTGTATGGACAGGACGCCTCTGGTGGAAACTGAGATGTTGCCATATAATTGCATATGTCGACAAACCATGGTGTTGGCGTTTGGATGTGCAGCAACTGCTCATCCAGGAACTCGTCTCGGATAAGCATTGGTTCGCTTTTTCTTTCAATTCTGCTTAAGTGATCAGCTACAGAATTCTCAGCACCTTTCTTATGTCTGATCTCTATGTTGAATTCTTGAAGGAGAAGCATCCACCAGATTAGTCTTGGTTTGGCATCAGGATTCTTCAACAAGTATCTCAATGCAGCATGGTCAGAGAACACAATTATTCTTGAGCCGAGAAGGTATGCACGAAATTTGTCCAAGGCAAAGACAATTGCCAAAAGTTCCTTCTCAATGGTTATGTAGTTTTGCTGGGCCGAGTTCATGGTACGAGATGCATAGGCAATTACATGCACCGATTGGCCGACTCCAGCTCTTTGGCTGAGGACAGCTCCCAATGCCGAATTGGATGCATCACACATCAGTTCAAATGGCAGGTCCCAGTTTGGTGCTTGCAGAATAAGGGCGGATGTGAGTCAGTTCTTCAGCTCTTGAAATGCTTCAATACAAGGCTAGTCAAATTTGAATTCTACATCCTTCTGTAGCAGCCTGGACAGTGGCAGAGCAAGTTTGCTAAAATTCTTGATGAATCTTCTATAGAAGCCTGCATGTCCTAAGAAAGAGCGAACTTCCCTCACAGAAGTGGGGTTTCGAAGGGAGGATATGATGTCTATCTTTGATTTATCCACCTCAATGTCTCTATTGGAAACCAGATGTCCCAACACAATTCCCTCAATTACCATAAAATGACATTTTTCAAAATTGAGCACAAGGTTTGTGTCAATACATCTCTTCAACACCTTGGATAGATTGCCCAGACATGCTTCAAATGAATCGGCATACACCGTGAAGTCGTCCATGAACACCTCCATGCACTCCTGTAGTAGGTCCAAGAAGATGCTTGTCATGCAGCGCTAGAACGTGCTCGGTGCGTTACACAGGCCAAATGGCATGCACGTATACGCAAAGGTACCAAATGGGCAGGTGAAGGTCGTCTTGTGCTGATCTTCAAGTGCAATATGAATTTGCATGTACCTTGATAAACCATCCAAAAAGTAGTAATGGGATTTCCTTGATAACTTCTCCAGGATTTGATCAATAAAAGGCAAAGGAAAGTAATCCTTGCGAGTTTCCTGGTTTAATCTTCTATAATCAATGCAGACTCGCCAACTATTCTGAATCCACATAGGTACCAACTCGTCTTGTTGGTTTTTCATGACAGTCATCCCAGACATTTTTGGTACAACTTGCACAGGGCTCACCCACTAGCTATCCAAGATGGGGTAGATGATACCTGTAGCAAGAAGTTTCGTGACTTCTTTCTTGACCACGTCCAGGATGGTCGGATTCAGTCTTCTCTGTCGTTGCCTTATGTGCTTGATTTCCTCCTCCATCAATATTCTATGCATGCAGATGGAGGGGTTTATGCCAGGAAGGTATGATAGTTTCCACCCTATTTCCCTCTTATGCTGCCTTAGGACTTCCAGCAACTTGTCTTCTTGCTCCTGGTGGAGATTGTTGGTAATGATAATCGAGAGTTGTTGTTCCTTGTCCAAGTAGGCATACTTTAAGAGATTCGACAATGGTTTCAGTTCCATGGGTGGTGGTGGAAATGAAGATTTTTCAATTGATGATTTCAGATCCGTCTGGCCAACTTTATTTGGACTCGGCACCAGGTGTGCCAACATGATTTCAGCCTTTGGTTGCCTTGGCTGACTCCCCTTGGTGGGCTTAGTACTTGTTGAACTGGAGTCGGCATTAGCTTCTTGAGCAGCTTCAGACTCGGATCCGTCTGGAATAATGAATACCGCTCCAACTTGCTTCTGGTCTTCATTGGCCAAGACGGTCTCAGCAAGTGTGTCGGCCTTGCTGTTTGACTTTTCGGTCGAGTTGACTTTTATCTTTTCCTTGACTTGGCCTTCTCTAGCCGACTTGATTTTGGTGGTAAAAATGGTTGCCAGATGTATTGAGAAGGGACTTTTGGTCTCAGCAACCTCGACTTCTGCACGATTTGTACACTCTGGGTTCTCTAGGTTGCAGACTTGGTCTAACATTTCAGATAGTTCGACTTCAAAATCCAAGTCGGCAATGTCATTATGATTGTCCTCAGAGTTAGGAAGATCTTGTACTTCCTCATGGTTGGCCTTTTCTGTAAAGGACCCTAAGCAGCTGATTAGATCAGTGCTTCCAGCAAAATTCTCAATGTCTTCACTATTGCCGTCTAGTTGAAGGTACTTTTCAACTAATTCATCAATCAGGTCAATGCCAAAGAGAGAATGGTCTTCGGTGAGGTGCTTCATGGCTTCAAAAATATTAAACTGCACCAGCGTGTCGCCAAATTCCATTGAGAGCATCCCAACATGCACATCAATCTTTGTTCTTGCTATCATTAGGAATGGTCTCCCTAGAATTAAGGTGGATTCCTTCCCAGATGTTTCATCCTCCATATCCAGCATGTAGAAATTAGTTGGGAATATTAGCTCATTCACCTGGACAAGAACATCTTCGAGAACTCCCAAGGGTTGGACAATGCTTCTGTTAGCAAGCTGAATGGTCATCCCTATAGGTTCAAGATCGCCAAAATTCAGGGACCTATAGATTGATGCAGGCATGACATTAATTAAAGCTCCCACATCCAGCATGGCATTGGCAAAAGTGCATTCGCCAATGGTGCATGGGACAGAAAAGATTCGAGGATCTCTGCATTTCTTTGGCAAGGCTTATGCACCTGCAATGAATTCTTCATTCCTTGTGAGGGCCGACACCACGCCTCCAACTTCCCTGCTCCCCTTTATCTTTTTCCTTTTGTGTACACACAATTCCTTGATGAATTTTGTGTATTTAGGAACCTGTTTAATCTCATCGAGGAGTGGAATATTGATTTCCACTTTTGGGAACATCTTCAAGAGTTCTTCATCTAACTCTAGCCTTCTTACTAAGATGGTCCGAGTTAGGAATGGTGTTGGGACAGTTTTCTCTGGCTGAGATTGTGAGTCAGCATTTGGCTTAGAGTCGGCTTCAACTGATCTCGACAACTGCTGCAATGTAGGTTGAGGCAGTTCTTTTCCACTTCGGAGGGTGACTACACTAGCATTTCCTCTTGGATTTGGAATGGTTTGAGAGGGGAGGTTGCTGGATCGAACCGACTGTAATTGGCTCACAGTGTTGGCTAACTATCCAATCTGTGTTTTGAGGTCTTGGATGGTGGCGGTCATGTTCTGCTAGAATTGCATATTGTTGGAGCTCACAGATTGCTGGAACTCCAAGTTGCTAGTTGCAAGCTGCTTCATCAGGTCCTCTAGAGATCGAGAGTTGCCTTGAGTAAGCACTCTCTACTGCTATTGTTGTTGTTGGAAAGGTGGTGCTTGATATTGCGGAGTTGGTTGTTTATAACCTACTTGTCTCTTATATGTATTCGGTGTGGACCCGAATTGTTGAGCTGCATAGGACCCCTGATTTGGTCCCGGCCGAAATGGCTGTCTCCCATGCTACTGACTATCAAATGGCCGATTTTGATACGGCTGTTTCCCGTACTGAAATCCACCTATGGCTCCAACATTCTCTGGTTGGTCTGACTCAATTTCCTGAAGAGTGGGGCACATGTCAATGAGGTGCTCCACGGAAGTACATATGCCACATACTTTTGTTACCATGGTTGGTTGGTGTTGTCCAACAGCAAGCTGTCTCACCAATGATGTCAACTCAGTCAGCTAATTCTCCAGTCTTCTGTTGGAAGCTACACCGATTTCATTCACCATCCGAGGTTGACTCGGCCCTCTGATCCCAAACTGCTGTGTATTACTTGCCATATTGGAGATCAAATGCCTTGCTGCTGGTGGTGTTTTATCCATCAAAGCTCCTTCGCTGGCGGCATCAATCATACTTTTATCCATCATTGACAGTACTTCACAGAAATACTGGATCAGCAACTGCTCGCTGATCTGATGGTGTGGACAGGTGGCACAAAGTTTATTGAATCTCTCCTAGTACTCGTGCAGAGTCTCTCTTGTATGCTGCCTTATCCCACAGATGTTCTTCTTGATGGTCGTAGTTCTAGATGCCAGAAAGAACTTCTCCAGGAACATATGTTTCATGTCTCCCCAAGTGTTAAAGAGAACTGGCTGTAGATACAACCAATCCTTTGCTACTCCATCTAGGGAGAATGGAAACGCCTTTATTTTGATGTAATCCTCCGGTATCCCTTGCGGCCTCATTGTAGAGCAAACCACATGGAATTCCTTCAAGTGCTTGTGGGGATCTTCTCCTACAACACCATTAAATTTAGGCAACAGATGTATAAAACTAGATTTTAATTCATATGTTTGAGCTGGCTCCAACTGTGGGTATTGGATGCACCAAGGTTGATACACCACATCTGGTGTAGCCAACTCCTTCAATGTTCTGCCGTTGTTCTCCATCTGTCTTGGCTCTGCAAAAACGTTAGTGATAAGCGGGCTTTTCTGTCATCTTACACGCCTCAATAATTACTAAAGCTAACTATAGTATAGCTAACCTAGGTCAATTCTCTCAAGGATAGTGTGTTCAAATTGGGCTAAGTGTAAAAATAAGAGTGTTGTAAAAACGCTAAGTGTTGTGGAATGCCAACTTAACTTCGACTAGGAAAATGCCGACTTGGCCTTGGCAACGCTAAGGCCGACTCGCTCTTAGCTATTCGGTTTCGACTAATAGGGACCAGGTGTGGTTTCAACCTAAAGTGATTAGACGCGACGGAGTCGGACTGACTCGGTCTCAAACTCTTGGAACCAGTAAATAAGGGGGGTTTTGTGTTGAAGTGCAGAAAATAAACTAAGTGCTAAAAGTAAACTAAACAATGCTAAACTACTCTATACTAACTACTGTATCAATTCGGGACTCAAAACACGACAGTTTACTATTCTTACTTAGAATTGTATTCTGAATCAACCTTAGATTCTTACGACGACCGCCGAATGTTTATCCGTTTCCATACCGAGGATTTACACAACCGCTACCTCATTAGTTGACAGGGAGTATGTACTTGGTTGAGTTTAGGTTCTCTACCTAATCAGATTATTACACTAGTTCCAATCGGCCCTAGTCTAACGTGATCTACCCCTAACAATGTGTCACGGCAAAGTTAAAAGCAGGTTAAAGCATAGGAATTATAATCAAGAGATAGAATTGCAAACCAGTTATGTTATTGAAAACCAAATCGAATACAAAGGTGAGAATTTAGAGTTTCTAAAGAATCCACCTTCCACGACGACCGCCAACGGAAGAACGACAGTGATGCATCAATGGTGGCCAGACGTTGAGGTTTCCGTCCAACAGAGTGCGTCGGCTATACCGGGCGATCACCTCTGAAGGCTTCTAGCTTCCCAAATCCTGGTCATGTACCTCCTCAACCGAGAGAGACACCGTATTGAAGCTTCGTGTACCCCTGTACTAGATTGGAGTGTCTGCGATTGCTGACTGCGCTAGCTCTAAATTCTGCTGAAAGTTCCACACTTGAAGACGTGGCCTGGTGTGCTTATTTATACACAAGCTGGATAAATCTAAATCTAATCTTAATAACAGAAATTTAAATACTAAAGATTCCAATTTGAATTACAGATTACAATGTCCTCAATCTTAGGAGTTTCCCAGTTAGTAGAATCATATCTGCATTACTAGTTACCCGAATTACAGATTCCTTGATCTTAGCAAATCATATCTGCATTATAGATTCCTTGATTTAGCGAATCATATTTGCATCTTAACAAATCATATCTGCATCTTAACAAATCATATCTGCATCTTAACAAATCATATCTGTATCTTAACAAATCATATCTGTATCTTAACAAATCATATCTACACCTTAACAAATCATATCTACATCTTGCCAGGGTGATTTTAGGCAAGATTTTCGTCACTGATGATGGCTTGATCGGGAGTGCTGGTCTGGCTAGGATGTTCTCGGCTTGGGCCGAGATGACTTGGGCCAAGATGACTTGGACCGAGATGACTTGGACCTGCAAAATAAGTCTTAATCTTTTTGTTAGCTAAAAATCTTATTTTAGCACGTACTTGTATTTCTCCTATTTTCAGGCCCATAATTCAAATCTCGGTTAACACAAGACTCTTAATCATTAAATATTCTTAACAACACCCATCTTAAGCCCACATAAAGTGTATAAAATATGACTCATCAGATCCCTACACTTACACTTTTGCACTCTTGGGCAAAATCAGATTCGAGCATTTAAGGAAATTGAAAGAGGAAATATGTTTTTCAAATAAACTCCTCAAGCTTAACAAAACAGCGTAAGCATGCATTCATCCTAGAATCCGGGCATTCAAACGATCTATGAAAGTTACTTTCTCCACATCCAAAAACAAATAAGCAACCTGCAAACATTAAGAGTAACCGAGAAGTGACTAAGCTCTCTCAAGACATATTCTCTCAGTCTCTCAAGTGTTTAGGTTTGTATATACACTCAAACATCCTATGTCAACTAGCACTACCAAGCTTTGACTATCCTCTCCTTTCACACCTTCAAACACACATGCATAACGATCAATAGGACTTTTCGGGCTTGTAACGTGGCCAGAGTAAGGTAGGATTACAAAATGATTAAGTGAGCTTTAATAGCCAGAGGGACAAGAGGGGCAGTGGGGAATGAATATGTAAGCACAAAGATTATCTCCTTTGGACATTACTAGTTTCTTGGAAGCATCTTTGTTCACTGTCCTTCTTTTCCATTTATATTTTTCTTTTTTTTCACTTTTCCTGTCTTGCAGCTTTTGTTGTTGCAATCTTACTTGCAATCTTTTCTTTTTGTTTCCGCTACTTATTCTTCTTTTCTTATCCTTTTTCTTTTCTTTACCTTAACTCTTTCCTATTCTTCCAGTTATACCACTCTCGTAATGCCTCTAGGTGTCACCCCCACACTTATTCAAGATCTATTCCCAAAACAATTCCAAAGCTCCTCCATCCCCTAAGGTTCGGGTTGATTATGGTTTTTCTAGCTTTAGGCTTGTAATGAGCTGTCATATCAAGAAACGGTTATAGGCTCGACGGGGTAACCAAAGGAATTATTCACAAGGTAGGATTTATTTGGCTAAGTAGTTGTAAAGAAAGATGACCTAGATCATATCATTCCTGCATGTGAAGTGAGTTATATCCAGAGAATCAAAGCAAAACCTAGAGTAACCAGCAACATGGATGCAATAATCACACAAGAAATGAAAGAATGGCGAGATACAAATCCATTCATGCAAGGCTCAAAAGTTCTCACACGGTTAATTGCTTTGTCACTAATGGCTCATCTTTTTAGTTTTTCACTTGCTACTGCCTAAAGACGCAAAAATTTCACTCCTTGTCAGGTTTAAAAATCTCTCAACTAGGTTCATGCAATGCTTCATGCTGTTTCACCTTACTCAAGGAAGTTCATTCAAAATTTTTCAAAATAGTTTTCTCAGTAATTGATAATCCGAAATCCGAAATCAGCTAGGAAAATAAAAATGCAAACTAAAATTTGAACAAAATAAGTAGAATCAGAATAAAAAGAAAAGGAACAAAATAGATCAGAATAAAAAGAAAAGGAACAAAATAGATCAGAATAAAAAGAAAAGGAACAAAATAGATCAGAATAAAAAGAAAAGGAACAAAATAACAAAACAAAACCAAACAAACCATCACCCTTCCTATGGAACACTCCCCCACACTTAAATGATGCATTGTCCTCAATGCATAATAGGACTATGGAGGAGGTTTTTATGGTCGTGTTGCTTAGATCATGCCGACCACCATGGCCGGTTCTACTACGGAGATGCTTTCCACTTCGCCGACTGTTGCTGTGGGGCTTTCATGGAAGATTTTGAGCTGCTACCCGTTGACTTGGAAGGTGTTTCTTGTGAGTTCGTCCTGTAATTCTACTGCACAATAGGGCAAAACTTTAGTGATAATGAATGGACCGTCCCACTTGAATAGAGCTTACCGGCGATGAGCCTTAATCTTGATTTGAACAGGAGCACTTTCTGGCCGACGTGGAAATCTTTTCTTAAAATTTCGCGGTCATGGAATTGTTTGACTCGCTACTTGTAAATGCGGGAGTTCTCGTAGGCTTCTAGGCGAAGTTCCTCCAATTCTTGCAGTTGGAGTTTCCTTTCTTCCCTAGCTTGGTCGTAGGCCATGTTGCACTTCTTGACTGCCCAGTAAGCTCGGTGTTCTAGTTCAACAGGTAGGTGACAAGCTTTGCCGAAAACAATCCGGTAGGGAGACACTCCCAACGGAGTTCTGTATGCTGTCCGATGTGCCCAAAGCGCATCCTCAAGGTGGCGGCTCTAATCCTTCTGATTTAGGTTGGTCAGCTTTTGCAAAATCTTCTTGATTTCTCTGTTGAATACTTTAGCTTGGCCGTTTGTTTGGGGTGGTATGCTGTGGCAATCCGATGCACCACCCCATACTTTTCTAATAGGGAGGACATGGCTCGGTTATAGAAGTGACTTCCTTGGTCACTGATCAGAGCTTTTGGCACGCCAAACGTGCAGAAAATGTTAGACTTAAGAAAATTCACAACTACCTTGGCATCATTGGTCTTGGTGGCCATTGCTTCCACCCATATTTTCATGTAGTCCACGGCCAGCAGAATGTGTGAGTATCCATTGGAGACGGGGAACGGTCCCATGAAGTCAATTCCCCAAACGTCGAAAACTTCACAAAATAGGATTGGTTGTTGGGGCATCTCATGTCGGCAACTTATAGTCATTCCTGCTCGTTGGCATTGTTCACAGGTCGATACGAAGTGGTGGGCGTCTTGGAAAATGGTGGGCCAGTAAAACCCACAATCTAGTACCTTTCGGGCTATCTGAGTTGATCCATGATGGCCGCCTCCAGCTACTGCATGACAAAAGTGGAGGACTGAGTTGATCTCGGAGTCTGGAATGCACCTGCGAATGACATGGTCGCTGCCACGCTTTCAAAGATACGGGTCATCCCATATATAATACTTGGCATCACTTTTAATTTTCTCTTTATACAATCGGGATGCCTCTGGTGGAAACTGGGATGCAACGATAAAATTGCATATGTCAATGAACCATGGTGTAGATGTGTCCATGCGCAGTAGTTGTTCATCCGGAAAGTCGTCTCGGATTGGCATTGGGTCAGGTTCACGTTCAATCCGACTAAGGTGATCGGCTATTGCATTGTCGGCACCCTTCTTGTCTCTGATTTTTAGGTCAAATTCATAGAAGAGAAGCATCCACTGAATGAGTCATGGCTTGGCATTTGGCTTCTTCAGTAGGTATTTCAAGACTGCATGATCAGAGAATACGATGACTCTAGAGCCAAGCAGATATGAGCAAAATTTGTCCAAGGCGAATACTATTGTCAGTAGCTCTTTCTCTGTGGTCGTATAGTTTATTTGGGCCTGGTCCATGATTTGAGATGCATAGGCGATTACGTGTGTCGGCCTGCCGACTCTATCTCGTTGGCCGAGAACGGATCCAAGGGCCGAGTTGGATGCGTCGCACATCAGCTCGAACTGGAGCTCCCAGTTAGGTGCTTAGAGGATTGGTGTGGATGTCAATCTGGTCTTCAACTCCTCAAAGGCTTGTATGCATTCTTTGTTGAAGACAAACTCCACATCCTTTTGCAGTAGTTTGGACAGTGGTAAGGCGGTCTTGTTGAAGTTCTTGATGAAATGCCTATAAAACCTTGCATGTCCTAAAAATGAATGAACCTCCTGCACAAAAGCGGGGTTAGGGAGAGATGTAATGATGTCAATCTTAGCTTTGTCAACCTCGATCCCTCGACTTGATATTAGGTGGCCGAGCACAATCCCCTCTGCTACCATGAAGTGGCATTTTTCAAAGTTCAACACCAGGTCAGTTTTTATGCATCGCTTCAGCACTCGGGCTAGATTTCCCAAGCATGCATCGAAAGTGTCTACATACACTGTGAAATCGTCCATGAACACCTCCATGCAATCCTCTAGTAAATCTGAAAAGATGCTCAGCATGCATCTCTGGAACATGCTTGGAGCATTGCATAGTCCAAATGGCATCCTAGTGTAAGCAAACGTGCCGAAAGGACAGGTGAAGGTTGTCTTGTGTTGATCTTCAGGTGCGATGTGTATCTGCATGTATCCAGAATATCCGTCTAGGAAGTAGTAATGGGACTTCCAGCCAGCTTCTCCAAAACTTGGTCTAAGAATGGCAAAGGGAAATGGTCTTTGCGGGTTGCTTGGTTCAGCTTCCTATAGTCAATGCACACTCGCCAACTATTCAGAACCCGTGTTGGTACTAGTTCATCATGCTGGTTCTTCATCACGGTCATACCAGATTTCTTAGGTACTACCTGCACTAGACTGACCCAGCTACTATCTAAAATTGGATAAATGATTCCAGCAGCAAGTAGCTTGGACACTTCTTTCTTTACCACATCCACGATGGTTGGGTTCAATCTCCTTTGTTGCTGCCTTACGGGGCGTGCTTCTTCCTCCATCAAGATTCTGTGCATGCAGATGGAGGGATTTATTCCTAGGAGGTCAGATAATTTCCACCCTATGGCCTTCTTGTATTGCTTGAGGACTTGTAACAATTTCTCCTCCTGTTCCTGGTGAAGGTTGCTGGCAATTACGACCGGGAATTGTTGTTCATCACCTAGGTAGGCGTACTTTAGATGATTCAGAATTGGCTTCAACTCAGTGGGTGGTTCTGGTGGCGAGACCTCTCTTATTGGTCTGAAAATTGTTTAGCCGACTTGGTTGGAGTCAGGTAGCTGGGTTCCCGACATGATTTCGGCCTCTGATTGCTCCTTATCCTGATTGGCCGACTCTGTTTTGGCTTTGATTTTGGCTTGCTTCCCGTCCTCTTTGGACGCATTGGTGTCGGCTTCCGTGACCGACGTGCTTTCGGTCTCTGTCCAGTGTCGGCTTATGTTGGCTGACTCGTTCTCAATAGAAGTGTCTGCTTGCATGTATTCTTTGACAAGTTCATCGATCAAGTCAATGCCAAAGAGTGAGGTGTCCTCCACAGGGTGTTTCATGGCTTCGAAAATGTTGAACTGCACTAGAGTGTCACCAAACTCCATTGAGAGTGCCCCGGCATGCACATCAATCTTGGTCTTGGCAGTCATTAGGAATGGTTGTCCTAGGATCAAGGTAGATCCCTTCCTTGGTGTCTCGTCCTCCATATCCAACACGTAGAAGTCAGCTGGTAAAATTAATTCATCCACTTGGACTAAGACATCTTCAAGAATGCCTAAGGGCTGGACGACGCTTCTGTTTGCCAACTGTATGGTCATCCTGGTGGGTTCCAGATCTCCACAATTCAAGGACTTGTAAATTGACGTCGGCATGACATTTATTGAAGCTCCTAAGTCCAACATGGCATCGGCAAAGGTATAGTCGCCAATGGTGCATGGGACCGAAAAGATTCCAGGGTCTCGACATTTCTTTGGCAAGGTTTGTCTCGTGCTTGCACTGAGGTCATCATTTCTGGTTAGTGCCAACACTATCCCTCCTAGTTCCACTCCTCCTTTCATCTTCTTCCTCTTGTGCACACACAACTCCTTAAGGAATTTTGCGTACTTAGGAATTTCCTTTATGGCATCCAAGAGAGGAATATTGATCTCTGCCTTCCGGAACATCTTCAATAGCTCTTCATCAGATTCAGGCTTCCTTGCTGAGAGTGTCCTACTTGGAAAAGGGGCTGGTACTGGACTAGCCTGCCGGATGCTGGTGGATCTCGGTTTTTGGTGCGGTGCTGCTTGTAATTCCTTACCACTTCTCAATGATACTACACTTGCATTCCCTCTTGGATTTGGAATTGTTTGTGAGGGGAGATTCCCGGATCTGGCCGACTGTAACTGACTTACTGAGTTGGCTAGTTGGCCCACTTGCATCTTGAGATCTTGGATAGTAGCGTTCATATTTTGCTGGAATTGCAAAGTACTAGAACTCATGGTCTGTTCGAACTCCAGGTTGCTTGCCGCTATCTACTTCACCAAATCCTCCAAGGAAGATGAATTACTTGGTGGTGGTGTCTTTTGCTGTTTCTGTTGGAACGGGGGCATCTGGTGTCTCGGATTCGACTATTGATAGCAGCCTTGACTCTGTGGCATGCTCCGATTTGAACTGAATCCTTGAGCTACATACGGTCCTTGGTATGGTGGTCGTCTGTATTGTTGGCCTTCAAATAGCCGGGTTGCATACGGCTGCTTCCTGTACCGGTAGTCACCTATTGCTCCAACACTTTCGGGATGATCCGGCTTAGTTTCTTGCAATGTGGGGCACATGTCAGTAGGGTGCTCCACTGAAGTACATATACCACATGCTTTTATTGCTATGATGGGTTGGTGTTGGCCGATGGCAAGTTGTCTCACCAATGATGTCAACTTGGTCAACTGATTTTCCAGTCTCAAATTGTCAATGGTACTGATTTCATTCACCATTCTGGGTGTTATGGTTCCTCTGGTCTCAAACTGTTGTGTGTTGCTGGCCATGTTCGAGATCAAATGTCGTGCTGCTATCGGCGTCTTATCCATCAATGCTCCTCCACTTGCAGCGTCGATCATACTTCGGTCCATCATCATCAATCCTTCATAGAAATATTGAATCAGTAACTGCTCACTGATCTGGTGATGTGGACATGTGGCACAAAGCTTGTTGAACCTCTCCCAGTATTCATGCAGCGTCTCGCCAGAGTGTTGCTTGATCCCACAAATCTCTTTCCTTATGGTCGCTATTCTGGATGCTGGAAAGAATTTCTCCAAGAACATGCGCTTCATATCCCCCCAAGTATTGAAGAGAACCGGCTGCAGATACAACCAATCTTTTGCAGCTCCATCTAGGGAGAATGGGAACGCTTTCATTTTAACATGGTCTTCCGATATCCCCTACGGCCTCATCATGAACAAACCACGTGGAATTCCTTTAAGTGCTTGTGAGGATCTTCACCTGCAAGACCATGAAACTTAGGTAACAGATGAATCAGACTGGACTTTAATTCATAACTTTGAGCTGGCTCCAGTGGTGGGCATTGAATGCACACGACGTTTGGCGTGGCCAACTCCTTCAAAGTTCTATCATTATTCTCCATTGTTCTTGCCTCTTGGTGCTCAAAGGAAATAGATTCATCAGTAGTAAAATTACTATTCTCAGAATTCCAAATAGAATTAGAACTACTGCTATCAAGTGTTATAGTATGCCTAGCTTTCCTTAAACGATGCAAAGTTCTTTCTATCTTAGGATCAAAAGGATGCAATGGTTCAAAACTACTTCTAGTCATACATCATTAGTTTATGCAAGAAAAATAAGGTGCAAAACAAAATGCAGAAAAATAAAATGTAGCAAAGATAAGGTGCAGTAAAAGAATAGACTCGGTATACCTAGACAACTTAGACAAAAGACAAACCTTATAATTCAAAAACAAACGCAGCATTCCATAGACTCGGGATTTGGCTTAACTCAGTTTTGGCACACAAAGACACAAAAGAACTTGTGTCCCCGACAACGGTGCCAATTTGATAAGCGGGCTTCTCTGGTGTCTTACACGCTTCAATAGTTACTAAAGCTAACTATAGTATAGCTAACCTAGGTCGATTCTCTCAAGGACACACTGTGTTCAAATCGTGCTGTGCAAAAATAAAAGTGTTGCAAAAACGCTAAGTGTTGTGTAATGCCGACTTGACTTCGACTAGGAAAATGCCGACTTGGCCTCGGCAACGCTAAGGCCGACTCATTCTCGGCTATCCGGTTTCGGCTAACAGGGACCCGGTGTGGTTTCAGCCAAAAGTTATTAGACGCGACGGAGTCGGACTGACTCGGTCTCGGACTCTAGGAAGTAGTAAATAAGGGGGGTTTTGTGTTTAAGTGTAGAAAATAAACTAAGTGCTGAAAGTAATCTAAACTATGCTAAAATTACTCTATTCTAACTACTATATCAATTCGGGACTCAAAACACGACAGTTTACTATTCTTACTTAGAATTGTACTCCGAATCAACCTTAGATTCTTATGACGATTGCCGAACGTTTGTCCGTTGCCATACCGAGGATTTACACAACCGCTACCTCATCAGTTGGCAGGGAGTATGTACTTGGTTGAGTTTAGGTTCTCTACCTAATCAGATTATTACACTAGTTCCGACCGGCCCTAGTCTAACGTGATCTACCCCTAACAATGTATCACGACAAAGTTAAAAGCAGATTAAAGCATAGGAATTATAATCAAGAGATAGAATTGCAAACCAGTTATGTTATTGAAAACCAAATCGAATACAAAGGTGAGAATTTAGAGTTTCTAGAGAATCCGCATTCCACGAAGATCGCCAATGGAAGAATGATGATGAGCGTTTTTACAGTCGTTTTACGCGCTTATCAAATAACTAAAGCTAACTATAGTATGGCTAACCCTAGGTCATTCTTCTCAAGGACACAGTGTGCTCAGTTGTGAATTGGTGTGAAGCAAACGGAAGTAGAATCTGAGATGTAGAGTACCGACTCGTCTCGGCAATGGCCGAGTTGCTCTTAACAGAGACTGAATCGAGTCGATCTCAATAGAGACGATCTGGCTTGGTCTCGGTTTAGTGCAGACAGACGCTACAGAGATGGACTGTCTCTGTCTCAGACTTAGAAAGCAGTAAACAGGGGGGTTGAAATGCAATTGGAATCAAAACAGAAATTAACTGTAATCAAATACAATTACGCTACTCCTAATGCTATTACTATTACTGTGTTCATGTTTAGTTCCAATAATCGAGTTCTTTCTGGTTCAATCACTCCAATTACAGTCATCATCAGCCTCCAGTGTTCTTATGGCAATCGCCAAAGGTTCGTCCCTTACCATACCGAGGATTTACACAATCGCCACCTCATCAGTTGGCAGAGATTAAGTTCAAGCTGATTTTAGATTCTCAATCAACAATCGTCAAGTGATTACCTACTGAATTAGCTAAACCAGTTCCAATCGGCTTAGTTTAGCATTATTCCGTTACCAAGCGCAATCGCAACACAGTAATTGAACTTAGATTTCAGGAATGCAATGAAGTGCAGAATTCAAAAAACACTCATAATATTGAAGGCAAAATACAAACACAGGGCCTGGATTCGATGATTCCATCTTCCACGACGATCGCCATGAACGACGGCGATGATTCACCTCAGCTAGCTAAGACGCTGAGGTTTAGGTCCACCAGAGTGCGTTGGTGCTCCAATCGGTCTCCTCTGATAACCTTCGGCTTCTCAGTTCTTAGCCTGCATTTCCTCAATCGAGAGAAACGCCATTAACAGCATTGTGTACCACCGTAAGCGGAGGAGAAGAGAACGACAGAGTTCGGAATTATGGACGCGGAAAAGTTTGAATGCCAAAAGCCCCTATTCGTTCAGAGTTCTATCTATTTATACAAGAGTGGACACAACTAACGATGCTAACAGAATTACATGTACAATTCCTATTCTACCCTTGATGTGACTTGCGTTGCAAGCTACCTGTGAAGTGATGAGGTGAGGTGGACCCAAGGTGGTTTTGATTGCTGACGTGGAGTCCCACCTGGATTTACCTGACTGGGCTCCCTGCATGGGTTGAGTCTCGGCCTTGCCGAGAGGGTCTCGGCCTGGGCTTCTGATGGCGGGCTGAGTTTGGCTGAACCTGCAATGAAGAGATAGTTAGCTAAAAACCTTGATTAAGCACAGATTGTGTTTTACTTCAAGTTTAGGCCATTAATCTGGATCTTAGCTAACAGTCATCTTTTAAGATCGTGAGTTGTTCAATGGTGCCCTTCTTAGGTCCACTTAAGATGTGCATTTTATGACCCATCAAACCCCCACACTTAGCCTTTTGCACTCCTGGGCAAAATATATGACTCAATTAAGGGTGAATTTAGTGAGAGATTTTTCTGTTTGATTTCCTTGAGCTGACTTTACAAAGTCGGCCTCTCTTCATCCCGGTTCAAAGCGCTCATGCAGTCGGGGAGCTACTTCCTTTGGTTCTCAAGGGCCTTCATGGTTTCCAATTGTGAAGGGGTGCCCCCAAAGTGATAGAGCTTTTACTCATGTGCTTAATTCTCTCGCTTCTCTCAAGTGTCTGGCTGTGTTTACACTCAGCATTGCATGGACTTGGTGTTACCATATCTTGACAAAGCTCTCTTCTTACACCTGCAAAACACAACAGTTATGATCACTAGGACTTTTCTGGCTTGTAGCAAGGTTGAGGTTATGGGTCGAATAGATGTAAGAAAACTGGCTTCAGGACCCACGGGGCGGAGAGGAGCAATGGGGAGTGAGTGTAACCAGTATGAGGGCGGTCCCGGTTGTTGTGGTCTCCTTTGATCTTTATTTACTCGCCGTTTTTCATTCTTTCTTTCTTTTACTCATGCAGCTTGCTGATCTTGTTTATTTCAGCTCATTTATTCTAGCTGCCTGTTTTCTGTTTTTATGTACTTTCTTTTCTTTTCTTTCACTCCATTTTCTTCTCTCTTTCTTTTCTTCTTCTGAACCTTCAGCTGCTTTTTGATCGACTTCAGCTCCCTAGACTTCCTATACTTGATTCTAACTCACTCCCAAGACGATTCCACGGCTCCTCGGCTTCTCGAGGGTGAGGTAAGAATGGTTTTTCTGGTCTCGGCTTGTGGGGAGCTGCAAGAAAAGTGGTCAATTTAGGCTCAAAGGGGGGTGACAAGGGTCAGCTTGTTTTTGGACAGCTTATTTGGCTCTGGGCTCATAAGAAATATGGCCTTTATCATTTCATTCCTGCATGTGTAAAACAGTTGTATCCAGAGAGTTAAGGCAAAATTCAGCACACACAATTAACATGCTTGCAAAAATCACTCCGAAAGAAGGGAGATGGCAAAGTGTAAGCCGTCTCTGTTGCAAGGCTCAAATTCTCACGCTGGCTGATTCTGTTCCCTCACTCTGAAGATTCCCTCTTCCCATTTTCACCATTTAGCACTTGGGACCCAGAGGTTTGGTTCCCTTCAGGCAGAGCAGCTTTTGCTCGGGAATGGAGAGATTCCTTCTACTGGCTCGTCAGGCTCTCGGACTCAGCAAGGAATTTCCTCTCTTCTTTTGGACACGTAACTCTGCTAGGATGAGGTCATTCCGGCTGTGGCAGACTCGGCAGTGGGACTCTTTTATTAAACACAAACTTAAGCAGAAAAAATACTAATGAGACTTAAAATGGTATGTCAGATATGTAAGAAACGAAATGGAAAAGTTAGAGAAGAGAAGGGCAGATATGACAAAGGACAGAACCCAAATGGACAGAGCCCCCCCCCCACACTTAGTTTCGGCATTGTCCTCAATGTGAAAAGGTTGGGGTTGGCCGAGTCGGCCTAGGCACTGCCATCTGGTGGAGTCGGCTTCGTCAAGGAGATGCTCTCTGTATTTTCTCCTGTTGGTGCTGGACCTTCGAGGAAAGGTTTGACTTGGTGCCCGTTGACTTGAAAGGTGCGGTTGGTCTGTTCTTCTCTTAGCTGCACTGCACCATGGGGAAATATGTCAGTAATGACAAAAGGTCCATCCCATCTGGAGCGAAGCTTTCCTGCTATGAGCTTTAATCTGGAGTTGAATAGCAACACTTTTTGGCCAATCTGGAGATCTTTCCTCAGGATATTTTGGTCGTGGAAATTTTTTACTTTCTGCTTGTAGATCCTGGCGTTTTCATAGGCTTCCATGCGAAGTTCATCTAATTCTTGAAGTTGGAACTTCCTATGCTCTCCTGCTTGGTCATAAGCCATGTTACATTGCTTAACTGCCCAGTAAGCTTTATGCTCGAGCTCCACAGGAAGGTGACAGGCTTTCCCGAACACAATTCGATAGGGAGACATCCCTAGCGGTGTTCGATATGCAGTCCTGTGAGCCCATAGAGCATCCTCAAGGAGTCTACTCCAGTCCTTCCTGCTGGGATTTGTCATCTTTTGCAGAGTATGCTTAATTTCCCTGTTAAACACTTCAGCTTGCCCATTTGTCTAGGGGTGATATGCTGTGGCTATCCTGTGTGCGACCCCATATTTTTGAAGAAGGGAGGTCATGGCTCTGTTGCAGAAGTGACTCCCTTGGTCACTAATGAGCGCTTTTGGGACACCGAACCTGCAGAAAATATTGGACTTAAGAAAGTCCACTACTGCCTTGGCATCATTGGTTCTGGTGGGAATGGCTTCTACCCATCTTGATACATAATCGACGGCAAGCAGGATGTATGAATAGCCATTGGAGATTGGGAATGGCCCCATAAAATCGATACCCCAGACGTCAAAGACTTCACAAAACAGGATGGGGTGCTGGGGCATTTCATGTCTTTGGTTCAAGGCCATTCCTGCTTTCTGACATCTGTCGCAGGAGGAGACGAACTGATGAGCGTCTCTGAAAATAGAAGGCCAATAAAGGCCACAGTCAAGCACTTTCCTGGCAGTCCGAGATGAGCCGTAATGGCCTCCTCCAGGGGCCGAATGGCAGAAGTGGAGGACCGAATTGATTTCGGCATCAGGAATGCACCTACGAATGATCTTATCACTGCATAATCTCCATACATAGGGGTCATCCCATACGTAGTACTTAGCATCACTTCTGATCTTCTCTTTGTAAGTTCGGGATGCCTCAGGTGGAAATTGAGATGTTGCCACGAAATTACAAATATCTGCAAACCATGGTGTGGCCGTCTTGAGGTGCAGGAGTTTCTCGTCAGGGAACTCGTCTCGGATAGGCAATTGTTCGCTTTCTCTTTCAATCCTGCTGAGGTGGTCCGCTACAGAATTCTCAGCACCTTTCTTATCTCTGATATCCAGGTCGAATTCTTGGAGAAGAAGCATCCACCGGATCAGTCTCGGCTTGGCGTCCGGCTTCTTCAGCAAGTACTTGAGAGCCGAGTGATCAGAGAACACGACTATCTTAGAACCGAGAAGGTAGGAGCAAAATTTATCCAAGGCAAACACAATTGCCAGAAGTTCCTTCTCAGTTGTTGTGTAATTTTGCTGGGCCGAGTCCATGGTTCTAGACGCATACGCAATAACGTGGACTGGTTGGCCGACTCGCGCTCTCTGGCCGAGAACAGCTCCTAGTGCCGAATTGGATGCGTCGCACATGAGCTCAAATGGCAGGTCCCAGTCTGGTGCTTGCAGGATAGGTGCAGATGTGAGTTTATTCTTCAGCTCCTGAAATGCCTCAATGCAGGGCTGGTCAAAGTTGAAATCTGCATCCTTCTGTAACAGCTTGGACAATGGCAGGGTCAATTTGCTGAAGTCCTTGATGAATCGTCTGTAAAAACCTGCATGTCCCAAAAATGAGCGAACTTCCCGCACAGAAGCGGGGTTTGGAAGGGAAGTGATTATGTCTATTTTCGCCTTGTCCACTTCGATGCCTCTGTTGGAGACCAGGTGTCCCAACACTATTCCCTCGGTCACCATGAAATGGCATTTTTCGAAGTTGAGAACCAGGTTCGTGTCCATGCATCTCTTCAACACCTTGGACAGGTTGTTCAGGCATGCGTCGAATGATTCTGCATACACCGTGAAGTCATCCATAAACACCTCCATGCAATCCTATAGCAAATCCGAGAAGATGCTCATCATGCAACGTTGAAATGTACTCGGCGCATTGCACAGGCCGAATGGCATGCGGGTGTACGCAAAAGTGCCAAACGGGCATGTGAAAGTGGTCTTATGTTGATCCTCCGGTGCTATGTGTATTTGCATGTATCCTGAGAATCCATCCAGAAAACAGTAATGGGATTTCCCTGCTATTTTCTCTAACATTTGGTCAATAAAAGGCAAAGGAAAGTGATCCTTGCGGGTTGCCTGATTGAGTCTTCTGTAATCTATACACACCCGCCAGCTGTTCTGAATCCGTGTAGGTACCAACTCATCTTGTTGGTTTTTCATGACGGTTATTCCAGATTTCTTTGGTACTACCTGCACAGGGCTCACCCATTGGCTGTCTGAGATGGGGTAGATAATGCCTGCAGCAAGCAGCTTCGTGACTTCTTTCTTGACCACATCTAGAATGGTAGGATTCAGCCTTCATTGCTGTTGACTTATGGGCTTAATGTCCTCCTCCATTAATATTCTGTGCATGCATATGGAGGGGTTAATACCTGGAAGGTCAGAAAGTTTCCACCCAATTGCCTTTTTGTGTTGCCTAAGGACTTCCAGCAGCTTGTCTTCTTGCTCCAAGAGGAGGTTGCTTGCAATGATGACCGGGAGCTGCTATTCACTGTCCAAAAAGGCATATTTGAGGTGGCTAGGCAATGGTTTCAGCTCTGTTGGTGGAGATGGAACTGGAGATTCCTGAGTTACGGCTCTCGGATCCGTCTGGCCGGCTTGTTCTAGACTCGGCATTAGGACTGCCTTCATGGCCTCTGCCTTGTACTGCTTCGGCCGACTCGGATTGAGGTCGGCTTCGGTTCCCTTTGTGGCTTCGATCTCGGATCCGGGTGGAGTAATGAGCTTCTTGGCTCGAGTCTGGTCCTTACTAGCCGAGATGGTTTCGGCTAGTGTGTCGGCTTGTGTGTTTGACTCGTCGGCCGAGTTGACTTTTGAACTTGCATTGACTCGGCCTTCTTTGGCCGACTTCACTTCGGCCGTGAATATTGTTGCCAATTGTGCAGGTAGAGGCTTCGTAGTCTCGGCAACTTTTACCGCACTATTCTCACTCTCTCGAGGGGTCGAGGGGTAGCAGACTTGGTTTATTAACCTGGTTAGTTCTTTTCAAATGCCAAGTTGCTGACGTCACTGTGATCATCCTCAGAGTCTGGGGACTTTAGTGCTCCATTATGGTTGGCCTTGGAGCAGCTACTGGCTTCGGCAGTTCTAGCAAGATCTTCCATTCCCTCACTGCAACTGTCTAGTTGGAAGTATTCCTCCACCAACTGTTCCATTATGTCTATGCCAAAGAGAGAGTGATCTTCGGTGGGGTGCTTCATGGCTTCAAAAATGTTGAACTGCACCAATGTGTCACCGAATTCCATAGAGAGTGTTCCGGCATGTATGTCGATCTTCGTCCCTTGCCGTCATTAGAAATGGTCTCCCAAAGTATCAATGTTGATCCTTTCCGGATGCTTCGTCCTCCATGTCCAGCACATAAAAAATCATTTGGAAATATTAGTTCATTCACTGGGACGAGGACACCTTCGAGAACTCCCAGGGGTTGCACGATGCTTCTATTAGCAAGCTGTATGGTCATCCCTGTAGGTTCCAGATCTCCGAAATTGAGGGACCTATACGTTGATGCGGGCATGACATTGATTGACGCTCCCAGGTCCAGCATAGCATCAGCAAATGTGCAATCACCGATAGTGCATGGGACCGAGAAGATACCGGGGTCTCAGCACTTCTTTGGTAAGACCTCTGAAATCCCTGTAGTGGGATGGCTCCTAGTTAAGCTTGAGACCACACCTCCAAGTTCTCGATTCCCCTTCATCTTTCTTCTTTTGTGTACGCATAATTCCTTGAGGAATTTTTTGCGTTTCGAATTTGCTTGATCGCATCGAGAAGTGGAATGTTGATTTCCACCTTCAGGAACATCTTCAGCAGCTCGTCATCAGAATCTGGTTTTCGTGCCGAGACGGTCCGGGATGGAAACGGCAATGGGACAGTTGTCTGTGGTTGAGACGGTGAGTCGGCCATTGCTTCAGAGTCGGCTTCAGTTGGCTGCAGTACCTGATGCTGTGCAGGCTGAGATAATTCTTTGCCGCTTTTGAGTATTACTGCATTGGCGTTCCCTCTCGGATTCGGAATGGGTTGGGAGGGAAGGCTGCTTGAGCCGGCTGATTGTAGTTCACTCACAGTATTTGCCAGCTGTCCTATTTGCATCTTGAGATCTTGGATGGTGGCAGTCATATTCTGTTGGAATTGTAGGTTCTTTGGAACTTCTTGATTTGTTGGAATTCTAAATTGCTTGTTGCCAGCTGCTTCATTAAATCTTCTAATGATGGAGAGTTGTTTTGGGTAGGAGTTCTCTGTTGCTGTGGTGGGAAGGATGGTGTTGGGTATTGCGGACTCGGCTGTTGGTAACCAGATACTCCATAGGGTGCATTCGGCATGGATCCGGCTCTTTGAGCTGCATATGGTCCTTGTTGTGGGCTGGGCCGAAATGGTTGTTTCCCATATGGTTGATTATCGAACTGCCGGTTCTGGTATGGCTGCTAAAATGCTTTGGAATCCTCCTACGGTTCCAACACTTTCTGTTTGGCCAGACTCGGTTTCTTGGAGAGTGGGGCATAGGTCAGTTGGATGCTCCATTGAAGTACATATGCCACAGACCTTTGCTGCCATGGTTGGGTAATGTTGACCAACAGCCAGTTGTCTCACCAGAGATGTCAATTCGGTTAGCTGGTTCTCCATCCTTTGGTTGGAGGCTGCACCGATTTCGTTCACTGGCCGAGATGGATTCGGCCCTCTGATCCCAAATTGTTGAGTGTTGCTCGCCATGTTCGAGATCAGATGCCTTGCTGCTACTGGTGTTTTGTCCATTAATGCTCCTCCACTGGCGGCATCAATCATGCTTCTGTCCATCATTGATAGTCCTTCGTAAAAGTACTGGATCAGCAACTGTTCGCTGATCTGATGATGGGGACAGGTGGCACAAAGCTTGTTGAAGCGCTCCCAATATTCGTGCAGAGTCTCTCCTGTATGCTGCCTTATCCCACATATTTCCTTCCTGATGGTCGCGGTCCTAGAAGCTGGAAAGAATTTTTCTAGGAAGGTCCGTTTCATATCTCCCTAGGTGTTGAAGAGTGCTGGCTGCAGATATAACCAGTCCTTTGCAGCTCCATCCAGGGAGAATGGAAATGCCTTCATCTTGATGTAATCTTCTGGGATTCCCTGCGGCCTCATCGTGGAACAAACCACGTGGAATTCTTTGAGATGCTTGTGGGGGTCTTCTCCTGCAAGACCATGAAATTTAGGCAACAAGTGTATCAAACCAGACTTCAATTCATATGTCTGAGCCAGCTCCAGTTGTGGATATTGGATACACCATGGTTGGTACACCACATCTGGAGTAGCCAGCTCTTTCAACGTCCTGTCTTGGTGTTCCATCTGCCCTGGCTCTGTGAATTTGTTAGTACTAGTAATAAAATGGTCAGTACAAAACTGGTAAGAGTTAATGGCAGAATTCACACCACTACTGATATTTACTGTGGTATTTCTAATTTTTCGCAATCTACGTAAAGTTAGTTCTATTTCTGGATCAAAAGTATACAGTGGATCAGTGCTACTCCTAGTCATGCATCATGCGAGATTTAAAGTAACTAAAACAACAATTAATTCTACTGAAACAGAATGTGGTTGCTATGTAATGCTGAATGTAATGCTGAATTATGTACTGCAAAATTAAATGTAATGCAGAGTTAGAAAATTTAATGTATGCAGTGCAGAATTGAGAATTTATTCTATATCTATAAGTATATATTTGTTTTTGTTTTATCAGTGAATTCACGTAGAGATTTATTGACAAATTCAAACTCAAAAACTCCAAACGAAACTTCTTACAACTCGGATTCGACTCGGTTTACTTGGCACACTGAAACACAAAAGAACTTGTATCCCCGGCAACGGCACCAATTTGATGATGAGCGTTTTTACAGTCGTTTTACGCGCTTATCAAATAACTAAAGCTAACTATAGTATAGCTAACCCTAGGTCATTCTTCTCAAGGACACAGTGTGCTCAGTTGTGAATTGGTGTGAAGCAAACGGAAGTAGAATCTGAGATGTAGAGTACCGACTCGTCTCGGCAATGGCCGAGTTGCTCTTAACAGAGACTGAATCGAGTCGATCTCAATAGAGACGATCTGGCTTGGTCTCGGTTTAGTGCATGACAGGCCGCTGCGAGATGGACTATCTTTGTCTTAGACTTAGAAAGCGATAAGAAAGGGGGGTTGAAATGCAATTGGAATCAAAACAGAAATTAAGCTGTAATCAAATACAATTACGCTACTCTAATGCTATTACTATTACTGTGTTCATGTTTAGTTCCAATAATCGAGTTCTTTCTGGTTCAATCACTCCAATTACAGTCATCATCGGTCTCGGTGTTCTTATGGCAATCGCCAAAGGTTCGATCCTTACCATACCAAGGATTTACACAATCGCCACCTCATCGGTTGGCGGAGATTAAGTTCAAGCTGATTTTAGATTCTCAATCAACAATCGTCAAGTGATTACCTACTGAATTAGCTAAACCAGTTCCAATCGGCTTAGTTTAGCATTATTCCGTTACCGGCGCAATCGCAACACAGATAATTGAACTTAGATTTCAGGAATGCAATGAAGTGCAGAATTCAGAAAACACTCATAATATTGAAGGCAAAATACAAACACAGGGCCTGGATTCGATGATTCCATCTTCCACGACGATCGCCATGAAGCAGCGGCGATGATTCACCTCAGCTAGCTAAGACGCCGAGGTTCAGGTCCACCAGTGCGTTGGTGCTCAATCGGTCTTTTTCGATAACCTTGACTTCTCGGTTCTTAGCCTGCATTTCCTCAATCGAGAGAAACGCCATTAATAGCACTGTGTACCACCGTAAGCGGAGGAGAAGAGAACGACAGAGTTTGGAATTATGGACGCAGAAAAGTTTGAATGCCAAAAGCCCTTATTCGTTCAGAGTTCTATCTATTTATACAAGAGTGGACACAACTAACGATGCTAACAGAATTACATGTACAATTCCTATTCTACCCTTGATGTGACTTGCGTTGCAAGCTACTCCAGGAAGTGACGTGAGGCTAAGCTGGACCCAAGGTGGTTCTGATTGTTGACGTGGAGTCCCACCTGGATTTACCTGACTGGGCTCCCTGCATGGGTTGAGTCTCGGCCTTGCCGAGAGGGTCTCGGCCTGGGCTTTTGATGGCAGGCTGAGTTTGGCTGAACCTGCAATGAAGAGATAGTTAGCTAAAAACCTTGATTAAGCACAGATTGTGTTTTACTTCAAGTTTAGGCCATTAATCTGGATCTTAGCTAACAGTCATCTTTTAAGATCGTGAGTTGTTCAATGGTGCCCTTCTTAGGTCCACTTAAGATGTGCATTTTATGACCCATCAAAGAACGACAATGATGCATCAATGGTGGCCAGACGTTGAGGTTTCCGTCCAACAGAGTGCGTCGGCTATACCGAGCGATCACCTCTGAAGGCTTCCAGCTTCCCAAATCTTGGTTCTGTACCTCCTCGACTGCGAGAGACACCATATTTTGTACACGAAGCTTGGAGTGTCTACGATTGCTGACTGCGCTAGCTCTAAATTCTGCTGAAAATTCCACACTTGAAGACGTGGCCTGGTGTGCTTATTTAGACACAAGCTGGATAAATCTAAATCTAATCCTAATAACAGAAATTCAAATCCTAAAGATTCCAATTTGAATTACAGATTACAATCTCCTCAATCTTAGGAGTTTCCCTGTTAACAGAATCATATCTGCATTCCTAGTTACCGGAATTACAGATTCCTTGATCTTAGCAAATCATATCTGCATTACAGATTCCTTGATCTTAGCGAATCATATTTGCATCTTAACAAATCAAATCTGCATCTTAACAAATCATATCTGTATCTTAACAAATCATATCTGCATCTTAACAAATCATATCTGCATCTTGCCGGGGTGATTTTAGGCAAGATTTTCGTCACTAATGTTGGCTTGACCAGGAGTACTGGTCTGGCCGGGATGTTCTCGGCTTGGGCCAAGATTGATGGTAGGTCTTTTCTGTCATCTCAAATGCTTAGCAAATAATTAAAGCTAACTATAGCATAGCCAACCCTAGGTCATTCTTCTCAAGGACACAGTGTGCTCAGTTGTGACTTAGTGTGAAGTGAAGTGACATAGAATCTGAGATCTAAAGTGTTGACTCTCCTCAGTACTAGCCGAGTTGCTCTTGGCAGAGACTGAGCCGAGACGATCTCGGCAGAGATAATCCGGCTTGGTCTCGGCTGAGTGCGGGTAGATGCTACAGAGATGGACTAACTCTATCTTAGACTGAAAAATAGTAAACAGGGGGTTTTGAACGTAAGCAAAGCGGAAAGTAAACTAAGGTTATGAATGCAGTAAACGTATACTACTGTTACTGATTTCCTATTATTATTATTATGATATAACTGTATTCATATTCAGTTCTGTCGGTCCAAGTCCAGTCCAATTTCCACCCTTCAGTTCTCAATCCATATCAGCCTTGGGAAGTCTTATGGCAATCGCCAAAGGTTCGTCCATTGCCATACCGAGGATTTATGCAATTGCTACCTCATCAGTTGGTAGGGATTAAGTTCAGAGCTGATTTTAGGTTCTCAGTTAACAATTGCTAAATGATTACCTACTAAATTAGTTAAACCAGTTCCAATCGGCTTAGCTTAACATTGTTCACAATTCAACTGCAATCGCGGACTAAATCATGAATTAAAGGAGAGGAAGAGAACAGAGATAAGAAAGACAGAATGAAATTGATCAACAGAAACAAATTACAAACACATTGGTCTGAATTCAGGTGGATCCATCTTCCACGACGATCGCCATGGTTGATGGTGGTGGTTCACCTTCAATAGCCTGAACGCTGAGGATCAGCTCCACCAGAGTGCGTCTGTAATCTGATCGGTCCCCTCTGACAGACTTTGGCTTCCCAGTCGCAAACTTGCACTTCCTCGATCGAGAGAAACGCCAAAGCAGCACCGTGCACTACCATGAAATGGAGAGAATGAGAGCAATAAAATGGATAAAATGAAAATGTAATCAGAGTGAATTCCAGGACCCCTAAAAAGTGCACAACTCCTCCTATATATACACGAGCTGTGACCTGCTACTCCTAACGAATCCTAACAGAATTACATCATGAATTGCCTACTCTACCCTTGCGAAGATCTTCCAAAGTGACGTGGCAGATTCTCCAAGAGTGACACGGCAACTGAGCTTGTGCTGAGGTGGCCTCTGAGTTGGATAGCTGACGTGGACAACACAATTAAGCCGCTCTTTATTGGGCTGCTAGGCTGCTAGGCATGGATTGCTGAGACGAATCTGACTTGGCCAAGATGGAGTCGGTCTGGCCAGGACGACTTCATCTCGGCTGAGAGTCTTCTGTTGACCCTGGTCAACTCGGCTTTGACCTACAGAAGAAGGAGTGATACTTTTTATTAGCTAAGACTTCTGAATTAACACAGATTTGTATTTCTTCTATACTCAAGTCTATAAAATGAATCTTAGCTAACAATCCATTCTTAAGCACAAAATAGTCTTGCCAACACCCTTCTTGGGTGTCTAAGAGGTGTATAGTTTGTGACTCATCACACCCCCACACTTACCCTTTTGCACTCTTGAGCAAAATAAAATGGAAATCAACATGGGAAAATTTTTAAAGATAGAAAAGAATTTCTCCATTGGCTTCCTTAAGTTCATTCGAGACAGAGTCGACACTCATTCACTCTGGGATCGAGATACTCTAACAATCTGAAAATTACTCCTTCCGCGCTCTAGGCAAGTTCATGACCTGCAAACAGGAGAAGGTGACCAAGAGTGATAGAGCTCTCATTTAGGCAAATAACTCCTTCACTTCCCATGTGTTTTGGTTTGTATTTACTCTCAACATTCATGGAACTGATATTACCATATTTGACAAAACTCTCTGCTTACACCTGCAAAAACACACGCAGTTATGATCACTAGGACTTCTTTTCGGCTTGTAGCGAGGCTGGGTCACGGGTAGGATAAAATATAGGAAAGTTAGCTTCAGGACCCACGAGGAAGAGAGGAGCAATGGGGAGTAAGCTTTATCAGCCTGAGGGATAACCCAGGATGCTGTCATTTCCTCCTTTTGCTGCTGCCAGCTTACTTCCTTTCCTTTTTCTTATTATGCAGCTTTGTTGTTTTCTTCCTTTGTTTGATTCAGCTTAGATTTTTTTTTCAGCTGCTGCCTCCACTTTTCTTTTTCTTTCCTTCACTCGCTTCTATTCTTTTCTTGCATTTTCGAGCCTTAGAGGGTGCTGAACAAATTTTGCTTCCTGGAGTTCC
Source organism: Mucuna pruriens (assembly GCA_025330945.1). Taxonomy (NCBI): domain Eukaryota; kingdom Viridiplantae; phylum Streptophyta; class Magnoliopsida; order Fabales; family Fabaceae; genus Mucuna; species Mucuna pruriens. The sequence continues at coordinate 1,610,960 of JAENHJ010000133.1, forward strand.
CCCACACTTGATCATGACTTACTCCCAAAACAATTCCAAAGCTTCACTGCTCCCCAAGGGTGAGGTTAATTCCTGGTTTTTCTGGCCTTGGCTTGTAGTGAGCTATCAGAAAGAATGGTTAAATTAGGATCAAGGGGGTAAACAACAGACACATTTGTTCAGGCAGGCTTTATTTGGCTCAAGGCTCATAAGAAACATGGCCTAGATCATGTCATTCCTGCATGTGGGAACAGTTATATTCAGAGAGTTAAGGCATGTAGAATATACAGTTATCATGAATGCAAAAATCACACTAGAAAAAGAAAAGAAATGGCAAGATGTAAGCCATTAATATTCACAAAGGCTCAAAATCTCACACGGGCTATAATTGCTCTATCACAGAGGGTTTCCTTTCCAGTTTTTCAATCAATCACTGACTAGAGTACAAAAGTTTCATTCTCCTCAAGCTAGAGAAATCTCTTGCTAGAGTTGCAGAATTACTTCCTACTGTTTTTTTCCAAACTTCCAGAAGTCAATTCAAGGTTCTTTTCAAAACACATTTTTTTTCGATAGTTCAATCTTTGAAATTCTGCTAGGCGAAAATCAACAAAGAAAACGAAATGACAGAATTGAAATCCTGCCAGGCCGAAGTCACTTCGGATCCGGCCAAAATGGCACAGAGTCGGAATGGACTCAGCTTGGACAACTTTTATTGAAAAACAGATGACAGATTTAAGAAAAACTCAGAAACGGATCAAAACAAAATAAAACAAAATGAATTCAACAGAAAATGAAACAAAGCAATTAAAACAGGAGAGTTCAAGATGGGAATAAAAACAAGACAAAGCAATTTAAATAATAGTATCCCCCCCCCCTCACACTTAAAATCTGCATTGTCCTCAATGCGAGGCAGGGTCGTCTGGTGGAGCTAGTTCCATCAATGAGATTATCTCCATGTCATGAGTAATTGGTGCTGGACTTTCGTGGAATGGCTTGATTCGATGCCCATTGACCTGGAAGGTGTTGTTGCTATGTTCATCATGTAATTGCACTGCACCATTTGGAAATATGTTAGTGATGACAAAGGGTCTGTCCCATCTGGAACGAAGATTACCTGCAATGAGCTTAAGGCGTGAGTTAAAAAGGAGAACTTTCTGGCCAACTCTGAATTCTTTTCTCAGGATCTGCTGGTCATGGAATCGCTTGACTTTTTGTTTGTAGATCCTAGAATTTTCATATGCTTCCAAGCGGAGTTCGTCAAGTTCTTACAGTTGAAATTTCTGTTGCTCCCCCGCCTGGTCATAGGCCAAATTGCACTGCTTGACAGCCCAGTAAGCTTTGTGTTCTAGTTCCACAGGAAGATGGCAGGTTTTCCCGAAGACGATCTGTTAGGGAGACATCCCTAACGGCGTTCGGTATGCAATTTTGTGTGCCCAAAGAGCATCCTCAAGGAGGCGGCTCCAGTCTTTCCTGCTAGGATTGGTCATCTTTTGCAGTGTTTTCTTGATTTCCCTGTTGAACACTTCTGCTTGGCCATTTGTTTGGAGGTGGTAGGTAGTAGCAATTATGTGAGCTACCCCGTATTTCTGAAGAAGAGAAGCCATGGCTCTATTACAGAAGTGACTGCCTTGGTCACTTATGAGCGCTTTTGGCACACCAAACCTGCAGAAAATATTGGACTTCAGGAAGTCCACAACCACTCTTGCGTCATTGGTTCTGGTGGCAATGGCCTCTACCCACCTTGATACATAATCCACAGCCAACAAAATGTATGAGTAGCATTTGGAGACAGGGAATGGCCCCATGAAATCTATTCCCCATACATCAAAAATCTCACAGAACTGGATGGGTTGTTGGGGCATTTCGTGCCTTCTGTTCATGGCCATCCCTGCTTTCTGGAATTTCTCGCAGGTGGAGACGAAATGGTGAGCGTCCCTAAAGATAGTTGGCTAGTAAAGGCCACAATCTAGCACTTTGCTGGGAATCCGAGTTGATCCATAATGGCCGCCTCCAGGTGCTGAGTGGCAGAACTGGAGGACCGAATTGATCTCTACATCATGGATGCACCTACGGATGATCTTGTCACTGCACAGTCTCCAAAGGTAGGGATCATCCCAAATGTAGTACTTGGCATCGCTTCGGATCTTCTCCTTATGAGACCGCGACGCCTCCGGTGGAAGATGAGATGATGCCACATAGTTACAGATGTCGGCAAACTATGGTGTGGCTTCTTTAATGTGTAGCAGTTGTTCGTCAGGGAATTCATCTCGGATAGGCATCAGTTCTCTTCCTTTTTCAATTCTTCTTAGATGATCTACTATAGAGTTCTCATCACCTTTCTTATCTCTGATTTCTACATCAAATTCTTGAAGAAGAAGCATCCACCTGATCAATCTCGACTTAGCATCAGGCTTCTTCAGCAAGTATCTTAAGGTAGCGTGGTCAGAGAACACAATTATCATGGAACCAAGAAGGTAGGAACGAAATTTGTCCAAGGCAAACACAATTGCCAAAAGCTCCTTCTCAGTTGTTGTATAGTTTTGCTGGGCCGGATCCATGGTTCTAGATGCATAGGCAATCACGTGCACCGGTTGGCCGACTCGAGATCTCTAGCCAAGAACAGCTCTTAATGCCGAGTTGGATGCATCACACATTAATTCAAAAGGGAGGTCCCAGTTTGGTGCTTGCAAAATAGGGGCGGATGTGAGTCTGCTCTTCAGCTTCTGAAATGCTTCAATACAGGGCTGGTCAAAGTTGAATTCCACATCCTTCTGTAGCAGCTTGGACAGAGGCAAGGCTAGTGTACTGAAGTTCTTGATGAATCTTCTGTAGAAGCCTGCGTGTCCCAAAAATGAGCGAACTTCCCGTATAAAAGTGGGGTTACTAAGTGAGGTGATGATGTCTCTCTTTGCTTTGTCCACCTCAATGCCTCTGTTGGAGACCAGATGACCCAACATTATTCCCTCGGTCACCATGAAATGACACTTTTCAAAATTGAGCACGAGATTTGTGTCAATGCATCTCTTCAATACCTTTGATAGATTAGTCAGGCATGCTTCGAATGAGTCAGCATACACCGTGAAGTCATCCATGAACACCTCCATGCAGTCCTGCAGCAAGTCCGAGAAGATGCTCATCATGCAGCGTTGGAATGTACTCAGCGCGTTGCACAGGCCAAATGGCATGCGTGTATACGCAAAGGTACCAAATGGGTAGGTGAAGGTTGTCTTATGCTGATCTTTAGGTGCAATATGAATTTGCATGTAGCTTGAGAATCCATTAAGAAAGTAATAATGGGATTTCCCTGCTAATTTTTCAAGCATTTGGTCAATGAAAGGCAAAGGAAAGTGATCCTTGCGAGTTGCTTGATTTAATCTTCTATAGTCAATGCATACTCGCCAGCTATTCTGAATCCTTGTTGGCACCAGCTCATCCTGCTGGTTTTTCATAACTGTCATCCCGGACTTCTTTGGCACCACTTGCACAGGGCTCACCCATTGGCTATCCGAGATGGGATAGATGATCCCTGCCGCAAGGAGCTTTGTGACTTCTTTCTTAACCACGTCTAGAAGTGTTGGATTCAATCTTCTTTGTTGTTGCCTTATGGGCTTGATTTCCTCCTCCATCAAGATTCTATGCATGTAGATGGAGGGGTTTATGCCAGGAAGGTCTGCTAGCTTCCACCCTATTGCCTTCTTATGTTTCCTGAGGACCTCCAACAACTTTTCTTCTTGCTCTTAGTAGAGATTGTTGGCAATGATAACTGGGAGTTGTTGTTCCTTGTCCAGGTAAGCATACTTCAGGTGACTTGGCAATGTTTTCAATTCCGTGGGTGGTGGCGGTGATAGTGATTTTTTAGTTTCTGAGCTTGGATCCGTCTGGCCGACTCGGTCTATACTCGGCCTCAGCTGTGCCGACATGATTTCGGCCTCAGGCTGCTTCGGCCGACTCGACATGGTGACTTCGGTTCTCGTCGGGTTGGATTCGGCATTGGCCTTTTGTGCCTCTTCGAAGTCGGATCCAGATGGAACAGTGAATTCTACCTTCGCCTGTGTCTGGTCTTCATTGGCCGAGGCGGTCTTGGCAACCGTGTCGGCCTTACTATTTGACTCCTCGGCCGAGTTAACTTTTATTTCTTTCTTGACTTGGCTTTCTCTGGCCGACTCGCCTTTGGCTGAAGAGATTGTTGCCAGTTGTGTAGATAAAGGACTCTTAGTCTTGGCAACTTCAGCTCCTACAATTCTTGAGCACTCCGGGTCTTCCTGATTGCATGCCTGGTTAATCGTTTTGAATAACTCAGCTTTGAAATCTAAGTCAGCAATATCATCATACTCGTCCTCGGAGCTGGAGAGGTCATGTACTTCTTCATTGTCGGCCTCTTCTGTTGTGGTCCTTAAGAAACTGGTAAGGTCAGTAGTTTCAGCAAAATCTTTCATGCTCCCACTGCAGCTGTTTAGTTGAAGGTATTCTTCAACTAGTTCTTCAATAAGGTCAACGCCAAAAAGGGAATGGTCTTCAGTGGGGTGCTTCATAGCTTCAAAGATGTTGAACTGCACCAGAGTATCACCGAATTCCATTGAAAGGGTCCTGGCATGCACGTCAATCTTTGTTCTTGCTGTCATCAGGAATGGTCTCCCTAGAATCAAGGTTGATTCCTTTCAGGCTGTCTCATCCTCCATGTCCAGCACATAAAAGTCAGTTGGAAAAATTAGCTCATTAACTTGGACAAGGACATCTTCCACGACACCTAAGGGATGCACAATGCTTCTATTTGCAAGTTGAATGGTCATCCCTGTAGGTTCATCATCGCCGAAATTCAGGGCTCTGTAGATTGATGTTGGCATGACATTAATTGAAGCTCCTAGGTCCAGCATGGCATCGGCAAAAGTACATTCACCAATGGTGCATGGGACAGAAAAGATTCCAGGATCTCTACATTTCTTTGGTAGTAGTTTTTCTCCTGTACTGGAAGTCTCATTTCTAGTCAGAGCCGACACCACGCCTCCAACTTCCACACTTCCTTTTATCTTCTTCCGCTTATGCACACAGAGTTCCTTGAGGAACTTTACGTACTTGGGAATTTGCTTGATAGCATCAAGGAGTGGAATGTTGATTTCCACCTTACGAAACATTTTTAGCAGCTCTTCATCTGACTCTATGAGCCTTGCTGCGCTGGTCCGAGTTGGAAACGGCAATGGGACAGTTTCGTCTCGTCGAGACTGCAAGTTGGCTTCCAGTTTAGACTCGGCCTCAGCTGGTCTTGGCAACAGTTGCAATGCAGGTTGATATAATTCTTTACCACTTCTTAAGGTGATTGCACTTGCATTTCCTCTCGGATTTGGAATAGTTTGAGAGGGAAGGTTGCTGGATCCAGCTGATTGTAGGGTGCGTACAGTGTTGGCTAACTGTCCTATTTGCATTTTGAGGTCTTGGATGGTGGTGGTCATATTTTGCTGAAACTGCATGTTGCTGGAGCTCACGGATTGTTGGAACTCCAGGTTCTGGGCTGCAAGTTGCTTCATCATGTCCTCCAGAGATGGAGAGTTGCCTTGGGTAGGCACTCTCTACTGCTGCTGTTGCTGTTGGAAAGGTGGTACTTGGTATTGCGGAGTCGGCTGTTGATAACCTGCTTGCCTCTGATAGGTATTCGGTGTGGATCCGAATTGTTGAGCTGCATATGGTCCTTGATTCAGTCCTGGCCAAAATGGCTGTCTCCCATGCTGCTAGCTATCAAATGGTTGATTCTGATACGACTGCTTCTCATACTCAAATCCACCTATGGCTTCAACATTCTCTGGTTGGTCCGACTCAATTTCTTGGCGAGTGGGGCACATATCAGTGGGGTGCTCCACGGAAGTACATATGCCACATACTGTCGCTGCCATGGCTGGTTGGTGTTGTCCAACAGCAAGCTGTCTCACCAATGATGTCAATTCGGTCAGCTGATTCTCCAATCTCTGGTTGGAAGCTACACCGATTTCATTCACCATCCGAGCTTAACTTGGCCCTCTGATCCCAAACTGCTGTGTGTTGCTTGCCATATTAGAGATCAGATGCCTTGCTGCTGCTGGCGTCTTATCCATCAGGGCTCTACCACTGGCTGCGTCGATCATGCTTTTGTCCATTAGTGATAATCCCTCGTAGAAATACTGGATCAACAACTATTCACTGATCTGATGGTGTGGACAGGTGGCATAGAGTTTGTTAAACCTCTCCCAGTACTCGTGCACTATTTCTCTTGTATGCTGCCTTATCCCACATATTTCTTTCCTGATGGTCGCAGTTCTGGATGCCGGAAAGAACTTCTCCAAGAATGTGCGCTTCATGTCTCCCCAAGTGTTGAAAAGTGCTGGCTGAAGGTACAGCCAATCCTTTGAGCCGGCTCCAACTGTGGACTTTGGATGCACCATGGTTGATACACCATGTCTGGAGTGGCCAATTCCTTCAATGTTCTGTCATTATTCTCCATCTGTTTCGGTTCTGCAAAAATGTCAAAACTAAAAACAAAATTGTTAGTGTAAAACTGGTTAGAGTCAATGACAGAATCTATACTACTACTAGTATTTATTGCAGCGTTCCTAATTTTTCGTAATCTACATAAGGTTAATTCTATCTCTGGGTCAAAAGCATACAATGGGTCAGTACTACTTCTAGTCATGCATTGTACACACTATGCAGAAAAATCAGACTTAGAATAATACTTACAAACAGTAAACTACAACTACTAGATAACTACCTAAACGAGCTACAAGGATGAAATGTAAAAACAATGCAATGTAGAAAGAATGCAATGCAAAAAGAGAAAGATGCAGTAGTGAATGCAAAACAGAATGCTAATACTACGTACTATAGAAATAAATGTTTGATTTCTTTTGTTTGTGTTTTTTGGGCGGTGAATTCATGCAGAGAAACAAACAATACTCAACATGCTTTTTATTTAGGATCCAGAATCTAACAGACAGAAACATATAAATTCAAAAAAACTCAATAGACTAACTTGACAAACATACTTTACAGACTCGGGATTCGACCTCACTTAACTTGGCACACAAAGACACAAAAGAACTTGTGTCCCCGGCAACGGTGCCAATTTGATGGTAGGTCTTTTCTGTCGTCTCAAATGCTTATCAAATAACTAAAGCTAACTATAGCATAGCCAACCCTAGGTCATTCTTCTCAAGGACACACTGTATTTAGTTGTGACTTAGTGTGAAGTGAAGTGACATAGAATCTGAGATGTAAAGTGTTGACTATCCTCGGCACTGGCCGAGTTGCTCTCTGCAGAGACTGAGCCGAGACGATCTCGGTAGAGATAATCCGGCTCGGTCTCGACTGAGTGCAGACAGACGCTACAGAGATGGACTAACTCTGTCTTAGACTGAAAAGCAGTAAATATGGGGTTTTGAACGTAAGCAAAATGGAAAGTAAACTAAGGTTATGAATGCAGTAAACGTATACTACTGTTATTGATTTCCTATTATTATTATTATGACATAACTGTATTCATATTCAGTTCTGCCGGTCCAAGTCCAGTCCAATTTCCATACTCTAGTTCTCAATCCATATCAGCCTTGGGAAGTCTTATGGCAATCGCCAAAGGTTTGTCCATTGTCATACCGAGGATTTATGCAATCGCTACCTCATTAGTTGGCAGGGATTAAGTTCAGAGCTGATTTTAGGTTCTCAGTTAACAATTGCTAAATGATTACCTACTAAATTAGTTAAACCAGTTCCAATCGGCTTAGCTTAACATTGTTCACAATTCAACTGCAATCGCGGACTAAATCATGAATTAAAGGAGAGGAAGAGAATGGAGATAAGAAAGACAGAATGAAATTGATCAATAGAAACAGAGTACAAACATAGTGGTCTGAATTCAGGTGGATCCATCTTCCACGACGATTGCCATGGTTGATGGTGGTGGTTCACCTTCAATAGCCTGAGCACTAAGGATCAGCTCCACCAGAGTGCGTCAGTAATCTGATCGGTCCCCTCTGACAGACTTCGGCTTCCTAGTCTCAAAATTGCACTTCCTCAATCGAGAGAAACGCCAAAGCAGCACCGTGCACCACCGTGAAATGGAGAGAATGAGAACGATAAAATGCATAAAATGAAAATGTAATTAGAGTGAATTCCTGGACCCCTAAAAAGTTCACAGCTCCTCTTATATATACACGATGCTACTCCTAACGAATCCTAACAAAATTACATCATGAATTGCCTACTCTACCCTTGCGAAGATCTTCCAAAGTGACGTGGCAGATTCTCCAAGAGTGACACGGCAGCTGAGCTGGTGCTGAGGTGGCCGCTGAGCTGGATAGCTAACGTGGACAACACAATTGGGCCACTCTTTATTGGGCTGCTGGGCTGCAAGGCATGGACTGCCGAGAAGAATCTGACTTGGCCGAGATGGAATCGGTCTGGCCGGGACGACTTCATCTCGGCTGAGACTCTTCTATTGATCTTGGTCAACTCGGCTTTGACCTGTAGAAGAAGGAGTGATACTTTTTATTAGCTAAGACTTCTGAATTAACACAGATTTGTATTTCCTCTATACTCAAGTCCATAAAATGAATGTTAGCTAACAATCCATTCTTAAGCACAAAATAGTCTTGCCAACACCCTTCTTGGGTGTCTAAGAGGTGTATAGTTTGTGACTCATCACATGACTTGGACCGAGATGACTTGGACCTGCAAAATAAGTCTTAATCTTTTTGTTAGTTAAAAATCTTATTTTAGCACGTACTTGTATTTCTCCTATTTTCAGACCCATAATTCAAATCACGGTTAACACAAGACTCTTAATCATTAAATATTCTTAACAAAATCCATCTGAAGCCCACATAAAGTGTATACAATATGACTCATCAGACCCCCACACTTACACTTTTTGCACTCTTGGGAAAAATCAGATTCGAGCATTTAAGGAAATTGAAAGAGGAAATATGTTTTTCAAATAAACTCCTCAAGCTTAACAAAACAGCTTAAGCATGCATTCATCCTAGAATCCCAGAATCAGAACTTCTACTATTATTTACTACTATATTCCTAGCCTTCCTTAATCTACGTAAGGTTTTTTCTATTTTGGGGTCAAAAGCATATAAAGGGTCAGTGCTACTCCTAGTCATAAATTGTACAAATTATGCAGGAAAATTAGAATTGAATCAGTACTCACAGAAACAGTAAACTACAATTATCAGTTAATCACCTAATAGAGTTGTATGAATGCAATGTAGAAAGATGCAAGTCAATTGTGCAATGTGAAAATGGATGCAAAACAGAATACTAACAGTATGCAATGCATAGACAAATATTTTGTTGTTTTTTTTTTTTTTGCGGTGAATTCTCGCAGCAAAATTAACAGACACTCAGCATGCTTTATTACTCGAGTAGAAACAGATATAGACAATGTCAACGACTCAATAAACTTACTCAATAAACACACTCTACAGACTCGGGATTCAACTTCACTCACCTTGGCACACAAAGACACAAAAGAACTTGTGTCCCCGGCAACGCCGCCAATTTGATAAGCTCATTTTAGTCGTCTTAACGCGCATCAAATAACTAAAGCTAACTATAGTATAGTCAACCCTAGGTCGAATTTTCTCAAGGACACAGTGTTCTCAATTGTGATTTAGTGTGAAGCGAAATGATGTAGAATCTAAGGTGCAGAGTATTGGTTTGTCTCGGCCACTGGCCGAGTTGCTCTCGGTAGAGACTAAGTCGGTATGGTCTCGGTAGAGATTTATCAGGCTTGGTCTCGGTTGAATGCAGATAGATGCACAAAGTTGGACTAACTCTGTTTCAGTACTTGGAAAGCAGTAAATGAGGGGGGGTTGAATGTGAATAAAGCAGAAAGTGAACTAAACACAGAATGCAATGGAGATATACTAATGCTACTGATATTACTATTATTATTATTATTCTGATATAATTGTGCTCGTGTTCAGTTCTATTAGTCCAAATCCAATTCAATTTCCTCACTCCAATTCTCAGTCCATATCAGCCTTGGGAATTCTTATGAAAATCAGCAAAGGTTTGTCCATTGCCATACCGAGGAATTACGCAATCGCTACCTCATCAATTGGCAGGGATTAAATTCAGAGCTGATTTTAGGTTCTCAATTAACAATCATTAGTTGATTACCTACTGAATTAGTTAAACCAGTTTCGATCAGCTTAGCTTAACATTGTTCACGTTTTAAATGCAATCGCAATTCAATCTGCGAATTAAAGAAGAGGAAAGGAACAAAAACGAGAAACGCAGAATGAAATTGATTAATAGAAAATAGAGTACAAACACAATGGTCTGAATTCAGATGGATCCATCTCCCACGATGATCGCCATGGTTGATGGTGGTAGTTCACCTCCAGTAGCCTAAGCGTTGAGGATCAGATTCAGCAGAGTGCGTTGGAATCCCAATCGGTCCCCTCTAACAGACTTCGGCTTCCTAGTCTTAGACCTGCACTTCCTTGATCGAGAGAAACACCAATGCAGCACCATGCACCATCGTAGATAGAAGGAAATGAGAGCGAGGTAATGAAGATGATGACAATGTGTAGCGTGTGAATTCAAAAGACACCTAAAATGTACACAACTACTCCTATATATACAAGAGTGCACGAACTACGACGCCTAACAGAATTACAAAAGTGAATTTCCTATTTTACCCTTGTGTAGCTTGTGTCATACATTTCTCCAAGAGTGACATGGCATTTGGAGTTGAGGTGGCCTCTAGAGCTGAGGTGGCCTCTGAGCTGGATAGCTGACATGGATAGTGCCATTGGGCCACCCTTATTGTGTTGCACCTACCATGAGCTGCTGGGCTACAAGGTCTGGCCTAGCCGAGACAGAGTCGGTCTCAAATGGGACGACTCTCCTGGCTGATGTGAACTTGGCTCAGTCTTACAGAAGAAGGGAAGAAAACTTTTTATTAGCTAAGACCTTCAATTTAGCACAGATTTGTATTTTCTCTATTTTTAGGTTCATAATATGAATCTCAGCTAACAAACAATCCTTAAGCACAAAATAATCTTACAACCACCCTTCTTAAGTCTATAGAAGATGCATAATCTGTGACTCATCAAACCCCTAAACATTCCTGACATTTGTTTGAGCATGATAGACTTGACATGCAATCTCTTTATGTTGAAAATAATATTGTGCATCATTGTGACTTACAAAGGGCTGATGTGAACTTTCTTGATATCTTGGGAGGATTTAGAGCTGTGATCTTTGATCTTGGAAGAGTTAGAAATAAATCTTCCTTAACTTCCATGGTTCGTCCACTAATCTTGTTATGTGACTCATCATTGTCTTTGATTCTTGTAGGTACTCAAGTACTAAATTTGAGGTTAAATTTTCTTCAAGAAGATGAGGATGATGCATATAAGGAGGGGAAAATTCTCTTCACTTTTGGAGGCTTCAAGGAGGAGGAAACCCCTACACTTAAGGGTGCAATGACAAAGGGAAAGACCAAGAAGTTTCAAGGAAAGAAGCAACAAGTTGGTCACATTCAAGGACCAAGAGGAGACCCAAGAAGGGATAAGGTCATCTCCCTTAGGAGGACACAACCAAGAAGATAAAGAGGGCTTAAAGGACATAGCAATCCCTACACTTGAAGGTCCTATGATTAGGGGAAGACTCAAGAGAATCTAAGAAGAAGTGCAACATGAGTTGGCCACTAAAGGACCAAGAGAAGGCCCAAGAAGGCCAAGTTTTGTACTATGTGTCCATTTGCCATTTGGACAATGTTGAAAGTTGGAAGTACTATATTTTCATAGTATTTTAGGTTCTTTTCATATATAATAGCATAACCTTGGGCCAAATCCCTTTTTGGATTGTTTTTCCTTATTATTTTCGTTTTTTTTCAAAAATTCGTCACTAATTCCATCTCTAATGCTAAATTTGTTGCTAAGCAAGAAGTCCATTTTGGTGCATTTTTTGGGCCTGTAATTTTGTGGGCTTCGGTTGGCTACCTTAATTAGGATTAGGAGACTCTAATCAGGAATAGGAAGGGCTATATAAATCTCCTTTGTAATTAGCCTAATCACTTTTTGAATGAAATTGAATTGTGTCTTAGCACTTTTGAGAGCATTTTTCTCTTGTCTTGTGTTGAACAAGAAATTCAATTCTTATAAGGCATCCAAGATACTTATGGCGAATCTCTACAATCTCTTATCTAATTCTTTTAGTGGTGAGCCATCTCAAATTATTCATCCATTTTATACTTTTCTTCTTCTAAATTTTTGATCATTTTGTTCATTGCTAATTTTTGGAAATTACTTGAAGCTAGGTCATGGTTATGGATCCTAGGGTGCATCACCTTTAGGTTGTAAAATCATCTAGTCCATAACACATTCTTTATCATTCAAATCATATATTAGTTAGTTTTGGGTTAGTTAGAATTTAGTTAGACACTTTACACATTTTTATACACTTGGTTTTTGGAGGTTTCTTGGATCATAAGTTTCCTCTCTATTCTCTATTCTCTCTTCTCTTATAGGTTTTCTTTGTATTTTTGCTACGTTTTCAATAATGATTGCCATGAAAGGCTAAGCTCTCTTATCAATTTAAGGTTCCATGATTGTGGTTAGATTTGATTTCTTAAATTCTTTATTATGAAAATTCTACTATGCCTCTCTTTTCTTTCCAATTCTTGATCAATTTTCATGATTATGATTTTCCGTGAGATTTTGGATTGTGTTAGGTTAGGATTGATTATTCCCAATCTAATCAAGATCAGGTAATTGGTTGATCACCTAAATCAACCAATTAAGAGCTTGAATCTATGCTAATTAGGGATTGCGATTGTGATTTCAATTTGTAGGGACGAATGTTAGATGATTATCTATGAATCTTAAGTTGATATGAATTTGTACCCTTGTGTGAACTTTGATAATAAAAATACATGATTGGATCCTTGAATTGGTGTTCCACAATTCTGTTACATTCAAATTTGTTTTTACATAATTCTACACGTTTACAATTTTGTCTTTACAGTTCTACTATATGCATACAAACCCCCTTCTACATTCAACTCAATTTTTGTTTAACAATATTAGACATTATAAAATTGTGTCCTTGAGATATTCGACCTAGGTTAGTTCCTAAACTACAAAGAATAAGAGAAATGTAGTGATTTTGATAATGTTTTGACAACATTATCACACTTAAGCTATTTTTGGGTCTAAATTTGTTGTATTGAATGTGATAATTAAGTTTTATATTACCGTACTCAAGCTATGGATCATTAAGCTCAAATCTTTATTTTGTTCTTTATTTTTTATTTTTTTTTCTTTTAGCCAGAATTTCATGTTTCTTATAATAGTAACATCCATGGTGTTTACAATCCTAGATTGTCACTTATATAGTAACGTTTTCTATTCAAATTTTAAACTAAACTTGTTGAACACTCATGTTATCCAAGTAATAAATTTTGCACAAATGGTTTTAATCCACCAATTGTTTACCTTTTATTGTTTTATAAGTTATAAGAATGATAAGAACAAAAGGATGAAGCAAGAACAGGTTAAAGGGCTTAAGGCATTAGAAAATCAACAACAATTCATTGTTTTTGAAGAGAATAATGAATATTATGATTATGATGATGGTGAAGATGAAGAGGTGACGCATGAACTACATAACGATCTTTTTAGGAATAAGTCTTTGGATAACGTGTTATCTTCTAAAAATATGGTTCGTCTACATTATTTTCTAGTTGTATTTAATGTCTTTTGTGTTACCTTTTTGTTCAATTCTGAGTGACTTTGATCATTAATTTTTTTTTATTTAACATTTTATCTTGGCAACAACCTAATTTTAAAGAAAGTCGAAGTTCTCATAATGACAATGCGAGCACCAAACCAAACTCTTATGCAAAACCTAGTAACAAAAATAATGATAATTTTGTGATACTAAAGCTATATAATAGAATGGCTACTAAAGTTTGGAGCATACATAGTTTGAGGGGTGGTACAAGCAAGTAATAGAGGTATTGTAATTATAGAGACAGAGAAATAAAGTATCATATTAACTAGAAGCTACTATACTTATACACCTCATCTATGTATGTTCTCTTAATATTTTTATTAGATGCGGTGAAGATATTTTTAAGGAATAATTCCTGACAAGGAATGCATAATGATCTCTCTAGACATAGGTCTTTAGATAATGTATCATCTTCCAAAATTTGGTTAATTTTCTTGCCTTTTATATTATTTTTTGGTTTAATTTTTATAAATAGTGACTTTCACCATTAATGAGTATCATAGTTTCCGTCTTAAACCCCAATATGGCCAAGTTTTATCAAGTTCAAGGAAACATGCCAATAACCCATTATACAGTTTTTTATAATTTAAGTTTATTTATATAATTTTAAATATACCATATATTAGGTTATTAATTATATGTTAATTCAAATAATATATAAAATTAATAAATAATAAAAATATAAAAATTATTTAAGAATTATAATTTATTTTTAGTTAAATATATAATTTTAACGCTATTTAATTATATTATTATTATTACTTTAATTATTAACTATTAAAATAATTAACTTATATTTTTAATAATTATAAAAAATAAAGTATGAAAATAATTATATAACTAATAATTATATATAATATATTGAATTACATATAAAGTATATAATTATATAATTAATAATTATATATATACAATAGGGCATGTTCGAGACTAGAATGGGTAGGTAAGTATACTTTAATATCTGTATCCAAATACTCAACCTTGCTTTCTTGAATAGAGAAAAATACAAACTTGACCCATCCCAAATCAAAACGAGTTGTCCTCGTCAAAGTTGAAGTGAAGTCAAAGTATAGTCAGATAGGTACCCACATATTTAACTTTAATTGTAATGCCTATTAGTGAGGAAACAAGAATGTTGTCTACCTAAAACAGTCTCATGATTTATCGGTCTCGATCCATATGCTTTCCCCTTCCTTGATCTCATAATGATCCATTCTTCCTCTTCCCTTCTCTGCCTCATTTTCTCTCAAAAAGAATTCTCCTTTTCCTATATATTTCACGTCTTATTAAGTCAGGTAAATCATATTATTAAAATTTCAGACCCGCAGGGATAAAGAAAACCCCATGACCTGTCCTTTTTGTCACCCCTACAACAAGGTGCTTCTACTATGGACCCCTCTTTTGCCTTCGCCAATGAGAACACCATATAGTCGAGAGTTGTTGATGGTAGGAATAAGAAAGAGCAAGAGTATGGGTTTGAACAGTGACTTCGTGGGCTCATCATGTGATCAGCCTATTGAGACCCATGCAACCATTGTTGCTCCAAAAAAAATATAATAGATGCATGAGATAATCGAAAGATTGAATAACGAGATCACAACAAAAGAAGGTAAGAAGAGGTGGGTGGACGCAACGATTGCTGAGCTGATGCAGACTACAGACGAGCATAGAGCCCCTCGTAGAGGATGGCGTCGAGGACTAGCCATTCAACACCTCATCATCTTGAATTATTTTTCATATTTTTCATTTTTTTCTATTTTTTATTATTTCTATGTTCAGCCCATTTATACCTTATTAATAATCATTTGTTTCATCTCTTGTGTTGCAATTTATGTATATTTAATATCTTTATTTGTTATTAATAATAATCACTTATAAAAACAAGACGAAAAGGATTTATTTGAGCCAAAGTATCCTCGAAACAGAGCGAAAAATTTTCTTGTCACACTAAAATGGAACCCTTCGTGTCACATATGTATTCATCATTTTAGCAAAATTTGGTTGATGTTATGACTAAGTTGTTGCTCATTTTTACAAAACTCTCAAGAATGATTTTAATTTTTAGATATAAATATGATTTGTGTCATATTTTAATTAGGATTGATTTGAATATTTATTCGATCTTTTTACAAGTGATATATTTTGTGTATTTTAAAAGATAGAGACAAGTATTGTAATTAATTAGCTACAATAACATCTTTTGCACAATAATGCATTTTAAATTTTGTTTACATAAAAAAAATGCAAAGTATGATCCGTTTTACTATTACAATATAAATTATTAAAACAGGAAAATATATAAATTATTGTCTTATAAAAGAGTTTTCATAAAAGATATAAAGTATTCCCGAAAGTAATCTTAAAACAGGCAAATCTGAACTTTTTCTACATGACCGACAAAATATATACAACATCAAAAGCTGAATAAAAATTCAAGCAAAGCTGGTTCCTTTGGTAGCATTAGGTCGATGAAACACTGGTACTTGTCCTAACCTAACTTGTGAAACATGCATAGCTTGCACAAACAGTTAGGAATGCTAAGTACATAGCCATAAACTTCATTTTCTTAGTAAAACAACAGTAAATCATTAAATGCAGACCTACCTACTAGGAAGAGCATTGCTACATGAAACAAATAATTAACTAGTTATTTAAGGGGTGCAATAATCTTTCATTAACATTCTAAAACAATGTTACACTATTATTTAATTATATATATTATTAATATGATTTTTAAGGTAATTATTATAAATGTCAACAAATTTATCATAATTTGTTATTTATATAAAATTATTTAAATTTATTAATGCATAACTTATTTTCTCATTATTTAATATAAACACTAACACGTTAATTTTTTTAAGTATTACCGATTATACTCAAGTCACAATACTGAATTTTTTTAATTCAAGTCTTGAGTTGGGCACATCTTATACTCAACGGAAGCATTTATATTGTTAATGAATTTTTGTCACTATATGAATTTTTTTTAGCATTTAAAAATGTTACGAAAATACATAAAAAAATGTTATTATTAATTTTAATTATATATATATATATATATATATATATATATATATATATATATATATATATATATATATGTATATATATATATCAAAATGTCACACACACATAAAACTTTCAATAATTTGACCCAGATTATTTGGGACACCATTTTTTGCTAATAATTAGTAATGGAAAATAATAAAAGTCTACCTAATTTAGGAGTGGATTGAGATGAGAAAAAAAGAAAGATATGAAAAAAATATAAAAAAATAAGTGATCAATATGATAAATGATATAATAAAAAAATAAGATGAAAGAAAAAATGACCATATCTTAAGAAAACTCGTAGAAATATATTCATTTTGTAGCTTCATGATCAAATTACATATATTCTTAATAATATTGGCAACGGAAAAATGAATTTTATTTTCAACACAATAATTATTTTCTCTCTTCACTGTTACAAATTTTCTTCATTCTCTATATTTTATCTCCATTAAAAATATTTATGTGCTACTTTTTTTTTAGCATGATATAAAATATATATAAAATTTGTTGATAACTAATATTTTAGTACTTTTTAAAATTATGTTTTATCTCAAACTACTGATAATAATGGCAATTTTTTACTTCAAAACTAATTACATACATAAAATTTTATTTTTAATTAAAATAATAATAATAATAATAATAATAATAATAATAATATTTATATTGTACCTAAATTTTATCATTTGCTGTGTGACGCTTGAATATCATACCAAGTTAAAGTAGACGCATGCCGTTAACACACGCTCTGCAAGTCTCTTTCAAGAGGCCACGTCCCACCTAATATTCTCTTGTCTAAAATTTTTCCCTTGTCTTTCTGGTTCTTAGCTGATCCCTATTTTGTTGCATGCATGCATAAATCACTATATGTTTTTGACCTTTGGTAGCCCACAAACCATATAAAACATTCGTAGTTATTTTTTTTTTAAGGAAAAACAAATTTAGATTATGATTGGTGCCGTTAGCCAACAAAACCTTCTCTATATATATATATAAACTACAATATTAAGTGCCTTAGTTATATGATGCATATGTACCTAACCTAACATTAATTATTGGCATAATTACTCGCTTTTACTTCTTCTCCCAGAGAGAAAAATTACCTTCTAAAAATATTAGGTATAATCACATAATATAATATAGAGAAAGATTGGTTGAAATAAGGTGACGAAATTTGTCAAATTATATTAATAATTTTTTATCAAATATAAATGTAATCGATCTAATTGTGAAATGATGTGATATTATTTTCATGATTATGTATGTCAATTTTACGATCTAAACTTATTTATAAATGTTATCTAATAATATATATTTATATATTTTTTAAATATTATATCATATATTAAAATATAATGATATAATGAATTATTAAATAATTTTAAAATTAAATAAAATTTTGTATACTTGATCTAATTAATAAGAACATTAAACTTAATGATTGGATTGGTTAAATTTATATTATATAAAAAGTTATTGAAAATATAATTTAATTAATTTTGACACATAATATTACTTTATCTAATCCTATAATATAATATAGAATATAAATAATTTTATTAAATTTTCATAAAATCAGAAAAGGAGTCAATATAATATTGGATAAAACTCATCATTGTGATTGCCTACCGTTAT
The DNA here is from genome assembly GCA_025330945.1 of Mucuna pruriens. Taxonomy (NCBI): domain Eukaryota; kingdom Viridiplantae; phylum Streptophyta; class Magnoliopsida; order Fabales; family Fabaceae; genus Mucuna; species Mucuna pruriens. The sequence goes on from JAENHJ010000133.1 coordinate 1,629,404, forward strand.
ATGTTAACTAATAGTTGTAGCCATACATTGTGACTGAAATCTTAAACCCCATATATATATATATATATATATATATATATATATATATATATATATATATATATATATATATATATATATATATATATATATATATATATATATATATATATATATATATATATATATATATATATATATATATATATATATATATATATATATATATATATATATATATATATATATATATATATATATATATATATATATATATATATATATATATATATATATGTGGCATAGTTGAAAGTCGAAATCTAGTTTTATTATAAAAAATTTTAAGTTAGCGACCATCAAAATCGATTGCTTAACAAAAAAAGGTCGCTAATTATTTATATAAAAACACATCGATTGCTAATTATTCTTAATTATTTATATAAAATATATCGGTCGTTAATTTAATTGTTAATTTTGAATTTTTTTAAATAATTCAGTTACTAATGTTTGAATTTTTTTAAAAAAAATTGGTCGCTAAAACTATTTATAAGAAATTAGATCAGGTGGCGATCAGTTGGGTGGTGGTTGGAGGAGGGAGGAGGCCTATCGGAGGGAATGAGAGAAAAGGGAGAAAGGGAGAAGAAAGGAAGGGAGAGGGGAGGAAGGAGAAGGAATGAAGGAGGAGAGGGGGGGGAGGAAGGAGAGAAAGGAGAGGAGGGAGAAGAGGGAGAAGAGGAGGGATGGGATGGAGAAGAGGTTGTGGTGGTGGTGGTGGTGGAAGAGAGAAAGGAGGAGAGGAGGGTGGAGAATAGAGAGAAGAGGTAGGAAGGGAGGGAAGACGGAAAAGGTAGCGACAGAAGTGACGACAGTGGAGTGGAGGGAGGGAGGAAGGGAGGGAGTGAGTGAAAGGTACAAGAAGGGAGGGAAGGAGTGTTTAAATAAATGAAAGTGGGAAAAAAATAAAAGGAAAAGATTTTCAAATTTTTGAAAATCGATTACTAATTCTGTCATTATTTATTTATTTATGTTTTAAAATAAATAAAAATTCGGTCACTAAATCGGTCGCTATTATATTTAATTTTATTTTAAAAATAAATAAATTTGGTTGCTACATCGGTTGCTATTTTATTTTTTTAAATAAAAAAATTTTGCGCTAAATTAGTCACTATTACATTTAATTTTATTTAAAAAAAAACAAATTCGGTCTCTAAATCAGTTGCTATTTTATTATTTTTTAAATTAAAAAATATGTCTGTCGCTAAATCCGTCACTATTATATTTAATTTTATTTTTTTTAAAAATCTCGCTAAATCGATCGTTGTTAGGTAATGTAATACTGAAAGGGTTAGCGGTGGAACTATTGGTCACTAAGATTAAAATAACTACTCTCCTCGCATTTGGTCGCAAAATCGGTGGCTAATTTTTGATCGAATTATTTTGGTGGCTAATTTTGGATTGAATTATTTTGGTCTCTAATTTCGGTTGCTAAATCGTACTTTTTTAGTAGTGTTCTATAAATATCATATCCAACTCAAGTAGAATTATTTTCGTAAAGCATACATGTAATTATATAAAAAAATTTGAATAAAAGAATTATGACATAAGCGTTTATTCCTTAATTTTTATATGCATAATAATATCAATTTAATTAAAAATAATGAGATTATTATATTATTAAAAAAATTATCCTTTATAATAATTAATATTCTAGATCATCATGACATTTAAATCAAGATATTTAAACAATCATCTCGATTGAAGATCTTGACCAACAACTTTCTCATGATCGACATACATCATGTTACACGTCAAAGGACATACACTGATAAGGATCTAGTTAGTACTCTAAAAGACATTGAGGAGGAGTAAGAGGCAAAAGATAGTCAAACACTCGAGGGCCCTATGACTAGAGGAAGGCTAAGAAGATTACAAGAAGAAGTGCTTCAAAAGCTAGGAGTACTTAGAAGCTTGGAGGACTTAGGCCCAAGCCCAAGCCTAGCCATATGCTCTATGGGCTTTCTCCTTAATCTCTTAGAAGCATGAGAATGTCATTTATGTTTCATTTGGCTAGCATTTGTAAATCTTAGCTTAAATCTTCTTAAAGTACACTGAAGGCTTCCTTGTTTGGCTATGTAAATAATGTAGTCTTAACTTGTTTGGCTTTGTAACTAAGCTAGCTTAGGATAGGCTTCTAGCTTGTTTGGATAACAAGATATGATAATCTCCTCCAAACACAAGCTAGGCGTGAGGGGAGCTATATAAGGAACCTCCACCCCTTAGTATGAACAACTTGATAAATGAAAAAATAGTATGTTGTTATGAAACTTTGAGAGATAATCTCTATCTTATTTTGTACAAGAATCTAAAATTCTTATCAAGCTTTCAAGAGGCTTTTAGGAAATCTTATTTTGCTTCTATCTTCCTTAATCTTTGGATGAGTGGCAAGTTCACTAATACCATTTCTTCCTTACTCACATTTTCTTGTTTCTTCTTCTTTATTCTTCATTTTTTCATGAGGCTCCTACACCTAGGAGCCTTGTGAGATCCAAGATTTCAAGGAGATCATAGGGACTCCTATCACATACCCCATGTGAAGAAATAAGAAATACAAGAGAAGGGGGTTGAAATGTGTGTGATATTTTTAAACTTTTTCGAAAACGTAAGGATATAAATTTGTAAATGTTGTCCAAACAAATGGTCTAAAGAGGTGTAGAATGAAAATAGATAAGGGAAGAGAGAAAGCAATACAGAAATTTTATCCTGGTTCATTCTTACAGAAGAGCTACAAAGCCTTGTCCCTTTAACACAAAGGATTTACTCCACTAAAGTCAAATATACTTACAAACCATGTATTCTCAAATCTCTTAAGATTATAAAATACTTGTAATCTATTTGATTACAAGTAACACCAAGTATTTTTTAACACTTAGCCTCTTCAAGCTATGAAGAAAATTGAAAGGGTTTTACAAAAGGTAACTCATCAAATGAACATATAAAAATTACAAGCAAAGCGTAACTTTTCTTAGAAAAACAAATATAAAGATGAAAAATAGAGCTTTTACAAAAGCTTCTCTAAAACATCGTTCAAAGAGCATTTGAGCTTTTGGAAGATAGTATTGTATCTCATTTTTCTTTTTATGTTGTTCTATCTTCATCTTCTTTGTATGAAGGATATATTGGCATAGGAAGAGAGAAGTTGTTCTTCGTAGATGGAGAGAGGTATCTTTTGCATTAAATGCTAAAGACAAACTTTTGGAAAGTTGTAGTAGAATCTTTGTCTTCTTTTGTGGTCAAAGAAAAAAGTGTTTCTTTTCCTTAACCATACTACCTTTTTTTATAAGAGAAGTTCATTCTATTTGTTTCTCAATCTGCAAAGGTTTGATCATAAATCTCTTGTATGAAGGTTGGCTTGTTTCATCAAAGCTTAGAAAGGAAACCTTTACTAATTTGAAAAACAAAGCATAGCATAACACAACATAATGACTTATGCTGGACATATTTGACACTATTTTCTGGTTAATATTGACACATTGGTTAGGTCTTGGGTCAACCAGTTATGATCTTGACTCCATGCTAATTAGGGACTACGATTGTGATCACAATATGGATTGACGAATGTTAGATGATTATCTAAAGAAAATTAGGTTGATATGAAATTGAATCCTTCTTAGAATCATGATAATTGATTGCATGATTGAATCCTTGAATTGATGTTACACAATTTGTTTTAGATCAATTATGTTCTGTATAAATTATGTTCTACATAATTACCTGTTATGCATAATTCTGTTTCACCCAAACCCCCATTTCTGACATTCGTTTTTGTTTCTGATCAACAAGATTACGCTTAATATGATTGTGTCCTTGTGAGATTGACCTATGTTAGTCCCTACATTACAAAAATTAAGGGAAATCTAGTGATTTGTTAGTGTATCAATAGCATTATCAAACAGGTGTCGTTGCTAAGAACACAAGTTGTTGTGTCCTAATCTTGTGATATTTTGAGTGGTATAGTATATAAATTGTTTTTGTGAGTCATTTTTACTTTCTTTTATGTTGTAGCACTAGGTAGAGTACTAGTAGAAATCCCAGTGGTAGAAAAATGGAGTTGGTTGAAACTTGGCCACAAGATAGAAAAAAATTCATAGATGAAGGCCACCCTGTGAGGGACAAACACAATAGGGGCCCTGTTTTTGCCAAATTCGATCATTTAGACCACTTTTTCAATTTTTTTTATTTTCATGATTTTTAAAAATCGTCAAAATATTCTAGGTTGTTAAGAAATCCTAGGAGTAGTGAAGTAGTTAATAATAGTAGTCTTAATAGTAGTGCTATTGCATCTAATCTTGCTAATAGTGCTAATTCTAGTTTTAATTATGATTCTGATCTTGCTAATATTGCTCATTCTAGTTTTGATTCTGATTCTAATTCTGATCTTGCTAATATTGCATCTAATCTACAAATTGATTGTGATTCTAATATTTCTAGTTTTGATTCTGATTTTGGTGTTGGCATATCCCAATTTAGTCTAAACAATATGGCTAACAATGATAGGACCTTGAAGGAATTGGCTATACCTGATGTTAGGTGTATTTTATATATCCTGAATTGGAACAAGCTCAATCATATGAGCTTAAATGTGGACTAATACATTTGTTGCCTAAGTTCCATGGTCTTGCAGGTGAAGATCCTCACTAGCATTTAAGGAGTCCCATGTTATGTGTTCCACCATAAGACCACATGGAATCCCTGAAGACTACATTAAGATAAAGGCATTTCCCTTCTCCCCTTCTCCCAAGATAGAACTACCAAGGACTGGTTGCACTAGTAACTAGTACTGTTTAATACATGGGGAGAAATGAAGAGGATGTTCTTAGAAAAATTCTTCCCTACTGATAATGGTTTTCTTTTACAGTCGTTTTGAGCTCTTATCAAATAACTAAAGTTAACTATAGCATAGCCAACCCTAGGTCATTCTTCTCAAGGACACAGTGTGCTCAGTTGTGATTTAGTGTGAAGTAAAATGCTATCGAATCTAAGCAGTAAAGTTTTGACTAACTCTTCTCGGTACTGGCCGAGTCGCTCTTGGCAGAGACAGAGCCGAGATGATCTCGGCAGAGACGATTCGGCTTGGTCTTGGCTGAGTGCAGACAGACGCTACAGAGATGGACTATCTCTGTCTCAGACTTAAAAAACAGTAAATAGGGGGGTTGGAGTGCAAGTAAAGCAAAAAGTAAACTAAGACTAAGAATGCAGTAAACATATACTACTGTTACTAGTTATCTATTATTATTATTATTATATAACTGTGTTCATATTCAATCCCATTAATCCAAGTTCAGCCCACGTTCCACACTCCAGTTCTCAGTCCATATCAGCCACTAGGGTTCTTATGGCAATCGCCAAAGGTTCATCCATTGCCATACCGAGGATTTATGCAATCGCTACCTCATCAATTGCCAGGGATTAAGTTCAGAGCTGATTTTAGGTTCTCAGTTAACAATTGCTAAATGATTACCTACTAAATTAGTCAAACCAGTTCCAATCGGCTTAGCTTAACATTGTTCACAATTTAATTGCAATCACGGGTTAAATCATGAATTAAAGTGGAGGAAGAGAATGGAGATAAGAGTTGCAGAATGAAATTGATTAACAGAAATAGAATACAAATACAGTGGTTCTGAATTCAGATGAATCCATCTTCCACGACGATCGCCATGGTTGATGGTGGTGGTTCACCTCCGTTAGCCTGAACGCTGAGGATCAGCTCCACCAGAGTGCGTCAGTAGTCTGATCGGTCCCCTCTGGCAGACTTCGGCTTCCCAGTCTCAGACCTGCACTTCCTCAATCGAGAGAAACGCCAATGAGCACCGTGCACCACCGTGAAAAATGGAGAGAGCGAGAGCGAGAAAGTGGTTATAGTGAGTATAGAATTAAAGTGAATTCAAAAGACGTGTAAAAAGTGCACAACTCCTCCTATATATACACGAGCTGTGATATGCTAATCCTAACGAATCCTAATAGAATTACACTGTGAAGATCCTATTCTACCCTTGTGCAGATCTTCTAACGTGACATGGCAGATTTCCTAGGAGTGACATGGCAGCTGAGGTGGCCTCCGAGCTGGATAGCTGATGTGGTCAATACAATTGGGCCACTCTTTACTGGGCTGCTAGGCTGCAAGGCATGGGCTGTCGAGGCGACTCTGGTTCGGCCGAGATGGAGTCGGACTGGCCAGGATGACTTCATCTCGGCTGAGACTCCTTTTGTTGACCCTGGTCAACTCGGCTTGACCTTGGTCAACTCGGCTTGACCTGTAGAAGAAGGAGTGATACTTTCATTAGCTAAGAAATCTGAATTAACATAGATTTGTATTTTCTCTATATTTAAGCCCATAAAATGAATCTTAGCTAACAATCCATTCTTAAGCACAAAATAGTCGTGTACACATCCTTCTTAGGTGTCTAAAAGATGTATAAATTGTGACTCATCACCTACATCTAGAACAATATCAACCAAGAAAGAAATATGTGGCATAAGGCAACACACTAGTGAGACATTATGTGAGTACTAGGAGAGGTTCAACAAGTTGTGTGAAACTTGTCCTCAAGGTGAGAAATTCAGAAGTTCCAGAGAATCCGCCTTTCACGACGATAGGCTTGGAAGGATAGCATGGTGGCACCAGTGATGGCTAGACGTTAAGGTTTCCGTCCAACGAAGTGCGTTGGCTATACCGAGCGATCACCTCCAATAGCTTCCAGCTTCCTAAATCCTGGTCTTGTACCTCCTCGATCGAGAGAGACACCTTACTAAAGCTTCGTGTACCACCGTGTTAGCTTGGAGTGTTTGTAGCTATTGACAGCGCTAGGTCTAGATTCTGCTGAAATTCCACACCGAAGACGTGGCCTAGCGTGCTTTATTTATACACAAGCTAGATGAATCTAAATCTAATCCCACATAATCACTGATTCCTTGATTCTAGTATATTTTTTTCTCAGTTACCTGAATTACATATTTCCTGATCCTGATAGATTACAAATTTGAATTACTTATTACATATTTCTCAATCCTAGGAGATTACAGATTCCACAATCCTAGGAGATTACAAATTCCTCAATCCTATGAGATTACAAATTCCTTAATTCTAGCATAATCATATCTACATTACAAATTCCTTAATTCTAGGAGAATCAAATCTGCATTATAGATTCCTTAATTTTAGCATAATCATATCTGCATTATAGATTCCTTAATTCTAGGAGAATCAAAGCTGCATTTTAGATTCCTTAATTTTAGCATAATCATATTTGCATTACAGATTCCTTAATTCTAGGAGAATCAAATCTGCATTACAGATTCCTTAATTTTAGCATAATCATATCTACATTCTTGCCAGAGTGATTTTGGCCACTAACGTCGGCTTGGGCCGAGATGCTCTTTTTGGGCCGAGATGTTCTTGATTGGGCCGAGATGCTCCTTTTGGGCCGATATGTTCTCGGTTGGGCCGAGATGCTCCTTTTTGGCCGAGATGCTCTCGGCTTTTAGGCCTGCAAAACAAGTCCAATCTTTTATTAGTTAAAATCCTTATATTAGCATAGATTTATGTTTTTCCTATTTCTAGGCCTGTAATTCGAATCTTAGCTAAGACAGGACTCTTAATCACTAAACAGTCTTAATAATACCTTTCTTAAGCCCTTATGAGGTGTATAAAATATGACTTATCACCCACCAAAGACCATTCACTCTTTGGCATAGATTTGATTGATGAATTAGATGAGGAGTGTCTTCAACTAGGCAGCAGCAGTGAAGGTATTTTAGATTTTGCTGAAGATACTGATTCGATTGGTTGGTTAGGGCCCCCCACAGAAGAAACAAACTATGATGAAGTTTGGGAAGTACACAATCTTTCTAACTCTAAGGATGATAACACTGATCTTGACGACTTGAGTCAGAAAGCCAAGTTGATCAAATTATCAGACCAAGTGTGCAAGTATGAGAACCCAGAGTGCTCAAATAAGGCAGAAGTTCAAGTTGCCGAGACCAAAAAGCCGTTCACAGCACAAGTGGCAACAATATTCACAACCGAGTACGAGTTGGCTAAAGCAAGCCGAGACCAAGAAAAGACCGAAGTCACCTCGGCCAAAAAGACAAGTGGCAAGGCTAACCTGCATGTACATGTGCAAGCTGAGATCATCTCGGCTAAAGAAGACCAAAAGCAAGCAAGAGCCGAGTCTATCTCGAATAATCAAGGCAGGAACCACCTTCCATCCAGATTCGACTTCAGTGCAAAACAAAGATCCAAGTCCGACTCCAATCCGACAAGAACTGATTCTATCCCAACCAAAAGGAGTCAGCCACAACAGCCAAAGGCCGAGATCATGTCGGCACACCTAGTGTTGAGTTCAACTCAAGTCGGCCAGCCAGATTTGTAGAAATCTAATGATAATTCTGCATCTCTGCCACCACCCATGGAATTGAAGCCATTGCCAAGGCATTTGAAATATGCCTATTTGGATGATGAACAGCAATTCCCAATCATCATTGCTAGTAATCTCCACTAGGAGCAGGAAGACAAATTGTTGAGCATCCTAAGGCAATATAAGAAGGCAATTGGGTGGAAATTATCTGACCTCCTAGGGATAAACCACTCCATCTACATGCATAGATTTTAATGGAGGAGGAAGACAAGCCCATAAGCCAACAACAACAAAGAATGAATCCGACCATCCTAGATGTGGTCAAGCAAGAGGTGACAAAATTGCTTGCTGCAAGGACCATCTACCCCATCTTGGATAGCCAGTGGGTGAGCCCAATGCATGTACTACCTAAAAAGTCTAGGATGACCGTCACAAAAAACCAACATGATGAGTTGGTACCTATGCGGATTCAGAACAACTAGCAAGTCTGCATCGACTATAAAAGATTGAATCAAGAAACTCGTAGGATTACTTTCCTTTTCCTTTCATTGATCATGTCCTGGGAAAATTAGCACGGAAGTCCCATTATTGTTTTCTCTGGATACATGCAAATCCACATTGGCCTTGAAGATTAATACAAGACCACCTTCACCTGCCCATTTGGTACCTTTGCATACACTTGCATTCCATTTGGCCTTTGCAATGCGTCGAGTACATTTTAATGTTGCATGACAAGCATCTTCTCGGACCTGTTATAGGATTGCATGGAGGGGTTTATGGATGAATTCACGGTATATGCTAATTCATTTGATGCATGTCTAGAAAACCTATCCAAGGTGCTAACGAGATGTATTGATACAAACTTAGTCCTTAACTTTGAAAATGCCACTTCATGGTGACTGAGGGAATTGTGTTGGAACAACTGGTGTCCAACAAAGGCATCGAAGTTGATAAATCAAAGATTGACATTATCACCTCTCTTCCAAACCCCGCTTTTGTGCGGGAGGTTCGCTCATTCTTGGGATATGCAGGATTCTATAGAAGATTTATCAAGAATTTTAGTAAGATTGCCCTGCCATTGTCCAAACTACTACAAAAGGATGTGAAATTTAAATTTGACCAACCCTGTATTGAAGCCTTTCAGGAGCTGAAGAATCGACTCACATTCGCTCCCATTCTTCAAGCACCTAACTAGGAGCTGCCATTTGAACTTATGTGTAATGCATCCAATTCGACATTGGCAGCCATTTATAAGTCATATTTTATACACCTCACAAGGGCTTAAGATGAGTATTATTAAGAATGTTTAGTGATTAAGAGTCCCGTCTTAGTTAAGATTCGAATTATGGGTCTAAAAATAGGAAAAATATAAATCTGTGCTAAAATGAGGATTTTAACTGATAAAAGATTGGACTTGTTTTATAGGCCTGAAAGCCGAGTATCTCGGCCCAAAAGGAGCATCTTGGCCTAGAAGAAGCGATCTCGACTAGAACCGATATCAGCGACGGAAACCACTCCAACAAACAAGGAACAACATGTGATTATAGGAAAAGTAAATTAGGAAATATGTAATTCGGGTAACTCAGCTAGAAATTTGTTAGAATCAAGGAAATATGTAATTCGGGTAAGTCAGCAAGAAATCTGTTAGAATCAAGGAAATATGTAATTCGGGTAACTCAGCAAGAAATCTGTTAGGATAAGGGAAATATGAAATTCGAGTAACTAAGTAAGAAATCTGCTAGGATCAAGGAATCAGCGATTCTGTAGGATTAGATTTAGATTTAGTCGTAGCTGCCCTACATGTTTATAAGGGCACGTAAGGCACGGGTTTTGGGTATGGAAAAACAGTGGAATTCTAGACCTAGCACCGTCAGCGATTGCAGGCGTTCCAAGCTAGCACAACGGTATACAAAGCTTTAGTAAGGTGTCTCTCTCGATTGAGGAGGTACATGACTAGGATTTGGGAAGTTGGAAGCTACTAGAGGTGATCGCTCGGTATAGCCGGTGCACTCTGGTGGACAGAAACCTCAACGTCTGGCCATCAACGGTGCACCATCGCCATCCTTCCAAGGAAATCATTGTGGAAGGAGGATTCTCTGGAAACTTTGAATTTCTCATCTTGTACTCGAGTTTGTTTTCAATAATATAAGCGGTTTGCATTTTTGTCTTCTGGTTATAATTCCTATGCTTTTAATCTGCTTTAACTTTGCCACGATTTCACACTATTAGAAGTAGATCACATTAGACTAAGGTCGATTGGAACTGGTTTAATAATCTAGTTAGGTAGAGAACCTAAAATCAACCAAGTACATACTCCCTACTAATTGATGAGGTAGCGATTTTGTAAATCCGTAGTATGGAAATGGACAAACATTCGGCGATTGTCATAAGAATCTAAGGTTGATTCGGAGTATAATCTTAAGTAAAGAATCTGTAAACTGATTGTGTGTTGAATTCGGATTTGGTAGAGTAGTTAGTTTTGCGTAGTTTAGTTTACTTTAAGTACTTAGTTTATTTTTCTGCACTTAAACAAAACCCCCCTATTTACTATTCTTCCCATTTCGAGACCGAGTCTAGTCCTACTCTGTTGTGTCTATCTAAGCTGAAATCATATCGATAGTTGTAGTCGGTCTCCCACCGAGATCATCCTAGTTGCACTTAAGCCGACCAACAGTAAGTCGACATTTCACAATATTTAATGGTTTCTGCATAATTCTCTGGAATCCACACTTAGTCACAATTAAACACATTTTGTCCTTGAGAGAATTGACCTAGGGTTAGCTATACTATAGTTAGCTTTAGTATTTATTTGAGGCGTGTAAGACGATTAAAAACCCGTTTACCAAATTGGCACCATTGTTGGGGACACAAGTTCTTTTGTGTCTTTGTATGCCAAATTTGAGTTAAGCCGAATCCCGAGTCCGTGGAATGATATGTTTGTTTTTAGAGTCTGAATTTGTCTAAGCATACCAAGTCTGTCTTTGTTTTCTTTTCATTGAATCTCTGCACAACTGATTTTATCTTGTCTGCATAACTGATTTTATCTTGTCTACATAACTGATTTTATCTTGTCTGCATAACTGATTTTATCTTGTCTGCATAACTGATTTTCTATCTTGCATAACTAACATTAAACTTCTTTGCATAACTGACATTAACTTACCTTGCATAATTGACTAACTTTTATTTTTCTGCAATTTTTTTTTGTTTTTCTGTTTCACTTCTGTTATTCTGTTTTTTCTATTTTTCTATTTTCGGTTAGCTTTTTGTTTTCTCTTTTTTTTTTTTTTATTTGGTCAATAACACTTGTGCACTCTGATACTAGTATTGTTCCTAATTCTTTTGATCCTGATCATTCTGCTCCTAGATCCAATGGAGAAGGGAATAAGCTATACATTGTTGTTGTGATGTATCAATCGTGGTGTCCTCAATATCCCGAATGGGATGTAGCTTGGTCATGCAAGAATTATCCATCTAAGCTAACAATTGTGTTGCCTGTGTTATATGATTTTGCAGGTAACACTCACCATTTTGACAATAGGGGATCCACGACATCCAGAGGAATGAATGAGATTGCTGCTGCTGACAATAATAGATTTTAAGGATACATAAATGGATGTGGCATGTGTGGTTCTGTAGGACATCCACCCAATGATTGTCCCATTTTGCAAGAACCACCACCTCCATTCAAACCACAACTAGTACAATAAAGTTCCTTAGAGGATTTAATCAAGCAATTATCTATGAATAACATTCAATTCCAAAAGAATGTGTTTGCCACACAACAACCAGTGCAGCAGCTTAACAGTTTCAATAAAACAACATGCAATTTCAACAAAATATAAATGCCACAATGCAAGAGTTGAAAGCACAGATTGGTCAACTGGTCATCACGATAAATTAGCTGCAATTCGAAGATTCTGGATAGGTTCCTTCCCAAGCCATTCTTAGTACATAAGAGAATATGAGTGGCATAATTGTTAGGAGTGGCATGGAGCTACCGCAACAACAATCACTAAAAGTGCAATATGGGTTTTCTGGAAATCCAAATTCAGAGAATTCGACCACTGTGCTAGGCTTTACCAACTCCAATAGTGTTTCCAATTCCATGCTTGCTGCTGTCGACTCTACTAAGATGGTTGAGATTGACGACCAACTATTTCTGATCTGGTTGATGTGGTTAAGATTGCAATTCTATGACAGATGTTACTGATCTTACTAACATGACATTGGATGAGATTTCAGACCAAGTTACTAAGGTCGAGATAGTTGATCCCACATGTGCTGATGTTGACATTACTAATCCCATGCATGCAAATGCCAAGATGCCCGATCCTAGATATGCTAATGTTGATAATACTTTTGTTGATAGGGCTGAGGATGCTAATTCTCTGGTTCACAAGTCGAACAGTGTTAATATGACTGATATGGCCGACTCTGTAGTTTCTATGTCAGACCATGCCAATATATTAGAAGTTGCCAACTCTATGATGGAGGTTCTGAGTCTTGCTGATATAATTGAGGTTGCCGACTCTGGGGTCAATATTTCTGCTTTTGCCGATATGCCTGAAATGTCGGATTCTGTGGCTAACATGTCTAACTTTTCCAATGTGGTTGATAATTCTAACAGTGCCAATATAACTAAAGTTTTAGATTCTAGGACTGAAGTATCAGATTCTGTTAATTTTTTGGCTCATGAACCAACACTTGCCGATTTGGACAATCAAAGCCGAAACCGCAACTAGGCCAAATCCGTATTTGACCCCAAAAGTTGAATCCACTCCCGACAGCCGAGTCAAGAATCCACGAATGAACCTTCTTTACTTTGCTCACCAGTAGCAGAATCAACATTAGTGTCATCCATAGCGCAACCATTCCTTGCCTTAGTAAATTTGCATTATGAATTGACTAAACACTCTGAATTTTTTGGAAATATGGATTTTAAGAATTTTGTTAATTGTGAGTGTACCTGTACTAGATTAACTAATCTTCTCTGTGTGTGAAAAGCAACAATGCCATTAATCCCAGTGCAGGAGTTATATGCAATATTGCAAAGAATTTACTAGAGGATATAATGTTGAAACTATCAAAATGGAGGAGGAGAAAGCTCCCCCAAGCTGTAGACAACAGGAGCGGAGCAAAAATACTGGATATCAGATTTAGCACATTCTTTCCACCCTAAAAGCAGTTGTTCTTATTTCACCCCTTCCTTTGTGCACATATGCTTTTCATTGAGGATAATGCATCATTTAAGTGTGGGGGGATGTTCCGTAGGAGGGTGATGATTTGTTTGGTTTTGTTTTGTTTTTAGTTTTATTTCGTTTTTATTTCATTTCTGTTCTATTTCATTTTGTTTCTTTTCTTTTTATTCCCGTTCTGCTATTTTTATTTTTCTTGAGTCTGTGTCAACCCTAGTTCTATTTCTGCCAGGTTCAGACCAACTTCGATTTTGTTCAATTTTTGGTTTTCATTTTCATTTTATTTTGTTTTTCCTAGCTGACTTCTGATTTCAGATTGTCAATTATTGAGAAAACTATTTTGAAAAATTCTGAATGGATTTCTTTAAGTAAGAAAAAACAGCATGAAGTAGCGCATGTCCCTGGATGAGAGGTTTTTAAACCTAACAGGGAGTGAAATTTTTGTGTCCTTAGGTAGTGAGTAAGTGAAAAACTGAAAAGATGAACCAGTAGTGACAGAGAAATTACCCGTGTGAGAATTTTTGAGCCTTGTATAGATGGCTTTGCGTCTTGCCATTCTTTCCTTTCTTGTGTGATTTTTGCATCTATGTTATTGGTTACTCTAGGTTTTGCCTTAACTCTCTGGATACATTTGGTTTCATATGCATGAATGATATGATCAAGGCCATCTTTCTTTACATCTACTTTGCCAAATAAAGCCTACCTTGTGAATAACTCATTTGGTTACCCCTTCGAGCCTATATCTGTTTCTTGATATGACAGCTCATTACAAGCCTATAGCTAGAAAAACCATGATCAACCTAAACCTTAGGGAACAAAGGAGCTTTGGAATTGTTTTGGGAATAGGTCTTGAATAAGTGTGAGGGTGACACCTGGAGGCATTGTGAAAGTGGTATATTTGGAAAACAGTGTGTCTAGAAAAAGGATTGATGAAAAGAAAAGAGAAAGGATACGGAAAGAAAGAAAAAGCAGTGGAAACAAAAAGAAAAGATTACAAGTGAGACTGCAGCACAAAAGCTACAAGATAGGAAAAGTGAGAAAAAGAAAGAGAAAAATACAAAGGGAAAAGTAGGGCGATGAATGATGAGTCATATTTTATACACCTCATAGGGACCTAAGATGAATGTTTTCGAAATCATTTGGGGCTTAAGGATTTAGTCTTAGCTAAGATTCCCATTATGAACCTAGAAATGGAGAAAGTATAAATCTGTGCTAATTTGTAGGTCTTAGCCAATAAAAGATTCATCCCATTTTTGCAAGATAATTCCAAATGATCTCGAGCCATCCAGAAGAGTCTCGGCCCAGATGAGTCGTCTCAGCCAGACCAACTCACCACAAGACCAGCCGACTCCACAAGTCCAGCAGCCACGTGGAGCAACCCAATCAACAGTCCAATATGGGCATCCAGCACAGCTCCGAACCAGCTCAACTACCACGTCACTCTAGAGAAGCTTGTAGTGCAAGATACGCAAGGGTAGAATATGAAATACGATTTGTAATTCTGTTAAGAATTTGTTGGTTAGTGTGTTCAGTAAGGACAACTCGTGTATATATAGATAGAGCTAGGCGCGACTAAAGGTTGTTGAATTCAGACTTGACTCCATATACATTACATTCCATTCTCTCTTGCACATTCTTCATCCTCACAATGGTGCACGACTCTTCAATGGGGTTTCTCTCGATTGAGGAGGCACAAGTCATGGACTGAGAGGCTGAAGGTTGTCAGAGGGAACCACTTGGCTTGCCATCACACTTTGGTGGACCTGATCCTTAGTGCCTTGACTAACAGAGGTGAGTCATCGCCGTTCAACCATGGTGTGCACCGAATTCACACCCTGTGTTTGTATTCGTTCTTAATAATATAAGTATTTTCTGATTCCAATCTCGTGTTTGCGATTTCTGCACCTTAATCTGCTTGTTGTGTTGCGATTGCATATGGTAATGTGAACAAACGTTGAACTAGGCCGATTGGAACTGGTTTAACAACTTCAGTAGGTAATCAAATAGACAACCTAAAATCAACTCTAAACTTAATCCCTATCAACTAATTAGGTAGCGATTGTGTAAATCCTCAATATGGCAATGGACGAATGTTTGGTGATTGTCATAAGAGAATCCTAGGTTGATATGGAGCATGAACTTGAGTGAACGAACTAGAACTGACTTAATTACTGAGACAGAATATGAATGCAGTAGTAGTAGTAGCTGTAACCTAGTTTATTCGTATTTAGTGTCTAGTTTATTGTTGTTTTACTTGATCTACAACCAACCCCCTATTTCCTGCATTTTCAGTCCGAAACCGAGTTAGTCCGACTCTATTGCATCTGTCAGCACTTAGCCAAGACTGTGTCAGATAAGGCTCTACCGAGTCCATATCAAACCAGTCTCTGCCGAGAGCAACTCGGCACCTAGCCGATAGTAGGTCTACATTCTGCACTTGAATTCTACATTACTTAGTTTTTGCACAATGTCATAATAGAGCGCACTGTGTCCTTGAGAGAATTCGACCTAGGATTGACTATGCTATAATTAGCTTGAGTTTATTTGATGCGCGTTCAGATGACTAAAAACGAGCTTATCAAATTGGTGCCATTACCAAGGACACAAGTTCCTTTGTGTCTTTGTGTGCCAAACCTGAGTTAAGCCGAATTCCAAGTCTATAGATTGCTATGTTAGTTGAGTCATAGAGTCTAAAGTGAGTCTGTCTGTTTTGATTTGGATCCTGTAATAATACAACATGCTGAGTGTGTGTTAAATTTTGGTGTGTTAAATTAGGGTGATCTCGCCCATTACTTCACGCTTGGACCCGTTAAAGGCCTTGACTACTACTGGACTGCTCTTCAGTGCGGAGTCGGGGAGATATAACTTATCCAATGTGGCCTTGACATTAAGTGAAGACTCGTTGTCTATCAATACCCTGGCTATCATGTAACTTCCACATTTGACTACTATGTGGAGGGGTTGATTGTGGCTTTTGCCTTCGATTGGAAGCTCTGCTTCGGAGAATGACAGATGGCGGCTTGCGGTAATGTTGATAATGCCCCCAAATTTTTTAGGCGTGATGTCCTATGTTACATGAGCTTCATTCAGCACGTTCAACTGGAGTTTGCGATGCCACTCAAAATTGATCAGCAATGAGAGGAGTGAGATCTGTGCTGGTGTTTTATGCAATTGATCCAACATTTCATATTCGCTGTGTCAGATCATTTTGAGGAACTCTTGGGCCTCCTCCTCTGCCACCACCTTCTTGGGGATCTCTACAGCTTTGTATTTTCTTGTGGGCACTAGGTTCTTGCTCTGTAACTCGTATGGGGTAAAGACTCTTCCGCTTCTGGTTACTCCCCTCAGTTTTGGCTATGTTAGTAATCTCCAAGGTTGCATCTTTGTTAGCTGCCGGATGGGCCACCATACCCTAGGTCGGGTACCTCTACAACACCATGTTATTGCTATAGGCCCGCCTAGCCGGTACTTGGACAATGAATGGCACTCTGGCCCGGGAGGCCAAATTGTACCGTATGATCAACGGTCTTGGACAAGGGTTATCATTTCCCTCTATGTACATGACTGAAGCTATATCAATCTTATTCTGCCAGTTGTGGGTTCTTAGTCGGTTGGGAGTGTTTACCATGCGCTTAGTGGTAGTTCCTTTCCCTTGCCTCCTATTAGTCTTCTTGGCCCGCTTGTTGCTGTCATGGCTTATTGCACTGATTGCCACGCTTCTGTGAGCCAGGAGGGGATTACTTTGCATGTTCGGCCCCTGGTCCTCGAATCCCAGTAGACCACTCTCTAGGATGTCTTTGACTTTGTGCTTCAGGCTCCAGCATCTTTTGATGGCGTGATTGATAAGCGGGTTTTCAGTCGTCTTACACGCCTCAAATAAATACTAAAGCTAACTATAGTATAGCTAACCCTAGGTCGATTCTCTCAAGGACACAGTGTGTTAAATGGTGACTAAGTGTAGAAATCATAGTTTTATGCAGAAACGTCAAGTGTAGAATGCCGACTCGCTCTCGACAAAGACTAATCCGATTTGGTCTCAATAGAGACGAATCTGACACGGTCTCGGCTAAGGGCAGACTCGGATGCAATAGAGTCAGACTGACTCAGTCATGGACTTTGGAAAGCAGTAAATAGGGGGTTGGTGTTTAAATGCAGAAAATAAACTAAGCTAAACTAATCTATACTAACTATTGTACCAATTCAGAAATCAATACACAACAGTTTACCATTCTTACTTAAAATTATACTCTGAATCAACCTTAGATTCTTACAAGAATTGTCGAATGTTTGTCCATTGCCGTACCGAGGATTTACACAATCGCTACCTCATTAGTTGGCAAGGAGTATGTACTTGGTTGATTTTAGGTTCTCTACCTAATCAGATTATCAAACCAGTTCCAATCGGCCCTAGTCTAACGTGATCTACCCCTAACAATGTGCAATCACGGCAAAGTTAAAAGAAGATTAAAGTGCAAGAATTATAATCAAGAGATAGAATTGCAAACCAGTCATAATATTGAAAATAAAATTGAATACAATGGTGGGAATTCAGCATTCTCCAAAGAGTCTACCTTCCACGACGATCGCCTTGGAAGGATGGCAATGGTGCACTGGTGATGGCCAAACGTTGAGGTTTCCGTCCACCGGAGTGTATCGACTATACCAAGCGATCACCTCCGACAGCTTCCAACTTCCCAAATCCTAATCCTGTACCTCCTCGATCAAGACGGATACCTTACTGAAGCTTGATGTACCATCGTGCTAGCTTGGAATGTCTGTAGTTGCTAACGGTGCTAGGTCTAGAATTCCACTGTTTTTCCACACCGAAGACGTGGCCCAATGTGATTTATTTATACACAAGCTGGCTTAATCTAAATCTAATCCTACAAAATCGTTGATTCCTTGATTCTAGCATATTTCCTACTCAGTTACCTGAATTACATATTTCCTTGATCCTAACAGATTACAAATTTGAATTACTGATTATAGATTTCTTAACCCTAGGAGATTATAGATTCCTTGATTCTAGCATAATCATATCTGCATTACAGATTCCTTATTTCTAGGAGAATCAAATCTGCATTATAGATTTCTTAATTTTAGCATAATCTTATCTACATTACAGATTCCTTAATTCTAGGAGAATCAAATCTGTAGTTCAGATTCCTTAATTTTAGCATAATCATATCTGCATTACAGATTCCTTAATTCTAGAAGAATAAAATTTGCATTACAGATTCCTTAATTTTAGCATAATCATATCTGCATTCTTGCTGGAGTGATTTTGGCCACTAAAGTCGGCTTGGGTCGGGATGTTCCTTTTGGGCGGAGATGTCCTCGGTTGGGCTGAGATGCTCCTTTTGGGCCGAGATGCTCTCAGCTTTCAGGCTTGCAAAACAAGTCCAATCTTTTATTAGTTAAAATCTTATTTTAGCATAGATTTATGTTTTTCCTATTTCTAGGCCCGTAATTTGAATCTTAGCTAAGACAAGACTTTTAATCACTAAACAATCTTAATAATAACCTTCTTAAGCCCTTGTGAGGTGTATAAAATATGACTTATCAGTAACCTATGGCCCCGCATTGGTAATTGCACCTGGCATTAGGATCATAGCTTCTTGAGTAAGGAGGCTCTAGGGGCTTCAGGGGAATTACTCCCACGAGTTTTTGCTCCAGTAGTTGGGGCAACAACTCTATGTACGTCATAGGGATCGGGGTCAGTGTTCGAGGCAGTCTTCTAGCGCATTGTTGTACTGGCCTTGTATTGTTGGTCGGCCCAGCATCTACTCGTGATTGACATTAGGGGATGTACGGTGTGGGGGGTGTTGCCACCATCCTGGCCCCCACCTGGATCCGCATTGGATATAGAGAGGTATTTGTTTTTGTTAGTGGAAAGACCGACTTGACTACTACAACATTGGTCTTGCCTTTCTTTTTTTTTCGAGGAGGGCTTCTCGGTGAAACCCATGTTATTGCTTGCTTGGGCAAACTTTCCTCATAGAATGCCCATCTCGATTCTTTCGCCTACCACTAACAGGTCAGCGAAGGTGGAGGCAACATTTCCTACCACCTTATCGTAATAGGGAGACGGGAGAGTATCGATGAACATCGTAACCATCTCCCTTCCGTGAATGGTGACTGGACTTGTGCTACAAGCTCACGCCACCTCTGGGCATACTCCTTGAAGCCTTCCTGCTCTTTTTGGTCATGTTCTGAAGCCGAGAACGATTTGGTGCCATGTCCTCATTATACTTATACTACTTCAAGAAGGCCTCAATGAGGTCCCTCCATGTTTTGATGCGTCCTTGTTCCAAGCTGAGATACCAATTGAGGGTTGCCCCAATCAAACTGTCTTGGAAGCAATGGATCAACACTTTGTCATCGTAAATATAGGCCGCCATTTTCTGACTATACATGGCTAGGTGAACTCGGGGGTAGGAGCTCCCTTTGTACTTGTCGAACTCCAAAGTCTTGAAGTCGGTTGAAAGGCCCACATCCAGGACGAGGCACAAGTTCGCGACTTCTAGTCCATAGCTATTTCCCTTTCTACGACTCGGAGTTGTTCTTCTAGGGACTGCCATTTCTCTTCCACCTGAGGGGCTCGTCTATGAATCATGAAGGGCATGGTATTCCAAGACGCTTGATGTTGGGCCCCCAGGTCTTGTTGTGCATACAAGCCGACTCCATCATGTGGTCTGGCTGCGGAGTTAGCATTGACCTCGAGTCCTGCCTTCCTGTTGTTTTGCTGCTTTTGCTCCTTATTTACGAAGCTCTATGTATTCCAACCATGCGACATTCTATAAAGTGGGTCCCTAGTATTGCATGGGAGTGGCCCCTTGCGTGACCGGCTTGCACATATCCGGCTTTGTTTTGGTTGGCTAGGGCCGTGATAGTAGTGTTGGTTTGAGTAAGGGCCTGGAACATTTGAGCTATCTGTTCCTTCAACTAATTCACCTCCCCCTTGAGGTCTTGATTCTGCAATTCGAGGGCTTCGATTTTGCTTTCCATGGCCTTGGACTTCAGGCACATAGCGTACTTGTTCTACGACACGGAGTGTTTCGCCTTTCTGGTATCCCGTCATGCATTTTTATTATTAGATACGTCTATCATGATATGCTAATGCTATGCATGAAATGCAAGGAAAGGCTATGCATGCTATGACCTGATCACGAATGATTTAGATACCATAGAAGGGAATTTATTGCTTTATCTTGTTATTTACAAAGGCCTTATGGAGGCGAAGCCAAAGTTTTCATCTCATCGTACAAGTTTCGGCATATACCCAAGAATTGCGTAATCTCAGTTGGGGTACCAAATGGATTAATCATCGCTTCTGCCGCGTGAAGGCTGTTAGGGATGTCCATGATGGCTTGGTTAGTGATGAGTCACAATTTATACATCTTTTAGACACCTAAGAAGGAGGTTTGCAAGACTATTCTGTGCTTAAGAGTGGATTGTTAGCTAAGATTCATTCTATGGGTTCGATTACAGAGGAAATACAAATCTGTGTTAATTTAGATTTCTTAGCTAATAAAAGTGTCACTCCTTCTTCTGCAGGTCAAGCCGAGTTGACCAGGGTCAACAAAAGGAGTCTCAACCGAGATGAAGTCGTCCCGGCCAGACCGATTCCGTCTCGGCCAAGCCAGAGTCATCTCGGCAACCCACGCCCAGCAGCCTAGTAGAGAGGCCCAGTTGTATTGACCACATCAGCTATCCAGCTCGGAGGCCATCTCATCGTCAGGTCAAATGCCATGTCACTCCTAGGAAATCTGCCATGTCACGTTAAAAGATCTGCATAGGGGTAGAATAGGATCTTTCACAATGTAATTCTGTTAGGATTCGTTAGGATTAGCATATCACAGCTCGTGTATATATAGGAAGAGCTGTGCACTTTTTAGATGCTCTGTCTTTGAATTCACTCAATTTCCATACTCACCGTACCCATTTTTCTCACTCTCGCTCTCTCCGTTTTCACGGTGGTGCACGGTGCTCATTGGCGTTTCTCTCGATTGAGGAAGTGCAGGCCTGAGACTGGGAAGTTGAAGTCTGCCAGAGGGGACCGATCAGACTACTGACGCACTCTGGTGGAACTGATCCTCAGCGTTTAGGCTAACGGAGGTGAACCACCACCATCAACCACGGCGATCGTCGTGGAAGATGGATTCATCTGAAGTCAGAACCATTGTATTTGTATTCTGTTTCTGTTAATCGATTTCATTCTGCATTTCATATCTCCTTTCTCTTCCCTCTTCCTTAATTCATGTTTGAATCGCGATTGCATTTGAATATGAACAATGTTAAGCTAAGCCCGATCGGAACTGGTTTAACTAATTCATGTAGTAATCAGTTAACGATAGTTAATCGAGAACCTAAAATCAGCTTTGCACCTAATCCCTGCCAACTGATGAGGTAGCGATTGCATAATTCCTCGGTATGGCAATGGACGAATGTTTGGCGATTGTCATAAGACTACCAAAGGCTGATATGGACTGAGAACTGGAGTGTGGAACCTGGACTGGACTTGAACTAATGGAACTGAACATGAACACAGTTATATAATAATAACAATAGTAATCGGTAACAGTAGTATATGTTTACTGCATTCATAGTCTTAGTTTACTTTCTGCTTTACTTGCACTCCAACCCGCCTTATTTACTGCCTTTAAGTCTGAGACAGAGGTAGTCCACCTCTGTAGCGTCTGTTTGCACTCAACCGCGATTAAGCAGGATCGTCTCTGTTGAGGTCGACTCGGCTCAGTCTCTGTTGAGAGCAACTCGGCCATTGCCGAGATGAGTCAGTACTTTACATCTCAAATTCTACTCCACTTCACTCTACACCAATTCACAACTGAGCACACTGTGTCCTTAAGAAGAATGACCTAGGGTTAGCTATACTATAGTTAGCTTTAGTTATTTGATAAGCACGTTGAAACGACTAAAAACGCACATCATCAGTTAGCTAACCAGGCCAGTTTAACGAACCTTTCCTTCCAGAAGTTTGTTTCCTCTAGGGCTTCTCTCCCCTTATCTCAGCATGAGCTGCCATCTCCAGGTATTTTTTTGCCTTCTCTCTTAGCCCTTAGATGGTGGCTTCTACATGTTGTCCTATATCAACGGTCTTTCTTTGCTCGTTGACAAGCTTTGTCAACCCTTGGTGTCTTTGCTTCTCTAAGTACTTATTATGGAGTTTTCTTTTGGTGACTTCTGCTTCTAGTGAAGCTACGCGTCCTTGAAGTTGATGGAATTGGCTTCGAACTTCGGCTTCCCTAAGCTCAGCGTCGGCTAGGGATGAGGTCAATTTGTCCTTCTCTTCTAAGGCTTGCTCCCATTCTAATCTTAGGTACTTCTCCTAAGTCGCGGCCCTGGCCCAGCATTCTACCTTGAAAGGGGCTTTTAAACCGCCTTCTCTATCTACTTGCTAGTTTGGGTTATCCTCTCGTCCCCTCTTCGATGATCTGCATACCTCGATTGATTCATCCCCCAAGGTTTCGAGCCAGGGGTCACTAAATGTCAAGAAGGCACGCTCCATCCTGCCTTGCAACCATGACTTATAACTAGATGAGGCCCCATAGTTCTGTAGCCCCTACTTAGGCCCTTTTCTGACGATGTTTTTCCAGGCATGCCAGATCTTTCTTAGGTGTTCCCCATATTGCACTCCTAGGTTGTCGATGACAAAGGGTGTAACGACTTCTTCGAATAGGGGCAAAACCATAGGGTATCCGGCCTGTCTTAATATCAGTGCAGGATTATAGTTGATAGCCCCTTGGGTGCCCATAAGGGGAACATTTGAGAATCCTTCACACTTAATAATCACATTCTCCCTCTCATTTCACCTCGAGTACCAGCGGATTGATTTCTCCGTGGCTTTATCCAAGTGCATAGTCCATTCAGTCTTCGTCATAGGTTTGAACCAGCTCCAGTTATGGTCCTCTGTTGGGCAGTCCGTTCTCCCTTTGGAATGGAACAAATGAGCAGTTATCCACAGATAAAGTAAGGAAGTGCAGCATCTCAACCCCCTTCCATTCTTCTCGTGGCAATAGTTCAAGGTGTAGTACATGTTAGCCAATACTACGACAATAGGACTTTCCCCCCAGTCCCTTTTACCAAGGAAAGCATCGATGGCTGCTATGTCTACGTAGTCCTCTATGTGATGGAAGAGTACTATGTTGTAGACTAGAAATCCGTATACGTCTATGAAGGTCAGCCAGTCTCCCTCCCCATGGAGCTTCGGAGCCTCTCTTCCAAGTTCTTTCTTTGTTTTGACACTTTCGACTCAAGCACCTTTAGTGACTTGGCCACCGAGGTCCAGGAGGAATAATGTCCCTAGAAGAGATAAGGCAGAGATTTTCGCAAGGGCATTCCCAAAAGTCTCTCATACTCTTCCAATGTGGGTGCTAGCTGGAAATCCCTGAAAGTGAAGCATCTGAAGGGTGGGTCGTAATACTGCGTGAGCGCCGATATGGTTGTGCATTATAATTCCATGCTTACCAAGCCTATTAGATTACCATATTTCCTTTCGAAGGTCCTCCTCTAGTGGCCCTTGAGTTGACTCCCCCATTGCCGCAACGATTGGACGTCGTGGGTCCTAGTGGGGATAGGTTGTAGCTTCCGGACATGATGACAAATATCACCTTCCATGTTTCTGGGATAATTCGTGATTAGGTATGCTAATGTTATGTATGCTGTGTTTTTTTGCTTCTCATTTTTCCCTTCCCTTTCATATATATACGCATGCATGTGTGTTATGTGCTAACTCTAGGACGGTTAAAGTGGGGTTATCTACGGTCCCTGTCCTGTGGTGACAAATCTCATACACGAGTTTTCACATACATACAAACTTCAAATGTGGACAAGCCTCCTTGGTTACAAGATTCTTCCCAAAATATGAGTATGAAATCGCTCGAGAAAAAAAAAAGTTTTCAAGCTCACAAAGATTTATAAGTTAGCACTAAATTGTATATTATAATCCTTCTATCAAATTCCAACATGTAGATTTCAAATCTATCTTCCCAGTCCGTCAATCTTTCAACCATTTCATCAATTTAAACAAACCTCCAGCTTTGCTAAAAGGGACAAACAATTAATTACGAAATTTAAGATGTAATTTTAGCCTAAAGACAAACTTGAAAATTTTAATCAAACAAACAGAAACTTTCTTCCATTTACTTGGTGTTGTAAGTTTTTAACACCTGAAAACATACTACACATAGTTGGATAGACTTAATAAGTAGAAGAAAAAATTAATAAGGCATTCATTATATAGTGAGAATCCTTCCAACGTGCTTCCGACATCTTTTTAAATTCTTCCTAAGCGCTTTTCTGCCTTGTCCGCTTCTAGTGTCTCACACACTCAGTATAGAATATTAAACGGATCCAATGTTAGAAAGCTAGCTAAACGGCATTAAAACGTACATAGGAAATGCACTTTTACATTTTGGTGTTGAATTAATTCACTTGATGCAAACTTAAGGATCCATAACATGGCACCAAATTATTCGATAGAGGCTTTTTCTCCTCTCAAATAAAAGCCCGTTTTTGTGTCACCAAGTGTTCTAGATCACTATATCTGTCACAAAGTAACACATTATCACTTGTTTATCAAATTCCTTCTACCAGGCAGCCTTCAAATGGATCTTCATAAATTGGGTGTACCCGTCATACAACAACCTTGTACGCAAATCAAACTGTATAAATGTAAAATTAATTTGACTACCCGAACTTGAAGTTTCTTAATCCCTGCCTCAACAATATCTACAAATGAAACTTAAAGCTCTATGAGTCAACGTCCATGTCTAGCTTAGGACACTTTTCAGGGGCCCACCATAGACAAGAGTAACTCCTAGAATGTGGTGGTTCCTGACAAGGGTCACACCCTAGTTGGACTATCGTGATCACCAATCTAGGGACTGGCCTAAAGATGATTACCACTACACATCCATCACTTACTTACACACAAGTTTGGGAATAGAACCTTCTCGAAATCGGTATAGGACAAGCACCCTTCTCACATTTCCCTCCTCGCAGTAGTTCGCCAAGGTGAATCCCATCAAGTAGTATATTGATTAAACACACTATATCAAGGTACGCATACACATGGTAGCAAAAGCGATAGAGATTGTGCTAGCTCATATAAGTCGGTTGACCAGGGCTTGACCTGGGCTTGACCCTTGCTTTTGGCATTATGATCCCTAGTTGAATTGCCATATGATGCCAAGTAAATTGCGTCGGGGACGGTTTTTGAAAAGGGAAAATTTTGGGTAATAGGAACGCCATTGATTTAGCTTCAAAAGAAGAGTTGGCAGAATTTGTTGAAAACTGGACCCATGTCCTCGTTCTGTTGGGCGAGTTGGCACTGATCTGGCCATTCCTAAGAAATAGTCAGCCTTGTACTGGCTCAACTTGGAGTCGCCACTAGAGTTCTATGGTACGCTGGGAACCGAGAGAGGATAAGGCATGGTGAGCACACAGAAGAGTTGGGTAAGGGGTCGGTTACGCATGCGGATGATGCATCATTCCATTCGTCTACCATCTGGTAGTTACCCTATGACTTGTATGAGCTAGCATGGTCTTTGTTCTTACCTCTTTCAAGTCACCTTGCGATGTGGGGAAATGGGGGGGGGGATGGGAAGGCAGAACTTGACGAGAGAGTGTCTCTCACTCCTACGTACCTCTCCTAGCCGTGAGGATTCAAAGTTCACGTAGTTTTGTGGGGCCTAAGCCGGGGTCAGGACTATCTATTGGGCATCTTGCCGTGGTGATTGATTAAGTCAGTGAGTGGACTAGGATGACTCGAACGCATGCCCGTAGACCCGAACAGGGGTGGTGCACCCGAATGCTACTTGAGTCAGTAGGCTAGCCGCCAAAGGGGTGACAACTAGTGACAAGGTCATAGTGTTTAGTGGTTATTCATGGGATATGATTCGGTCTGAGGTAATCAAGACGGCTCGCTGACCATCTGAAGTGTGACAACTTAGTGACAAGGTCAGAGTGTTTAGTGGTGATTCGTGGGATTTGGATGTGGTTCGAAACTGTCAAGACGGCTTGCTGGCCATCTGAAGTGTGACAACTCAATGACAAGGTCAAAGTGTTTAGTGGTGATTCATGGGATTTGGATGTGGTTTGAGGCGGTCAAGACGACTCACCGGCCATTTGAAGTGTGACAACTCAATGACAAGGTTAGAGTGTTTAGTGGTTCATGGGATATGGATGTGGTTTGGCCAAGAAACTTACTTGGTATCCAAAGGGGTGATGGGTATCGATACTCGCGGTTGGTAATTCATCTAGAACGCCTGTGGGTCACTTGTGCAACGATTCTCGAGCAAAAATCACTTAGGGTACTAAAATCCTCAATTCTTGGCCCTAAGCTCTTCGCTGTGGTGCCTTTTATAGCCTTCAGGAGGGGTGAGGGTGCGTCTGATTTCGCCAAGTGGTGCTACCCCAGCCCAGTGATTCAATCTGTTCCTTGCCAATCTTCAGGTTGATATTTGTGGTATGTTGCACCTAATCGTGGCATGTTTTTTCCTAGATTCACGACGCTCTTTGTGGGTAGTGGCTGACCTAGAACATTCGCTTGTTATGAATGGCGAGGATTTTCAATTTGTTAGAGACAGTGGGTCCCTTGTCTGCTTAACGTGGTCTCGTCAGGGGTTCTGTCCTTTAGGAAGATCTCATGGCTTAAGAGTCTTTAATCGTGGTGACATAGCGTCCTTTTTGCTGGGGTGGCTAGTTTCTCTTTAGTACTGGGCTGGGCTTCCACGCTAGGTCTGATATAGGCCAGGCCAGGCTGTTGGTACTGACCTGGTTATGTGGTCTACGGGCCCCTCTTCTTCTCTACATGGGTTAGACCCAACCCTACTTTCCCTGTCTCAACTCTATGTTTCCTGGGCTACCAGGTCAGGTGGGCCCTGCTCCAAGGATTCTCCTTTTCATCGGGTTATTGCTCCGGGGCGAATGGTATTGAGGTCCCCACAATGCTCCAACAATCTCTCTGTTTCTTATGATGACAAAAATTACGCTAAGAGAAAGACGTGTATAACAGAAAAGCTAAGACTACAAGTAGCGTATATATGCATGAAAATATATCAAAGTATATATGACAGAAGGTAAAGATAGCTTAAGCTCCCCTTAAGTTTATAGATGG
Source organism: Mucuna pruriens (assembly GCA_025330945.1). Taxonomy (NCBI): domain Eukaryota; kingdom Viridiplantae; phylum Streptophyta; class Magnoliopsida; order Fabales; family Fabaceae; genus Mucuna; species Mucuna pruriens. Next base: position 1,657,138 of record JAENHJ010000133.1, read on the forward strand.
TAAAATCAAAACTAAGAGAAAAGAAAGCAAATAGATACATCCATAAGTGATAAAAGCAGCAGTATTATCTAAATGCAACATTTTTTCTCTTTTACATTATCTCCCCCATTTTGGTTATCAGATAAAAAGAAGGAAATAAAGAACATCATAGTCCAAAAAGTGAAAAAAAAGACAATAAAAATTTAGATGAAAGGGTAGGTAGTGGAGGTGAAGGAAGTTAAAGGCCAAGAAGTTTAGAGAACATGTCTATCGGCATGGAGTCTAATTGACCAAAGTGTTGATTAATATAGGATTTGCTTGCTTGTAGGACCTAGGTGGTTGATAAATTATGAGGGCATGAGAAGAAGGTAAATATGGAGTAGAAATTGGAGAGGTAAGTTCTAGGGTGAAGAAAGAGGTGTTAGAGAGGGTGGTGGTATGTTGAGAGTAGGTGGGGGAGTATAAAACTAACAGGGTGAGTCCAAGTAGCATTGGAAAAGCTTCTCTTAAGGATGAGGATGTTGCATGTTGAGAAAGAGAGATTCAGTGATGTTATAGAAGCATACATAGGGTGGTTCTCAAGACCAAACAACTTGAATTCTTCATCATCTTGAGACTTTAGAGGCACAAAAAGCCAATCATCAAAATGATAAGAAGAAATCTCCTCCAACACAAAGTAATTGCCTTTGGACGTCGTGGGGTGTCTATATTTTCCTGAGGAGTCAGATGGCTATAGGAGTCTTGATGGCTGTGGATCCAAAGGTGTTGTCTCCATAATTGGCATGCTTTTTCTTCATCAAGGGAACCATGTAACATCTTTCCATGCAAGTAGTCTTGTGTACCATGATAAGGAAATAAGAATAAAGGAAGAAGAAAGGCATAAAATGGAAATAGGTTTAAGAGAATGGAACTCGCAACTTACCCTAAGGAGGGAAAGATAATAGAATGGAGATTCACCATAAGACTCAAGGAAACTTGATAAGAATGAAGGTTGGAATGATCTGGGACGGAGCCGGTCTGGTTGGGATGAATTCTCCTGGGCTAAGACTCTTCTTGATGGGCTAAGACATCCTTTGCTTGGCCTATAATGGAATCCAATCTTTTATTAGCTAAGATCCCCAAATTAGCACATATTTATACTTTCCCTATTTCTAGGTTCATAATTTGAATCTTAGCTAAGATGTGATTCTTGACTACCAATGTTCTCAAAAATACCCATCTTAGGCCCTTGTGAGGTGCATGAAATATGACTTATCAGACCCCCCCCCACAGACACACTTACACTTTTGCACTCCTGGGAAAAATCAGATTTGATCATTCAAGGGAATTTGAAAAGGAAGTTATATTTTTAAATGAATTTCTCAAGTTATAACAAACAGATTCGGCACACATTTGCCCCGGTGTCAAGACATTTAGGCAATCTATGGAAGTTACTCCCTCCATATCCAAGGCAAATAAGCAACCTACAACATCAAAGAGTGACCAAGAAGTGACCGAGCTCTCTTTCAGGAAAATATTCCCTCACTCTCTTAAGTGTTTGGGGTTTATATATACACTCAACATCCTATGTCAACTAGCACTACCAAACTTCGACTAGCCACTCCTTCTACACCTTCAAAAACACATGTAGTAATGAACAAAAGGACTTGCTTTTAGGCTTGTAACGTGGCTAGGGTTGAGGGTAGGATTCAGGATGGTAAGTGAGTTTTTTAACCATAGGAGAGAGAGGAGCAATAAGGAATGAGTTCGTAAGCATGGAGGATATCCCCCAAGACACTACAATTCTTTTTTAGAACATCTTTGCTCACTAATTCTCTTTCCCTCTTACCTTTTTCTTTTCTTCCTTTTTCTCACTTTTTATTTTGCAGCTTTGTGTTGCATTTTTATTGCAACTTTTTGCTTTTGTTGCTTTTCTTTTCTTTGACACATCCTACAAAACTTCTCTCTTTTCTTTTCCAAGCTTTTTCACCATTATGACCACTTCGTTTCAGATACACTACTCTTTCCATATCCCTGGGTGTCTCCCCCACACTTAAGCGAGACCCATTCCCAAAACAATTCCAAAGCTCCTTTGACCAGTAAGGTTGAGGGTGATCATGGTTTTCCAGCTTTGGCTTGTAATGAGTTGTCATGTAAAAAAATGGTTATTCAGGCTCAAAGAGGGTAAGCAAGGGATTGAATTTGCAAGGTAGGTTCATTTGGCTTGTGGATTGTTAGAAAAATGGCCTAGATCATATCATTCCTGCATGTGAAACCAGGTATATTCGGAGAGTCAAGGCAAAATCGAGAGTAGTGATAAACTCGTTTTTAGTCGTCTTACGAGCATCAAATAACTAAAGCTAACTATAGTATAGTCAACCCTAGGTCATTCTTCTCAAGGACACAGTGTGTTCGAAGTGTGTTCGAAGTAAACAAGCAGAATCTAAGTGCATAGTAGGTAATAGTAAACGGGGGATTGAAATGCGAGGAAGGTAGAATTCAGTAAAGTACAAGGTGTAAATGCAGAGACTAACTACACTACTGCTACTACTATGATTGTGTTCATGTTTTAGTCCAATAATTAAGTTCTTTCTGGTTCATTTGTTTGGTTAACAATCCATATCACCCTTCGATATTCTTATGACGACCGTCAAACATTCGTCCATTGCCATACCGAGGAATTACGCAATGGCCACCTCATCAGTTGGTAGGGATTAAGTTCAAGCTGATTTTAGGTTCTCAATTAGGTGATCTAGTTGATTACCTACTGCTTCTAATCAAACCAGCTGCAATCAGCTTAGTTCAATCATCATTCCTTTACCTTATGCAATCGCAACGCAGATAAGGAATTAACGTCTAGGAATGTAATAGAATTCAGAATCAGAAATCACTTCACGTTAATGGAAACGAGATACAAACACAGGGATTTGGCTTCGGTGGCTCCACCGTCCACGACAATCGCCATGGCCGACGACGATGGTTCACCTCGAGTGGCGAGAACGCTGAGGATCAAGTTCTTTGGAGTGCGTTGGTGTTCCAATCGGTCACCTCCAGCGACCTTCAGCTTCTCAATTTCTAGCCTACGTTCTTCGATCGAGAGAACGCCACTACAACACTATAAACCACCGTGGGAGAGAGAAGATGAAATTTGAGAGAAAGCGTAGATGGAAGGGTGAGTGTAATTATGAAGCCAAAAAAACCCTGATTTGTTCATAGTTTCGCCTATATATACAAGGCGCGAAGGCTAATGTCCCTAACTATCTTAACAGAATTACATTTGAAATCCCTGTTCTACCCTTGCTATTACTTGCATTACAAACTACTCCAGGAGGTGACGTGGGGCGCCACTGGGCTTCGCTCTTCATTGAGCCGTTCCTCCAATTGGGTTATTCTGCATTACTGGGCCGAGATGGAGTCGGCAAAGTTAGAGGTATTTCCGGCTGGGCCTCCTTTGGATGGGTTAAGAGTTCGCCTGGACCTACAATGAAGGATTTGTTAGCTTATACCTTATTTTAACATAGATTTGCGTTTTTCTCTGGTTTTAGTCTCTTAATCTAGATCTTAGCTAACAATCATTTTTTAGGTGCATGAGTTGCCTACTGGCACCACTCTTAGGTCCATGTTTAATGTATGATTTTTGACTCATCAAACCCCCACATTAGCTTTTTTCACTCCTGGGCAAAATAGGATGGCTTATGCAAGGGAGCTTCGGGGTGAGCAAGGGCAGAATTGACGAGATGGTCAAATTAGGCCCAAGGGGGGGGTGAGCAAGGGCAGAATTGTTTCGGACAACTTATTTGGCTTGGAGCTCATAAGAAACATCACGTAGATCATGTCATTCCTGCATGTGAAAAACAGTTGTATCCAGAGAGTTAGGGCAGAACGCAGCATATGCAATTAACATGCATGCAGACTCACTCAAGAAGGAGAGAGAGATGGCAAGAATGTAGGCCATCATTGTTGCACGGCTCAAATTATCACTTAGTTTATTTTCGCTCTTTCACCTTGGGGTTCGTCTTCCCTTTTCAATCACTAGGCGCTTGGGACACAAAGTTTTTGGTTCCCTTTAAGCAGAGGCCACCTCTTTGCGGGTTTGAGGAGATTGCTTCTGCTGATTCATCAAACTCCCAAACTCAATTAGGAATTTTTCTCTTTCTTTTTCATTTTGGCTCAGTGATTCTGCTAGGCCGAGGTCATTCCGGCTTTGGGATGGAATCGGGTGGGAGGCTTTTTATTGAATGTAAAAAAAACTTTCAGCTATGAATACAATACTAATGAAGTGGAAAATTGGAAAATGTTTAAAGAAAACTAAAGGTGAAAACTAAAGGTGAGTAAGTAGTAGTGAGGCATATATGAAAGTCAGTCCAAGATGGGCAGAAACCCCCCCCCTCCCCCCCCCCAAAACACACTTGAATTCGGCATTGTCCTCAATGCATAGATTGAAGGGGGTATGGCCGAGTTGGCCTAGGTTGTGCCCTCTGGTGGAGCCAGTTCTACCAATGAGATGATCTCCATGTTGTTTCTGGGTGATGCTGGACCTTCATGGAATGGCTTGAGTTGATGCCCGTTGACCTGGAAGGTGCGGTTGTTATGTTCATCTTTCAGCTAGACTGCACCATGGGGAAATATGTTAGTGATAACAAAAGGTCCATCCCATCGAGAACGAAGCTTACCTGCTATGAGCTTTAATCTTGCATTCAATAGCAATACTTTCTGGCCGATATGGAAGTCTTTCCTTAGGATCCTTTGGTCGTGGAATTGCTTAACCTTTTGCTTGTATATTCTGGCATTCTCATAAGCTTCCAAGCGGAGTTCGTCTAATTCTTGAAGTTGGAATTTCCTCTGTTCTCCTGCCTAGTCATAGGCCATGTTGCATTGTTTGATTGCATAGTAAGCTTTATGTTCTAGCTCCACGGGGAGGTGGCAGGCTTTGCCGAAAACGATCGGTAGGGAGACATCCCTAATGGTGTTCGGTATGTGATGAGTCACAAACTATACATCTTTTAGACACCTAAGAAGGGTGTTTGCAAGACTATTTTGTGCTTAAGAATGGATTGTTAGCTAAGATTCATTTTATGAGCTTAAGTATAGAGAAAATACAAGTCTGTGTTAATTCAGAAGTCTTAGCTAATAAAAAATATCACTCCTTCTTCTGCAGGTCAAGTCGAGTTGACCAGGGTCAACAGAAGAGTCTCAACCGAGATGAAGTCGTCCCGGTTAGACCGACTCATTCTCGGCCAAGCCAGAATCGTCTCGACAGTCCATGCCTTATTGCCCAGCAGCCCAATAAAGAGTGGCCCCATCATGTTGTCCACGTCAGCTATCCAGCTTAGAGGCCACCTTAGCGCCAGCTCAGTTGCCATGTCACTCTTAGAGAATCTGCCACGTCACTTTGGAAGATCTTCACAAGGGTAGAATAGGAAATTCACATTGTAATTCTATTAGGATATTTTGTTAGCATCATCTAGCTTCTCAGCTCGTGTATATATAGGAGGAGCTATGCACTTTTTACAGGTTTTGGAATTCATTCTTGATACAATCTCATTATACCCATTCCTTCGCTCTCGTTCTTCCATTCTGTGGTGGTGCACGGTGCTGCATTGGCGTTTCTCTTGATCGAGGAAGTGCAAGTTTGAGACTGGGAAGCCGAAGTCTGTCAGAGGGGACCGATCAGATTACTGACGCACTCTGGTGGAGCTGATCCTCAGCGCTCAGGCTAACGGAGGTGAACCACCACCATCAACCATGGTGATCGCTATGGGAGATGGAACCACCTGAATCCAGACCACTGTGTTTGTATTTCATTTTCTGTTAGTTAATTCCAATTCTGCAATTCCAAACTCTGTTCCTCTCCTCTTCTTTAATTCATGCTTGAATCGCGATTGCATTTGAACGTGAACAATGTTAAAGTAAGCCGATTGGAACTGGTTTAACTAATTTAGTAGGTAATCATTTAACAATAGTTAATCGAGAACCTAAAATCAGCTTTGAACTTAATCCCTGCCAATTGATGAGGTAGCGATTGTGTAAATCCTCGGTATGGCAAGGGACGAACCTTTGGTGATTGCCATAAGAATACCAAAGGCTGATATGGACTGAGAACTGGAGTGAAGAAACTGAACTGGACTTGATCAATGGGACTGAATACAGAACAGTTATATAATAATAATGATATAGTAAATACAGTAGTATATTCTACTTGCATTTCATAGCATTAGCTTACTTTCTGCTATTCTCGTATCCCAATCCCCCCTATTTACTACTTTCTAAGTCTGAAACAGAGTAAGTCCAACTCTGTTGCGTCTGTCTGCACTCAGCCAAGACCAAGTCATATTGATCTCTACCGAGATCATCTCGGCTCAGTCTCTACCGAGAGCAACTCGGCCAGTGCCGAGGAGAGTCACTACTCTACATCTCAACTTCTACATCATTTTGCTTCACACCAAATCACAACAGAGCACACTATGTCCTTGAGAAGAATGACCTAGGGTTGACTATTTATAGTTAGCTTTAGTTATCTGATAAGCGCGTAAAACGATTAAAAACGAGCAATTATCAAATTGGCGCCATTGCCGGGGACACAAGTTCTTTTGTGTCTTACCGTGTCAAGTTAAGTGAAGTCGAATCCCGAGTCTGTAGAGTGTCTGTCAAGTTAGTCTAATTGAGTCTTTTGAATTTGTATGTGTTCATCTTTTTGGATCCTAAATAAAAGCATGTCAAGTGTTGTTAATTTTTCAGCATGAATTCACTGCCAAAAAAAAAAGAAACACCTGCAAAAACAATAAAGCATTTCTTTCTACAATACATAGAGTTAGCATTTTGCTTCGCATTCACATCTACATCTCATAGTTGACTTGCATTCTTTCTACATTGCATTCTTTTTACATTTCATCCTTGTAGCTCCATTAGGTAGTTATCTGGTAGTTGTAGTTTACTGTTTGTAAGTATTGTTCTAAGTCTGATTTTTGTGCATAGTGTGTACAATGCATGACTAGAAGTAGTATTGACCCATTATATGCTTTTGACCCAGAGATAGAATTAACCTTACATAGATTACGAAAAATTAGAACGCTTACAGTAAATACTAGTAGTTGTATAGATTCTGCCATTGACTCTAACCAGTTTTACACTGACAATTTTGTTTCTAGTTATAACATTTTTGCAGAACCAGAACAGATGGAGAATAATGACAGAACATTAAAGGAATTAGCCACTCCAGATGTAGTGTATCAACCATGGTGCATCCAATATCCATAGCTGGAGCCGGCCAAACATATGAATTGAAATCTGGTCTTATACACCTGTTGCCTAAATTTCATGGTTTTGCAGGAGAAGACCCCCACAAGCGTTTAAAGGAATTCCATGTGGTTTGCTCCACAATAAGGCCGCAGGGGATATCAGAAGATTACATCTAAATGAAGGTGTTCCCATTCTCCCTGGATGGATCAGCAAAGGATTGGCTGTACCTTCAGCCAGCACTTTTCAACATTTGGGGAGACATGAAGCGCACATTCCTAGAGAAGTTCTTTCCGGCATCCAGAACTACGACCATCAGGAAAGAAATATGTGGGATCAGGCGGCATGCAGGTGAAACACTACATGAGTATTGGGAGAGATTCAACAAACTCTGTGCCACCTATCCACACCATCAGATCAGCGAACAGTTGCTGATCCAGTATTTCTATGAAGGATTATTAATGATGGACAGAAGCATGATAGACGCAGCCAGCGGAGGAGCCTTGAAGGATAAAATGCCAACAACAGCAAGGCACTTGATCTCTAATATGGCAAGCAACACAGAGCAGTTTGGGATCAAAGGGCCAAGTCAAACTCGGATGGTGAATGAAATCGGTGCAGCTCCCAACCAGAGACTGGAGAATCAGCTGACCGAATTGACATCATTGGTGAGACAGCTTATAGTTGGACAACATCAACCAGCCATGGCAGAGAAAGTTTGTGGCATATGCACTTCCGTGGAGCACCCCACTGATATGTGCCCCACTCTCCAAGAAACTGAGTCGGACCAACTACAGAATGTTGGAGCCATAGGTGGATTTTAGTACGGGAAGCAGCCGTATCAGAATCAGCCATTTGATAGCCAGCAGCATGGAAGACAGCCATTTCGGCTAGGACCGAATCAGGGACCATATGCAGCTCAATAATTCGGATCCACACTGAATACCTATCAGAGGCAAGCAGGTTATCAACAGCCGACTCCGCAATACCAAGCACCACCGTTCCAACAGCAACAGCAACCGCAGAGAATGCCTGCCCAAGGAAACTCTCCATCTCTGGAATACCTGATGAAGCAGCTCGCAACCAGCAACTTGGAGTTCCAACAATCTGTGAGCTCCAGCAATATGCAGTTCCAGCAGAACATGACCGCCACCATCCAGGACCTCAAAATGTAGATTGGCCAGTTAGCCAATACTGTGAGTCAAATGTAGTCGGCAGAATTCAGCAACCTCCCTCTCAAACAATTCCAAATCCGAGAGGAAACGCAAGTGTAGTCACTCTTCGAAGCGGAAAAGAATTACCTTAACCTACACTGTAGCAGTTGCCGAGATCAGTTGAAGCCGACTCTGAGCCAAATGTCCACTTGCAGTCTCGGCCAGAGACAACTGTCCCATTGCCATTTCCATCTCGGCCCATCTCAGCAAGAAAATCAGAGTCAGATGAAGAATTGCTGAAGATGTTCCACAAGGTGGAAATCAATATTCCACTCCTCGATGCTATTAAACAGGTCCCTAAGTACGCAAAATTCCTCAAGGAATTGTGTGTACACAAAAGGAGAAAGATAAAGGGGAGCAAGGAAATTGGAGGTGTGGTGTCTGATGAATCATAAACAGCACATCTCAAAGGGACCTAATAAGAGTGCCATTGAGCAACTCATGAGCTTAAGAGGACAACTGTTAGCTAAAATCCAAATTAATGGCCAAAACCCGAAGTAAAACATAATCTGTGCCTAATCAAGATTCTTAGCTAATTATCTCTTCATTGCAGGTCCAGCCAACCAGCCAAAAGTACAAGCCGGAGAGACTCCGGCCAGGCCAAGACTTTCGGCCGTGCAAGAACCAAGTCAGGAAGATCCAGGTGGAACTCCCCGTCACCTCCTAGAGTAACTTGCAACGCAAGGGTAGAATAGGAACTTTGCTTGTAATTCTGTTAGCATCGTTAGCTGTGCCCAACCTTGTATAAATAAACGAAACTCTGATAGAATAGGGGCTTTTGGCATTCAAAACTTTCCGCGCCCATACTCTCTAATTCTTCCCTCAATTTCTCTCTTCCATTCACGGTGGTGAAGCGGTGCTTTCAATGGCATTTCTCTCGATAGAGGAAATGGAAGCTAAGGATTGAGAAGCCGAAGATTATCAGAGGAGACCGATTGGAGTTCCAACGCACTCTGGAGGATCCGAACCTTAACTCCTAGCTAGCAGAAGTGAACCATCACCGTCGTCCATAGCGATCGTTGTGGAAGACGGAGCCACCGAATCCAAGCCCTGTGTTTGTATTTTACTTTCAATATCATGAGCGATTTCTGAATTCTAAACTCCATTGCATTTCTGATGTTTAAATTCAATCGCTGTGTTGCGATTGCATCTGGTAATTGAACAATGTTAAACTAAGCCGATTGGGACTGATTTAACTACTGTAGTAGGTAATCATTTAACGCTTGTTAATAGGGAACCTAAAATCAGCTTGAACTTAATCTCTACCAACAGATGAGGTAACGATTGTGTAAATCCTCAGTATGGCATGAGACGGACCTGTGGCGATTGCCATAAGACTGCTAGAGGCTGATATGAACTGTAACTGGAGTAAATGAACCAGAAAACCTTGGATATTGGGACTGAACATGGACACAGTAGTAATATTAGTCTTAGAAGTAGTATTCAGCGTATTAGTAATTTCAATTTCTGTTTATAGTTAATCTGCAGCCTGAATCATCCCCCTCATTTACTGCTTTTCGAGTCCGAGACAGGGTCCTTCAATCTCTGTAGCGTCCTGGTGTACTCAGCCGAGACTGAGCCGGATCATCTGCCGAGATCAATTGGCCGAGTCTCTGCCGAGGTGAGTCAGTATCCTACACTTAGAATTCGGTTCCGTTTGCCATGCATAGAAATACACAATTGACGCACTGTGTCCTCGAGAAGAATGACCTAGGGTTAGCTATACTATAGTTAGCTTTAGTTATCTGATAAAGTGTTGGAAACGATACCACACAAAAAGGCTTTATCAAATTGGCGCCGTTGCCGGGGACACAAGTTTCTTTGTGTGTTTTCAGTGTGCCAAATAAACCGAATCGAACCCAAGTTGTAAGAAGTTTTGTTTTAAGGTTTGATTGAGTCTGAATTTGTTAATAAATTTTTTACGTAAATTCATTGATAAAACAAAAACGAGTATATACATATAGATATAGAATAAATTCTTAATTCTGCATTGTACACCTTAAATTTTCCAACTCTGCATTACATTCAGCATTACATACTAACTACATCTTGATTGTTGTTATTTAAAAAAAAAAAAAAATTTGCATGATGCATGACTAGGAGTAGCACTGACCCACTGTATACTTTTGATCCAGAGATAGAACTAACTTTACGAAGATTACGTAAAATTAGGAATACCACAGTAAATATTAGTAATAGTGTAAACTCTGCTGATAAATCTAATCATTCTTGTACTAACATTTTCATTAATAGTACTGACAACTTTTCTGAGCAGGCGGATGGAAAATCTTAACAGGACATTGAAGGAGCTAGCCACTCCAGATGTGGTGTACCAACCATGGTGTATCCAGTATCCACAACTGGAGCCGGCTCAGACATATGAATTGAAGTCTGGATTGATACATTTGCTGCCTAAATTTCATGGTCTTGCAGGAGAAGACCCCCACAAGCACCTTAAAGAATTTCACGTGGTTTGTTCCACGATGAGGCCGCAAGGAATCCCAGAAGACTACATCAAGATGAAGGCATTTCCATTCTCTCGGATGGAGCTGCAAAGATTGGCTATATCTGCAGCCAGCTCTCTTCAACACTGGGGAGATATGAAGCGGACCTTCCTGGAAAAAATTTTCCCAGCCTCTGGATCGACCATAAGGAAGGAAATCTGTGGGATAAGGCAGCACACAGGAGAAACTCTGCACGAGTACTGGGAGCGCTTCAACAAGCTCTGTGCCACCTGTCCTCACCACCAGATCAGCGAGCAACTGCTGATCCAATACTTCTACGAGGGATTATCCATGATGGACAGGAGTATGATTGATGCCGCCAGTGGAGGAGCATTAATGGACAAAACACCAGTAGCAGCAAGGCATTTGATCTCGAACATGGCAAGCAACACTCAACAATTTGGGATCGAGGGTCGAGGCTCGTCTCGGCTAGTGAACGAAATCAGTGCAGCCTCCAACCAAAGGCTGGAGAACCAGCTGACCGAACTAACATCTCTGGTGAGACAACTGGCTGTTAGTCAACATCACCCAACCATGGCAGCAAAAGTCTGTGGCATATGTACCTCAACAGAGCATCCAACTGATATGTGCCTCACTCTGCAAGAAACCGAGTCTAGCCAAACCGAAAGTGTTGGAGCTGTAGGAGGATTTCAATATGGGAAGCAACCCTATCAGAACCGGCAATTCGATAACCAATCATATGGGAAACAACCATTCCGGCCCAATCCACAGCCAGGACCATATGCGACTCAAAGAGCCGGATTCATGCCGAATTCGCCCTATGGGACAACTAGTTATCAGCAGCCGAGTTCACAATACTCAACATCATCCTTCCCACCTCAGCAACAGAGAACTCCTACCCAAGATAACTCTCCATCACTAGAAGATTTAATGAAGCAGCTGGCAGCAAGTAACATAGAATTTCAGCAATCAGTAAGCTCTAGCAATTTACAATTTCAGCAAAATATGACCGCCACCATCCAGGACCTCAAGATGCAAATAGGTCAGCTGGCAAACACTGTGAGTGAACTACAGTCAGCCGGCTCGAGTAACCTTCCCTCCCAATCCATTCCGAATCAGGAGGGAATGCTAACGCATAATACTCAGAAGCGGCAAAGAATTACCTCAGCCTGTCTGAGCCAGCATCAGGTACAGCAACAAGATGAAGCCGACTCTGAAGTGACAGCCGACTCATCGCCTCACTCTCGGACAAAGGTCCCATTACCATTTCCATCCGGAACCGTCTCGTGAAAAAGCCAGGTCGATGACGAGCTGCTGAAAATGTTAGGAAGGTGGAAATCAACATCCCACTTCTCGATGCTATTAAGCAAATCCCAAAATACGCAAAATTCCTCAAGGAATTATGCGTTCACAAAAGAAAAGGAAGATGAAGGGGAATCGAGAACTTGGAGGTGTGGTCTCAAGCTTAACCAGGAACCACCCACTGCAGGAATTTCACAGGTCTTGCTAGAGAAATGCCGAGACCCCGGGTATCTTCTCGGCCCCATGCACCATCGGTGACTCCACATTCGCTGATGCTATGTTGGACTTAGGGGCGTCAATCAACGTCATGCCGGCATCAACTTATAGGTCCCTCAATCTTGGAGATCTAGAACCCACAGGGATGACCATACAACTTGCTAATAGAAGTATCGTGCAACCCCTGGGAGTTCTCGAAGATGTCCTCGTCCAAGTGGATGAATTAATCTTTCCAGCTGATTTTTACGTGCTCGACATGGAGGACGAGTCATCAGAGAAAGGATCAACATTGATACTGGGGAGACCATTTTTAATGACAGCAAAGACGAAGATCGACGTACATGCCGGAACACTCTCTATGGAATTCGGTGACACACTGGTGCAGTTCAATATCTTTGAAGCTATGAAGCACCCCACCGAAGACCACTCACTCTTTGGCATAGATATCATGGAAGAATTAGTGGAAGAATATTTCCAACTGGACAACTGCAGTGAGGGAATGGAAGATCTTGTCGAACTGATGCCAGATAGGTAGTCTGCTCGAAGGCTGACCATAGGGAAGCACTGAGAGACCCAGCCTTTGAGGAAGATCACTGGCGACATCAGCAACTTGACATTTGAAAAAGAATTAAGCGAGTTAATAAATCAAGTTTGCTATCCCAAACCCTCGAGAGAACAAGAGCGGTCTGCAGAATAAAAGTGGCGAAACTAGAAAGCTCATACCAACGCAATGGCAACTATATTCACAGCCGAAGTGAAGTCGGCCAAAGAAGGCCGAGTCAATGTCAGGTCAAAAGTCAACTCGGCCAACGAGTCAAACACAAAAGCCGACACCCAAACCATCTCGGCCGGTGAAGACCAGACCGAGCTCATTGCTTCACCGGACTCAAGACTCGAAACCATAAGGAGAGCCGAGGCCGCTTCTACCCAATCGAAGCAGAAACAAGCCTTCCAAGTCGGTAGAAGCACGACAAGGCCGAGTCCATGCTTGGCAATCATGATGCTTAGAATCAAGAACAAGCCGGCCGGTCGGATCAGAGTCGTAACTCGAGAATCTCCATCTCCACCACCCATGGAGCTGAAAACCTTTGCCTAACCATTTAAAATATGCTTTTACGGGACAGTGAACAACAGCTCCGGTCATCATTGCAAGCAACCTCCTCCCAGAGCAGGAAGACAAGCTGTTAGGAGTCCTCAGGCAACACAAACAGGCAATTGGGTGGAAACTTTCTGACCTTCCAGGTATCAATCCCTCCATATGCATGCACAGAATATTAATGGAGGAAGATATTAAGCCCATAAGGCAACAACAACGAAGACTGAATCCTACCATTCTAGATGTAGTCAAGAAAGAAGTCACAAAGCTACTTCTCACAGGCATCATCTACCCCATCTCAGACAGACCAATGGGTGAGTCCTGTGCAGGTAGTGCCAAAGAAATCTGGGATGACCGTCACGAAAAACCAACAAGACGAGTTGGTACCGATGAGGATTCAGAACAATTTGGCGGGTATGCATCGACTATAGAAAACTAAATCAGGCAACCCGCAAGGATCATTTTCCTTTGCCTTTCATTGATCAGATGCTAGAAAAAATAGCAGGGAAATCCCATTACTGCTTTCTGGATGGATTTTCAGGATACATGCAAATACACATAGCACCTGAAGATCAGCATAAAACCACCTTCACATGCCCCTTTGGCACATTCGCATACACTAGAATGCCATTCGGCCTGTGCAATGCTCCGAGTACATTCCAGCGCTGCATGATGAGCATATTCTCGGACTTGTTACAGGAGTGCATGGAAGTGTTTATGGATGACTTCACGGTATATGCCGACTCATTTGAAGCATGCCTGAACAACCTGTCCAAGGTGCTGAAGAGATGCACTGAAACGAATCTGGTTCTAAATTTTGAAAAGTGTCATTTCATGGTGACCGGGGAATAGATCTTGGGACACCTAGTCTCCAACAGAGGCATCGAAGTGGACAAGGCGAAAATAGACATAATCTCTTCGCTTCCAAACCCCACCTCTGTGCGGGAAGTTTGCTCATTTCTAGGACATGCAGGATTCTACAGAAGATTCATCAAGGACTTCAGCAAATTGGCTCTGCCTCTGTCCAAACTCCTACAGAAGGACGTGCACTTCAACTTTGACCAGCCCTGCATTATAGCATTTCAGGAGCTGAAGAAAAAACTTACGTCCGCACCCATCCTGCAAGCACCAAGCTGGGACCTGCCATTTGAACTCATGTGCGACGCATCTAATTCGGCTCTGGGAGCTGTTCTCGGCCAGAGAGCACGAGTCGGCCAACTAGTGCATGTTATCGCATATCGCCCAGAACCATGGACTCGGCCAAAGCAAAACTACACAACAAGCGAGAAGGAACTCCTGGCAATTGTGTTTGCCTTGGATAAGTTTCGTTCCTACCTTCTCGGTTCCAAAATAGTTGTATTCTCACGATCACGCCCGCTCTGAAGTACTTGTTGAAGAAGCCGGATGCAAAGCCGAGACTCGATCAGGTGGATGCTTCTTCTCCAAGAATTTGACTTGGAAATCAGAGACAAGAAAGGTGCCCGAGAATGTTGTAGCAGACCACCTAAGCAGGATTGAAGGAGAGCGAACAACTACCCATCCAAGACGAGTTTCCTGATGAGCAACTCCTGCATATCAAGTCGGCCCCACCATGGTTTGCAGATATTTGTAACTTCGTAGCTACATCTCAATTTCCACCCATGGCATCTCGAACCTACAAGGAAAAGATCCGCAGATGATGCTAAGTATTACGTATGGGATGACCCTATCTATGGAGATTATGCAATGATAAGATCATCCGCAGAGTGCATTCACGAGACCGAGATCAAGTCGGTCCTTCATCTCTGTCACTCGGCCTGGAGGAGGCCACTGCGGCTCATCTCGGACTGCTAGGAAAGTGCTTGATTGCGGCCTCTATTGGCCTTCCATTTTCGAGACGCTCATAAATTGTCTCCACCGCGACAGATGCCAAAAAGCAGGGATGGCCCGAGTAAAAGGCATGAAATGCCCAAAGCAGCCCATCCTATTCTGTGAAGTCTTTGACGTCGGGGCATAGATTTTATGGGACCATTCCCAACCTCCAATAGCTATTCATACATCCTGCTTGCCGTTGATTATGTATCAAGATGGGTAGAAGCCATCCCCACCAGAACCAATGATGCCAAAGTAGTAGTGGACTTTACGAAGTCCAACATTTTTTGCAGGTTCGGGATTCCAAAGGCGCTCATCGGTGACTGGGGAGTCACTTCGTAATAGAGCTATGGCTTCCCTTCTTCAAAAATATGGGGTGGCACACAGGATAGCCACAGCATACCACCCCCAGACTAATGGGCAAGCCGAGGTGTTTAACAGGGAAATCAAGCATACACTGCAAAAGATGACAAATCCCAACAGGAAGGACTGGAGCAGACTCCTTGAAGATGCTCTATGGGCACATAGAACACATCCGAACACCTCTCGGAATGTCCCCATACCGAAGTTGTTTTGCAAAGCTTGTCATCTACCTGCAGAGCTCGAGCACAAAGCTTACTGGGCTGTCAAGCAATGCAACATGGCTTATGACCAAGCAGGAGAACATAGGAAGTTCCAACTTTAAGAACTAGATGAACTTCGCTCAGAAGCCTATGAAAATGCTAGGATCTACAAGCAAAAGGTAAAAAAATTCCATGATGACCAGATCCTGAGAAAAGATCTCCACATTGGCCAAAAAGTGTTGTTGTTCAATTCACGATTAAAACTCATAGCTGGTAAGCTCAGGTCCAGATGGGATGGACCTTTTGTTATTACTAACGTATTTCCCCATGGTGCAGTGCAGCTTAAGGAAGAACATACCAATCGCACCTTTCAGGTCAACGGGCACCAAGTTAAACCATTCCTCGAAGGTCCAGACCAACAGGAGAAAACATGGAGAATATTTCCTTGGTGAAGCCGAGGCTTCCCCTGATGGCAGTCTAGGCTAACTCGGCCACCATTGAGGGCAATGCTTTGAGACTAAGTGTGGGGGGAGCGGATCACTCCGCCATATCTGCCCCTCCTCTTCCCCTTTTCCTTCTTTTAAACTTTTATCTTTTCCTTCTTTTAAACTTTTAATACTTCCTTTCTCTTCCATTCAGAATTTCATTTCAATAATAAAGTTCCCACCTATAAAAAAAAAAGAGATCTCTTGTTGAATCCGAAAGACCGGCGAATCAGAAGAGGGAACCTCTTCATCCCCAAAGGAACTCTCCTTACCTACAGGAACCAAACCTTCGGATCCTAGGCGGTAAGTGGCAGAATTGGGAAGCAGAAACCTTCAGGATGAGGAAACAGATCAACCAGGCGAGAATTTGAGCCTTCAATGAAGACGACCGAAACAAGGCCGCCTCCCTTTTTTTCTCGAGTGATTTTTGTAAAGCATGCTAATTATGTGTATTGAATTTTTGCCTTAACTCTCTGGATACAACTGTTGTACACATGCAGGAATGAAATGATCTAGGCCATGTTTCTTAAGAGCCCAGAGCCAAATAAGCTGCCCAAAACAAGCTGACTCTTGTCACCCCTTTGAGCCTCATGTGTCCATTCTTTCTTACACCTCACTACAAGCCGAGGTCAGAAAAACCATTATCTTACCTCACCCGGGAAGCCGAGGAGCCTTGGAATTGTCCTGGGAGTGAGTTAAAATCAAGTGTGGGGAAGTCTAGGGAGCAGAATCAGTCGAAGAAAACTGCCAAAAGTGCAGAAGAGGAGAAAACAAGAAAAGAGAAGAAAGAAGTACATGAAAACAAAAACAAAGCAGGCAGCCGAAATAAATAAGCTGAGATACACAAATCAGCAAGCTGCATAAGCAAAAAAAAAAAAAAAAAAAAAAAAAAAAAGGGCGCGGAAAAAGGAGCGAGTAAATAAAGCTCAAAGGAGACCTCAAAGAACCAGGACTACCCTCCTACTGGTTACACTCACTCCCCATTGCTCCTCTCCTCCCCATGGGTTCTTAAACCAGTTCTCTTACACCCATCCAACCCCTAACCTTGACCTCATTACAAGCCAAAAAAAGTCCTAGTGATCATAACTGTTGTGTGTTGCAGATGTAAGAAGAGAGCTCTGTCAAAGATACAGCAACACTAATGCCATGCAATGCTGAGTGTAAACACGGCCAGACACCCGAGAGAAGTGAGAAATTTAGGCATTAGCAAAAGTTGTCACTCTGAAGGCACCTCTTCCCCATTGAAGCCATAAAGACCCCCCGAGAACCAAGGGAAGTAGCTTTTTGTGGTATGCTGCGTTCTAACCCGGGATGAAGAGAGGCCGACTCTGTATCGTCAGTTTGAGGAAGTCGAACAGACGAGTCTCCTACTGAAACTCTCCCTTGTTTAAGTCACATATTTTGCCTAGGAGTGCAAAAAGCTAAGTGTGGGGGTTTGATGAATCATAAACAGCACATCTCAAAGGGACCTAATAAGAGTGCCATTGAGCAACTCATGAGCTTAAGAGGACAACTGTTAGCTAAAATCCAAATTAATGGCCAAAACCCGAAGTAAAACATAATCTGTGCCTAATCAAGATTCTTAGCTAATTATCTCTTCATTGCAGGTCCAGCCAACCAGCCAAAAGTACAAGCCGAGAGACTCTCGGCCAGGCCAAGCTTTCTACTGCAAGAACCAAGTCGGGGAAGATCCAGGTGGAACTCCACGTCACCTCCTAGAGTAACTTGCAACGCAAGGGTAGAATAGGAACTTTGCTTGTAATTCTGTTAGCATCGTTAGCTGTGCCCAACCTTGTATAAATAAACGAAACTCTGATAGAATAGGGGCTTTTGGCATTCAAAACTTTCCCGCGCCCATACTCTCTAATTCTTCCCTCAATTTCTCTCTTCCATTCACGGTGGTGAACGGTGCTTTCAATGGCATTTCTCTCGATAGAGGAAATGGAAGCTAAGGATTGAGAAGCCGAAGATTATCAGAGGAGACCGATTGGAGTTCCAACGCACTCTGGAGGATCCGAACCTTAACTCCTAGCTAGCAGAAGTGAACCATCACCGTCGTCCATAGCGATCGTTGTGGAAGACGGAGCCACTGAATCCAAGCCCTGTGTTTGTATTTTACTTTCAATATCATGAGCGATTTCTGAATTCTAAACTCCATTGCATTTCTGATGTTTAAATTCAATCGCTGTGTTGCGATTGCATCTGGTAATTGAACAATGTTAAACTAAGCCGATTGGGACTGATTTAACTACTGCAGTAGGTAATCATTTAACGCTTGTTAATAGGGAACCTAAAATCAGCTTGAACTTAATCTCTACCAACAGATGAGGTAACGATTGTGTAAATCCTCAGTATGGCATGAGACGGACCTGTGGCGATTGCCATAAGACTGCTAGAGGCTGATATGAACTGTAACTGGAGTAAATGAACCAGAAAACCTTGGATATTGGGACTGAACATGGACACAGTAGTAATATTAGTCTTAGAAGTAGTATTCAGCGTATTAGTAATTTCAATTTCTGTTTATAGTTAATCTGCAGCCTGAATCATCCCCCTCATTTACTGCTTTTCGAGTCCGAGACAGGTCCTTCAATCTCTGTAGCGTCCTGGTGTACTCCGAGACTGAGCCGGATCATCTGCCTTGAGATCAATTCGGCCGAAGTCTCTGCCGAGGTGAGTCAGTATCCTACACTTAGAATTCGGTTCCCGTTTGCCATGCATAGAAATACACAATTGACGCACTGTGTCCTCGAGAAGAATGACCTAGGGTTAGCTATACTATAGTTAGCTTTAGTTATCTGATAAAGTGTTGAAAACGATACCACACAAAAAGGCTTTATCAGTGTCGGCTCTAACACAAAATGAAGCAATCACTGTAGGTGCTTCAACTTTGCCAAAGAAATGCAAAGACCTTGGAATCTTTTCTGTCCCATGCACCATCGGCGAATGCACTTTTTGCAATGCCATGTTGGACCTGGGAGCCTCAATTAATGTCATGCCCACATCAATCTACAGGTCCCTGAATTATGGTGACTTGGAACCCACAGGGATGACCATTCAACTTGCAAACAAGAGTATTGTCCAACCCCCGAAAGTTCTTGAGGATGTTCTCGACAAGTCAACGAACTAATATTTCCAGCTGACTTTTATGTGCTAGACATGGAGGACGAGACATTCGGGAAGGAATCCACCTTAATTCTGGGAAGACCTTTCTTGATGACTGCTAGAACAAAGATTGATGTGCATGTAGGGACGCTCTCCATGGAATTCGGTGACACCTTGGTGTAATTTAATATTTTCGAAGCCATGAAGCACCCAACCGAAGACCACTCTCTCTTTGGCTTTGATGTACTTGATGAAATAGTTGAAGAATACCTTCAACTAAATAGCAGCAGTGAAAACATTGAGAAGTTTGTTGAGAGAGCTGACGAAAGTAGCTGCCTAGAAGTCACAGATGAAGAGGCCGACCATGAGGAAGTACAATACCTTCCCAACTCTGAGGACAATCACAATGATATTGCTGACTTGGCCTTTGAAGTAGAATTGTCCGAATTATTAGACCAAGTCTGCAACCAAGAATACTCAGAGTGTACGCATGATGTAGAGATTAAGGTCGCCAAAGCGGAAAAGTCTTCAATTGCACAAGTAGCAACAATTTTCATGGCCGAGATCGAGTCGGCCAGACAAAGCCGAGTCAAGAAAAAAATAAAAGTCAACTCGGTCGAAGAGACAGATAGCAAGGTCGACACGATTGACGAGACCAACTCGGCCAATGAAGACCAAACACAGACTGAGGTAGAATTCACTGTTCCATCTGGATCCGACTTTGAAGAGGCGCAAGAGGCCAATGCCAAATCCAATCCAACGAGAACCAAAGTCAACATGTCGAGCCTGTCGAAGCAACCTGAGGCCGAAATCATGTCGGCACACCTGGTGCTGAGTCAAGATCAAGTCGGCCAGACAGATCCAAGCTCTGTAATTGAAGAATCTCTATCACTGCCACCATTCATGGAATTGAAACTATTGCCGGATCACATGAAGTATGCCTACCTGGACAAGGAACAGCAGCTCCCAATTATCATTGCTAACAACCTCCTCCAGGAGTGATATTGGGCGTTTTTAGTTGTTTTAACTCGCTTATCAAATAACTAAAGCTAACTATAGTATAGTCAACCCTAGGTCATTCTTCTCAAGGACACAGTATGTTCTAAGTGTGTTTTAGTGTGGAGCAAATGGAAGTAGAATCTAAGTGTAAAATACTGACTTATCTCGGCACTGGCCGAGTCGCTCTCGGTAGAGACTGAGCCGAGTTGATCTCGGCAGAGACAATCCGGCTTGGTCTCGGCTAAGTGCAGACAGATGCTACAGAGATGGACTACCTCTGTCTCTGACTTAAAAACAGTACACGAGGGGGGTTGGAATGCAATTGAAATCAAAACAGAGATTAACTACATTCAAAACTGAAATTAATCTACAATGCAAATTCAATTACACTACTCTTAATGCTATTGCTATTGTTGTGTTCATGTTTAGTTCCAATAATCAAGTTCTTTCTGATTCAATCACTCCAATCATAGTCCTCATCAGCCTCCAGTGTTCTTATGGCAATCGCCAAAGGTCCGTCCCTTACCATACCGAGGATGTACACAATCACTACCTTATCAGTTGGCAGAGATTAAGTTCAAGTTGATTTTAGATTCTCAATTAACAATCGTTAAGTGATTACCTACTGAATTAGCTAAACTAGTTCCAATCGGCTTAGTTTAACATTGTTCTGTTACCATGTGGAATCGCAACGCAGTAAGTGAACTTAGATTTTAGGAATGCAACAAAGATCAGCATTTAGAAAACACTTATATTATTGAAAACGAAATACAAACACAGGGCTTAGATTCAGTAATTCCATATTTCACGGCAATCGCCATGGCCGACGGTGATGTTCCACCTCTACTAGCTAGGACGCCGAGGATCAGGTCCACTAGAGTGTGTTGGTGCTCCAATCGGTCTCCTCTAGCAACCTTCGGCTTCTCAGTTCCTTGCTTGCATTTCCTCAATCGAGAGAAATGCCATTAATAGCACCGTGTACCACCGTGAGCGAAGGAGAGGAAAACGAGAGGAAATGGAGGTAATGGGACGGGAAAAATATGAATGCCAAAGATCCCTAATCGTTCAGAGTTGTGCTTATTTATACAAGGCGCGAAGCTAACTATTTTAACAGAATTACAAGTGGAATCCCTATTCTACCCTTGCTATAACTTGCGTTGCAAGCTACTCCAGGCAGTGATGTGGCGCTGAGCTGGAACCGAGGTGGCTTCTGAATGGATGGCTGACGTGGAGTGCCACTGGAACTAGTTCTTGATTGGGCTATTTGCTCGCATGGGCTGAGTCTTGGTTTGACCGAGATGCTCTCGGCCTGGGCCTCTAGTGGTGGCTGCGAGATTAGTTGGACCTATAGTGGATAGTTAGCTTAATGCCTTAAATTAACATAAATTGTGCTTTTCTTGGATTTTAGGCCCTTAGTTTAAATCTTTGCTAACAATCATCCTTTAAGTGCATGAGTTGCTTAATGACACTTTTCCTAGGTCCACTTAAGATGTGTATTTTATGACTCATCAAACCCCCACACTTAGCCTTTTGCACTCTTGGGCAAAATGTAACGACTTAGACAAGGGAGATTCCGGTTGAGGGAAAGAGATTCTTCCGTTGGCTTCCTCAAGTTTGCCGACACAGATTCGGCCTCTCTTCATCTCGGAACAAAGCGCTTATGCAATCAGGGAGGAAATACTTCCCTTGGGCCTAAAAGGCTTTGTGACTTACACATGGGAGGAAATACCCCAGAGTGTTAGAACCTCACTTAGGTGATCAATTCTCTCGGTTCTTTCGAGTGGCTGTCTTGTGTTTACACTCAGCATTGCATGGAATTGGCGTTACCATATCTTGACAGAGCTCTCTTTCTTACTCCTGCAAAACATAACAGTTATGATCACTAGGACTTTTTCGGCTTGTAGCGAGGTTAAGGTCATGGGTAGGATAGAATGTAGGAAAACTAGCTTCAGGACCCACGGGGAGGAGAGGAGCAATGGGGAGTGAGTTTTATCAATATGAGGGCAGCCCGGTTGCCCGTGGTCTCTTTCCATCTTTATTCGCTCGCCCTTTTCATACTCTTTCTTCCGTTCTTATTCATGCAGCTTGCTGATTTTGTTTAGTTCAGCTTATTACCTCAGCTGCCTGTTTTCTATTTATCTGTACCCTTTTTTTCTTTCTTTTCTTTCATTATTTTTTTATTTTTCGCTTCTTCTGAGCCTTCAGATGCTTATTGACCGAATTCTGCTCCCTAAACTTCCCCCACACTTGATTATGACTCACTCCCAAGACAATTCTAAGGCTCCTGGGCTTCCCACGGGTGCGGTGGAATAATGGTTTTTCTGGCCTTGGCTTGTAGTAGGCTACAGAAAAAATAGTCAAATTAGGCCCAAAGGGGTGAACAAGGGCAGAATTGATTTTTGGACAGCTTATTTGGCTCGGGGCTAGTAAGAAACATGGCCTAGATCATGTCATTCCTGCATGTGTATAACAATTGTATCCGGAGAGTTAAGGCAAAATACAGCATACACAATTAACATGCTTGCAAAAATCACTCAGAAAGAAAGGATGGCGAGATTGCGAGCCATCACTACTACAAGGCCCAAATTCTCACACTGGCTGTTTTTGTTCCTTTACTCTGAAGGTTTTCTCTTCCCATTTTTGTCACTTACTGCTTAGAACCCAAAGGTTTGGTTCCTTTCCGGCAGAGGCTACCTCTTGTTCAGGGAAGAGGAGATGGCTTCCGCTGGTTCGCCAAACTTTCGGACTCAATCGAGGATTCTCTTTTCAGTTTGGCTCTGTAATTCTGCTAGGCCGAAGTCATTTTGGCTGTGGTTGACTGGGCCGGGAAGCTCTTATTGACTTAAAACTTATGTGCCAGAGCTTACAAGTACTAATGAAACTAGGAATAATCTAACAGATATAAAAGGAAATAAAAGGGAAATGAAACTAGAGGAAATGCAATAGAGATCAGAATTCACAAAACACTTATATTATTGAAAACCAAATACAAACACAGGGCCTGGATTCGGTGATTCCATCTTCCACGGCAATCGCCATGGCCGACGGTGATGTTCCACCTCTACTAGCTAGGACGCCGAGGATCAGGTCCACCGGAGTGCGTTGGTGCTCCAATCGGTCTCCTCTGGCAACCTTCGGCTTCTCATTTCCTACCCTGCATTTCCTCAATCAAGAGAAATGCCATTAACAGCACCATGTACCACTGTGAGCGGAGGAGAGGAAAACGAGAGGAAATGGAGGTAATGGACGCGGGAAAAATATGAGTGCCAAAGACCCCTAATCATTCAGAGTTGTGCTTATTTATACAAGGCGCGAAGCTAACTACTTTAACAGAATTACAAGTGGAATCCCTATTCTACCCTTGCTATAACTTGCATTGCAAGCTACTTCAGGCGGTGATGTGGCACTGAGCTGGAACCGAGGTGGCTTCTGAATGGATGGCTGACGTGGAGTGCCACTGGAACTAGCTGTTGATTGGGCTATTTGCTCGCATGGGCTGAGTCTTGGTCTGACTGAGATGCTCTCAGCCTGGGCCTCTAGTGGTGGCTGCGAGATTAGTTGGACCTACAGTGGATAGTTAACTTAAAACTTATGTGGCAGAGCTTACAAGTACTAATGAAACTAGGAACAGTCTAACAAATATAAAAGGAAATAAAAGGGAAATGAAACTAGAGGAAATAAAGAAACGAAGAGGGGCAGATATGAATGATCAGTATAGATCCCAGATGGTTAGAACCCTCCCCCCACACTTGATTTTGGCATTGTCTGCAATGCATAGATAGAGGGGGTGGCCAAGTTGGCTTAGGCTGTTGCATCTGGTGGAGTTGGTTTCACCAGTGAAATGGTCTCCGTGTGCTCTCCGATTGGTGCTGGACCTTCAAGGAATGGTTTGACTTGGTGCCCATTAACCTGAAAGGTGCGGTAGGTATGTTTTTCCTTGAGCTGTACTGCACCATGGGGAAACATGTTAGTGATAACAAAAGGTCCATCCCATCTGGAGTGAAGCTTACCTGCTATGAGCTTTAATCTGGAGTTGAAGAGCAGCACTTTTTGGCCGATATGGAAGTCTTTGTGTAGGATCTTTTGGTCATGAAATTTCTTGACCTTTTGCTTGTAGATCTTGGCGTTCTCATAAGCTTCCAAGCGAAGTTCATCTAATTCTTAGAGTTGCAATTTTCGATGTTCTCCTACTTGGTCATAGGTCATGTTGCATTGTTTGACTGCCCAATAAGCCTTATGCTCTAGCTCCACAGGGAGGTGGCAGGCCTTGCCGAAAATGATCCAGTAGGGAGACATCCCTATCGATGTTCGATATGCAGTCCTATGTGCCCATAGAGCATCCTCAAGGAGTTTGCTCCAATCCTTCCTGTTGGGATTTGTCATCTTTTGCAATGTGTGCTTGATTTCCCTGTTAAACACCTCAGCTTGGCCATTTGTTTGGGGCCGTTTGTCTGAAGAAGGGAGGCCATGGCTCTGTTGCAGAAGTGACTTCCTTGGTCACTGATGAGCGCCTTTGGTACACCAAACCTGCAGAAAATATTGGACTTAAGAAAGCCCACTACAACCTTGGCATCATTGGTTCTGGTGGGGATGGCTTCTACCCATCTTGACACGTAGTCGATGGCAAACAAGATGTATGAGTAACCATTGGAGATTGGGAATGGCCCCACGAAGTCTATACCCCAGACATCAAAGACTTCGTAGAATAGGATGGGTTGTTGGGGCATTTCGTGTCTTTGGTTCAAGGCCATTCCTGCTTTTTGACATCTCTCGCAGGTGGAGATGTATTGATGGGCATCTCTAAAAATAGAAGGCCAATAGAGGCCATAATCAAGCACTTTCCTGGCAGTCCAAGATGATCCGTAGTGGCCTCCTCCAGGGGCCGAATGGCAGAATTGGAGGACCGAATTGATCTCGGTGTCAGGGATACACCTGCAGATAATCTTATCACTGCATAATCTCCAAAGGTAAGGGTCATCCCATACATAATATTTGGCATCACTTCTGATTTTCTCCTTGTAGGGTCGAGATGCTTCTGGTGGGTATTGAGATGTTGCCACGAAGTTGCAGATGTCGGCAAACCATGGTGTAGCCGTCTTGATGTGCAAGAGTTGCTCATCAGGGAATTCATCTCGGATCGGCATTGGTTCGCTTTCATTTCCAATCCTACTCAGGTGATCTGCTATAGAATTTTCAGCACCTTTCTTATCCCTGATCTCTAAGTCGAATTCCTGGAGAAGAAGCATCCACCGGATCAATCTCGGCTTGGCGTCCGACTTCTTCAGCAAGTATCTTAAAGCAGCATGATCAAAGAACACGACTATCTTGGAGCCAAGAAGGTAAGAGCGAAACTTGTCTAAGGCAAATACAATTACCAAAAGCTCTTTCTTAGTTGTCGTGTAGTTTTGCTGGGCTGAGTCCATGGTTCTGGACGCATACACAATGACATGTACTGGTTGGCCGAGTCCAGCTCTCTGGCCGAGAATAGCTCCTAGTGTCAAATTGGATGCGTCACATATTAACTCAAATGGCAGGCCCCAGTCTGGTGCTTGTAGGATAGGTGCGGATGTAAGTTTGTTCTTCAACTCCTGAAATGTCTCAATGCAGGGCTGATCAAAGTTGAAATTCACATCCTTCTGTAGTAGTTTGGACATAGGCAGGGCCAGTTTGTTGAAGTCCTTGATGAACCTTCTATAGAAACCTACATGTCCCAAGAATGAGCGAACTTCCTGCACAGAAGCGGGGTTTGGGAGGGAGGTGATTATGTCTATCTTTGCCTTGTCCACTTCAATGCCTCTATTGGAGACCAGGTGTCCCAACACTATTCCCTCGGTCACCATGAAATGACATTTTTCGAAATTGAGAACCAGGTTCGTGTCAGTACATCTCTTTAGCACCCTGGATAGGTTGTTTAGGCATGCTTCAAAAGAATCGGCGTACACCGTGAAGTCATCCATAAACACTTCCATGCAATCCTGTAGCAAGTCCGAGAAGATGCTCATCATGCAACGTTGGAATGTGCTCGGAGCATTGCATAAGCCGAATGGCATACGGGTGTATGCAAATGTGCCAAAAGGGCATGTGAAAGTGGTTTTATGCTGATCTTCAGGTGCGATGTGTATTTGCATGTAACCTGAGAATCCATCCAGAAAGCAGTACTGGGATTTCCCTACTATTTTCTCTAGCATTTGGTCAATAAAAGGCAAGGGAAAGTGATCTTTGCGGGTTGCCTCATTTAGTCTTTTGTAATCGATGCACACCCGCCAGCTGTTCTGAATCCTCATAGATACCAACTCGTCATGTTGGTTCTTCATGACAGTCATTCTGGATTTTTTCGGTACTACTTGCACAAGGCTCACCCACTGGCTATCCGAGATGGGATAGATGATGCCTACAGCAAGTAGCCTTGTGACTTCTTTCTTGACTACATCCAGGAGTGTCGGATTCAGCCTTCGTTGTTTTTGCCTTATGGGCTTAATGTCCTCCTCCATTAATATTCTATGCATGTAGATGGACGGGTTAATGCTTGGAAGGTTTGAAAGTTTCCACCCAATCGCTTTCTTGTATTTCCTTAGGACTTTCAGCAGCTTATCTTCTTGCTCTTGGAGGAGGTTGTTTGTGATAATAACTGGGAGATATTGTTCATTGTCCAAGTAGGCGTATTTTAGGTGGCTAGGCAAAGGTTTCAGCTCCATGGGTGGTAGGGATGGAGGTTCCTCAGTTATAGGCCTTGGATTCGTCTGGCCGGCTTGTTCTCGACTCGGCATCGTAAGTGCCGACATGATCTCGGCCCTATGCTGCTGCAGCCAACTCAGCAGGATGGTTTCGGTTCTTGTCAGATTGAGATCGACTTTGGCTTCTTGTGCAGTTTCGGGCGTGGATCCGGGTGGAACATCGAGCTTTACTTTGCTTTAGGTTTCATCTTCAGTGGCTGAAATGGTTTCGGTGAGCTTTTTGGCCCTTGTGTTTGACTCTTTGGCCGAGTTGACTTTCACCCTTGCGTTGACTCGGCCTTCTTTGGCCGACTTCATTTCGACCGTGAATATGGTTGTCAGCTATGCAGGTAGAGGCTTTTTAGTCTCGGCAACTTTTGCCTCTACATTATCTTTACTCTCTGAGGTTTTAGGGTAGCAGACTTGGTTTATCAACTCAGTTAGTTCTTTTTCAAATGCCAAGTCATTGACGTCGCTATGATCGCCCTCAGATTCTGGAAACTCTAGTACTTCATCATAGTCGGCCTTTGGGCAGCTACTTGATTATGCTATTCCAGCAAGATCTTCCACTTTTTCACTACAGTTGTCTAGTTGGAAGTACTCCTCCACTGACTCTTCCATTATATCTATGCCAAAGAGAGAGTGGTCTTCGGTGGGGTGCTTCATGGCTTCAAAGATGTTGAACTGCACCAATGTGTCACCGAATTCCATCGAGAGTGTTCCTGCATGCTCGTCAATCTTCGTCCTTGCTGTTATTAGGAATGGTCTCCCCAGTATCAAGGTTGATCCCTTCCCCGACGTCTCTTCCTCCATGTCAAGCACATAGAAATCAGCTGGAAATATTAATTTGTTTACTTGGACAAGAACATCTTCGAGAACTCCCAAGGGTTGA
The DNA here is from genome assembly GCA_025330945.1 of Mucuna pruriens. Lineage (NCBI taxonomy): Eukaryota > Viridiplantae > Streptophyta > Magnoliopsida > Fabales > Fabaceae > Mucuna > Mucuna pruriens. The sequence continues at coordinate 1,685,233 of JAENHJ010000133.1, forward strand.
ACGATGCTTCTGTTGGCAAGCTAAATGGTCATCCCTGTGGGTTCCAGGTCTTCGAAATTGAGGGACCTGTAGGTTGATAATGGCATGACGTTGATTGATGCTCCTAGGTCCAGCATGGCATCAGCAAATGTACAATTACCGATAGTGCATGGGACCGAGAAGATGCCGAGGTCTCGGCATTTCTTTGGCAGAACATGTGAAATTCCTACAGTGGAGTTGTTCTTGGTTAAGGCTGACACCATGCCTCCAAGTTCTCGGTTCCCCTTCATCTTTCTTCTTTTATGTACGCATAATTCCTTAAGGAACTTTGCGTACTTCGAGATTTGCTTGATTGCGTCGAGAAATGGAATGTTGATTTCCACCTTCCGGAACATCTTCAGTAATTCATCGTCAGAGTCCGACTTCCTTGCCGAGACGGTCTGGGATGGAAACGGCAATGGGACAGCTATCTCGGGATGTGATTGTGAGTCGGCTACTACTTTGGAGTCGGCTTCGGCTGGCTGTGGCACCTAATGCTGTGCAGGCTGAGGTAATTCCTTGGCACTTCTCAGTGTCACTGCATTAGCATTCCCTCTTGGGTTCGGAATGGTTTGAGAGGGAAGGTTGCTTGAACCGACTGACTGTAACTCACTCACAGTGCTTGCTAGCTGTCCTATTTGCATCTTGAGATCCTGGATGGTGGCGGTCATATTCTGCTGGAATTGTAGATTGCTGAAACTTACTGATTATTGAAATTCCAGATTACTTGTTTCCAGCTGCTTCATCAAGTCTTCTAGGGATGGTGAGTTGCCTTGGGTAGGGATTCTCTGTTGCTGTGGTGGGAAGGATGGTGCTTGATATTGTGAAGTCGGCGGTTGGTAACCAGCTGCTCCATAGGGTACGTTTGGCATGGATCTGGCTCTTTGAGCTGCATATGGTCCTTGTTGTGGGCCTAGCCGGAATGGTTGTTTCCCATATGGTTGGTTATCGAATTGCCGGTTCTGGTATGGCTACTTCCTGTACTGGAATCCTCCTATGGCTCCAACACTTTCTATTTAGCCTGACTCGGTTTCTTGTAAGGTGGGGCACAAATCGGTGGGGTGCTCCACTAAAGTACATATGCCATAGATCTTTGCTGCCATGGCTGGATGATGTTGACTAACAGCCAGTTGTCTCACCAGGGATGTCAACTCGGTTAGCTGGTTCTCCAGCCTTTGGTTGGAGGCTGCAGCGATTTCATTCACTGGGCGAGACGGATTCGGCCCTCTGATCCCAAATTGTTGAGTGTTGCTCGCCATGTTTGAGATCAGATGCCTTGCTGCTACTGGTGTTTTGTCCATTAACGCTCCTCCACTGGCGGCATCAATCATGCTCCTATCCATCATTGACAGTCCTTCGTAAAAGTATTGGATCTGCAGTTGCTCGCTGATCTGATGGTGAGGACAGGTGGCACAGAGCTTGTTGAAACGCTCCCAATACTCATGCAAAGTTTCTCCGGTGTGCTCCCTTATCCCATAGATTTCTTTCCTGATGGTCGCAGTCTTGGAAGCTGGGAAGAATTTCTCCAGGAAGGTCCGTTTCATATCTCCCCAGGTGTTAAAGAGTGCTGGCTGCAGATATAGCCAGTCCTTTGCAGCTCCATCCAGGGAGAATGGGAATGCCTTCATCTTGATGTAGTCTTCTGGGATTCCCTACGGCCTCATTATGGAACAAACCACGTGGAATTATGGACTACCTCTATCTCAGACTTAAAAATAGTAAACGAGGGGGGTTGGAATGCAATTGAAATCAAAATAGAGATTAACTACATTCAAAACTGAAATTAATCTACAATGCAAATGCAATTACACTACTCTTAATGCTATTGCTATTGCTGTGTTCATGTTTAGTTCCAATAATCAAGTTCTTTCTGATTCAATCACTTCAATCATAGTCCTCATCAACGTCCATTGTTCTTATGGCAATTGCCAAAGGTTCATCCCTTACCATACCGAGGATTTACACAATCGCTACCTCATCAGTTGCCAGAGATTAAGTTCAAGCTGATTTTAGATTCTCAATTAACAATCGTTAAGTGATTACCTTCTGAATTAGCTAAACCAATTCCAATCGGCTTAGTTTAACATTCTTCCGTTACCATGTGCAATCGCAACGCAGTAAGTGAACTTAGATTTTAGGAATGCAACAGAGATCAGCATTCAGAAAACACTTATATTATTGAAAACCAAATACAAACACAGGGCATGGATTCGGTGATTCCATCTTCCACGGCAATCGCCATGGCCGATGGTGATGTTCCACCTCTACTAGCTAGGACGCCGAGGATTAGGTCCACCGGAGTGTGTTGGTGCTCCAATCGGTCTCCTCTGGCAACCTTCGGCTTCTCAGTTCCTAGCCTGCATTTCCTCAATCGAGAGAAATGCCATTAACACCACCGTGTACCACCGTGAGCGGAGGAGAGGAAAACGAGAGGAAATGGAGGTAATGGACGCGGGAAAAATATGAATGCCAAAGACCCCTAATCGTTTAGAGTTTTGCTTATTTATACAAGGCGCGAAGCTAACTACTTTAACAGAATTACAAGTGGAATCCCTATTCTACCCTTTCTATAACTTGCATTGCAAGCTACTCCAGGCGGTGATTTGGCGCTGAGCTGGAACCGATGTGGCTTCTGAATGGATTGCTGACGTGGAGTGCCACTGGAACTAGTTGCTGATTGGGCTATTTGCTCGCATGGGTTGAGTCTTGGTCTAACTAAGATACTCTCGGCCTGGGCCTCTAGTGGTGGCTACGAGATTGGACCTGTAGTGGATACTTAGCTTAATGCCTTGAATTAACATAAATTGTGCTTTTCTTGGATTCTAGGCCCTTAGTCTAAATCTTAACTAACAATCATCCTTTAAGTGCATGAGTTGCTTAATGACACTCTTCCTAGGTCCACTTAAGATGTGTATTTTATGACTCATCAAGGAGCAAGAAGACAAGTTGTTGGAAGTCCTCAGGCAGCATAAAAAGGCAATAGGGTGGAAGCTAGCAGACCTTCCTAGCATAAACCCCTCCATCTGCATGCACAAAATCCTGATGGAGGAGGAAATCAAGCCCATACGGCAGCAGCAAAGAAGACTGAATCCAACACTCTTGGACATGGTTAAAAAGGAAGTCACCAAACTCCTTGCTGCAGGGATCATCTACCCCATTTCGGACAGCCAATGGGTGAGCCCTGTGCAAGTGGTGCCGAAGAAGTCCAAGATGACCGTCATGAAAAACCAGTAAGATGAGTTGGTCCAACAAGGATTCAAAATAGCTGGCGAGTATGCATCGACTATAGAAGATTGAATCAAGCAACTCGCAAGGATCACTTCCTCTTACCTTTCATTGACCAAATGCTTGAAAAATTAGCAGGGAAATCCCATTACTGCTTTCTTGATGGATTCTCAGGCTACATGTAAATTCATATTGCACCTGAAGATCAGCATAAGACAACCTTTACCTGCCCATTTGGTACCTTTGCGTATACACGCATGCCATTTGGCCTGTGCAACGCACCGAGTACATTCCAACTTTGTATGATGAGTATCTTCTCGGACTTGCTACAGGAGTGCATGGAGGTATTCATGAATGACTTCACGGTGTATGCCGACTCATTCGAAGCATGCCTGAATAATCTATCTAAGGTGTTGAAGAGATGCATTGACACAAACCTTGTGCTCAATTTTGAAAAGTGTCATTTCATGGTGACTGAGGGAATAGTGTTGGGACATCTGGTCTCCAATAGAGGCATTGAGGTGGACAAAGCAAATATAGACATTATCACCTCCCTTCCAAACCCCGCTTCTGTGCGGGAAGTTCGCTCATTTTTGGGACACGCAGGATTCTATAGAAGATTCATCAAGAACTTCAGTACACTAGCCTTGCCTCTATCCAAACTGCTATAGAAGGATGTGGAATTTAATCTTGACCAGCCCTGTATTGAAGCATTTCAGGAGCTGAAGAGAAGACTCACATCCGCACCTATTTTGCAAGCACCAAACTGGGACTTGCCATTTGAGCTGATGTGTGATGCATCCAACTTGGCATTAGGAGCTGTTCTCGGCCAGAGAGTTAGAGCCGGCCAACCGGTGCACGTGATTGCTTATGCATCCAGAACTATGGATCCGGCCCAGCAAAACTACACAACAACTAAGAAGGAGCTTTTGGCAATTGTGTTTGCCTTAGACAAATTTCGTTCCTACCTTCTTGGTTCCAAGATAATTGTGTTCTTTGACCACGCCGCCTTGAGATACTTGCTGAAGAAGCCTAACGCTAAGCCGAGATTGATCAGGTGGATGCTTCTTCTTCAAGAACTTGATTTAGAAATCAGAGATAAGAAGGGTACTGAGAATTCGGTAGCAGATCATCTAAGTAGAATTGAAAAAGGAAGCGAATTGATGCCTATCCAAGATGAATTCCCTATCGAGCAGCTATTGCACATCCAGACGGCCACACCATGGTTTGCCGACATCTGTAACTATGTGGCAACATCTCATCTTCCACCGGAGGCATCGCGGGCCCATAAGGAGAAAATTCGAAGCGATGCCAAGTACTACATTTGGGATGATCCCTACCTTTGGAGGCTGTGCAGTGACAAGGTCATCCGTAGGTGCATTCCTGATGCCGAGATCAATTCGGTCCTCCAATTCTGCCACTCCGCACCTGGAGGCGGCCATTATGGATCAACTCAACTGCCAGGAAAGTGCTAGACTATGGCCTTTACTGGCCAACTATCTTCCGGGACGTGCATGAATTCGTCTTCACCTGCGAGAAATACCAGAAAGCAGGAGTGGCCATGAACAGAAGGCACAAAATGCCCCAGCAACCCATCCAGTTCTGTGAAATTTTTGATGTCTGGGAAATAGATTTCATGGGGCCATTCCCGGTCTCCAATGGCTACTCATACATTCTGTTGGCCGTGGATTACGTATCAAGGTGGATAGAGGCCATTGCCACCAGAACCAATGACGCAAGAGTGGTTGTGGACTTCCTGAAGTCCAATATTTTCTGCAGGTTTGGTGTGCCAAAAGCGCTCATAAGTGACCAAGGCAGTCACTTCTGTAATAGAGTCATGGCTTCTCTTCTTTAGAAATATGGGGTAGCACACAAAATTGCTACTGCCTACCACCCCCAAACAAATGGCCAAGCAGAAGTGTTCAACAGGGAAATCAAGAAAACACTACAAAAGATGACCAATCCCAGCAGGAAGGACTGGAGCCGCCTCCTTGAGGATGCTCTTTGGGCACACAGAACTGCACACCGAACACCTCTAGGGATGTCTCCATATAGGATTGTTTTCGGTAAAGCCTGTCACCTTCCTGTGGAGCTAGAACACAGAGCATACTAGGCTGTTAAGTAGTGCAATCTAGCCTATGACCAAGCTGGAGAACAGAGAAAATTTCAACTGCAAGAGTTAGATGAACTTCGCTTGGAAGCATATGAAAATTCTAGGATCTACAAATAAAAGGTCAAGCAATTCCATGACCAACAGATCTTGAGAAAAGAATTCAGAGTCGGCCAGAAAGTCCTCTTGTTTAACTCTCGCCTTAAGCTCATTGCAGGTAAACTTCGTTCTAGATGGGAGGGACCTTTTGTCATCACTAATGTGTTTCCCCATGGTGCAGTACAACTAAAAGATGAACATAGTAACAGCACCTTCCAGGTCAATGGGCATCAGATTAAGCCATTCCACGAAGGTCTAGCACCAATCACTCATGACATGGAGATTATCTCGTTGATGGAACCAGCATCACAAGATGACGTTACCTTAGCCGACCTTGCCTCGCATTGAGGACAATGCAGATTCTAAGTGTGCGGAGGGGGGGATACTGTTCTATATTCTCATCCTGAACTCTCCTATCTTGCCTTAACTTTTGTTCTGTTCTGCATTGTTTGTTTCGTTTTGAATCATTTCGTTTTTGATCTGTTTTCAATAAAAACTGTCTCAACCGAGTCCACTTCGGCTCTGTGCCATCTTGGCCGGATCCAGATTGACCTCGGCCAGGCAGGATTTCAATTCAATCATTTCAATTTGCGTCTTGTTTTCCCTCCTAGCCGAATTCAGAATGTGAATTGCTGAAAAATGTTTTGATTAGAATTCTGAAATTGACCTCCAAAATGGCTGAAGAGACAGTAGGAAGAAACTCTTTGGAAAAAGTTTTCTCAAGTTTTTATAAGAAAGAAACTCTAGTGTACTAGGCAATGATTGGCTGAAAAATTGGAAAGGAAAACCTTCTGTAACAGAGCAACATAGTCGGTGTGAGATTTTGAGCCTTTGTATATATTGATGGCTTGCATCTTGCCATTTTCTCCTTTCTTGTGTGAATTTTGCATTCATGAGTAACTGTGTATTCTGTATTTTGCCTTGACTCTTTAGACACATCTGTTTCCATATGCAGGGATGACATGATCTAGGCCATGATTCTTATAAAACTCTGAGCCAAATAAAGCCTACCTGGAAAATTTGTCCCTTGTCATGCAACGTTAGAATGTGCTCGGAGCATTACATAGGCCGAATGGCATACGAGTGTACGCAAATATGCCAAAGGGGCATGTGAAAGTGGTCTTATGCTGATCTTCAGGTGTGATGTGTATTTGCATATATCCTGAGAATCCATCCAGAAAATAGTAGTGGGATTTCCCAGATAGCTTTTCCAGGACTTGATCAATAAAAGGCAACGAAAAATGGTCCTTGCGAGTCGCTTGATTCAATCTTCTATAGTCGATGCATATCCGCCAGCTATTCTGAATCCTTGTAGGTACCAGCTCATCCTGCTAATTCTTCATGATCGTCATACCAGACTTCTTCGGAACTACTTGCACAGGACTCACCCATTGGCTATTTGAGATTGGGTAGATAATGCCTGTGGCGAGGAGTTTCATAACTTCCTTCTTGACCATGTCTAGGATGGTAGGATTCAGCCTTCATTGTTGTTGCCTTATGGGCTTGATGTCCTTCTCCATTAATATTCTATGCATGCAAATTGAGGGGTTTATGCTTGGAAGGTCAGAAAGTTTCCACCCTATTGCCTTCTTATGTCGCCTTAGGATTTCCAACAGCTTATCTTCTTGCTCTTGGTGGAGGTTGTTGGCAATGATAACTAGAAGCTGTTGTTCATCGTCCAAATAGGCGAATTTTAAGTGACTTGGAAATTGTTTCAGTTCTATGGGTGGTGGTGGAGATGGAGACCTTGCAGGTACTAGGTGCAGATCCGTCTGGCCAACTTGATCTCGACTCGACACCAGGTGTGCCGACATGATTTCGGCCTTGGGCTGCTTCAGCCGGCTCGACACGGTGGTTTTGGTTCTCATCGGATCGGAGTCGGCCTTGACTTCTTCTGCAGCTTCGGTGTCGGATCCGGGTGGAACATTGAGCTTTACTTCAGTTTGAGTCTAGTCTTCACTAGCCGAGATGATCTCGGCAAGCGTGTTGACCTTGCTGTTTGGCTTTTCGCCCGAGTTGACTCGTGTCTTTGTGTTGACTTGGCCTTCGTTGGCTGACCCAGTTTTGCTGTTGGCGATGCTTTTGGCATGTTAGGCCGAGTTGGCTTTCGTCTCGGCATTAACTTGACCTCTGTCAACCAGTCTTGTTTCGGCCGTGAATATGGTTGCCAGTAGTGCAGGTAAGGTTTTTTTTAGTCTCGACAATTGCTTCCTCTGCATTATTTGTGCACTTTGAGTTGTTCAGGTTGCAGGCATGATTCAATAACTCTGTTAATTCTGTTTCAAATGTCAAGTCGGCAATGCCGCTATAATCACCCTCAGAGTTTGGGAAATCTTGTACTTCATCGTAGTCGGCCCTTGAGCAGCTACTTGATTCAGAGATTCCAGCAAAATCTTCCACTTCTTTACCAAAATTGTCTAGTTGGAAGTATTGCTCCACTAGCTCTTCTATCATATCTATGCCAAAGAGAGAATGGTCTTCGGTGGGGTGCTTCATGGCTTCAAAGATGTTGAACTGCACCAATGTATCGTTGAATTCGATTGAGAGTGTTCCGACGTGTACGTCAATCTTTGTCCTAGCTGTCATAAAAAATGGCCTCCCCAGTATTAAGGTTGACTCTTTTCCCGATGCCTCGTCCTCCATGTCGAGCACATAGAAATCAGCTGGAAATATTAATTCATTTATTTGGACGAGAACATCTTCGAGAACTCCCAAGGGTTGCACAATACTTCTATTAGCAAGCTGAATGGTCATCCCCGTGGGCTCTAAGTCTCCAAAATTTAGGGACTTGTATATTGATGTCGGCATGACATTAATTGATGCACCTAAGTCTAGCATGGCATCAGCAAATGTACATTCACCAATTGTGCATGGGACCGAGAAGATTCCGGGATCTCGGCATTTCTTTGGCAAGACTTATGAAATTCCTGCAGTGGAATCATTCTTCGTTAAGGCCGACACCATGCCTCCAAATTCTCGACTCCCCTTCATCTTTCTTCTTTTGTGTATGCATAATTCCTTGAGGAATTTTGCGTATTTTGGGATTTGTTTGATCACGTCGAGTAGTGTAATATTGATTTCCACCTTCTGGAACATCTTTAGCAGTTCTTCGTCAGAATCTGGTCTTCTTGGCGAGATGGTCTAGGATGGAAATGGCAATGGGACAACTACCTCTAGGTGCGATTGTGAGTCGACAATTGCTGTAGAGTCTTCGGCTAACTTCGGCTTCTGGTGCTGTGCAGGTTGAGGTAACTCCTTGCCGCTTCTAAGTATTACTAGACTAGCATTCCCTCTCAGATTCGGAATGGTTTGAGAGGGAAGGTTGCTTGAGCCGGCCGATTGTAATTGGCTCACACTATTTGCTAGTTGTCTTATTTGCATCTTGAGGTCCTGGATGGTGGCGGTCATGTTTTGCTGGAATTGCATGTTGCTAGAGCTTACTGATTGTTGAAACTCCAGATTACTTGTCACTAACTGCTTCATTAAATCTTCTAGTGATGGTGAGTTGCCTTGAGTAGGAGTTCTTTGTTGCTGCAGTAGGAAGGATGGTGCTGTGTATTGTGGACTCAACTGTTGGTAACCGGCTGCTCCATAGGGTACATTCGGCATGGATCCGGCTCTCTATGCTGCATATGGTCCTTGTTGTGGACCTGGCCAAAATGATTGTTTTCCATATGGCTGGTTGTCAAACTGCCGAGTTTGATACGGTTGCTTCCCGTACTGGAGTTCTCCTACGGCTCCAACACTTACTGTCTAGTCCGACTCGGTTTCTTGTAAGGTGGGGCACGAATTGGTGGGATGCTCCACTGAAGTACATATGCCACAGACCTTTGCTGCCATGGCTGTATGATCTTGACTAACAGCCAGTTGTCTCACCAAAGATGTTAGTTCGGTTAGCTGGTTCTCCAACCTTTGGTTGGAGGCTGGGTCGATTTCATTCCCTGGCCGAGACGGATTCGACCCTCTGATCCCAAATTGTTGAGTGTTGCTCTCCATGATCGAGATCAGATGCCTTGCTGTTGCTGGTGTTTTGTCCATTAACGCTCCTCTACTGGCGGCATCGATCATACTCCTGTCCATCATTAACAGTCCTTCATAGAAGTATTGGATCAATAGTTGTTCGTTGATCTGATGGTGAGGACAGGTGGCATAGAGCTTGTTGAAACGCTCCCAATACTCATGCAGAGTTTCTCCAGTATGTTGCCTTATCCCACATATTTCTTTTCTAATGGTCACAGTTTTGGAAGCTGGAAAGAATTTCTCTAGGAAGGTCTGTTTCATATCTCCCCAGGTGTTGAAGAGTGCTGGCTCCAGATATAGCCAGTCCTTTGGGGCTTCATCCAGGGAGAATGGAAATGCCTTCATTTTGATGTAATCTTCGGGGATTCCCTGCGGCCTCATCGTGGAACAAACCACGTGAAATTCTTTGAGATGCTTGTGGGGGTCTTCTCCTACAAGACCGTGAAATTTGGACAACAGATGTATCAAACTAGACTTCAACTCATAGGTCTAAGCCGGCTCTAGTTGTAGATATTGGATACACCAAGGCTGGTACACCACATCTGGAGTGGCGAGCTCTTTCAGCGTCCTATCATGATTTTCCATCTGTCCTAGCTCTATAAAAAGGTTAGCACTAGAAACAATTATTTGGTAAGAAGAAAGTTAGAGTCAAGGACAAAATCGACACTACCACTATTTATTATAGTTTTTCTATTTTTCCTTATTCTACGTAGGGTTAGTTCTATCTTTGAGTCAAAAGCATGCAAGAGGTTAGTGCTACTCCTGTCATGCATCATGCAAAATTAAAGTAGTTGGTTAATAGTTCTAACAACGACTAAGGTAACAGTTAATGCTACTGAAAATAGAATGACGCACGTGAGGAAATGAATGCAATCGATATGTAATGCAGGATTAAATGTAATGCAAAGTTAGAATTTCTTTATATATTTTTTTTACATCAGTGAATTCACGTAAAGGCTTATTGATAATGGTTTCTTTTTAGTCGTTTTGAACTCTTATCAAATAACTAAAACTAACTATAGTATAGTTAACCCTAGGTCATTCTTCTCAAGGACACAGTGTGTTCAGAGTGATTTGGTGCTAAGCGAAGTGACATAGATTCTGGGATGTAAAGTGTTGGCTGTCCTCGGAACTGGCCGAGTCGCTCCTGGTAGAGACTGAGCCGAGATGATCTCGGCAGAGATAATCCGGCTTGGTCTCAGCTGAGTGCAGACAGACGCTACAGAGATGGACTATCTCTGTCTCAGACTAAAAAGCAGTAAATAGGGGGGTTTTGAATGTAAACAAAGCAGAAAATAAACTAAGACTATGAATGCAGTAAACATATACTACTGTTACTAGTTATCTATTATTATTATTTAACTGTGTTCATATTTAGTGCTGCCGGTACAAGTCCAGTCCACTTTCCACACTCTGGTTCTTAGTCCATATCAGTCTTGGGAAGTCTTATGGCAATCGCCAAAGGTTCGTCCATTGCCATACCGAGGATTTATGCAATCGCTACGTCATCAGTTGGCAGGGATTAAGTTCAGAGCTGATTTTAGGTTCTTAATTAACAATCGTTAATTGATTACCTACTGAATTAGTTAAACCAGTTCCAATCGGCTTAGCTTAACATTGTTCACAATTTAATTGCAATCATGGATTAATTCATGAATTAAAGTAGAGGAAGAGAGTGGAGATAAGAAATGCGGAATGAAATTGATTTAACAGAAATAGAATACAAGTATAGTGGTTCTGAATTCAGGTGGATCTATCTCCCACGACGATCGCCATGGTTGATAGTGGTGGTTCACCTTCGTTAGCCTGAGCGTTGAGGATCAGCTCCACCAGAGTGTGTCAGTAATCTGATCGGTCCCCTGTGACAGACTTCAGCTTCCCAGTCTCAAACCTGCACTCCCTCAATCGAGAGAAACGCCAAAGCAGCACCGTGCACCACCGTAGAATGGAGAGAAACGAGAGCGAGAAGATGATATAATGAGTGTGGAATAAGAGTGAATTCAAAGACGCGTGAAAAGTGCACAACTCCTCCTATATATACACGAGCTGTGATATGCTAATCCTAACGAATCCTAATAGAATTACAATGTGAATGTCCTATTCTACCCCTCTAAAGATCTTTCAATGTGACGTTGCAGATTCCCTAAAAGTGACATGGTGGCTGAGCTGGCGCTGAGGTGGCCTCTAAGCTAGATAGCTGACCTAGAAAAGCACAATTGGGCCGCTCTTTATTGGGCTTCTGGGCTGGTAAGCATGGACTGCCGAGATGACTTGGCTTGGCCGAGATGGAGTTGGTCTGCCCGGGACGACTTCATCTCGGTTGAGACTCCTCTGTTGACCCTGATCAACTCGGCTTGACCTACAGAAGAAGGAGTGATACTTTATATTGGCTAAGAAATCTGAATTAACACAAATTTGTATTTTTTCTATATTTAAGCCCATAAAATGAATCTTAGCTAACAATCCATCCTTAAGCATAGAATAGTCTTGCAAACATCCTTCTTAAGTGTTTAAAAGATGTATAAATTGTGAGTCATCACTTATCTAAAAAATATAGGCTCAATTTAAGACTCGACAGACTCAATAGACTCTAAAACAAAACTCCACAGACTCGGATTCGGCTCGATTTACTTGGCACCGAAAACACAAAGAAACTTGTGTCCCCGACAACGGCGCCAATTTGATAAACTCGTTTTTAGTCATCTTACGGGCATCATATGACTAAAGCTAACTATAGTATAGTCAACCCTAGGTCATTCTTCTCAAGGACATAGTGTGTTCGAAGTGTGTTTATGTGGAGTAAACAAGTAGAATCTAAGTGCAGAGTAGGTAATAGTAATCGGGGGATTGAAACGCGAGGAAGGTAGAATTCAGTAAAGTACAAGGTGTAAATGCAGAGGCTAACTACACTACTGCTACTACTATGACTATGTTCATGTTTCAGTCCAATAATCAAGTTCTTTCTGGTTCATTCGTCCGATTAACAATCCATATCAGCCTTCGATATTCTTATGACGATCGTCGAACATTCGTCCATTGCCATACCAAGGAATTATGCAATCGCCACCTTATCAGTTGGCAGGGATTAAGTTCAAGCTGATTTTAGGTTCTCAATTAGGTGATCTAGTTGATTACCTACTATTTCTAATCAAACCAGTTCCAATCAACTTAGTTCAATCATGGTTCCTTTACCTTGTGCAATCGCAACGCAGATAAGGAATTAACGTCTAGGAATGCAACAGAATTCAGAATCAGAAATCACTTCACGTTAATGGAAACGAGATACAGACACAGGGATTTGGCTTCGGTGGCTCCACCGTCCACGACAATCGCCATGGCTGACGATGATGGTTCACCTCGGGTGGCCAGAACGTTGAGGATCAAGTTCTCTGGAGTGCGTTGGTGTTCCAATCGGTCACCTCCAATGACCTTCAGCTTCTCAGTTTCTAGCCTGCATTTTTCGATCGAGAGAACTCCATTACAACACCGTAAACCACCGTGGGAGAGAGAAGACGAAATTCGAGAGAAAGAGTAGATGGAAGCGTGAGTGTAATTATGAAGCCAAAAAAACCCTGATTTGGTCATAGTTTCGCCTATATATACAAGGCGCGAAGGCTAACGTCCCTAACTATCTTATCAGAATTACATTTGAAATCCCTGTTCTACCCTTGCTATTACTTGCATTACAAGCTACTCCAGGAGGTGACGTGGGGCGCCACTGGGCTTCGCTCTTCATTGGGCCTTTCCTCCAATTGGCTTATTCTGCGTTACTGGGCCAAGATGGAGTCGGCCAAGTTAGAGGTATTTCCGGCTGGGCCTCCTTTGGATGATGGGCTGAGAGTTCGCCTGGACCTGCAATGAAGGATTTGTTAGCTTATACCTTGTTTTAGCACAGATTTGCGTTTTTCTCTGGTTTTAGTCTCTTAATCTAGATCTTAGCTAACAAACATTTTTTAGGTGCATGAGTTGCCTACTGGCACCACTCTTAGGTCCATGTTTAATGTATGCTTTTTGACTCATCAAGTAGCATGCAACATGGATGCAAAAATCACACAAGAAAGGAAAGAATGGCAAGATGCAAAGCCATTTACAAGGCTAAAAAATTCTCACATGGATAGTTGCTTTGTCATTATGGGTTCCTGTTTATCAGTTTTTTTTTCTTACTTACGCCTGAGGATGCAAAAATTTCACTCCCTATCAAGTTGAAAAATCTTTTCTCCGGGGTTATGCATTGCCTCTTACTGTTTCATTTTTCTAAGAGAAATCACTTTAAATCCTTTTTCAAAGCATTTTCTTCAGCAATCGGAAATCAGAAATTAGTTAGGGAAAACAAAGAAAATGAAAATAGATATTGTACAAGATCGAAGTCGATCCGGATCTGGAGAAGATGGAATCGGAGTCGACACAGACTCGATTGAAACAATTTTATTTTATTTTTGAAAATAAAAAGAAAGTGAAACTTAACCATAATGAAAATATGGCACAAATGAAAACATAAACAGAATTCAAGACAGAAAAACAAAACATAAATAGCAAAATGGAGCTGATATAGAGTCTGATCAAAGTAAGTGATTGTAAGAGCAGATTTGAGCAAGCCTTGGATAGCTACATCCTCCCCCACACTCGAGTGGTGCATTGTCCTTAATACATGACATGAATACAGAGGGGATTATGAGGCTTGCTTAGGGTGTGTCATCCAGCATGGCCGGTTCCATTAACGAGATGCTATCCATCTCGCCCACTGTTCGTGCTGGACCTTCATGGAAAATTTTGATCTGGTACCCATTGATCTGGAAGATGTGTTTTGTATTTTCATCCTTTAATTCCACTGCACCATAGGGAAAAACATTAGTGATAATAAATGGTCCATCCCATTTGGAGCGGAGCTTACCTGCAATGAGCTTTAAGTACGAATTAAATAGAAGCACTTTCTGACAAACATGGAACTCCTTCCTCAGGATTTGTTGATCATAGAATTTCTTGTAGATTTGGGAGTTCTCATAGGCCTCCAAGTAGAGCTCTTCCAATTCTTGCAATTGGAGTTTCCTTTCTTTGTTGGCTTGGTCGTAGGCCATATTGCATTGCTTGACTGCCTAGTAGGCTCAATGTTCTATTTCAACCAGGAGATGACAGGCTTTACCGAAGATGATCTGATAGGGAGACATCCCTAATAGAGTCTGGTATGAAGTTCTGTGTGCCTATAAAGCATCCTCAACGAGTCGGCTCCAATCCTTTCGGCTCGAATTGACCATCTTTTGTAGAGTTTTCTTAAATTCCCTATTGAACACTTTAGCTTGGCCGTTTGTCTGGGGTGATATGCTGTGGCAACTCGGTTCACCACTCCATATTTGTCTGGGGTGATATGCTGTGGCAGCTTGGATTTCCTTATGATGATTGCCAAACATTCGTCCAATGCCATACCGAGGATTTACACAATCGCTACCTCATTAGTTGGCAAGGATTAAGTTTAGAGTTGATTTTAGGTTGTCCAATCGATCACCTACTAAAGCTGTCAAACCAGTTCCAATCGGCTTAGTTCAACATTCGTTCACATTATCATACGCAATCGCAACATAACAAGTGAATTGAAATACATGAATCGCAAATGTGAGATTGAAATTAGAACTACTCGTATTACTGAGAATCGCCACTACATAGGGTGCGAATTCAATGGATCAGTCTTCCACGACAATCGCCATGGTCGAACGACGATGGTTCACCTCTATTAGCCAAGGCGTTGAGGATCAGGTCCACCAGAGTGTGATGGCAAGCCAAGTGGTCCCCTCTTACAACCTTCGGCCTCTCAGTCCATGACTTGCACTTCCTCGATTGAGAGAAACGCCATTGAAGACACCATGTACCACCGTGAATATGGAAAATGTGCACGAGATTATGGAGCGTAAAATGTATATGGTATCAAGTATGAATTCAACAACCATAAAACGCTCCCAGCTCCTTCTATATATACATGAGCTAGACTTTTGAACACGTAAGCTAACGAAATCCTAATTGAATTATAGAGTGAAATTCCTACTCTACCCTTGCGTAACTTGTGCTGCAAGCTTCTCCAAAGTGACGTGGCAGTTGAGCTAGATTGCTGATAAGAGCGTTTTTAGTCATGTTTTGTTTATCAAATAAACTAAAGCTAACTATAGCATAGTCAACCCTAGGTTGAATTCTCTCAAGGACACAATGCGCTTAATTATGACCTTTGTGTGAAGACTGAAGTAAAACTAAAACTCTCGAGTGGAAGGTGCCAACTCGCGCTCGGCAGAGACTGGGCCGAAATAGTCTCGATAGGGACTTATCCGACTCGGTCTTGGCTAAGTACAGACAGACGCAACAAAGTTACACTGACTTTGTTTCAAACTAAAATACAATGGACAGGGGGGGTTTGGATACGTGTAACGTAATAGAAAATAAAACAGGAAGTAAACTAGGAATGCGAATGTATCTAAACTACACTACACTACTGCTATTGCTACTGTCACTGTTGTGTTCATATCCAATCCAAGAATTAAAGTCTATTCTGGTTCAGTCACTTAGTTCTCAGTCCTTATCAACCTTTTGATGTTCTTATGACAATCGCTAAATGTTCGTCCACTACCATACAGAGGAATTACACAATCGCTACCTCATCAATTGGCAGGGATTAAGTCCAGAGTTGATTTTAGGTTCTCTAGTTGATTACCTACTGAATTAGTTAAACCAATTCCAATCGGCTTAGCTAACATCGTTCACAATACCTTGTGCAATCACGAAGTAGTAAGTGAATTAAGGTATAGGAGTGCAATAGAGATCAGAAATCAGAAAATACTTTTATCAATGGAATAGAATACAAACTCAGGACCTGGATTCGATGACTCCGTCTTCCATGACGATCGCCATGGTCAAACGGTGATGGTTCGCCACTTCTAGCTAGAACGTTAACGATCAAGCCCACCAGAGTGTGTTGGTAATCCAATTGGTCCCCTCTGGCAAGCCCGTCTGATAGCGCTTCCTCAATCGAGAAAAGCACCAATGAAAGCACCGCACACCACCGTAAAACATGGAAGATGAGCACGGGGGAAATGGAAATATGAAAGGGGAAATATGAATGCCAAGGACCCCTGAAAAGTGCACAACTCCTCCCTTTAGCCGTGGCCTGCTATTCCTACCGACTCCTAACAGAATTACATAGTGAATTGCCTATTCTACCCTTGCGTAACTTGCGTTGCAAGCTTCTCGAGAAGTGACGTGGCTGTTGAGCTGGTCTTGGAGATGAAGTGGTGCCTGAGCTGGATTTTCTACATGGATGCACACTTGGGCCGCTCCTTATTGGGCTGCTGGGTTGCGAAGCCTGGCCTGACCGAGACGGCTCTTTTGGCCGAGATCACTTCAACTCAGTCTTGTAGAAGAAGAGAAGAAGACTTTTTCATTAGCTAGGACTCCCATATAAACATAGATTTGTGTTTTCTCTAGTTTTAAGTCCTTAATATGAATTTCGGCTAATAATCAATCCTTAAGCACGAAATAATCTTACAACCACTCTTCTTAAGTCCATAAAAGATGCATAATTTGTGACTTATCAATTGCCAACATGGACAGTGCAATTGGGTCGCTTTTGATTGGGTTGCTAGACCATAGGGCCAGCCTGTCCTCGGATTTTGGTCGGGACGACTCTCCTGGGTCGAGACTGACTCGATGGGCCGAGATCAACCAGGTTCATCCTTCAAAAAGAGGAATGAGGTAGTTATTAATTAAGACTCTCAAATTAGCACACTTTTATGATTTCTTTATTTCTTGGTCCATAATATGAATCTTAGCTAAGACTCAATCCTTAGACACTAATTGATCTAAACAACACCCATCTTAGGTCATTGTAAGGTGTACAAAATATGACTCATCAGACCCCCACACTTACACTTTTGCACTCCTGATGGGTGTGGGGGTCTGATGAGTCATATTTTATACACTTTATGTGGACTTAAGATGGGTGTTTGATAAACGGGTTTTTAGTCATCTTACACGCCTCAAATAATTACTAAAGTTAACTATAGTATAGCTAACCTAGGTTGATTCTCTGAAGGACACAATGTGATCAAATTGTGCTAAGTGTAAAAATAAGAGTGTTGCAGAAATGCTAAGTGTTGTGTGATGATGGGCGTTTTTTCAGTCGTTTACGCGCTTATCAAATAACTAAAGTTAACTATACTATAGCCAACCCTAGGTCATTCTTCTCAAGGACACAGTGTGCTCAGTTGTGATTTGGTGTGAAGCGAAGTGTTATCGACTTTAAGATGTAAAATGTTGACTCTCCTCGGCACTGGCCGAGTTGTTCTCGGCAAAGGCAGAGTCGAGATGATCTCGGTAGAGACAATCCGATTTGGTCTCGGCTGAGTGCAGACAGACGCTACAGAGATGGACTATCTCTGTCTCAGACTAGAAAAACAACAGGGGGGATTTTGAATGTAAGCAAAGTAGAAAGTAAACTAAGACGATGAATGGAGTAAACATATACTACTGTTACTAGTTATCTATTATTATTATTATTTAACTGTGTTCGTGCTTAGTCCTATAAGTCCAAATCCAGTCCAATTTCCACACTCCAGTTCTTAGTCCATATCAGCCTTGGGAAGTCTTATAGCAATCGCCAAAGGTTCGTCCATTGCCATACCGAGGATTTATGCAATCGCTACCTCATCAGTTGGCAAGGATTAGGTTCAGAGCTGATTTTAGGTTCTCGAATAACAATTGTTAGATGATTACCTATTGAATTATTTAAACCAGTTCCAATCAGCTTAGCTTAACATTGTTCACAATTTAATTGCAATCGCGGATTAAATCATGAATTAAAAGAGAGGAAGAGAATGGAGGTAAGAAATGCAGAATGAGATTGATTTAACAGCAACAGAATACAAATACAGTGGTCTCGATTCAGGTAGTTCCATCTCCCACGACGATCGCCATGGTTGATGGTGCTGGTTCACCTCTGTTGGCCTTGAGGCTGAGGATCAGCTGCACCAGAGTGCGTCAATAATCTGATCGGTCCCCTCTAATAGACTTCGGCTTCCTAGTCTTAGACCTGCACTTCCTCGATCGTGAGAAACGCCAATCCAGCACCGTGCACCACCGTGGAATGGAGAGAAATGAGAGGGAGAAAATGATATAATGAGAGTGTAATTAGAGTGAATTCCAAGACGCATAAAAAGTGTACAGCTCTTCCTATATATACACGAGCCGAGCAGCTAGATGATGCTACAAAATATCCTAACAGAATTACAATGTGAATTTCCTATTCTACCCCTGTGAAGATCTTCCAAGGTGACGTGGCAGATTCTCCAAGAGTGACAGGGCAGCTGAGGTGGCCTCTGAGCTGGATAGCTGATGAGGACAGCACAATTGGGCCACTCTTTATTAGGCTGCTGGGCTGCAAGGCATGGACTGCTGAGACGAATCAGGCTTGGCCGAGACGGAGTCGGTCTGGCCGGGACGACTTCATCTCGGTTGAGACTCTTCTGTTGACCCTGGTCAACTCGGCTTGACCTGCAGAAGAAGGAGTGAGACTTTTTATTAGCTAAACCTTCTGAATTGACACAGATTTGTATTATCTCTATATTTAAGCCCATAAACTGAATCTTAGCTAACAATCCATCTTTAAGCATAGAATAGTCTTGCGAACACCCTTCTTAGGTGTCTAGAAGATGTATAGTTTGTGACTCATCATTGTGAAATGTTGACTTACTGTCAATCGGCTTAAACAGACGCAACGGAGTCGGACTGACTCAGTTTCAGACTCTAGAAAGCAGTAAATAAAGGGGGTTTTGTGTTTAAGTGCAGAAAATAAACTAAGTGCTGAAACTAAACTAAAATATGCTAAACTAATCTATGCTAACTATTGTACCAATTCAGAAATCAACACACAAAAGGTTGCCATTCTTACTTAGAATTATACTCCGAATCAACCTTAGATTCTTACAACAACCGCCAAACGTTTTTCCGTTGCCATACCGATGATTTACACAACCGCTACCTCATCAGTTGGCAGGGAGTATGTACTTGGTTGATTTTAGGTTCTCTACCTAATCAGATTATTACACTAGTTCCGACCAGCCCTAGTCTAACGTGATATACCCCTAACAATGTGTCACGGCAAAGCTAAAAGCATAGTAAAGTGCATGAATTATAATCAAGAGACAGAATTGAAAACCAATTATATTATGAAAACCAAATCGAATACAAAGGTGAGAAATCAGAGTCTCCAAATAGTCCGCCTTCCACGACGACTGCCAATGGAAGAACGGTAGTGATGCACCAATGGTGGCCAGACGTTGAGGTTTTTGTCCAACAGAGTGCGTCGGCTATACCGAGCGATCACCTCTAAAGGCTTCCAGCTTCCCAAATCCTAGTCTTGTACCTCCTCGACCGAGAGAGACATCGTATTGAAGCTTTGTGTACCACTGTACTAGCTTGGAGTGTCTGCGATTGCTGACGGCGCTAGCTCTAGATTCTGCTGAAAATTCCACACTAGAAAACGTGGCATGGTGTGCTTATTTATACACAAGCTGGATAAATCTAAATCTAATTCTAATAACAAAAATTCAAATCCTAAAGATTCCTATTCGAGTTACAGATTACAATCTCCTCAATCTTAAGAGTTTCCCAGTTTCCTAATTTCTAGTAGAATCATATATGCATTCCTAGTTACCCGAATTACAAATTCCTTGATCTTAGCAAATCATATCTACATTACAAATTCCTTAATCTTAGCAAATCATATCTACATTACAGATTCCTTGATCTTAGCAAATCATATCTGCATTACAGATTCCTTAATCTTAGCAAATCATATCTGCATTATAGATTCCTTAATTTTAGCAAATCATATCTGCATTGTTGCAAGAGTGATTTTTAGGCAAGATTTCTGTCACTGATGTCGGCTTTACCAGGAGCCCTGGATTGGTCGGGATGTTCCCAGCTTGGGCTGAGATGACTTGGGCCAGGCCTACAAAACAAGTCTTAACCTTTTTGTTAGTTAAAACCTCATTTTAGCACAGATTTGTATTTCTCCTATTTTTAGGCCCATAATTCAAATCTTGATTAAGACAAGACTTTTAATCATTAAACATTCTTAACAACACCCATCTTAAGCCCATATAAAGTGTATAAAATATGACTCATCAGACCCCCACACTTACACTTTTGCACTCTTGGGCAAAATCAGATTCGAGCATTCAAGGAAATGAAAGAGGGACTAGGATTTTCAAATAAACTCCTCAAGTTTGACAAAACAACTTAAGCATGCATTCATCCCAGAATCCAGATATTCAAACAATCTATGAAAGTTACTTTCTCCACATCCATAAACAAATGAGCAACCTGCAAACATTAAGAGTAACCGAGAAGTGACTAAGCTCTCTCAAGACATATTCTCTCAATCTTTCAAGTGTTTAGGTTTTTATATACACTCAAACATCCTATGTCAACTAGCACTACCAAGCTTTGACTATCCTCTCCTTTCGCACCTTCAACAACACATGCACAAATGATCAATAGGACTTTTCGGGCTTGTAACGTGGCCAGGGTAAGGTAGGTTTCAAGATGGTAAAGTGAGCTTTAATAACCAGAGGGACAAGAGGAGCAATGGGGAAATAATTTGTAAGCATAGAGGTTATCTCCTTCGGACATTACCAGTTTCTTAGAAGCATCTTTGTTCACTATCCTACTCTTTCCTTTGTATTTTTCTCTTTCTTTTTCTCACTTTTCGTGTCTTGCAGCTTTTGTGTTGCAATCTCACTTGTAATCTTTTCTTTTTGTTTCCGCTACTTTTTCTTTATTTTTGTATCTTTTTTCTTTTCTTTTCATCAACCCTTTTCTGGACATACTTACTTTTTTTTTTCAAATATACCACTCTCGCAATGCCTCTAGGTGTCACCCCCACACTTATTCAAGATCTATTCCCAAAACAATTCCAAAGCTCCTCTGTTCCCTAAGGTTTAGGTTGATCATGGTTTTTCCAGCTTTAGGCTTGTAATGAGCTGTCATATCAAGAAATAGTTATAGGCTCAAAGGGGTAACCAAAGGAATTATTCACAAGGTAGGCTTTATTTGGCTAAGTAGCTGTACAGAAAGATGGTCTAGATCATATCATTCCTGCATGTGAAATGAGTTATATCCAAAGAATCAAGGCAAAACCTAGAGTAACCAGCAACATGGATGCAATAATCACACAAGAAATGAAAGAATGGCCAGATACAAAGCCATTCATGCAAGGCTCAAAAGTTCTCACACGGTTAATTGCTTTGCCACTAATGTTTCATCTTTTCAGTTTCTCACTTACTCACTGCCTAAGGACGCAAAAATTTCACTCCCTGTCAGGTTTAAAAACCTCTCATCCAGGGTTATGCATTGCTTCATATTGTTTCATTCAACTTAAAGAAGTCCATTCAAATTCTTTTTCAAAATAGTTTTCTCAGCAATTGGCAATTCGAAATCAAAAGTCAGCTAGTAAAAACAAAATAAAACGAAAATGAAAACCAAAATTGAACAAAAAATAGCAGAATCAGAATAAAACGAAAAGAAACAAAATGAAATAGAACAATAAAGAAATAAAAATGAAATAATAAAACTAAAAACAAAACAAAACCAAACAAACTGTCACCCTCCTAAGGAACACCCCCCCACACTTAAATGATGCATTGTCCTTAATGCAAAGCATATGTACGCAAGGGAAGGGGTGAAATAGAAAGACTTCTTTTTTTTTATGGTGGAAAGAATGTGCAAAATTTGATATCCAGTATTTTTGCTCTGCTCCTATTGTTTACAGCTTGGGGGAGCTTTCTCCTCGTCCATTTTGATAGTTTCAACATGATATCCTCTAGTAGCTTCTTTGCACTTTTGCCTATAACTCCTGCACTGGGATTAGTGTCATTACTGCTTTTCACACACAAAGAAGATTTAGTTAATCCAGTATAGGTACACTGATAATTAATAGAATTTTTAAAATCCATATTTCCAAAAAATTCAGAGTGTTTAATCAATTCATAATGCAAATTTACTAAGGCATGGAATGGCTGTGCTATGGATGACACTGGTATTGATGCTGCTGTTAGTAGGAAAAGTGAAGAAGGTTTATTCATGGATTCTTGACTAGGCTGTCGGGAGTGGATTCGGCTTTGGTTGTCCAAATTGGCAAGTGTTTGTTCATGAGCCAAAAAATTATTAGCAGAATTTGACACTTCAGTCCCAGAATCTAAAACTTTAGTTATAACGGCATTGTTAGCATTATCAACCACATTGGCAAAGTTGGACACATTAGCCACATAATCCGACATTTCAGGCATATCAACAAAAGTATAAATATTGACCTCGGAGTTGGCAATCTCAATTATATCAGCAAGACTCGGAACTTCCGTCACAAGGTTGGCAACTTCTAATATATTGGCATGGTCCAACATAGAAACTACAGAGTCAGTCATTTGAGTCATATTAACACTGTCTGACTTGTCAACCAAAGAATCAACATCCTCGACCCTATCAGCAAAAGCATTATCAACATTAACATATCTGGGATCAGCCATCTTAGCATCAACACACATGGAATTAGTAATGTCAACGTCAGCACATGTGGAATCAACTATCTTGACCCTATAAACTTGGTCCAAAATTTCATCCAATGTCATATAAGTAGGATCAGTAACATCAGTCATAGAATTTGCAATCTTAACCACATCAGCTAGATCAAAAATAGTTGGCACGCAGTCGTCAATCTCAACCATCTTAATAGAGTTGGTAGCAGCAAGCATGGAGTTGGCAACACTACTAGAGTCGGCAAAGCCCAGCACAGTGGTTGAATTCTCTGAATCCGAATTTCCAGAAAATCCATATTGCACTTTTAATGATTGTTATTGCGGCAACTCCATTCCTCCTTCAGGGTTATGTCACTTATATTCTCCTGTGGGCTGAGAATGGCTTGGGAAGGAACCTGTCCAGAATCTTCGAACTGCAGCTAATTTATTGTGGTGGCCAGTTGACCAATTTGTGCTGTCAACTCTTGCACTATGGTAATTATATTTTGTTGAAACTGCATGTTGTTTTGCTAAATCTGCACAGTATTTTGTTGAAATTGTTGTACTAGATCTTCTAGAGAGGGTGAACTGTTAAGCTGCTGCATTGGTTGTTGTGTGGTAGACACATTCTTCTGGAATTGAATGTTATTCATGGACAATTGCTTGATTAAATCTGCTAAGGAACTTTCTTGTATCGGTTGTGGTCTAAGTAACGGTGGTGGTTCTTGCAAAATGGGAAAATCATTGAATGAATGTACTACAGAACCACACATGCCACATCCATCTATGTATCCTTCAAATCTTTGATTGTCAGTAGCAGCAATCCCATTCATTCCTCTAGATGTCGTGGATCCCCTGTTGTCAACATGGTGCCTGTTACCTGCAAAATCATAAAACTCAGGCAACACAGTTGTTAGCTCAGATGGATAATTCTCATATGACCAGGCTCCATCCCATTCGGGATATTGAGGACACCATGGTTTATACATCATGACATCAATGTGCAACCGATTCCTTTCTTCATTGGAGCTAGGAGCAGAATTATCAAGATCAGAAGAATTAGGAATAATACTGGTATCAGAATGCATAAGTGTTGTGAACAGGATTAAAAATAAAAAAAGAAGAACAAAAAGATAATAGAATAAGAAAAATAGAGGAAAAAAAAACAAAAAGATGTCTGAATTAAAACAAAAATGCATCAGAGAAGAATAAAATAAAAAATAGAAAAATATAAAAATAATAGATAGAGAGACAAAAAAATAGAAAGAAATAAAAATAGAAATAGAAAAATATGCGGCAAAAGAAATAGAGGCACAGAAAAGCAACAAAATATTGAAAAATAACATAACAATCATAAACTAGTCAGAATGTTAAAAAAAATTAATGCATAAAAAGGAAAAAAAATCATACAAAGAAATTGCAAAATCAAATATGCAAACAAATCGAAATCAGTTATGGAAAAGTTAGAGTCAGTTATGCAAATCAGAAAACAGAAAACAAAATCAATTATGTAGATGTAGTTAAATGCAATGATGCAAAGATGGTTGTTGTTGCTTTTTTTTAGCAATGTAAAGACTCACGTAAATAAGAATTCAACACACACGCAACACATATTCAGCATGTTATATTATTTTTAGACTTGACCGAAAAGAAAACAAATACAGACTCAACAAACTCGACAGACTTTATGATTCAAACGATAGACACAACATAGCATAGACTCGGGATTCGGCTTAACTTAGTTTTGGCACACAAAGACACAAAAGAACTTGTGTCCCCGGCAACGGCGCCAATTTGATAAGCGGGTTTTTAGTCGTCTTACACGCCTCAAATAATTGCTAAAGCTAACTATAGTATAGCTAACCTAGGTCGATTCTCTCAAGGACATAGTGTGTTCAAATTGTGCTAAGTGTAAAAATAAGAGTGTTGTAGAAACGCTAAGTGTTGTGAAATGTTGACTTACTGCCAGTCGGCTTAGACAGATGCAATGGAGTCTGACTGACTCAGTCTCAGACTCTAGAAAGCAGTTAAATAAGGGGGGTTTGTGTTTAAGTGCAGAAAATAAACTAAGTGCTGAAAGTAAACTAAACTATGCTAAACTAATCTATGCTAACTATTGTACCAATTCAGAAATCAACACACAAAAGGTTGTCATTCTTACTTAGAATTATACTATGAATCAACCTTAGATTCTTACGACGACCGCCGAACGTTTATCCGTTGCCATACCGAGGATTTACACAACCACTACCTCATTAGTTGGCAGGGAGTATGTACTTGGTTGATTTTAGGTTCTCTACCTAATCAGATTATTACACTAGTTCCGACCGGCCCTAGTCTAACATGATCTACCCCTAACAATGTGTCACGATAAAGCTAAAAGCAGATTAAAGTGCATGAATTATAATCAAGAGACAAAATTGCAAACTAGTTATATTATTGAAAACCAAATCGAATATAAAGGTGAGAAATCAGAGTCTCCAGATAGTCTGCCTTCCACGACGACCGCCAATGGAAGAACGGTAGTTATGCACCAATGGTGGCCAGACGTTGAGGTTTCCGTCCAACAGAGTGCGTCGGCTATACCGAGCGATCACCTCTAAAGGCTTCCAACTTCCCAAATCCTAGTCCTGTACCTCCTCGATCGAGAGAGACATCGTATTGAAGCTTCGTTTACCACTCTACTAGCTTTGAGTGTTTGTGATTGCTGACGACGCTAGCTCTAGATTCTGCTGAAAATTTCACACTTGAAAACGTGGCCTAGTGTGCTTATTTATACACAAGCTGGATAAATCTAAATCTAATTCTAATAACAAAAATTCAAATCCTAAAGATTCCAATTCGAATTACAGATTACAATCTCCTTAATCTTAGGAGTTTTCCAGTTTCCTAATTTCTAGCAGAATCATATCTGCATTCCTAGTTACCCGAATTACAAATTCCTTGATCTTACCAAATCATATCTACATTACAAATTCCTTAATCTTAGCAAATCATATATGCATTACAGATTCCTTGATCTTAGCAAATCATATCTGCATTACAGATTCCTTAATCTTAGTAAATCATATCTGCATTATAGATTCCTCAATTTTAGCAAATCATATCTGCATTCTTGCAAGAGTGATTTTTAGGAAAGATTTCTGTCACTGATGTCGGCTTGACCAGGAGCGCTAGACTGGTCGGGATGTTCCCGACTTGGGCCGAGATGACTTGGGCCAGGCCTACAAAACAAGTCTTAACTTTTTTGTTAGTTAAAACCTCATTTTAGTACAGATTTGTATTTCTCCTATTTTTAGGCTCATAATTCAAATCTTGATTAAGACAAGACTTTTAATCATTAAACATTCTTAACAACACTGTTGAGTCATATATACAGTTTATGTGGGCTTAAGATGCGTGTTGTTAAGAATGTTTAATGATTAAAAGTCTTGTCTTAATCAAGATTTGAATTATGGGTCTAAAAATAGGAGAAATACAAATTTGTGCTAAAATAAGGTTTTTAACTAACAAAAAGGTTAAGACTTGTTTTGTAGGCCTGAATGCTGGGAGTACCTCGGCCGAAGACGGGAAGCACCCGGCCGGACTAGCCGTCTTGGTCGAGCCGACATCAATGACAGAAATCTCGCCTAAGATCACTCCGGCAAGAATGCATATATGATTTGCTAAGATTAAGGAATCTGTAATGTAGATATGATTTGCTAAGATGAAGGAATCTTTAATGCAGATATGATTTGCTAAGATCAAGGAATCTATAATGCAGATATGATTTCCTAAGAATAAGGAATCTATAATGCAGATATGATTTGCTAAGATCAAGGAATCTGTAATTTTGGTAACTAGGAATGCATATATGATTCTGCTAGAAATTAGGAAACTGGGAAACTCCTAAGATTGAGGAGATTGTAATCTATAATTCGAATTGGAATCTTTAGGATTTGAATTTCTTTTATTAGGATTAGATTTAGATTTATCCAGCTTGTGTATAAATAAGCACACCAGGCCACGTCTTCAAGTGTGTAACTTCAGCAGAATCTAAACCTAGCGCCGCTAGCAACTACAGACACTTCAAGCTAGCACGGTGGTTCACGAAGCTTCAATAAGGTGTCTCTCTCGGTCGAGGAGGTACAGGATCAGGATTTGGGAAGTTGGAAGCTGTCAGAGGTGATCGCTCGGTATAGCCGACGCACTCTAGTGGACAGAAACCTCAACGTCTGGCCATCATTGGTGCACCACTGTCGTTCTTCCATTGGCGGTCGTCGTGGAAGGCGGACTGTCTGGAAACTTTGATTTCTCACCTTTGTATTCGGTTTGGCATATCAATAAATACAACTGGTTTGCAATTCAGAATTTTCTTATAATTCCTATGCTTTAATTCTACTCTTAGCTTTGCCATGACACACTACTAGAGGTAGATCATGTTAGACTAGGACCGGTTGGAACTAGTTTAACAATCTAGTTAGGTAGAGAACCTAAAATCAACCAAGTTCATACTCTTTGCCAACTAATGAGGTAGCAGTTGTGTAAATCCTCGGTATGTTTGTGGACAAACGTTCGGCGGTCGTCGTAAGAATCTAAGGTTGATTCAGAATATAACTCCCAGTAGGAATGGTAAGCTGCGATGTGTTTCTGATTCCCGAATCAGTATAGTAGATTAGTTAATTTAGTTTACTTTCAGCACTTAGTTTATTTTCTTGCTCTTAAACACAAACCCCCCTATTTACTACTTTCCAGAGTCCGAGACTGAGTCAGTCCGACTCCGTCGCGTCTAAATCACTTTTGGCCGAAACCATATCGGTTTCCTGTTAGCCGAGACCGGATTGCCAAGAGTGAGTCGGCCTTAGGGTCGCCGAGGTCAAGTCGGCATTTCACAACACTTAGCATTTCTGCAAAACTCTAATTTCTACCCTTAGTCACAATTTAACACACTGTGTCCTTGAGAGAATCGACCTAGGGTTAGCTATACGATAGTTAGCTTTAGTTTTATTTGATGTGCGTTAGATGACTAAAAACCCGCTTATGAATCATCTCATTCCTGCATGCGAAACCAGATATATCCAAAGAGTCAAGGAAAAATCCAGAGTACACAATGGATGCAAAAATCACACAAGAAAGGGAGAATGGCAAGATACAAAGCCATTATATGTACATAGGCTCAAAAATTCTCACACGGTTACTTGCTCTGCCACCAATGGTCTATCTTTTCTGCTTTTCAATCACCTACAGCCTAAGGATGCAAAAATTTCATTCCCTATCAAGCTTGAAAAATCTATCCTCCAAGATTCCGAATTGCTTCCTACTGTTTCATTCTTCCCTAAAGAATTCATCTTATATTCTCTTTTCAAGGTATTTTTCCAGTAATCAAGGTTCAGACTTTAGTTAAGAGAACAGAAGTAAAATTTACAAATGAAAGTTGAAATTGGCTAGGCCGAGCCGAAATCGTTCCGAATCTGGCCGAGATGGGCAAAGAGTCGGCATGGACTTGGTTGGACAACCTTTTATTTAAAGCCAAGGGAAATGACTTGAAAATGAAAACGAAAAAGCAAATTAAGATGCAGAAGAAACTAAGACTAAAACACGGACAAAATTTTCAAGCACAAAATTTAGCAAGCCTTAAATGGCCATGCAACCCCCCCACACACACACACTTAAATGTTGCATTGTCCCCAATGCATGGCATGAACATAGAGGGGTTCATGAGACTGGCTCAAGGTGCATCATCCAGCGAAGCTGGTTTCATTAATGAGATGGTCTCCATGTCGCTTGCTATTAGTACTAAACCTTCATTATATAACTTAATTTGATGCCCATTGACCTGGAAGGTGTTGTTGATGTGTTCATCCTTTAGTTCTACTACACCGTAGGGAAAAACATTAGTGATAACAAAAGGTCCATCCCATCTAGAACGGAGCTTACTTGTAATGAGCTTTAGACGTTAATTGAATAAGAGTACTTTCTGGCCGACTTCGAACTCTTTCCTTAGGATCTGTTGATCACGAAATCACTTCACTTTTTGCTTATAGATTTGAGAGTTCTCATAGGCTTCCAAGCGAAGTTCGTCCAGTTCTTGTAGCTGGAATTTTCTTTGTTTCCTTGCTTGATCATAGGCCAGATTGCACTACTTGACTACCTAATAAGCTCTGTGTTCTATTTCCACCGGGAGATGTCATGCTTTACCGAAGACAATCCAGTAGGGGGACATCGTTAATGGAGTTCGGTATGCAGTTCTATGTGCCTAAAGAGCATCCTCAAGGAGTCGGCTCCAATCTTTCCAGCTGGGATTAGTCATCTTTTGCAGTGTCTTCTTTATTTCTCTGTTGAAAACTTCGGCTTCACCATTGGTCTGGGGGTGGTATACTGTGGCAATTCTATGCACCACCCCATACTTGTGGAGTAAGGAGGACATGGCTCTATTGTAGAAGTGATTGCCTTGGTCACTTATGAGCGCTTTCGGCACACCAAATCAGTAGAATATATTGGACTTCAGAAAATCCACTACAACCTTAACATCATTGGTTTTGGTGGCTATGGCCTCCACCCATCTTGACACGTAATCTACCACCAACAGAATGTAAGAATACCCATTAGAGATTGGGAATGGCCCCATGAAGTTGATACCCCACACATCAAAGACTTCGCAAAATAGTATAGGTTGTTGGGGCATTTCATGCCTTCTGCTAATGGCCATTCCAGCTTTTTGGCATTTTTCACAGGTGGAGACGAATTGATATGCATCTTTGAAAATGGTGGGCCAATAGAATCTGCAATCAAGAACTTTCTCGGTCGTCCGAGTTGATCCATAATGGGCGCCTCCAGGTACTGCATGACAAAATTGGAGGACCAAATTGATCTCAGTGTCGGGAATGCACCCGCGAGTAACTTGGTCGTTACAAAGTTTTCATAGGTAGGGATCATCCCATATGTAGTATTTGGCATCATTTTGCAGTCTTTCCTTGTATAGCCGAGATGCCTCTGGTGGGAACTGAGATCCTGCCACAAAGTTGTAGATGTCGGCAAACCATGGTATAGGCGTGGTGATGTGCAATAGTTTCTTATCTGGGAATTCTCTTCTGATAGGCATCAGGTCAACTTCCTTCTCAATCCTACTCAAGTGATCTGCTATAGAATTCTCAGAACCTTTATGATCTCTGATCTCTATATTGAATTCTTGAAGGAGAAGCATCCACCGAATCAATCTCAGCTTGGCATCCGACTTCTTTAACAAGAATCTCAATGCAGCATGGTCAGAGAACATAATGATTTTTGAGCCAAGTAGGTATGAACGAAATTTGTCCAAAGCAAACACGATTGCCAATAGCTCCTTCTCGGTTGTTGTGTAATTTAACTGGGCTAGGTCCATTGTTTGAGATGCATAAGCAATCACATGCACTGGCTTGCCGACTCCAGCTCTTTGGCCTAAGACGGCTCCTAATGTCGAATTGGATGCATCACACATAAGTTCAAATGGCAACTCCCAATTAGGCGCTTGCAGAATAAGAGCGGATGTGAGTCGGCTTTTTAGCTCCTGAAAGGCTTCAATACAGGTCTAATCAAATTTAAATTCCACATCCTTTTGTAGTAGTTTGGTTAGAGGCAGGGCAGACTTGCTGAAGTTCTTAATAAATCTTCTATAAAATCATGGATGTCCTAAGAATGAGCGAATGTCCCGTATCGAAGTGGGGTTTGGAAGAGAGGTGATGATGTCACTCTTTGATTGTCAACCTCAATGCCTCTATTAGATACCAGGTGTCCCAACACAATTCCCTCAGTCACCATGAAATGGAAATTTTCAAAGTTAAGAACCAAGTTTGTGTTAATGCATCTTGTTAACACCTTGGATAAGTTTTCTAGACATGCGTCAAACGAATCAGGCGTGAAGTCGTCCATGAACACCTCCATGCACTCCTATAGTAGGTATGAGAAGATACTTATCATGCAACATTGAAATGTACTCGGCGTGTTGCATAGGCCAAATGGCATGCGAGTGTACGCAAAGGTACGAAATGGGCAGGTGAAGGTGGTCTTGTGCTAATCTTTAGGTGCAATGTGAATTTGCATGTATCCAAAGAAACCATCCAGAAAATAGTAATGGGACTTCCCTGCTAATTTCTCTAGGACTTGATCTATGAAAAGCAAAGGAAAGTGATCCTTGCGAGTTGCCTGATTTAATCTTCTATAGTCGATGCAGACTCGCCAGCTATTCTAAATCTGCATAGGTACCAACTCGTCATGCTGGTTTCTCATGATAGTCATCCATGACTTTTTTGGTACTACTTGCATTGGGCTCACCCATTAATTATCTAAGATGGGGTAGATGATCCCTACAGCAAGCAGTTTTGCCACCTCTTTCTTGACCACGTCTAGGATGGTCGAATTCATTCTTCTTTGTTGTTGCCTTATGGGCTTGGCTTCCTCCTCCATTAAAATTCTATGCATGCAAATAGAGGGGTTTATTCTTGGAAGGTTAGATAATTTCCACCCAATTGCCTTCTTATGCTTCCTTAGGACTTGTAGCAGTTTATCCTCCTGCTCCTAGTGGAGATTGTTGGCAATGATGACTTGGAGTTGCTGCTTAGTATCCAAATAGGCGTATTTCAAGTGACTTAGCAATGGCTTCAATTCCATGGGTGGTGGCGGAGATGAAGAATTATCGTTAAATACTTTCGAATCTGGCTGGCCAACTTGAATTGAGGTCAGCACCAGGTGTGCCGACCGACAGGACCTCGGCCTTTGGGTGTCATGGCCGACTCATGTTGATAGGATCGGTTCTTGTCGGATAGGAGTCGGACTCGGCTATTTGTTTAGCTCCAAAGTCAGATCCGGATGGAACACGGTTCTCGTCTTTGATTGTTTGAGATTGACCCGGCTTTAGCTTGCTTCTGGTCTTCTTTGGCCGAGATGGTCTCGACATGCACTTGTATATGCTGGTCGGCCTTGACCATTGTCTTTTTGGCCGAGATGACTTCAGTCCTTCTTTGGTTTCGGCCTCTTTTGGTCAACTCATACTCGATAGTGAACATGGTTGCCACTTGTGCTATGAATAGCTCTTCGGTCTCGGCAACTTGAACTTCTGCATTGTTTTAACACTCCAGGTTCTCATGGTTGCGTACTTGGTCTAGTAGTTTGATCAACTCGGCTCCCTGACTCAAGTCGGCAAGATCAATATTATCATCCTCGGATTCAGAAAGATCGTGTACTTCATCATAGTCGGCTTTTGTTGTTGTGGACCCTAGGCACCCAATTGAATCAGTACTTCCAGCAAAATTTTCACTGTCTTCATTGCTAATGTCTAGTTGAAGGCACTCTTCAACTAGTTCATCAATCAAATCTATGCCAAAGAGGGATGGTCCTCAGTGGGGTGCTTCATAGCTTCGAAAATATTGAATTTCACCAAGGTGTCACCAAATTCCATATAGAGCATCCCGACATGCACGTCGATCTTTGTTTTGGCAGTCATAAGGAATGGTCGCTCCAAGATTAAGCTGGATCCCTTCCCTAATGTCTCGTCTTCCATGTCCAGCACATAGAAATCTGTTGGGAAAATTAACTCATTAACTTGGACAAGGACATCTTCGAGAGCACCTAAGGGTTGAATAACACTTCTATTTGCCAGCTATATTGTCATCCTAGTAGTTTCTAGGTCACCAAAATTCAAGGATTTGTAGATTGACGTTGGCATGACATTAATTGAAGCTCCCAAGTCTAGCAATGGCATCGACAAAGGTACAGTCACCAATGGTACATGGGATAGAGAAAATTTCGGGATCTCGATATTTCATTGGTAGTGCTTGTGCTCCTACGATAAAGTCTTCGTTTCTAGTCAACGCCGAAACTATATTTCCTATTCCCATGCTTCCTTTCATCTTCTTCCTCTTGTGTACGCACAGCTCCTTGAGGAACTTTGCATACTTTGGAATATGCTTTATTGCATCAAGGAGCGGAATGTTTATTTCCCCCTTTCGAAACATCCTCAATAGTTCTTCATTAAAGTCAGGCTTCTTTGCTGAGACTGCCCGAGTTGGAAATGGAAATGGCACAGTTTTCTCCTGTTGTAGCGCTTGTGAGTCGGCCTCTAGCTCAGAGTCAGCATTCGCTGATCTCGACAACTGCTGCAATGCTGGTTGTGGCAATGCTTTTCCACTTCTTAACATGACTACACTCGCATTCCCTCTTCGATTCAGAATGGTTTGTGAGGGTAAGTTGCTGGATCTGGCCGACTGTAACTTGCGCATAATATTGGCTAATTGTCCTATTTGCATTTTGAGGTCTTGAATTGTGGCGTTCATACTTTGCTAAAATTGCATGTAGCTAGAGCTCATGGTTTGCTGAAACTCCGGGTTGTTAGTTGCTAACTGCTTCATTATGTCCTCTAGAGATGGTGAATTGCCTTGAGCTGGTATTCTCTATTGTTGTTGTTGTTGGAATGGTGGCACCTGATATTGTGGAGTCGGTTGTCGATAACCTACTGGTCCTTGAGGTGCATTTGGGGCAGGTCCGAATCACTGAGATGCATATGGTCCCTGACTCGGCCCTGGTCGAAATGGTTGCTTTCCAAATTGTTGATTATCAGATGGCCAACTTTGATACGGTTGCTTCCCATACTAGTAACCACCTATGGCTCCAACATTCTATGGGTAATTCGACTCAGATTCTTGCAATGTGGGGCACATATCAGTAGGATGCTTCACGGAAGTACATATGCCACAAACTCTAGCTACTATGCTTGGTTGGTGTTGCCCAACTGCAAGTTGCCTTACTAATGATGTAAACTCGGTCAGCTGGTTCTCCAATCTCAGGTTATCCACTACAAATTTTAATGGAGGAGGAAGTTAGGCCCATAAGGCAACAGCAAAGAAGGATGAATCCGACCATCCTAGACGTGGTCAAGAAAGAGGTGACAAAACTTCTTGTTGCAGGGATCATCTACCCCATCTCAGATAGCCAGTGAGTTAGTCTTATGCACGTTGTACCTAAAAAGTTTGGGATGACTGTCATGAAAAACTAGCACGAGGAGTTGGTACCTATGCAGATTGAAAACAACTAGCGAGTCTGTATTGACTATAGAAGATTAAATTAGGCAACTTGCAAGGATCACTTTCCTTTGCCTTTCATTGATCAAGTCATGGAAAATATAAATCTATGTTAATTTGCAGGTCTTAGCTAATAAAAGATTCATTCCATTTCACAGGACAAATCTAGATGATATCAGCCCATCAAGAGGGTCCTGGCCAAACCGATTTGTTCTTGGACCGGCCGACCCTGCATGTCCAACAGCCCAATAGGAGCGGGGCTAATTGTGCAGTCCACATAGGCGACCCAACCTAGGTACCAACGCAGCTCCATGCTAGCTCAACTGCCATGTCACCCTTAGAGAAGCTTGCAGCGCAAGGAGAAATCGCAATATAGGAAGAGCTGGGAACATTTTCTAATCATTGTTGAATTCAAAATTCTAATCGCATTCATTATTGTTCATCTTCTCGCTCACATTCCATTCTCAAGGTGGTGCACGATACTTCATTGGTGTTTCTCTCGATTGAGGAAACGTAGGTCAAGAATTGAGAGGCCAAGGGTTGTTAGAGGGGACTGCTTGGCTTGCCATCGCACTCTGGTGGATTTAATCCTCAACGTCTTGGCTAACAGAGGTGAACCATCGTCGTTCGACCATGGCAATCGTCGTGGAAGACGGATTGAATTCACACCCTGTGTTTGTACTTTGTTCTTAATAATATAAGTAGCTTCTAATTCCAATCTGTTGTTTACGATTCCTGCACTATAATCTGCTTGTTGTGTCACAATTGCATATAGTAAAGTGGACAAATGATAGACTAGGCCGATCAGAACCGGTTTAACAATTTTAGTAGGTAATCGACTAGAGAACCTAAAATCAACTCTGAACTTAATCCCTGCCAACTGATGAGGTAGCAATTGTGTAAATCCTCGGTCTGGCAATGCACGAATATTTGACGATTGTCATAAGAAAATCTCAGGTTGATATGGAGTGTACTCTTGAGTGAAAGAACCAAAACCGACTTGCTTATTGAGACTTAGCATGAATACAGTAGTAGCATTAGAGATAGTCCAGTTTAGCTGCATTTACATTCTCCCTTAGTTTAATTTCTGTCCTACTTTACCTGCAAAACCCCCCCTTATTTCCTACATTTTGGTCCGAGGTAGAGTCAGTCTAACTTTGTCACGTCAATCTGCACTTGGTCAAGACCATGTTGGATACATCTCTCTCGAGATCATATCAGATCGGTATTTACTGAGAGCAACTCGGCACCTAGCCGAGAATGAGTCCGCATTCTACACTTGAGAGTTTCTGCACTGAGTTTTCACACAAAGTCATAATTGAGCACACTATGTTCTTGAGAGAATTCGACCTAGGGTTGACTATGCTATAGTTAGCTTTAGTTTATTTGATTCGCATAAAGACGACTAACTATGAGGTTTATCAACCGCTTTATAGGACAAGAGGTCTCACTAATGGCCCAACTCTATTCATACTATGAGATTGTCACAATGCCCTTGCTTAGCTTGCTATGACCTTTTGTATAGCTTCTTTGGTTTTCTTTCCTTTGTATTGAACCCTTGGATCCTTACTTCCTTTCCTTGTATTTTAGTTAGGCCTCAAAGCCCAATAGAGATGGATTTTAATGACAATTTTAGGCCTTAGAGATGCCTTTTGTGATGAATTGTTGAGGAGCCTCACCTAGCTTGGTTTCCACTTGTTGACTTGCTTAGTGGCGGCTACATATGGACTTTGGCCCAAGTCCTTTTTGCTTAGCTTAATAATTATAATTAGGAAAAGATATAAAAGCTAATCCTTACCCATTGTAATCCCTTTTAAAAGAAATCTAGTACTTGCATTGCAAGCTATTGGAGAGTTTTCTCTCATCTTGTTCTTGAGCAAGGACACTTAATTCTCATCATTTTCTCCATGAGGCTTATGATGAATCTTACTTTCTCTTATCTAATTCCCTTGGAATTAGAAGTGAGACATTCCTAAACCTTTCCACATTTTATACTTTCCAATTCCTTCAATTTCTTTACTACTAATGCTTCACATTTTTCCTAATCTTGATTCCTAATCGTTCTCAGTTTTTGTAGGTTCTTAGCAATTGAGAACGTGTGTGGATTTAGGGGTTTAACAGTTTTCTACTCATCCCTTTCTTTCATGCAAATTTGATGGTACCCATTTCTTAAATTAATTTAAAAAACACACAAGCACCATGTAATTCATCTATGCATGGGATGAGGTATTTATATCTACTTATGATTGCATTTATAGGTCTATAGCCCATACACATATGCCAAGTATGATCCTTTTTTGGTACAAGGATAACTGCAACAGCACAAGGACTCACTCTCCCTTGCCAACTCTTTGTCAATGAGTTAGGTGACTTTCTTTTGAATCTCTTTTGATTCTTTTAGATCTCTTTTGATCTTCTAGATTTGCCTTATAAGCTAGACAATTTTGTAATGAAGCACCTGGTATAAAAGAGAATCCACAACCAAGCACATATTAGTAGGCAAGAGAAATAAATGTTCATTTTATTTAGGAGAACTTTCTTTAATAAAAGCAAACTTCCATAATCACTCTTGTTTTTCTTCTCTTTTTTTTTTTTGTTTTTTTCTCTTTTTTCCTCTTAATTTTCTCTTATTTTCTTCTTCTTTTCTTTCTTCATCTCTTTTTTATTTCATTTTTAATTAGTTCTCACAAACTTCTTTAGGAGACAAAGACTTAAGCATTACCTTATGTTCCATGTGCACAAAGCAAACCTTGTTAGTAACTCCATCATAATTCACTTTTCTATCATATTTCCAAGACCTTCCAAAAAGTATATAAGTTACATCCATTAGGACCACATCACATAAAATTCCATCTTTGTACTTACCCAAAGTTATGGCCAAGGACACTTGTTTATCAATAATCATTTCCCCTTTTTCACTTAATCATTGATGTTTGTAAGGCTTAGGATGAGGCAAAGTAGGAATTAACAATTTTTGCACTATCCTAAGGCTAGCAACATTTACAACACTATCACCATCAATTATTATAGAACAACATTTTCCTTGAATCAAATACCTTCAATGAAATATGTTTTCTCTTTGAGATTGGTCATCTCCAATGAGGGTGCTCATCAATCTTCTCACCATGGGGAGATTTCCTTCATTGGGTGCCTCCACACTTGAGGATTCACTTTCACTCTTGTAGATTCTTCTTGAGAGCTCCCACTCTCCACTTCTCCATTCTCCCTTAATATCATTGTCTTTTTGTTTAGGCATTAAGAAGCTATGTGTCTTTTACTTAAACACTTGAAACATTTAATGTTACTAGATTCAGAAGTGTTAGGTGTAGAAATACTTACCTCTTATTTTTAGCCTTGTGAGGGTGCACTCCCCTTCTTAGGCCTTTTGTCCCTTCTTGACTTGTATTCTCTTATTTACTTACCTTTCCAACTAGAGCTTGTGATAAGGTAGGATCTTTTACCATGCCTTCTTAATTGTCGTTCAACTTTTGTGGCTTGGTGAACCAATGTAGACAAATCGGTATAATCATGCAATTCAAAACATCTTGAATCTCTCTATTAAGACCATGCAAAAATCTAGCCATAGTGGCTTCTTGAAATTCTATAACTTGGGGCCTTAATAATATTACCTCCATTTCTTTAAAATTCTCGTCCATACTTTTAGATCCTTGATACAATCTTTGTAATTTTGTGTAAAGATCTTTTATGTTAAAAGAAGGCATAAATCTTTCTCTTATTTTTCTTTTTAGTTCATCATAAGATTCAATAAAAGCTCTTTTCATCCCCCTAATGTTAATGGAAATTTCATTCCACCAAATCTAAGTATAACCATCAAAAGATAAGGTGATTAATTTAACTTTATCATGTCTTTACAATCAAAACATTCAAGATTTTGTTCCACTTTCATTTTCCAATCATAGTAGACATTAG
Organism: Mucuna pruriens; assembly: GCA_025330945.1. Taxonomy (NCBI): domain Eukaryota; kingdom Viridiplantae; phylum Streptophyta; class Magnoliopsida; order Fabales; family Fabaceae; genus Mucuna; species Mucuna pruriens. The sequence continues at coordinate 1,723,212 of JAENHJ010000133.1, forward strand.
GCCTTCCATCATGTAGGAGAGGTGGTATCTTACCCTTAAGAAGTTTAATAGGAGTTCTTTTAGGTTCATTGATAAGTCATATTTTATACACCTCACAAAGGCTTAAGATGGATATTATCGAGACTATTTCGTAACTAAGAATCACATCTTAGCTAAGATTCATATTATTGGCCTAGAAATAGGGAAAACATAAATTTGTACTAAATTGAGGATGTTAGCTAATTAAAGATTGGATTCATTTTGCAGGCCAATCCAGGAGCGTCTCACAAAGGCTTAAGAGGGATATTGTTGAGACTATTTCGTAACTAAGAATCACATCTTAGCTAAGATTCATATTATTGGCCTAGAAATAGGGAAAACATAAATTTGTGCTAAATTGAGGATGTTAGCTAATAAAATATTGAATTCATTTTGCAAGCCAATCTAGGAGAGTCTCAACCAAAAACATTGTCCCTACCCAGGAGAAAGATGTCCCAGCCAGACAAGTTCCTTCCCAACCGAGCCCATCTTTAAAGCCCAAGTCACTCCAGCAAGGGCACATAGCACATGATCATTAGGGAATTGATAGGAAAACTAGAATTTTTAATTTAGTTAGAAGTTACTTAGAGAGAGGCATGTGTAGCAAGGAACCTAGCACGTGTATATAAAGGAGCACAAGTGCGCGCTTAACGGGTTGTTGAGTTCAGAAAATCAAGCGTACCACATACACCTCACACTCACTCTCTTGTTGCATTCCCTCGTGGTGCACAATGCTCCAGTATGGTGTCTCGTCAATCGAGGAGGTGTAGGTCTAGAGTCTGGGAATCTGGAGGTTATCAAAGTAGATCACTTAGTATAGCTGCCACACTCTGGTGGACTAAATCCTCAGTGCTCTAGCCATTCTTGGTGAACCATCGCTATTCTTTCATGAAAATCGTTGTGGAAAGCGGAATCCATGAATTCACATAACCTTGTAACAATACTCTGTTTCAACAATAACAATTGGTTTATGTTTCTTTATCTCTTGCTTGCAAATCATGTCATTAATCTACTCTTGCTTATGTCACAATTATGCATTTGTAAGAACGGATCACGTTAGGTTAGGGCGATTGGAATCGATCTAACAAATTAATTAGGTAATCGATAAGAGAACCTAAAATCAACCATGTGCGTACTCCCTACCAATTGATGAGGTAGCGATTGTGTAAATCCTTGGTCGGCAACAGACGAACGTTCGACGATTATCGTAAGAACTCTAGGTTGGTTTGGAATCATAAGCTCGAGTAGAAAACCAAAGACTGATTGCTTGTTTGACCTTTGTGTTGATGCAATAAATATCATAGTCTAGTTAGTTCGCATTTACTTTCATTACTTAGTTTACTTTTTGTCTTACTCTACGTATCCAACAACACAAATCCCTTGTTTATGCTTTCAGTTCGAGTCCGAGTCAGACCAACTCCAGTCCGAGTCCAATTCAACTCCGTCTGAGTCTAGTGTCTCTCTCCAAGACTAAGTCCGAGTCATCTCAGTCCGAGACAGAGTTGGCATTCTACATACCCTTAGTATTTTGCATAAAACTCCTATTTCTGCATTAAGTCATAATTGAACACATTTTGTCCTTGAGAAGAATGGCCTAAGGTTGCACTATGCTATAGTTAGCTCTAGTTTTATCTGATAAAGCCACCACGACAAAAAGAGCATTATCAAATTGGTGTCATTGTCGGGGACACAAGTTCCTTTGTGTCTTTGTGTGCCAAATTTGAGTTTATGATGAATCCCGAGTTTGTAGAATGCTAGGTCTATTTGTTTTGGTATACTAAGTTTATTTTTCTTTTGATTTAATTTGCTGGGTTTTTATTTGTTCTGTTTTTATTTTTGTTGAGTCTAAATTTTACAACATGTTGAATTTGTGTTAGAATTTTTGTTTGCATTTGTTTTGTGTTGTGTGAGTTGTTATTTTTTGATTTGTGATTTGTGATTTTGTATTTTTGTCATTCTTCTATATAATTTTGGTCTCTACTTCATTGACTTTAATTTCTTTTCTGCATAATTGATTTTTCTTTTTGATTTGCATAACTGACTCTAACTTTCTCTGCATCATTGACTTTAATTTGTTTGTTTAATTGATTTTGCTATTTTTTGTATAATTTTTACTGCATGACTAGAAGTAATTCTAACATATTGCATGAGTTAGATCCTGAAATAGATAGAACTTTACGTAGGTTAAGAAAGGTTAGGAGCACTATCGTAAATAATAGTAGTAGTTCTAATTATGTTTCTAATTCTAATAATAGTGTTTCTACAACTAACGATTCTGATTTTTCTGAGTATAGTAGCTCTAATGTTAACTCTGATGGAGAACAAGAATCGGAACCAATGGAGAACAATGATCGAATGCTCAAGGAGTTGACCATGCTGGATGTGGTGTACCAGCCATGGTGCATCCAGTATCCTCGATTGGAACAAGCTCAATCTTATGAATTAAAATCTGGTTTAATACATTTGTTGCCCAAATTTCATGGTCTTGCAGATGAAGACCCCCACAAGCACTTAAAAGAAATTTCACGTGGTCTGTTCCACGATGAGGCCGTAGAGGATATCAGAGGACTACATTAAGATGAAGGCATTTCCATTTTCCTTTGATGGAGATGCTAAGGATTGGCTATATCTATAGTTGGTTCTTTTCAACACTTGGGGTGATATGAAGCACATACTACTAGAGAAGTTCTTCCTGACGTTCAGAACCGCAATCATCAAAAAAGAAATCTGTGGGATTAGGCAACATTTTGGAGAGACACTACACGAGTACTAGGAAAGATTTAACAAGTTATGTGCCATATGTCCACATCATCAGATCAACGAGCAGTTGTAGATTCAATATTTTTATGAAGGTCTGACGATGAGCATGATTGATGCTGCAAGTGGAGGAGCATTGATGGATAAGATGTCAGCAACAGCAAGGCACCTAATCTCGAATTGGCAAGCAACAAACAACAATTTGGGATCAGAGGAGTTGCCCCATCCCGGATGGTGAATGAAGTTGGTGTGATTGACAACCTGAGATTGGAAAATCAATTGATTGAGTTGACATCACTGGTAAGGCTACTCGTTGTTGAGCAATATCAAACAAGTATAGCAACAAGAGTCTATGGCATTTGCACTTTCGTGGAGCACCAACTGATATGTGCCCTACATTGAAAGAAACTGAGTTAGACCATGCCAAGAGTGTTGGATCGGTAGGAGGGTAACAATACGGAAAGCAGTCGTATCAGAGTCGACCATATGATAGTCAACAATTTGGAAGGCAGCAGTATCGGTCGAGTTTGATTCAAGGGCAATATCCAACTCAAAAATGCAGATCTACCCAAGGTGTACCTTAGAGTCAAAATAGCTATCAACTGAATCTAAGATACCAAGCTCCACTGTTCCAACAGCAACAACAACAGATAATGCCATCATAGGGCAACTCACCATCCTTGGAGAACCTGATGAAGTAGTTGGCAACAAGAAACCTAGAGTTTCAGCATAACATGAACTCCAATAACATGCAATTCCAACAAAATTTAAACACTAGGTGGGTCAGCTAGCAAACATTGTGAGTCAGCTGCAGTCAGCCAAGTCTAGAAACCTTCCCTCACAGACAATTCTGTATCCAACGGGGAATGCTAGTGTCGTGTCATTGAGAAGTGGTAAAGAATTATTGCAACAAGCTGCATGGTAACAAAGGTTGAGACCAGCTGATGCCGAGTCTGAGCTAGATGTCAACTCGCCAGTGCCTCAATAGGCTAGATTTGTCCCATTATCATTCCCAACCTGGACTCTTTTGGCAAGAAAATCCAAAACTTATAAGGACTTGTTGAACATGTTCTGGAAAGTAGAAATCAACATTCCACTCCTAGATGCCATAAAGCAGATTCCTTAGTACGCCAAATTCCTTAAAGAGTTATGCATGCACAAGAGGAAAAAGATGAAAGGAGGGGTGGAATTTTCTCTATCCCATGCACCATTGGTGAATGTACTTTTGTCAATGCCAGGCTGGACCTAGGAGCTTTAATAAATTTCATGCCCATATCAATCTACAAATCCCTAAATTTTAGTGATCTAGAGCCTATTGGGATGACAATACAATTGGCCGAAAGAAGTATTGTGCAACCCTTAGGTGTACTAGTCCAAGTCAATGATATGATTTTCCTAGCTGACTTCTATGTGCTAGATATGGAGGACGAGAAATCAGGGAAAGGATCAACCTTGATCATAGGGCAACCATTTTTTATGATTGCTAGAACGAAGATTGATGTGCATGTCGGGACGCTCTCGATGGAATTCGGTGACAATTTAGTGTAGTTCAACATATTTGAAGCGATGAAGCACCCCACCGAGGATCGTTCACTCTTTGGTATTGATGTAATTGATGAGCTAGTTGCGGAGTATATGTAATTAAAAGCCGACAGTGCTGAATTTTCAAATTTTGCTAAAGACATTAATGTAATCTGCTGCTTAGGGTCCATGATAGATGAGTCTGATTATGATGAATTATTGGAAGTGCAAGATCTTTCCGACTCCGGGGATGATATCGTTGACCTTGCCAACTTGGATCTTAATTCTGAACTTATTGACCAAGTATGTGATGAGTCATATTTTATACACCTTATAGGGACCTAAGATGGGTGTTTTTGAGATTATTTGGTGCTTAAGTATGGAGTCTTAGCTAAGATTCATATTATGGACCTAGAAATAGGGAAAATATAAATTTATACTAATTTTCAAGTCTTAGCTAAAAAAAGATTCATTCCATTTTACAGGACAAATCTAGATGATATTGGCCTATCAAGAGAGTCTCGGCCTAGGTAAGTCGTCCCGGCCAGATCGACTCCTTCCTAGACCGACCGACTCTACAGTCCAATAGCCCAATAAGGAGCGGCCCATTTGCACTGTCCATATAGGCAACCCAGCTCAGTTGCCATGTCGCCCTTGGAGAAGCTTGTAGCACAAGGAGAAATTGCATAAGGGTAGATTAGGAAATGCAATCTATAATTCTGTTAAGAAGTTGTTAGTAGTGTGCGTCATAAGGAATCCCAGCTTGTGTATATATATGCATAGTTGGGCGCTTTGTAAGTGGTTGTTGAATTCAGACCTAAATTCCATTGTCGCATACCCCATTTTTCTCACTCACATTCTCCATTCTCACGGTGGTGCACAGTGCTTTCAGTAGTGTTTCTCTTGATTAAGGAAGGACAAGTCAAGAAATGAGAGGCCGAAGGTTGTCAGAGGGGATCGCTTAGCTTGTCATCATAATCTGGTGGACCTGATCCTCAGCGTCTTGACTAACAAAGGTGAACCATCGTCGTTCGACCATGGCAATCATCGTGGAAGATGGATTCATTGAATTCACACCTTGTGTTTGTACTTTGTTCTTAATAATATAAGTAGCTTCTGATTCCAATCTCTTGTTTACGATTCCTGCATTATAATCTGCTTGTTGTGTCACAATTGCATATAATAAAGTGGACAAATGATAGACTAGGCCGATCAGAACCAATTTAACAATTTTAGTAGGTAATCGATTAGAGAACCTAAAATCAACTCTGAATTTAATCCTTGCCAACTGATGAGGTAGTGATTGTGTAAATCCTCGATATGGCAATGGACGAATGTTTGGCGATTTTCATAAGGAAATCTGAGGTTGATATGGAGCGTACTCTTGAGTAAAAGAACCAGAACCGACTTGCTTTTTGAGACTTAGCATGAATACAATAATAACATTAGAGGTTGCCTCGTTTAGATCATATATGCATTTCTATTTAGTTTAATTTCCATTTTACTTTATCTGTAACCATACCCCCCTTATTTCCTGCATTCTAGTCCGAGGAAGAGTCAGTCCAACTCTATCGCATCAGTCTACGCTTAGCTGAGACCATGTTGGATAAGTCTCTCCCAAGACCATATCGGACCAGTCTTTGCCGAAAGCAACTCGGCACCTAGTCGAGAATGAGTCCGCATTCTACACTTGAGAGTTCCTACACTGAGTTTTCACACAAAGTCATAATTGAGCTCACTGTGTCCTGGAGAGAATTCAACCTAGGGTTGACTATGCTATAGTTAGATTTAGCTTATTTGATGCACATAAAGACGACTAACTACGAGGTTTATCAACCTTTTTATAGGACAAGAGGTCTCACTAATGGCACTCTATTCACACTATGAGATTGTCATAATGCCCTTGCTTAGCTTGTTAGGACCTTTTATATAGCTTCTTTGGTTTTCTTTCCTTTGTATTGAACCCTTGGACCCTTACTTCCTTTCCTTGTATTTTAGTTGAGCCTTAAAGCGTTCTGTCCTTGAGAGAATTTGACCTAGGGTTTACTATGCTATAGTTAGCTTTAGTCTATTTGATACGCGTAGAGATGACTGAATACAAGTTTATCAAATTGGCGACGTTGTCGGGGACACAAGTTCTTTTGTGTCTTTATGTGCCAAACCTGAGGTAGCTGAATCCTGAGTCTATGGAGTGTTGTGTCAGTGGAGTCATAGAGTTTGAATCAAGTCTATATCTGTTTTGATTTGGACCTTAAATAATACAACATGCGGAGTATGTACTAATTTTTTTGCGTGAGTTCCACTACTAAAAAAAACAACAAAAATGAAGTCAATGTTGCATTCATTTTCTTTGCTGCATATTTGATTTTGTATTCTCATAGTTACTTGTTTTCTATTTCCTGATTTGCATAACTAACTCTAACTTTTCTGTATAATTGATTTTTGTTACTATTGCTGACTTGTATAACTAACAATAACCTTTCTGCATGATTTTGTATGATGCATGACTAGGAGTAGTTCTGACCCATTGTATGATTTAGATCATGAGATATAAATAACTTTGCATAGATTGAGAAAAGCTAGGAATATAGTAGTAAGTAATAGTTCTAATTCTGTTTCTAGTTCTGACAATAGTAGTCCTATTACTAACACTCTGATTCTATTGAATATAGTAGCACTAATAATTTTGTAGAGTCGGAACGGAACAGATGGAGAACAATGATAGAACTCTGAAGGAGCTGGCTACACCAGACATGGCATACCAACCTTGGTGCATCCAGTATCCACAATTGGAACCAACTCAGATATACAAACTGAAATCTGGTCTTATACATCTGTTGCCTAAATTTCATGGTATTGTAGGAGAAGATCCCCACAAGCACTCGAAGGAATTCCATGTGGTTTGTTCCGCAATAAGGCCGAAGGGGATACTAGAAGATTACATCAAAATGAAGGCGTTCCCATTCTCCTTGGATGGAGCTGCAAAAGATTGGATATATCTACAACCGGTTCTCTTCAACACTTGGGGGATATGAAGTGCATTTCCTGGAGAAATTATTTCTGACATCCAAAACCATGACCATCTAGAAGGAAATCTGTGGGATAAGACAACATTTTGGAGAAACTCTACACGAATACTGGGGAAGATTCAACAAGCTTTGTGCCACATGTCCACATCATCAGATAAGTGAGCAATTGATGATCCAGTATTTCTATGAAGGTCTAACGATGATGGATTGAAGCATGATTGGTGTTGCCAATGGAGTAGCATTGATGGATAAGATGCCAACAGCAGCAAGGCACTTGATCTCCAATATGGCAAGCAATACACAACAGTTTGGGATCAGAGGAGCCAGCCAACCCCGAATGGTGAATGAAATCGATGCAGTTGATAACTTGAGACTAGAGAACCAACTGACCGAGTTGACATCATTAGTGATGCAACTTGTTGTTGGAAAACACCAACCAAGCATAGCATCCAGAGTTTGTGGCATATGTACTTCCGTGGAGCACCCGACTGATATGTGCCCCACATTGCAAGAAATTGAGTCGGACTACCCAAAGAATGTTGGAGCAATAGGTGGTTACTAGTACGGGAAGCAGTCACATCAGAGTCAACCGATAATCAACAGTTGGGTAAGCAACAATTTCGGCCAAGGCCGAGTCAAGGGCCATATGTAACTCAACGATTTGGACCTACCCCGAATGACTGTTAGCTAAGATCCAGATTAATGGCCTAAAATTAGAGTAAAGCATAATCTATGTTAATTCAAGGCTTTAAGCTAACTATCCCTTCATTACAGGTCCAGCCAAGCTCAGCCCGCCACTGGAAGCCCAGGCCGAGAGCCTTTCAGCCAGGTTGAAGACTCGGCCCATACAGCCAAAAGCACAATCAGGAAGCTTGGCCTAGGTGGCGCTCCACGTCAGCAATACAAGAGCCACCTCGACGCTAGCTCAAGCGCCACATCATCTCCTGGAGTAGCTTGCAACGCAGGTCATAGCAAGGGTAGAATAGGGATTTTACTTGTAATTCTATTAAGTTAGTTAGCCGTGTCCACTCCTGTATAAATCGGCAGAACTCTAAATGACTAGGGGTCTTTGGCTTTCATAAACTTTTCCCGCTTTCCATTATCCCTATTCTCTCGTTTTCATCTCCTTTCACTCACTGTGGTGCACGGTGCTGTTAATGGCATTTCTCTCGATTGAGGAAGTGCAGGCTAGAAACTAAGAAGCCAAAACTTACCAGAGGGGACCGATTAGAGCACCAACGCACTCTGGCGGACTTGATCCTCAGCATTCTAGCTAGCAGAGGCGAACCATCGCCGTCGTTCACGGCGATCGTCGTGAACGGTAGAGCCACCGAAGCCAGAGCCTTATGTTTGTATTCTGTTCGACTGATCAATTCTATTTTGAGTTTCACATTTCCATTCTTGTTCTCTACTTTAATTCACAATTTGATCTGCGATTGCAATTGAATTGTGAATGATGTTGGATTAAGCCGATTGGAACTGGTCTAACTAATTCAGTAGGTAACCATTTAACGATTGTTAATTGAGAACCTAAAATCAGTTGAACCTAATCTCTGCCAACTGATAAGGTAGCGATTGCATAATTCCTCGGTATGGTCAGGGACGAACCTCTGGTGATTGCCATAAGAACACTAAAGACTTATATGGATGGAGAATTGACGTGTGGACATTGAAATGGACTTGGACTGGTGGAAACGAACACGAACACAGTTATATCGCATTAATAATAGCAATCGTAAACCAGTACCCTTAGTATATGTTTACTGCATTTGTAGTCTTAGTTCTTTTCTACTTATTCGCATTCCAAACCCCCTATTTACTGCTTTTTAAGTCTGAGACAGAGATAGTCTGTCTCTGTAGCGTCTGTCTGCACTTAACCGAGACCAAGCCGGATTGTCTCTGCCGAGATCATCTCTGCTCAGTCTCTGCCGAGAGCGACTCGGCCAGTGCCGAGGTGAGTCAGTATTTTACACTTAGATTATGCTTCTGTTTACTCCACATTGAAACACATTTAGAACGCACTGTGTCCTTGAGAAGAATGACCTAGGGTTGACTATACTATAGTTAGCTTTAGTTATTTGATAGGTGTTTAAGACGACTAACATGACATTACCAAATTGGCGCCGTTGCCAGGGACACAAGTTCCTTTCTGTTTTAGTGTGCCAAGTAAACTGAGCCGAATCCGAGTCTGTAGAGACTGTCGAAGTTTTGTTTAAGGTCTGTTGAGTTTGTATTTGTTTAATAAATCTCTACGTGAATTCACTGTTAAAACAAAAATAGATACATATAGATATATTAGAAACATTTAACTCTGCATTACATAGTAACCACTCTTACTTCCTTACCTGTCCTGTTTTAATTGAATTAACTGTTGCTTGTATTACTTAGATTTTGCATGATGCATGACTAGGAGTAGCACTGACCCATTGTATACCTTTGATCCAGAAATAGAACTAACCTTACGTAGATTACGAAAAATTAGAAATACTACAGTAGATATTAGTAATAGCTTCGATCCTGTCATTAACTCCGACCAGTTTGGTACTGACCATTTCGTTGCTAGTACTAACATTTTTACAGAGCCAGGCAGATGGAGAACCACGACAGGACGTTGAAAGAGGTAGTCACTCCAGATATGGTGTACCAACCATGGTGTATCCAATATCTACAACTGGAGCCGGCTCAGACCTATGAACTAACGTCTAGTCGAATACATTTGTTGCCCAAATTTCATGGTCTTGCAGGAGAAGACCCACACAAGCATCTTAAGGAATTCCACGTGGTTTGTTCCACGATGAGGCCGCAAGGGATTCTAGAAGACTACATCAAGATGAAGGCCTTCCCATTCTCCCTAGATGGAACCGCAAAGGACTGGCTATATCTGCAGCCACCACTCTTCAACACCTGGGGAGATATGAAACGTACCTTCCTGGAAAAATTTTTCCCAGCTTCTAGGACTGCGACCATCAGGAAAGAAATTTGTGGAATAAGGCAGCACACTGGAGAAACTTTGCATGAGTACTAGGAGCGTTTCAACAAGCTCTATGCCACCTGTCCTCACCATCAGATCAGCGAGCAATTGCTGATCCAATACTTTTACGAAGGACTGTCAATGATGGATAGGAGGATGATTGATGTCGCCAGTGGAGGAGCATTAATGGACAAAACACCAGTAGTAGCAAGGCATCTGATCTTGAACATGGCGAGCAACACTGAACAATTTGGGATCAGAGGGCAGAATCCGTCTCGGCCAGTGAATGAAATCGGTTCAACCTCCAACCAAAGGCTGGAGAACCAGCTAACCGAGTTAACATCCCTTGTGAGACAACTAGCTGTTAGTCAACATCATCCAACCATGGTAGCAAAGATCTGTGGCATATGTACCTCAATGGAGCACCCCACCGATTTGTGCCCCACCTTACAAGAAACCGAGTCGGGCCAAACAGAAAGTGTTGGAGCCGTAGGAGGATTCCAGTACGGGAAGCAGCCATACCAGAACCGGCAATTCGATAACCAACTATATGGGAAACAACCATTCCGGCCAAGCCCACAATAAGGACCATATGCAGCTTAAAGAGCCGGATCCATGCTAAATGCACCCTATGGAGCAGCTGGTTACCAGCAGTCGAGTCCGCATTACACAGCACCACCCTTCCCACCACAGCAATAGAGAACTCCTACTCAAGGCAACTCATCATCACTAGAAGACTTGATGAAGCAGTTGGCAACAAGTAACCTGGAATTTCAACAATCAGTAAGTTCCAGCAATCTACAATTCCAGCAAAACATGACTGCCACCATCCAGGATCTCAAGATGCAAATAGGAAAGCTAGCAAATACTGTGAGTGAGTTATAGTCAGCCGGGCTCAAGCAACCTTCCTCTCGATCCATTCCGAATCTGAGAGGGAATGCTAATGCAGTGACACTGAGAAGCGGCAAGGAATTACCTTAGCCTGCACAACATCAGGTGCCACAACCAGCCGAAGCCGACTCCGAAGCAGTAGCCGACTCACAGTCTCATCCACAGACAGTTGCCCCATTGCCGTTTCCATCCCAGACCATCTCGGCAAGGAAGTCGGACTCTGACGATGAATTATTGAAGATGTTCCGGAAGGTGGAAATCAACATTCCACTTCTCGACACGATCAAGCAGATTCCGAAGTACGCAAAATTCCTCAAGGAATTATGCGTACACAAAAGAAGAAAGATGAAGGGGAGTCGAGAACTTGGAGGCGTGGTGTCGAGCTTAACGAAGAATAACCCCACTACAGGAATCTCACAGGTCTTGCCAAAGAAGTGCCAAGATCCCGGAATCTTCTCGGTCCCATGCACTATTGGTGATTGTACATTTGCTGACGCCATGCTGGACCTAGGAGCGTCAATCAACGTCATGCCAGCATCAACCTACAGGTCCCTTAATTTCGGAGATTTGGAACCCACAGGGATGACCATTCAGCTTGCTAACAGAAGTATCATGCAACCCCTGGGAGTTCTCGAAGATGTCCTCATCCAAGTGAATGAACTAATATTTCCAGCTGACTTTTATGTGCTTGACATGGAGGACGAGCCATCAGGAAAAGGATCAACCTTGATACTGGGGAGACCATTTCTAATGACGGCAAGGACGAAGATTGACGTACATGCCGGAACACTCTCGATGGAATTCGGTGACACATTGGTGTAGTTCGACATTTTTCAAGCCATGAAGCACCCCCACTGAAGACCACTCCCTCTTTGGCATAAACATAATGGAAGAGCTAGTTGAAGAGTACATCCAACTGGACAGCTGCAGTGCAAAAGTGGAAGATTGCGCTGAGCTCACTGAATCAATCAATTGTTTACAAACTGACTATGATAAAGCACAAGAGTTTCCAAACTCTGAGGATGATTATAGCGACATCAACGACTTGACATTTGAAAGAGAATTAACAGAGTTAATAAATCAAGTCTGCTACCCTAAGACCTTAGAGCACATGAACAATGTAGAGGTAAAAGTTGTCGAGACTAAAAAGCCTTTACCTGCATAATTGGCAACCATATTCACAATCAAAATGAAGTCGGCCAAAGATGGTCGAGTCAACGCAAGGTTAAAAGTCAACTCGGCTGAAGAGTCAAGCATGAAGGCCGACACGTTTGCCGAAACCATCTCGGCCAAGAAAGATCAGACTCAAGCCGACAAGCTCACTGTTCCACCTGGATCCGAGACTGAAGCTGCACAAGAAGTTAAAGTCGACCTCAATCCGACAAGAACCAAAACCATCCTGTCGAGTCGGCTGCAGCAGCATAGGGTCGAGATCATGTCGGCACTTACAATGCCGAGTCGAGAACAAGCCGGCCAGATGGATTCGAGACCTACAATTGAAGAATCTCCATCTCAACCACCCATGGAGCTGAAACCACTACCAAATCATCTGAAATATGCCTACTTAGACAGTGAACAGCAACTCCCAGTCATTATCGCCAACAACCTCCTCCCGGAGCAAGAAGAGAAGCTACTGAAAGTCCTAAGGCAGCACAGAAAAGCAATTGGGTGGAAACTTTCAGACCTTCCACGCATTAACCCCTCCATCTGCATGCATAGAATATTAATGGAGGAGGACATTAAGCCCATAAGGCAACAACAACGAAGGCTGAATCTGACACTCTTGGATGTTGTCAAGAAAGAAGTCGCAAGGCTACTTGCTGCAGGCATCATCTATCCCATCTCGGATAGCCAGTGGGTGAGCCCTGTGCAAGTAGTACCAAAAAAATCCGGGATGGCTGTCATGAAGAACCAACATGACGAGTTGGTACCTATGAGGATTCAGAACAGCTGGCGGGTGTGCATCGATTACAGAAGACTGAATCAGGCAACCCGCAAGGATCACTTTCCTTTGCCTTTTATTTACCAAATGCTGGAGAAAATAGCAGGGAAATCCCACTACTGCTTTTTGGATGGATTCTCAGGTTACATGCAAATACACATCGCACCTGAAGATCAACATAAAACCACTTTCACATGCCCCTTTGGCACATTTGCATACACCCGCATGCCATTCGGCTTATGCAATGCTTCGAGCACATTCCAACGTTGCATGATGAGCATCTTCTTGGACTTGCTACAGGATTGCATGGAAGTGTTTATGGACGACTTCACGGTGTATGCCCATTCTTTTGAAGCATGCCTGAACAACCTATCCAGGGTGCTAAAGAGATGTACTGACACGAACCTGGTTCTAAATTTCGAAAAATGTCATTTCATGGTGACCGAGGGAATAGTGTTGGGACACCTGGTCTCCAATAGAGGCATTGAAGTGGACAAAGCAAAAATAAATGTTATCACATCCCTTCCTAACCCCACTTATGTACGAGAAGTTCGCTCTTTTCTAGGACATGCAGGTTTTTACAGAAGGTTCATCAAGGACTTCAGCAAATTGGCCCTGCCACTGTCCACACTGTTACAAAAGGATGTGGAATTCAATTTTAATCAGCCCTGCATCGAAGCATTCTAGGAGCTGAAGAGAAGACTCACATTCGCACCTATCCTGCAAGCACCAAACTGGGACCTGCCATTTGAGTTAATGTGTGATGCATCCAATTCGGCACTGGGATCTATTCTCGGCTAGAGAGCTGGAGTCGGCCAACCAGTACATGTCATTGCGTATGCATCCAGAACCATGGATCCGGCCCAACAAAATTACACGACAACTGAGAAGGAGCTTTTGGCAATTGTATTTGCCTTAGATAAGTTTCGCTCTTACCTTTTTGGCTCCAAGATAGTTGTGTTCTCTGATCACGCTGCTCTAAGATACTTGCTAAAGAAGCCGGACACCAAGCCGAGACTGATCCGGTGGATGCTTCTTCTTCAAGAATTCGACTTAGAGATCAGAGATAAGAAAGGTGCCGAAATTATGTAGCAGATCACTTAAGCAGGATTGAAAGAGAGAGCGAACAATTGCCTATCCGAGATGAGTTCCCTGATGAGCAACTCCTACACATCAAGACGGCCACACCATGGTTTGCCGATATCTTCAATTTCGTGGCAACATCTCAATTTCCACTTGAGGCATCTTGGACCTACAAGGAGAAGATCAGAAGTGATGCCAAATACTACGTATGGGATGACCCTTACCTATGGAGACTATGCAGTGATAAGATTATCCGCAGGTGCATTCCTGACACCGAGATCACTTCGGTCCTCCAATTCTGCCATTCGGCTCCTGGAGGAGGACAATACGGATCATCTCAGACTGCTAGGAAAGTACTGGACTGTGGCCTTTACTGGCCATCTATTTTCAGAGACGCTCATCAATTCATCTCCACCTGCGAAAAATGCCAAAAAGCAGGGATGGCCCTGAACCAAAGACATGAAATGCCCTAGCAACCTATCCTGTTCTGCGAAGTCTTTGGCGTCTGGGGTATAGATTTTATGGGGCCTTTCCCAGTCTCCAATGGCTATTCAAACATCTTGCTTGCCGTTGATTATGTATCAAGATGGGTAGAAGCCATTCTCACCATAACCAATTATGCCAAGGTTGTAGTCGACTTCCTTAAGTCCAATATTTTCTGTAGGTTTGGTGTACCAAAAGTGCTCATCAGTGACCAAGGGAGTCACTTCTGCAATAGAGCCATGGCCTCTCTTCTCCAGAAATATGGGGTAGCGCACAGGATAGCCACAGCATACCACCCCTAAACAAATGGGCAAGCCGAGGTGTTTAACAGGGAAATCAAGCATACACTGCAAAAGATGACAAATCCTAGCAGGAAGGACTGGAGCAAACTCCTTGAGGATGCTCTATGGGCATATAGGACTGCATATCGAACACCGCTAGGGATGTCTCCCTACCAGATCGTTTTCTGGAGAGCCTGCCACCTCCCTGTGGAGCTAGAACACAAAGCTTACTGGGAAGTCAAGCAATGCAACATGGCCTATGATCAAGCAGGAGAGCATAGGAAATTCCAACTTCAAGAATTAGATGAACTTCGCATGGAAGCCTATGAAAATGCCAGGATCTACAAGCAAAAAGTAAAAAAGTTCCATGACCAAAAGATCCTGAGGAAAGATCTCCATATTGGCCAAAAAGTGTTGCTGTTCAACTCCAGATTAAAGCTTATAGCAGGTAAGCTTCGCTCCAGATGGGATGGACCTTTTGTTATCACTAACATATTTCCCCATGGTGAAGTGCAGCTAAAAGAAGAACATACCAACCACACCTTTTAGGTCAATGAGCACTAAGTCAAACCATTCCATGAAGGTCCAACACCAATTGGAGAGAACAGGTAGATCATTTCATTGGTGGAACCAACTCCACCCGATGGCATTGCCTAGGCCAATTCGGCCAACCCTTTTTTTCTTCGCATTGAGGACAATGCTGAAATTAAGTGTGGGGGGCTGACCATTCTGGGACTGGACTGATCATTCACTTCATATCTGCCCTTCTCTTCTCTAACTTTTTCATTCTGTTTCTTTCATATCTGATATACTATTTTAAGTTTCATTAGTGCCTTCAATTTCTGCTACTTAAGTTTTTGTTTAATAAAGAGTCTCCACTGCCGAGTCGGCCACAGCCGGAATGGTCTCGGCCTAACAGAATTACGAAGCCAAACCAAAAAGAGCGAAAATTCTTGATTGAGTCTGAAAGTCTGATGAACTAGCAAAAGCAATCTCCTCATTCCTGAGCTGAGGTAGCCTCTGCCTGAAGGGGACCAAACCTTTGGGTTCTAAGCGATAAGTGACGAAAATGGGAAGAGGAAACCTTCAGAGTGAAGGAACAAAAGCAACCAGTGTGAGAATTGAGCCCTGCAGCAGTGATGGCTTACATTCCCGCCATCTCTCTTCTTCTTGAGTGATTTTTGCAAAGCATGTTAATTGTGTATGCTGTATTTTTCCTTAACTCTTCGGATACAACTATTTTACACATGCAGGAATGACATGATCTAGGCCATATTTATTATGAGCTCAAAGCCAAATAAGCTGTCCGAAAACAAGTTGACCCTTGTTCACCCCCTTTGGGCCTAAATTGACCATTTTTTTCTTGTAGCTCACTACAAGCCGAGGCCAGAAAAACCATTATCTTACCTCACCCTCGGGAAGCCGAGGAGCCTTGGAATTGTCTTGGGAGTGAGTCAAAATCAAGTGTGGGGAAAGTCTAGAGAGCAGAATCCGGTCAAAAAGCATCTGAAAGCTCAGAAGAAGAGAAAAAGGAAAGGAAATAGAAAAGAAAGAAAAGAAAATACATATAAACAGAAAGCAGGCAGCTGAAATTAATAAAGCTAAGCTAAACAAAATCAGCAAGCTGCATGAGTAGAAAAGAAGGAAGGAATACAAAAAGGGCGAGTAAATAAAGATGGCAAGAAACCACAGCAACCGAGGCTGCCCTCATACTGATAAAACTCACTCCCCATTGCTCCTCTCCTCCCCGTTGGTCCTAAAGCTAGTTCTCTTACATCTATCCAACCTATAAGCTTAACCTCGCTACAAGCCGAAAAAGTCCTAGTGATCATGACTGTTGTGTTTTGCAGGTGTAAAAAGAGAGCTCTGTCAAGATATGGTAACACCAATTCCATGCATTGTTGAGTGTAAACACAATCCAAAAACACTTGAGAGAAGCGAGAGAATTGATCACCTAGTGAGGTTCTACCACTCTGGGACACTTCTTCCCATGTGTAAACCATGAAGGCCTCTGAGAACCAAAGGAAGTAGCTCCCTGATGGCATGAGCACTTTGAACCGGGATGAAGAGAGTCTGAATCTGTCTAGTGAAACTTGAGGAGGTCAACACACGAATCTGTCTCCCTCAACCGAAATCTCCCTTGTCCAAGCCATTACATTTTGCCCAGGAGTGCAAAAGGCTATGTATGGGGGTTTGATAAGTCATAAAATGCACATCTTAAGTGGACCTAAGAAGAATGCCATTGAGTAACTCATGAACTTAAAAGATGACTGTTAGCTAAGATCTAGATTAATGGCCTAAAATTAGATTAAAGCATAATCTATGTTAATTCAAGGCTTTAAGCTAACTATCCCTTCATTACAGGTCCAACCAAGCTCAGCTCGCCATTGGAAGCCCAGGCCGAGAGCCTTTCAGCCAGGTTGAAGACTCGGCCCATACAGCCAAAAGCACAATTAGGAAGCTTGGCCTAGGTGGCGCTCCACGTCAGCAATACAAGAGCCACCTTGGCGCCAGCTCAAGCGCCACATCATCTCTTGGAGTAGCTTGCAACGCATGTCACAGCAAGGGTAGAATAGGGATTTTACTTGTAATTCTGTTAAGTTAGTTAGCCGTGTCCACTCCTATATAAATAGGCAGAACTCTAAATGACTACGGGTCTTTGGCTTTCATAAACTTTTCCCGCTTTCCATTATCCTTATTCTCTCGTTTTCATCTCCTTTCACTCACAGTGGTGCACGGTGTTGTTAATGACATTTCTCTTGATTGAGGAAGTGCAGGCTAGGAACTGAGAAGCTGAAGGTTACCAAAGGGGACCGATTGGAGCACCAACGCACTCTGGCGGACTTGATCCTCAGCGTTCTAGCTAGTAGAGGCGAACCATCACCGTTGGTCACGACAATCGTCGTGAGCGGTGGAGCCACCGAAGCCAGAGCCCTGTGTTTGTATTTTGTTCGACTATTCAATTCTATTCTGAGTTTCACATTTCCATTCCTATTCTCTACTTTAATTCACAGTAAACCAGTAGCCTTAGTATATGTTTACTGCATTTGTAGTCTTAGTTCTTTTCTGCTTATTCGCATTCCAAACCCCCTATTTACTGCTTTCTAAGTCTGATATAGAGATAGTCCGTCTCTGTAGCATCTGTCTACACTTAGCCGAGACCAAGCCAGATTGTCTCTGCCGAAATCATCTCGGCTCAGTCTTTGCCAAGAGCGATACATGTTAATTGTGTATGCTGTATTTTGCCTTAACTCTCCGGGTACAACTGTTTTACACATGCAGGAATGACATGATCTAGGCCATATTTCTTATGAGCTCAGAGCCAAATAAGCTGTCCGAAAACAAGCTGACCCTTGTTCACCCCCTTTGGGCCTAAATTGACCATTTTTTTCTTGCAGCTCACTACAAGCCGAGGCCAGAAAAACCATTTGATAGGTGTTTAAGAACGCACATTTATTTCTTGCAGCTCACTACACTTAGATTCTGCTTTTGTTTACTCCACATTAAAACACATTTAGAACGCACTGTATCCTTGAGAAGAATGACCTAGGGTTGACTATACTATAGTTAGCTTTAGTTATTTGATAGGTGTTTAAGACGACTAATAGGACATTATCAAGGACCAACAGGTTATTAACAACTGACTCCATAATATCAGACATCACTATTCCAACAACAACAACAATAACAGAGAATGCTAGCTCAAGGCAACTCACCATCTCTAGAGGATCTGATGAAGCAATTAGCAACTAGCAACCTGAAGTTCCAGCAAACCATGAGCTCCAACAATATGCAGTTCCAGCAAAATATGAGCACCACCATTCAAGACCTCAAGACGCATATAGGACAGTTAGCTAATACTATGAACCATCTACAGTTGGCCGGATCTAGTAACTTACCCTCACAAACAATTCCAAATCTGAGAGGGAATGCGAGTGCAGTTACTCTAAGAAGTGGAAAAGAAGTGCCACAGCCAGCACCGCAATAGTTGTCGAGATCAAGTGATGCCGACTTTGAGCTGCATGCCGACTCACAGGCGCCTCAACAAGAGAAGACTGTCCTAGTGACATTTCCAACTCGAACCATCCTAGCAAGAAAGCCTGAATCTAACGAAGAGTTGCTGAGGATGTTTCGGAAGGTTGAAATCAACATTCCATTCCTTGATGCGATAAAGCAGATTCCCAAGTACGCAAAGTTCCTCAAGGAATTGTGTGTGCATAAGAGGAAAAAGATGAAAGGAAGTGTGGAAGTAGGAGGCATAGTGTCGGTGTTGACTAGAAATGAAGATTTCACTACAGGAGCACAACAAGCACTGCCAAAGAAATGCCGAGATCCCAAAATTTTCTCTGTCCCATGCACCATTGGTGACTACACCTTTGTCGATGCCATGCTGGACTTAGGAGCTTCAATCAATGTCATGCCAACGTCAATCTACAAATCCTTGAATTTTGGTAACCTGGAACCCACTAGGATGACAATAAGGTAGCAAATAGAAGTGTTGTTCAACCCCTAGGCGTTCTCAAAGATGTGCTTGTCCAAGTTAATGAGTTGATTTTCCCAACCGACTTCTATGTGTTGGATATGGAGGACGAGACATAAGGGAAGGGATCTACCTTAATCTTGGGGCAACTGTTCCTCACGACTACCAAAACAAATATTAATGTGCATGCCGGGATGCTCTCAATGGAATTTGGTGATATCGTGCAGTTTAACATTTTTGAAGCCATGAAGCACCCCACTGAAGACCATTCACTCTTTGGCATAGATTTGATCGATGAACTAGTTGACGAGTGTCTTCAACTAGACAGCAACAACAAAGATATTTCAGATTTTGCTGAAGACATTGAATCATTTGATTTCTTAGGGTCCATAATAAAAGAAGTCGATTATGACGAATTATAGGGACGTACACAATCTTTCCAACTCTGAGGATGATATCATTAACCTTGCTGACTTGAGCCAAGAAGCTGAATTACTCAAATTATTAGACCAACTGTGCAAGCATGAGAACTCGGAGTGTTCAAATAAGGCAGATGTTCAAGTTGCCGAGACCAAAAAGCTATTCCTAGCATAAGTGGCAACAATGTTCACAGTCGAGTATGAGTTGGCCAAAGGAGGCCAAGACCGAGAGAAGACCAAAGTCAACTCAGCTAAAAAGACAAGTGTCGAGGCTGACCCGTTTTTACATATACAAGCCAAGATCATCTCAGCCAATGAAGACCATAAGCAATCAAGAGCCGAGTCTGTTTCGGATAATCAAGTCTGGAACTGCATTCCATTCGGATTCGACTCTAGTGCGAGCCAAAGTGTTGAGTCCGACTCCAAAGCTAATTCTATCTCGGCCAATAGGAGTCGGCCACAACAGCTAAAGGTTGAGATCATGTCGGCCCACCTGGTGCCGAGTCCAATTCAAGTCAGCCAGCCGAATCCAAATGTATCTAATGACAACTCTTCATCTCCGCCACCACCCATAGAATTGAAGCCATTGCTGAGTCATTTGAAATATGCCTATTTGGACACTAACAACAACTTCAAGTCATCATTGCTAATAATCTCCACCAGGAGCAGGAAGATAAATTGCTGCGCATCTTAAGGTAACATAAGAAGGCAATCAGGTGGAAATTATTTGACCTTCTAAGGATAAACCCCTCCATCTGCATGCATAGAATTTTAATGGAGGAGGAAACTAGGCCCATAAGGCAACAACAAAGAAGAATGAATTTGACCATCCTAGATGTGGTCAAGAAAGAGGTGACAAATCTTCTTGCTGTAGGAATATCTACCCCATCTCGGACAGCCAGTGGGTTAGTCCTGTGCAAGTAGTACCTAAGAAGTCTAGGATGACCGTCATGAAAAGCCAGCAAGATGAGTTGGTACCTATGCGGATTCAGAACAGCTGACGAGTCTGTATTGACTATAGAAGATTAAATCAGGCAACTTGCAAGGATCACTTCCCTTTGCCTTTCATTGATCAAGTCTTGGAAAAATTAGCAGGAAAATCTCATTATTGTTTTCTGGATGGTTTCTCTAGATATATGCAAATCCATATCACACCTGAAGATCAACACAAGACTACCTTCACTTGCCCATTTGGTACCTTTGCGTACACTTGCATGCCATTTGGCCTATGCAACGTGCCGAGTACATTTCAACATTACATGACAAGCATCTTCACGGACCTACTATAGGATTGCATGGAGGTGTTTATGGATGACTTCACGGTATACGCTGATTCATTTGATGCATGTCTATAAAATCTATCCAAGGTGTTAACAAGATGCATTGATACAAATTTGGTACTCAATTTTGAAAAATGTCACTTCATGGTGACCGAGGGAATTGTGTTAGGACATCTGGTATCCAACAGAGGCATCGAGGTAGACAAATTAAAGATTGACATCATCACCTCTCTTCCAAACCCTACTTCTGTGCGGGAGGTTCGCTCATTTTTGGGACATACAGGATTCTACAAAATATTTATCAAGAATTTCAGCAAGATTGCCCTGCCATTGTCCAAACGACTACAAAAGGATGTGGAATTTAATTTTGAGCAGCCCTGCATTGAAGCATTCCAGGAGCTGAAGAACCGACTCACATTTGCCCCTATTCTTCAAGCACCTAACTAGAGCTTCTATTCGAGCTTATGTGTGATGCATCCAATTCACTTTTTGGCTTGTAATGAGCTATAATATCAAAGAAAGGGTTAAAGAGGCTTAAAAAAGGGTAAGCAAGGGATTTAATGCAAGGTAAGTCCATTTGGCTAGTGGCTATAAAGAAAGAAGGCTAAATCATATCACCAATGCATGTGAGACAAGAAGCATAAAAAAGAGTCAAGGAAAAATCTAGAGTAAATAGCAACACATGTGCAAATCACACAAGAAAGAAGAAAATGGCAAGATGCAAGTCATCAACATACAAGGCCAAAATCTTACAAGGATAAATGTTCTATCACTATTGATTCAAACTTTAATTTCCAAGTCACTCATTACACTAAAGATGCAAAAGTGGTTTCATACCAAGTTGTGAAACCTCTTATTCAAGAATGATGCAACTGATCACAATTTATACAATTTAGAAATATACTAAAAAGTGCTAAAAATTGAAAAAAAAATTAGTAAAAACAAATTTGACAACAAACAACAAAATTTAAAAATAGAGGAAAATAGCAAAAACAGTAAACACTAATAGAAGTAGAACAGAAAAAAAACAGAAAAACACAATAGCAAATTAGTAGAATTACAACAAAAATAGCAGAGAAAACAAAAATAGAATTATTACAGCAACAGTAGAAAACAGAAAATAGAACAAGAAATAGAAAACAAAAATAGAATTATTACAACAACAGTAGAAAATAGAAAACAGAAACAGAAATATAAAACATAAATATAAAACATAAATATAAAATAGAAATAAAAATAGAAAATAGGAACAAAAAATAGTGAAATTATTTACCACAATAGTAGAATTATTGAAAAAACAAAAAACAACAAAACAAAAATAGAAATACAGCAACAAAAACAGAAAATCAGTAACAGTAAAATAGTAAAACACCTCCCTACACTTAAAATGGGCATTGTCCTTAATGTAAGCATATATAGGAACACAACACATGCAGCAATAACCATAAATGAATGGCAATGAATGTTGAACTACTCTATCCTTTACAAATCTTGTAATGTTTATAACTCCTGACCTATATTAATAAGATTACTAATTTTTGCACAAATAGGGAACTTAGTTATTCAATACAAGTGCAATTACAATCAGTAAAATCATCAAAATTAGAGAATTGAGAATGCAAGTTCATGTAATCATCACCCAATTGGTCAATCACATCCAAATAGAAAACTAAATGGTTCTTTGTGGGATATTTCATGGCCTCAAAGATGGTATACTCCACCCAGTTATCACCAAACTCCATATGAATTGTTCCAACATGCACATCAATCTTGGTCCTGGCTATCTCTAAGAATGGTCTGCCTAGGATTTGTGTAGGTTCTTTTCTACATAACTCATCCTTCATGTCTAACGCATAAAAGTCTATTGGAAAATCATATCACTAACTTGCACTAACACGTCTTCCTAAATGCCAAATGGATATGCAATGCTCCTGTTTACCAGTTGGATCACTATACCAGTCATTCCAAAGCACCAAGTCTCAAATATCTATATATTGATGAAGGCATGACATTAATCGATGCACCTAAATCGAGCATAGCATCAAAATTAAACTTGCCTAGAGTTCATGGAATAGAAAAAGTGCTAGGATCACTACATTTCTTTGGCATAGTAGGCAAAATCAGAGCAAAAACTTGCTCAGTCTTGATGAATGCAAAACATTTCTTGCCACCTCCACATCGCCTTTCAAACTTCTTCCTCTTATTTGTGCATAACTCCTTAAGGAACTTTGCATATTTAGGAATCTATCTGATGGCATCAAGGAAGGGGATATTAATTTCTACCTTGCTGAATGTTTGTAGCAACTCATTAGCTATCTCAAACTTTCTTGCTTGGACTACTTAGCTTGGGAAGGGTAATGTTCTGGTTAAGTTTTCCTGCTACATAACTACATTTGTATTAGGATCATTTATAACTGATTATGCAGCCTTCCCTTTAGTAGTTTTGGATATTTCCTATTGTTGTAGTAGCTCCTTGCCACTCCTCAAGGTTTTGCCACTCCTCAAGGTTATGACACTCACATTTGCTTGTGGACTAAAAATGGTTTGAGAAGGAATCTATTCAAAACCTTTGTACTATAATTGATTCACAGTGTTGACCAATTGGTCAATTTGTGTTTGCAAATCCTGAATTATGATAGACACATTATGTTGGAATTGAATGTTACTTGTGGCCATCTGCTTGCCCAAATCCTCCAAGGAATTATTTTGTATAGGTTGCATAGGCCGTTGTTGTCTAAATGGAGGTGGTGATTAGTATCTTTGGTGATTTTAGGGTACATTTTACACTAGGTGAGAACCATATCAAGTTCAAGTATTGATAATGGGGTTGCCTATATTGTTGACCACCCATCATTGAAGCAACTTCAACACTGTTCAGTTTAATTTCTTATAATGTGGGGCACGCATCAGTTGGATGTTCTACAAAAGCATAAATACCACACACTCGAGCTAGTAGACTAATGTGGTGTTGTCTAATAGCTAACTATTTAACAAGAGAGGTCAGTTAAAAGTTATCTTATTTTCCAATCTCTAATTATTAACATCAAGTACCTCATTCACTACTTTGGATGCAGCAGACCTCATAACACCAAATTGTTGAGTCTTACCTACCATATTGGAAATTAAATTTCTTGTAGCAACTAGGGTCTTGTCCGTCAAAGCTCCACCACTAGCAACATCTATCATACTCTTATCCATAAGCATCAGTCCCTCATAGAAGTATTGAATCAATGGTTGCTCACTAATTTGGTGATGAGGACAAGTTGGACATAGCTTGTTGAACTTCTCCTAATACTCATATAATATCTCACCTCTGTGCTGCCTTGTGCCACTTATCTTTTTCCTTATTAATGTTGTTCTGGAGGCAAGGAAGAACTTTTCTAAGAACATCTTCTTCATGTCTCCCCATATATTAAATAATACTAGTTGTAGGTACAACCAGTCCTTGGCAACTTCATACAAGGAGAAAGGGAATTCCTTCATCTTGATGTAATCCTTAGAAATTTCATGTGACCTCATGGTGAAACACATGACATGGAACTCCCTAAGATGCTTGTGAGGATCTTCACCTAAAAGACAATGAAACTTAGGCAACAAATGGATTAGTCTAGACTTAAGCTCATATGATTGAGCTTGTTTCAATTTAGGATATCAAATACACCAAGGTTGGCACATAATATCAGGAGTAGCCACCTCTTTCAAGGTCATGTTATTGTCAGCTATATTATCTAGACTAAATTTGGATATGCAAATACCAAAATCAGAATTAGAGTTAGCAATATCAAAATCAAAATCAGCACTATTAGTAGAATCAAATGTAAAAGCACAACTGTTAAGACTACTATTAACTACTTCATTATTCCTAGGACTTCTTATTAACCTGGAATATCCTATCTATTTCTAGATCATAAGCATGCAACTTACCAAGATTACTCCTAGTTATATACCACATAAACAATGACAAAAATAGCAGAAAATAATAGAATTGACAGAAAATAGTAAAATGATAGAAATGACCTTACTATAGTAAACACTTGTCAAGAAAGGTCTAAAAGAGGTAAAATGATACCAAATTTTTTTAAAAAAGTTATCTAACACCATAGTGACATTATATGATGTATTTATGATTTTCTGGAATTTTTTGTTGATATTTAAAAATCATAAAAATAAAAAAATTGAAAAAGTGGTCTAAACGATTGAATTTGGTTACCCCCTCTAGGTTTGTCCTTCATAGGTGGTCTTGATGTACAAATTTTTTCTATCATGTGGCCAATTTTAACCAACTCTAAGATACTCACTTCTACCTACTAGTATTTTACACTATTCTATGATTTCTACTGCTACTCCTTAAGGATTTCTACTACTACTCTGCCTTTAGACAATATTATTGAAACACAAAATAAAGTGGAAATAACTCACAAACAATCTATACACTAAACGAGTCAAAATATCACAAGATTAGGACATAACCGCTTGTGTCCTTATTAATGCTGCCAGTTTGATAATGTTGTCGAAATATTATCAAAATCACTAAATTTTCCTTAATTTTGCAGTATGGGAACTAACCTAGGTCAAATTTCTCAAGGACACAATCATGTAATGTTTGATCTTGTTTAACAAAAATGGAAATGAATGCTAAAATAGGGGGTTTATGTGTAAAAAGAATTATGCAGTGAAATTCTGCAAAACAATCATGCATAACATAATGAAATAAAATAGAATTAAACTAAAAAAAATTATGTAACATCAATACAGGGATCTAATTATGTAGTTTTGTTATCATGGTTCTAATAAGGGTGCAAATTTATATCAATCGAAGATTCATTAGATAATTATCTAACATTTTTTCATACAGATTGAGATCGCAATCACAATCTCTAATTAGCATGGATTCAAGCACATAATTGGTTGATTTTAAGTGATCAATTGGTTACCTAACATACCACAATCCAAAACTTCAAGCAATATCATAATCATGAAAACGAGTCAAGAATTGGAAATGAGAGAACATAATAGAATTTGCATAAGGAAAGATTCAAGAACTCAAACCGAATTGTAATCCTAGAACTTTGAATTGATAAGATAGCTTAACCTTCCATGGAAATCGTCATAGAAAACTCAGCAAGAAAGAAAAAATGAGAAGAGAGGAAAATTGTAGTCCAAGAAACCTCCTAAAACTAAAAAATGTGAAAAGTCTCCAAAAATTGTCTAACTAACTACTAACTACTAACTAACTAACTAAAACTAATTATTACATGCTCTGAATGCCAAGGAAGGTGGTCTAGGCCAAAGGAATTAGCAGCCCAAAGGCCCACTAACCAAGGTCCCCAAATTTGGACTAGAATATACAAAGAAAGGCCTAATAGAGTAGGTGCAGAGGCTGCAACTTCACGCGACCTTTTAGCACTGAATACAAATGAATTGGGTTAAGCCCAAAAGAGAGAAGTTTTAGATCTTTGCCTTAGCTTTCTAGGGCTACCAAGATTGTTCAATTTTGAGGTCTATAGCTGTAGATATGGCCGACAAAAGTAGCAACATCATAATGTGAATTAAGTCTGAAAATAAGCAAAGATTAGCTACTAAACCCAATTAAGTCCAATAACCTAAGACTCAACAAATGATGTCAATATTACCAACATAAGTCACTATCAAATGCCTTAAAAATGCTCTATCAACTTGTCGAGGTCTATTAAAATCTATGCTTGTATAACAACTACGTAAAAGACAAACGATAAATACTTACGTTCTAAAGAACTTAGGACTAGGGGGGCTTGTGTATTGGAGAATGTTATAACTTGGTGGTCATCACCTACACCAACTCAATGACTGTTATAACTCAGAATGGATGATTGAACTATTAACCGAGAAAATGCATCAGATGAATAAATATCAATTAATGGGATAACGATCGTCACAAATGGGGATTAATTGAGGGTAACAGAATGATATGCCAATAATGTACATTCATTGAGAGACAACTATAAAAAGAGGGTAAGAAGTAGGTCAAAGGTATGTTATTTAATAGAGAAAAGATATACTAAAATTAATAGAGACTGACTTGAGCATTGGAGTATGTTTTGCAAGTACCTTCTCCATCATCGCAAGAGTGGACAAATATTCGTCCTAGAAGAGAAAACTTACAAGGAAAGAAGCAGTTCAATCCCAAATATCGGAATCGGGTAAGAACATTATCCATCCAATCTTTGGATAGAAAATAAAAGAAGAAAACTTTTGTTTATACAAACATAAAAATATTTCTATTTTCACTTTTCATTTTTAATTTAAGATATTTATGTTACTTTTAACATATATCTTTTTTTTTTTACTTTATATATAATTAAATGAGTGAAAATATATTTTTTTATTAAACAACTTAAAAAAAAATTCACTACTCTTTTTTTTTTTAATTTCCTATTTTTTCTTTACTTTCTTTTATAAAACCAAATATATTCCAAAACATAAATTCAAATCTTGACATGGAAAATAATACAGCATACACGGTTTTTAATGGATAAAGTTCATTACGGAATTAGAGGAAGCAAGAAGAAATTGGCATGAAACAAGGCTAAAATAATTATATAGTATATGCTCTTCTTCTCACACCAAATTTATGTTACCAGAATGTCAAAAATGGTGTGATCCACCAGAGTTTATTAGACACGTATAAAATCACTCGACCCTCAAATTAATAACAGAACAGACAGCTTCAATGTCCTGATGTCAAGATCGATAGGACGGGGCTTAGGCTCGGCACATTGGTGTGAAAGGTTGGCAGGATAGGGTGGTGGCTTAACATCATATAGAATCTAGTCTTGGCTATAACGATCAAATGACAGGCTTGGAAGGTGTTTGATGAGGGTAGTTTCACTGATTTGGTTGGCCTATGTCAAATCTGAGTGTCTTAAAATGCCAACTACATCAGCAACGTTTTAAAACTGTAACCATAATAAACATTTTTCCGTTGATTATGGATGCAAATTTGAAACTCTAAGAATAGAAAAATAGCATAAAATAAAATTGTTTACCTTCTCATAATCAGCAAGATGGGAATAGAATATTACCCCAACGGTGAGGTCCAAGTGAAATGTCAACAAGAACTATTGTATTCAAATTTACCTCCCCTCTTTTGCTCAGTAGTAGACTAATCAACGTTAAATTAGCAAAGAAATATATTATTGAAATTAAGGGGTTTACTCTATGTTTAGGGTCCAAATGCAATGTTATGAAAGAACACTTGGTCTAAAATTGACCTTCCCTTTTTGTTTGTTGTGCTGTGTTCACTTACTTTTTTGGTAGACTAATTAGTGTTAAAACCCAAAGTCAATAATGACAGCGAGTGATCACGCATAAGTAAAAAAGCATCAAAGAAAAAGAAAAGCCCCACAGAAACAAACAAAATTTATAAAAGAAAACACAGCCAGGACCAAACTTTGAAATTAGAATAGACATGAGACATAAAAGCAAGACCTCCTTTTTCTTTTTTTCTTTTTTTTTTCTGTTTCAAGTGCAGTGGCAATTATTGGTATCCATACAAATAATTGACTATTACGTTAGTAACTTAGGCAGCTAGGATTTTTGGCGCTGTTTTCCTACGAAAGGGAAGGGAGAAAAAGGAGAAAAAGGGTAGTCAATAACGTTTGAATTTTCAGTGTTAGTTGAGAGAAAACGGGAAGACTACTTTAGGTGAAACAATTCAATGATTTTCCAGAAGGACAAATATATCCCAAACCTAAATGTGATACGACTTCTCATAAACGTGATATTAAGCTTTTGGAAATGTACACATTTAATTAGTTAACCACATTTGATATTCTAATTAAAGTGATGTGACTTCTATACTACATAGCTAACTAGGGCATGAACTGCAGTAGCAGCAATATATAGATTTGATTATATACTAATATATGCAAATTAAGTGTAACAATCATTTTGCTATAAAGAGTTAAAGGACCTCACCTTAAATCAATCATAAGAAGAAAAAAAGGAGGGCCTCATAAGCTTAGATGTTATAGTTCAAATAAAATGGAATAGAGTAGATTAAATGATTAAAATAAAATATATAAATGAGAGGATAATATATATTTTATAAGTAATTTTGTGAAGTTATTGATGAGGACATGACCAAGAGTGTGGTATTTGAAGGACTTGGAGGGCCTATGACAAGGACAAGGACAAAGAGAGCTAAGGAAGCTATATAACAAGTGTTGGCAGCCCTTATTCAAAAAGAACTGAACCTAGAAGGATGCAAGTCCAAGTTGATCAATCATTTAATCCAACTTGAGGAATGAAGCTTCTGGCTTTAATTGTATGACAGACCCATAAAGATATTTAGTTTTTTTTCTTATTAAATAAAAATACTAGGCTACACTAATCAATAGGTCCATAAAACATTTAGTTATTTTATTTTCTGTTGTGTGGGCTGACTTTATGTTGGACCTTCACTAAACCTAGTGGTTAGGGTTGTGGCCACTATAAAAAGACCTCAAATGACTGCAAAGAGAACAAAATATCAAATTTTCGTTTTCTTCAGAGTGTTTCTCCTGGGTTCTTGCAATCCAAAATTTTTGAGATTTATCAAAGGTTTTCACCCCTTTGTGTGTTTAATCTCCGGGCTTATCTTCCGTCCTTGGAAGTGTGATGCTCACCAATTCCTTTCATCTTTTCTTTCTTATCACGTCCCAATTTATCATTGCGTTTTTGTATGAAACTCTAGCACCGTCATGTTCCTAAATTATCTTGGTATTTTTTGGTGATTCATATGTCTATTTTGCATTTTAGAACGTGATCTTTCCTCTCGTTTTAGGATCACTCAATTCCGAGCTCTGTAGCTCGAGATCTAGTCGTTCCCTAATTATGCATCAAATTCTAGTGTAGTTCACGAATTCCAACCTAGAAAAGATCGAAGGTGATTTGATTTGTGCCTTACCCTATTCTAGTTCTTATCATCTTATCCCGATCTAATTACACATCAGTTATGTTAGATTCGAACCTAAATTATATGATGGTATTATAATCTCTACTAACAATATTAAAATATTCAATTCTACAAATTCTATGTTCAAAATGTCTTGTTCTTAATATGAGAAGTAAAATTGACAAAATGGGTCATATCTATTTGACTAACCTAAATTTTCCCGTTAAAACGTATGATTTCATTTCTAAACTTTTTTTTTACTCAATTCGATAAAACTTATACCATAATCGGACTTAAGTACAATTTGAGCTAACTCGGTCAAGTTTAGACTATCTGCTTTTTCTTATGACAATCAAATATAAATACTCATTTTTTCCTTTCTCAACTAATATCTTCCTCAAATGTAACAATCAATTATTTAGAAAATTACTTTATAATCTTTTCTACGTATATTTTTGTAACTATAATAACATGTAAATTAACTTTTACAGTGATAACAA
This sequence comes from Mucuna pruriens, assembly GCA_025330945.1. NCBI lineage: Eukaryota > Viridiplantae > Streptophyta > Magnoliopsida > Fabales > Fabaceae > Mucuna > Mucuna pruriens. The sequence goes on from JAENHJ010000133.1 coordinate 1,753,781, forward strand.
ATTCTCTTGTGAAATTCTAAATATTGAGAATGGATAATTATTATATAGTAAAGTTAAAAAAAAAACTATGTAAAATAAAAAAAAATGAACATATATACAGTCCAATTCTACCTTATAGTAAATCACATTAAATAAAATAAACAATCAATTTATATATATATATATATATATATATATATATATATATATATATATATATATATATATATTAAAAGTATCATGCATGATTCTTATGAATGTATGATGTACAAACTATTTTATATATATATATATATATATATATATATATATATATATATATATATATATATATATATATATATATATATATATATATTATTGTAATTTTATAAAAGAATAGAAGATATTATTGATCTCATAATATATAAATGATTTTTATATTAAAAATAATTATTCTAATTTTCTTTATTTTTTCTCAATATCATAATAGAATAACATATATATATTTGTATTTTATTATATTAAAATAAAAATAATAATCATAGTAATTTGTTAACCTTATTTTATAAAAAAAAAATGTCGGACCGATCCAATTAATATATGTAATTCCCATATAAGGTTAGACTTGTACATTAATTTAAATGACCAACAAGTCTTTTTAACCTAAATTGATATAACCTGCTACCCACGTTAAATTGACCCGTACATAAAGCCTTATAACTTGATTTGATATCCCTAGTGAGAAATATGTGTCGAAGGTCCAACTAGTGGATTTGGCCAGACACCACTTTAGATTGATTTTATCTAGATATAATGATAGGTATTATTGTGATCATAACGCACGAGAATGAAGGACAATTATTATCACCAATAATATTTCATGTGCGGAATAGTGAAGGGGTCCCAAAATTAAGAGTTATCCTTAAATAAAATGCATTTATGCATTTGCCACTTGGTTAAGTATCCCTATCAGGGGGTTATAGAACTTACACGTATAAAGATTATACAGAAGCAAACACATACGCGGTCAAATAAAGGTGGAATGGAGTTGGCAACAAAACCCCTTTTATTGTCAATTAAGGCTGCGCTTCATGTTCTCCCTTTTTCTTACAGCAGGTGGACAAACTTTAACTAATCTCAAAAGGTGTCACTAACACTCACATGATCAATGACCATCGTCTAGTAATTTGTGACCCTAAAAGACTTTTCCCTTAAGTTCTTAACCTCTTATTGAACTACCTTTCATTTTCTTAATTGGGGTAAGGGTGTGGACCTTTTGAATGCGTTGGTTAATTTACCAAGAAAGCTGGGTTGGTATTTTGCCAATGCAAAGAACATATCTCAAGCCATTGGTGTTTGCCAAAATCTTTGATCAAACACGGGTGGAGTAGCTAGATGATAATGGAAGCGACAGCCATATTTAATTACAATCTTCTTTGCACTTAGTACCTTCTGTCTCTTTTTTTAATGAGAACGTGTGTAGGTTAGTTGACACAGCGAAGAATGAGTTAAAAAGAGGAATAAAAAAAAGTTTTTAAGTTAATTATAGTTAGTATTAAATTATTAATTTGTTAAAGAGAATGTAAAAAATGAGATGGATTAAAATTATTGTAATTCATTTTGCATTGTTGGCATAGGAATGAAATATAAGAATGATCGACGGTGCAAACTCCAAAGCATTGTGATGAATTTAAATTTCTTTGGGAGTCACCTCTAACCTATTAATTTTATTTCAAGCTGAAGCCACATACTAATTTTATTAAGATACTTATTATTGAGCGATCAAATTATTTTCAAAATTGTATGGAGAAAAGTTTAATATGCTACGAAGAAAGAAATTTTTACGTCGATTGAAAGTAAATTTTTATATTAGTTAAAAGATGGTTAGGGATGTGAAACTTAGAAAACGATATTTTTTTATATATGTTATTTAATCAATGTAAAAATATATGTTATTTAATCGATGTAAATCTGGGAAGACATGAAGAACATCGAGATGAGCATGGGAAGCACGTTAAGCCTACACTTCTTTGTATTAAGACCTTATCCTTTGCTTGTATTTTTGTTTAGGCCTTAAAGCCCATCCTGTATTTTGGTTTAGGCTTCAAAGGTCCATTAGAGGCTTCTTGAGAGAGTTTGGATGAACCAAGGTAGGCATCTAAGCATCTAACTTTGGTTCCATTCTAGCTAGGTTGTGAGTCTCCTTGGCCATGAGCTCTTCTTAGTTTAGCCTAGTCTTAATCCATGTAAGTAGGATAAGGTATATAAGCCTAATCCTTCTTTCTTGTAATAATTTTTTGATGAAATCTATTAATTGCATTGCAAGCTATTGGAGAGTTTCTCTTATCGTGTTCTTGAGCAAGAACACTTAATTCTCATCAAATTCTCCATGAGGCTTGTGGTCAACCTCAAATTCTCTTATCTAATTCCCATGGAATTAGTGGCAAGCCATTCCTAAACCTTTTTCCATTTTCTACTTTTCAATTCTTCAATTTCTAGAAGCCTAACATTGTTCTCAATTTTTGGTGTTCTTTGGCAATTGTGTAAGTGTATGGATCTAGGGGTTTAACATGTGGTATTCAAAGCATTAACATTTCATAAGGTGTTGTAATGAAAGCTTCTTTAATGGATTCACATGCAAAATCAGTGCCTCACACCAAGGAATTTCCTAAGCCAAATTCGCATGAAATCCTAGCTTCATTGGTTGGTTTGTTATGTTTTGATTACTAGGTTTTGTTTGCCTAGTTCATGTGCTTCATTTCCATGATTCAATTTGTGTTTTCCATGGCTGAATTCTTGAATTGAGTTTGAAGGTTTCATGTTTGATAATTGGGGGAAATTGGATTAGATCTTGTCATGTAAATCTAGGAAGGCATGAATCACATGGAAAGGATATTGGGCATATAGAGACCAAAGTACTTCAAGTACTCATGATTAAAGAGAGTTTAAAGAGGCTTAAAGAGGAAGTTCACCTCCTTCACAGCTTGTAGGAACTTTGTATAGTTTGTTTTCCTTTGTATTAGAAACCTTTATTTGGCCTCTAGAGCCTTTGATGCCTTTGGATAACACTTGGGTCCTTTGGATGATACTTGAGTCCTTTGGACAAAACTTGAGTCCTTTGGGTGATACTTGAGTCCTTTGTACTACACTTATGTCCTTTGAACGACAGTTGAGTTCTTTGGATGCATATATAGTCTTTTGATGACATGCCCTTGGATGGCATGGGTACCCTAGGATCCACAGCCAAGACCTAGTGATAAACGGGTTTTTAGTTGTCTTACGCGCATCAAATAAAACTAAAGCTAACTATAGTATAGCTAACCCTAGGTCGATTCTCTCAAGGACACAATGTGTTTAATTATGGCTAAGTGTGGAATCCAGAGAATTATGCAAAAACTGCTAAATGTTGTAATATGCCGACTTACTGTCGGTTGGCTTAAGTGCAATTGGGATGATCTCAATGGGAAACCGACTAAAACTGCTGATATGATTTCAGCTTAGACAGATGCGACGGAGTCGGACTGGACTCGATCTCGGACCGGGAAGAATCGTAAATAATGGGGGTTTGTGTTTAAGTGTAGAAAATAAAACTAAGTACTGAAAGTAAACTAAACTACACTAAACTAACTACTATACCAAATCCAAATTCAACACACAATCAGTTTACAGATTCTTTACTTAAGATTTTACTCCGAATCAACCATAGATTCTTACGACAATCATTGAATGTTTCCATTGCCATACCAAGGATTTACACAACCGCTACCTCATCAATTGGCAGGGAGTATGTACTTGGTTGATTTTAGGTTCTCTACCTAACTAGATTATTGAACCAGTTCTAATCGGCCTTAGTCTAATGTGATATACTTCAAACAGTGTACAATTGCGACAAAGTTAAAGCAGATTAAAAGCACAGGAATTATAATTAGAACGTAGAAATGCAAACCGCTTATATTATTGAAAACAAACTTGAGTACAAGGTAAGAAATTCACAGTTTCCAAAGAATCCGCCTTCCACGATGATAAAGCTAGTTTTTAGTCGTTTTAACAAGCATCAAATAACTAAAGCTAACTATAGTATAGCCAACCCTAGGTCATTCTTCTCAAGCACACAATGTGCTCAATTGTGATTCGGTGTGAAGTGAAATGATGTAGAATCTGAGATGTAGAGTATTGACTCGCTTTGGCAATGGCCGAGTCGCTCTCGGCAGAGACTGAGCCGAGATGATCTCGGCAGAGATCAATCTGGCTTGGTTTCAGCTGAGTGTAGACAGACGCTACAGAGGTAGACTATCTCTATCTCAGACTGAAAAGCAATAAACAGGGGGGGATTTGAATTGCAAGTAATGCAGCAAATAACTAAACTATGAATGCAGTAAACATATACTAATGCTATTGGTTTACTATTAGTATTATTATGATATAACTGTGTTCATGTTCAGTTCTGCTAGGCCAAGTCCAGTCCAATTTCCGCACTCCAGTTCTTAGTCCATATCAGCCTTGGGAATTCTTGTGGCAATCACCAAAGGTTCGTCCATTGCCATACCGAGGAATTATGCAATCGCTACCTCATCAGTTGGCAGGGATTAAGTTCAGAGCTGATTTTAGGTTCTCGATTAACAATCGTTAAATGATTACCTACTGAATTAGTTAAACCAGTTCCGATCGGCTTAGTTTAACATTGTTCACAATTCAATTGCAATCACGGATTAAATCATGAATTGAGGGAGAGGAAGAGAACGAAGATGAGAAATGCAGAATGAAATTGATTAATAGAAAACAGAGTACAAACACAGTGGTCTGAATTCAGGTGGCTCCATCTTCTACGACGATCGCCATGGTTGATGGCGATGGTTCACCTCCAATAGCTTGAGCGCTGAGGATCAGATTCACCAGAGTGTGTTGTCAATCTCAATCAGTCCCCTCTGGCAAACTTCGGCTTCCCAGTCTCAGACCTACATTTCCTCAATCGAGAGAAACACCAATGCAGCATCGTGAATGGAGAGAAACGAGAGCGAAGAAAATGGTTGTAATGAGAGTGTATTAACAATGAATTCAAAGGCCCTTAAAAAGTGCACAACTCCTCCTATATATACACGAGCTGTGACCTGCTATGCCTAATGATTCCTAACAGAATTACAACATGAATTGCCTATTCTACCCTTGCATATCTTGCATAGTCAGCTACTCTAGGAGTGACGTGGCAGTTGAGCTAGGGCTGAGGTGGCCCTGAGCTGGATAACTGACGTGGATAACATCTTGGGGCTGCTCCTTATTGGTCTGCACCTACTTGGGCTGATGGGCCATCAAGCCTGGCCTGATCTGGTTTGGCCGAGATGGAGTCGGTCTTGGCCGAGACGACTTCATCTCGGCTAAGTCTCCTTATGATGGTCCTTAGAACATCTGAGCTGATCCTACAAGATTAGAAGAGTTAGCTAAGATCCTCGCATTATCAGATATTTGTGTTTTCTTTATTCTTAGATCCATAATATGAATCTCAGCTAACACTCAATTCTTAAGCACAAGATAGTCCTGAAAACACCCTTCTTAGGACCATAAAGGGTGCATAATCCATGACTCATCAGACCCCCACACTTAACCTTTTGCACTCCTGGGCAAATTCAAATGAAATACACAAGGGAGATTTTTAAAGGTAGAAAAGAATTTTCCGATCGGCTTCCTTAAGTTTTAACCGAGACAGAGTCGGCACTCATTCACCCTGGGGTCAAGATACTCAAACCTTCTGAAAAATTACTTCTTCCATGCTCTAGGCAAATTTATGACCTGAAAACAGAAGAAGGTAACCAAGAGTGATAGAGCTCTCATTTAGGCAAATAACTTCCTCACTTCTCAGGTGTTTGGGTTTTATTTACACTCATCATTCATGGAACTGATATTACCATACTTTGACAAAACTCTCTTCTTACACCTACAAAAACACACGCAGATATGATCACTAAGACTTCTTTTTCGGCTTGTAGCGAGGCTGGGGTCACGGGTAGGATAAAGTATAGAAATTGGCTTCAGGACCCATGGAAAAAGAGGAGCAATGGGGAGTGAGCTTCATCAGCATGAGGGAAGGCCCAGGATGCTGTCATTTCCTCCTTTTGCTATTGTCAGCTCACCTCCTTTCTTTTTCTTTTTATATATATATGTATATTTTTTGATGTTCATGCGGCTTTGTTGTTTCCTTTCTTTGTTTGCTTTAGCGTAGATTTTTCGGTTGCTGCCTCCACTTTTGTCTTTTGCTTTCCTTTACTCGCTTCTTTTCTTTCTTTGTATTTTCAAGCCTTAGAGGATGCAGAACAGATTCTACTTCCTGGGATCCCCCACACTTGATTATGACTTACGCCCAAAATAATTCCAGAGCTCCTCTGATTCCTAAAGGTGAGGTTAAATCATGGTTTTTCTAGCTTTGGCTTGTAATGAGTTGTAAGAAAGGGTGGTTATGCGGCTCAACGGGGGTAAACAAGGGAGAGAAATTTATTCAGGTAAGCTCTATTTGGCTCGGAGGTAATTAGAAACATGGCCTAGATCATGTCATTCCTACATGTGAGAACAACTGTATCCAGAGAGTTAAGGCAAAACATCGAATACACAGTTAATCATGAATGCAAAAATCACACAAGAAAATGGCAGGATGCAAGCCATGAATATTTACAAAGGCTCAAAGTCTCACACTGGTTAGTATGCTTTGTCACCAAAGGTTTTCCTTTTCAGTTTTTCAGTCAAACACTTTCTAGAGCACAAAAGTTTCATTCCCTTCAAGCTACAGAAATCTCTTGCCAGAGTTGCAGAATTACTTTTACTGTCTTTTCTAAACTTCCAGAAGTTAGTTTGTGGATTCTTTTCAAAACACTTTTTTTTTCGACAATCCACTTTTGGAATCCTACTAGGAGGAATTCAACATAAACAAAATGTCAGAATTGAAATCCTGCCAGGCCGAAGTCAATCCGGACTCGGCCAAGATGTCAGAGAGCCGGGATGGATTCGGCTTGGACAACTTTTATTGAAAACCATTGAAAACCAGGTTAAAGCAAAATGAAACAAAACAAAACAAAGCAATCAAACAAAGAAGAGTTCAGGATGGGAGTATAAAACATGACTGTAACAGTATCCCCCCCCTCCCCCACACTTTAAAATTTGCATTGTCCTCAATGCGGGGCAGGGTTGTCCAAGGTAATGCCATCTAGTGGGGCTGGTTCCCTCAACGAGATAGTCTCCATGTCATGAGTAATTGGTGCTGGACCTTCACGAAATGGCTTGATCTGATGCCCATTGACCTGGAAGGTGCTACTGCTATGTTCATCTTATAATTGTACTACACCATTGGGAAATATGTTAGTGATGACAAAAGGTCTGTCCCATCTGGAACGGAGCTTACCTAATATGAGCTTGAGTCTTGAGTTGAACAATAGGACTTTTTGGCCAACATTAAAATCTTTCCTTAGGATCTTCTGGTCATGAAAATTTTTGACTTTTTGTTTGTATATCCTGGAGTTTTCATATGCTTCCAAGCGGAGTTCGTCAAGTTTTTGTAGTTGAAATTTTCGTTGCTCACCTGCTTGGTCGTAGGCCAAATTGCACTGCTTGATAGCCCAGTAAGCTTTGTGCTCTAGTTCAACAGGAAGATGGCAGGTTTTACCGAAGACAATCCGGTAGGGGGACATCCTTAGTGGTGTTCGGTATGCGGTTCTGTGTGCCCAAAGAGCATCCTCAAGGAGGCGGCTCTAGTCCTTCCTGTTGGGGTTGGTCATCTTTTGCAGTGTTTTCTTGATTTCCCTGTTAAAGACTTCTGCTTGGCCATTTGTCTGGGGGTGGTAGGTAGTAGCAATTCTGTGTGCGACCCCATATTTCTGAAGAAGAGAGGCCATGGATCTGTTACAGAAGTGATTGCCTTGGTCACTTATGAGTGCTTTTGGCACACCAAACCTATAGAAAATATTGGACTTCAGGAATTTCACGACCACTCTTGCGTCATTGGTTCTGGTGGCAATGGCCTCTACCCACCTTGATACATAATCTACGGCCAGCAAAATGTATGAGTAACCATTGGAGACTGGGAATGACCCCATGAAGTCTATTCCCCAGACATCAAAAATTTCACAGAAGTGGATGGGTTGTTGGGGCATTTCATGCCTTTGGTTCATGGCCACTCCTGCTTTTTGGCACTTCTCGTAGTTGGAGACGAATTTATGAGCGTCTCTAAAGATAGTTGGCCAATAAAGGCCACAGTCCAACACTTTCCTAGAAGTCCAAGTCGATCCATAATGGCCGCCTCCAGGTGCTGAGTGGCAGAATTGAAGCACCGAATTGATCTCAGCATCAGGAATGCACCTGCGGATGACCTTATCACTACACAGTCTCCAAAGGTAGGGATCATCCCAAATGTAGTACTTGGCATCGCTTCGGATTTTTTCCTTATGGGCCCGCGACGCCTCTGGTGGAAGATAAGATGTTGCCACGTAGTTACAGATGTCGGCATACCATGGTGTAGTCGTCTGGATGTGCAATAACTGCTCGTCAGAGAATTCATCTCGGATAGGCATCAGTTCGCTTCCTTTTTCAATTCTGCTTAGATGATTTGCCATAGAATTCTCAACATATTTCTTATCTCTGATTTCTAAGTTGAATTCTTGGAGAAGAAGCATCCACCTTATCAGTCTCGGCTTCGCCTCAGGCTTCTTCAACAAGTATCTCAAGGCAGCATTGTCAGAGAACACAATTATTTTTGAACTGAGAAGGTAAGAGTGAAACTTGTCTAAGGCAAACACAATTTCCAAAAGTTCCTTCTCAGTTGTTGTGTAGTTTTGCTGGGCCGGGTCCATAGTTTTGGATGCGTAAGCAACTACATGCACTGGTTGGCCGACTCTAGCTCTCTAGCCGAGAACAGCTCCCAACGTTGAATTGGATGCATCACACATTAGCTCAAATGGCAGGTCCCAATTTGGTGCTTGCAGGATAGGGGCGGATGTGAGTCTGCTCTTCAGCTCCTGAAATGCTTCAATACAGGGCTGATCAAAGTTGAATTCCACATCCTTCTGTAGCAATTTGGACAGGGGCAGGGCTAGTGTGCTGAAGTTCTTGATGAATCTTCTGTAGAAGCCTACGTGTTCTAAAAATGAGCGAACTTCCCGCACAGAAGCGGGGTTTGGGAGGGAGGTGGTGATGTCTATCTTGGCTTTATATACCTCAATGCCCCTATTGGAGACCAGATGTCCCAACACTATTCCCTCAGTCACCATGAAATGACACTTTTCAAAATTGAGCACAAGGTTTGTGTCAATGCATCTCCTTAACACCTTGGATAGATTACTCATACATGTTTCAAATGAGTCAGCGTACACCGTGAAGTCATCCATGAATACCTCTATGTAGTCCTGTAGCAAATCCGAGAAGATACTCATCATGTAGCATTGAAATGTACTCAGAGCATTGCAGAGGCCAAATGGCATGCGTGTTTACGCAAAGGTACCAAATAGGCAGGTGAAGGTCGTTTTGTGTTGGTCTACAGGTGCAATGTGTATTTGCATGTAACCTGAGAATCCATCAAGAAAACAATAATGGGATTTCCCTACTAGTTTTTCAAGCATTTGGTCAATAAAAGGCAAGGGAAAGTGATCCTTGCGAGTTGCTTGATTCAATCTTCTGTAATCGATGCATACCCACCATCTATTTTGAATCCTCATAGGTACCAACTCGTCTTGTTGGTTTTTCATGACAGTCATCCCGGATTTCTTTGGTACCACTTGCACAGGGCTCACCCACTGACTATCTGAGATGGGATAGATGATGCCTGCAACGAGTAGCTTCGTGACTTCTTTCTTGACCACAGCTAAGAGTGTCAGATTCAATCTTCTTTGTTGTTGCCTTATGGGCTTAATTTCCTCCTCCATCAAGATTCTGTGCATGCAGATGGAGGGGTTTATACCAGGAAGGTCTGCTAGCTTCCATCCTATTGCCTGCTTATGTTGCCTTAGGACATCTAGCAACTTGTCTTCTTGCTCCTGAAGGAGGTTGTTGGCAATGATGATTGGGAGTTGTTGTTCCTTGTCCAGGTAGGCATACTTCAGGTGATTCGGTAATGGTTTCAGTTCCATGGGTGGTGGCAGTAATGGAGATATTTCAGTTATTGAGCTTGGATCTATCTGGCCGACTTGATCTTGTCTCGGCACCAGGTGTGCCGACATTATTTCGGCCTTTGGCTACTTCGGCCGGCTCGACTTGGTGACTTCGGTTCTTGTTAGATTGGAGTCGGCATTGGCTTCTAGCGCTCTTTCGAAATCGGATCCGAATAGAATAGTAATTTTTATCCCAACCTGAGTCTGGTCTTCTTTGGCCGAGAGGTCTCGGCAAGCGTGTCAGCCTTGATTCTTGACTTTTTGGTCGAGTTGACTTTTATTTCTTCCTTGACTCGACCTTCTCTGGCCAACTTGATCTCGGTTGTGAAAATTGTCGCTAATTATGCAATGGAAGATTTTTCAGCCTTGGCGACCTTGATTTCTGCTTCATTTGTACACTCTGAGTGTTCTTGGTTGCAGACTTGGTCTAATAATTCAGACAATTCCTTTTCAAAGCTCAAGTCGGAAATATCACTATGGTTGTCCTTAGAGTTGGGAAGGTCTCGTACCTCCTCCTGGTCGACCTTCTCTTCTACGAGCCCTAGGCAGCTAATCTCATCAGTGCCTCCAACGAACTCCTCACTGTCCTCACTGCTGCTATTTAGTTAAAGGTATTCTTCAACTATCTCATCAAGTAGATCAATGCCAAAGAGAGAGTGGTCTTCGGTTGGGTGCCTCATAGCTTCGAAAATATTAAATTGCACCAAGGTATCACCGAATTCCATCGAGAGCATCCCTGTATGCACATCAATCTTTGTTCTGGCTGTCATCAAGGTCTTCCCAGAATTAAGGTGGATTCCTTCCCAGTTGTCTCGTCCTCCATGTATAGCACATAAAAATCAGCTGGAAATATTAGTTCATTGACTTGGACGAGAACATCCTCGAGAACTCCCAAGGGTTGGACAATACTCCTGTTTGCAAGTTGAATGGTCATCCTTGTGGGTTCTAAGTCACCAAAATTCAGGGACCTGTAGATTGATGCAGGCATGACATTAATCAAGGCTCCCAGGTCCAACATGGCATCGGTAAAGGTGCAATCGCCGATGGTGCATGGGATAGAAAAGATTCTAGGGTCTCTGCATTTCTTTGGCAAAGTTGGAGCACCTGTAGTGATTTCTTCATTTCTTGTCAAGGCCGACACCACACCTCAATTTCCTTGCGTCCCCTTCATTTTTCTCCTTTTGTGTACACACAATTCCTTGAGGAATTTTGCGTACTTAGGGACCTATTTAATAACATCGAGGAGTGGAATATTGATTTCCACCTTTCGGAACATCTTCAACAATTCTTCATCTAACTCTGGCTTCCTTGCTAAGATGGTCCGAGATGGAAATGGCAATGGGACAACTATATCTGGCCGAGAGTGCAAGTTGGCAATTGGCTCAGAGTCAGCTTTAGCTGATCTCAATAACTGCTGCAGTGTAGGTTGAGGTAATTCTTTTCTGCTTCGCAGAGTGACTACATTGGCGTTTCCTCTCGGATTTGGAATGGTTTGAGAGGGGAGATTGCTGGATCCTGCCGACTGTAATTGACTCACAGTATTAGCTAACTGTCCAATTTGCGTTTTGAGGTCTTGGATGGTGGCGGTCATGTTCTGCTGGAACTGCATATTGCTGGAGCTCACAGATTGTTGGAACTCCAGGTTGCTAGTTGCAAGCTGCTTCATCAGGTCTTCCAAAGACGGAGAGGTGCCTTGGTTAGGCACTCTCTGCTATTGCTATTGTTGTTGCTGTTGGAAAGGTGGTGCTTGATATTGCGGAGTCGGCTATTGATAACCTGCTTGCCTCTGATAGGTATCCGGTGTGGATCCAAATTGTTGAGCTGCGTATGGCCCTTGATTCGGTCCTAGCCGAAATGGATGTCTCCCATGTTGCTGGCTATCAAATGGTCGATTCTGATACGACTGTTTCCCATACTGAAATCCACCTATGGCTCCAACGTTCTCTATTTGGTCCGACTCGGTTTCTTGAAGAGTGGGGCACATATCAGTGGGGTGCTCCATGGAAGTACATATGCCACATACTTTCGCTGCCATGGCTGGTTGGTGTTGTCCAACTACAAGCTGTCTCACCAATGAGGTCAATTCGGTCAGCTGATTCTCCAGTCTCTGATTGGAAGCTGCACCAATTTCATTCACCATCCGAGTTTGACTTGGCCTTCTGATCCCAAACTATTGTGTGTTGCTTGCCATATTAGAGATCGGATGCCTTGCTGTTGCTGGCGTTTTATCCATCAGGGCTCCTCCGCTGGTTGCGTCTATCATGCTTCTGTCCATCATTAACAGTCCTTCGTAGAAATACTGGATCAGCAACTATTCGTTGATCTGATGGTGTGGACAGGTGGCATAGAGTTTGTTGAACCTTTCCCAGTACTCGTGCAAAGTTTCTCCTGTATGCTGCCTTATCCCACATATCTCCTTTCTGATGGACGCAGTTCTGGATGCTAGAAAGAACTTTTTCAGGAATGTGCGCTTCATATCTCCCCAAGTGTTAAAGAGTGCTGCCTGAAGATATAGCCAATCCTTCGCTGCTCCGTCTAGGGAGAATGGGAATGCCTTGATTTTGATGTATTCCTCCGATATCCCCTGCGGCCTCATTGTGGAGCAAACCACATGAAATTCCTTCAGATGTTTGTGGGGGTCTTCTCTTGCAAGACCATGAAATTTAGGCAACAGATGTATAAGACCAGACTTCAATTCATATGTTTGAGCCGGCTCCAGCTGTGGGTATTAGATGCACCAAGGTTGATACACCACGTCTGGGGTGGTCAATTCTTTCAATGTTCTGTCATTATTCTCCATCTGTTCTCGCTCTACAAAATTGTTAGAACTACAAACAAGTGCGTTAGCGGAAGACATGTTAGAATTAATGGTAGAATCTGAGCTACTGCTATTATTTACTATAGTATTTCTAATTATTGGTAATCTACCTAAAGTTAATTCTATCTCTTGGTCAAAAGCATACAATGGGTTAGTACTACTCCTAGTCATGCATTGTACAAATCATGCAGAAAAATCAGATTTGAAACAGCACTTACAAATAGTAAACTACAACTATTGGTCAACGAACTACAAATGTAAAAAGTAGGCTGTAAAATGTAGAGATAAGTGCAAAAAGGCTAACGCTATGTACTATAGAAACAAATGTTTTGTATGGGTTTTTGTTTTTTTTTTTTTTTGGCAGTGAATTCACTTAAAAAAATTAACGACAATCAGCATGCTGTTTATTTTAAGATTGCAAGCCTAAAAGACAGACACATAAGACTCAATAAAATGACTTGACAGACACTCTACAAACTTGGGATTCGACTTCACTTAACTTGGCACACGAAAACAAAAAAGAACTTGTTGCCCGGTAACGGCGCCAATTTGATAAAGCTAGTTTTTAGTCGTTTTAAACAAGCATCAAATAACTAAAGCTAACTATAGTATAGCAAACCCTAGGTCATTCTTCTCAAGGACACAGTGTGCTCAATTGTGATTCGGTGTGAAGTGAAATGATGTAGAATCTGAGATGTAGAGTATTGACTCGCTTCGGCAATGGCCGAGTCGCTCTCGGCAGAGATTGAGCCGTGATAATCTCAGTAGAGATCAATCCGGCTTGGTTTCGGCTGAGTGCAGATAGACGCTACAGAGGTAGACTATCTCTATCTCAGACTGAAAAGCAATAAACAGGGGGGGATTTGAATTGCAAGTAATGCAGCAAATAACTAAACTATGAATGCAGTAAACATATACTAATGCTACTGGTTTACTATTAGTATTATTATGATATAACTGTGTTCATGTTCAGTTCTGCTAGGCCAAGTCCAGTCCAATTTCCGCACTCCAGTTCTTAGTCCATATCAGCCTTGGGAATTCTTGTGGCAATCACCAAAGGTTCGTCCATTGCCATACCGAGGATTTATGCAATCGCTACCTCATCAGTTGGCAGGGATTAAGTTCAGAGCTGATTTTAGGTTCTCGATTAACAATCGTTAAATGATTACCTACTGAATTAGTTAAACCAGTTCCGATCGGCTTAGTTTAACATTGTTCACAATTCAATTGCAATCGCGAATTAAATCATGAATTAAGGGAGAGGAAGAGAACGGAGATGAGAAATGCAGAATGAAATTGATTAATAGAAAATAGAGTACAAACATAGTGGTCTGAAATCAGGTGGCTCCATCTTCCATGACGATCGCCATGGTTGATGGTGATGGTTCACCTCCAATAGCCTGAGCGCTGAGGATCAGATTCACCAGAGTGTGTTGGCAATCTCTTCAGCTTCCCAGTCTCAGATTTGCATTTCCTCAATCGAGAGAAACACCAATGCAGCACCGTGAATGGAGAGAAACGAGCGTGAAGAAAATGATTGTAATGAGAGCGTATTAACAATGAATTCAAAGGCCCCTAAAAAGTGCACATCTCCTCCTATATATACACGAGCTGTGACTTGCTATGCCTAATGATTCCTAACATAATTAAAACATGAATTGCCTATTCTACCCTTGCGTATCTTGCATAGTCAGCTACTCCAGGAGTGACGTGGCAGTTGAGCTGGGGCTGAGCTGTCCTTGAGGTGGATAGCTGACGTGGATAACATCTTGGGGCTGCTCCTTATTGGTCTGCACCTACTTGGGCTGATGGGCCATCAAGCCTGGCCTGATCTGGTTTGGCCGAGATAGAGTCGGTCTTGGTCGAGATGACTTCATCTCGGCTAAGTCTCCTTATGATGGTCCTTAGAACATCTCGGCTGATCCTGCAAGATTAGAAGAGTTAGCTAAGAACCTCGCATTATCACATATTTGTGTTTTCTTTATTCTTAGATTCATAATATGAATCTCAGCTAACACTCAATTCTTAAGCACAAGATAGTCCTGAAAACACCCTTCTTAGGACCATAAAAGGTGCATAATCCATGACTTATCACACGACGATCGCCTTGGAAGGACAGCGATGGTGTACCACTGATGGCCAGACATTAAGGTTTCCGTCCACTGAAGTACGTCGGCTATACCGAGCGATCACCTCTAACAACTTCCAACTTCCCAAATCCTAGTCATGTACCTCCTAGATCAAGAGAGATACCTTACTAAAAAGCCGTGTACCACCGTGCTAGCTTGGAACGCCTACAATCGCTGATGGTGCTAAGTCTAGAATTCCATTGTTTTTCCATACTGAAGACGTGGCCTAGCGTGGTTTATTTATACACAAGCTGGGCAACTGTGGTGCAGCCTAATCCAAACAGATTACAAATTTGAATTACTGATTACAAATTTCTCAATCTTAGGAGATTACAGATTCCTCAATCCTAAGAGATTACAGATTCCTCAATCCTAAGAGATTACAAATTCCTTGATCCTAGCATAATCATATTTGCATTATAGATTCCTTAATTCTAGCATAACCATATCTCATTACAAATTCCTTAATTCTAGCATAATCATATCTGCATTACAGATTCCTTAATTCTAGCAGAATCATATCGACATTATAGATTCCTTAATTCTAGCATAATCATATCTGCATTACAGATTCCTTAATTTTAGCATAATCATATCTGCATTCTTGCTAGAGTGATTTTAGCCACTGAAATCGTCTTTGGTCGGGAAGGCTAGTCTAGCCGAGACTGTTTCTTCTAGGTCGAGATGTTTCAATTGGGTCGGAACCTCTTTGTTGGGCCGAGACATCCTTAGCTTCGGCCTGCAAAATAAATCCACTCTTTTATTAGTTAAAATCCTCATTTTAGCACAAATTTATACTTTTCCTATTTCTTGGCCCATAATTCGAATCTTAACTAAGACAAGACTCTTAATCACTAAATAGTCTTAATAATACCCATCTTAAGCCCTTGTGAGGTGTATAAAATATGACTTATCAGACCCCCACACTTACACTATTGCACTCTTGGGCAAAATTAGATTTGATCGTTCAAGGAAATTGAAAGAGGAAATATGTTTTCAAATGAATTTTTCAAGTTTAATAAATAGATCAAGCATGGAATCATCCCAAAATCAAGATTTTCAAACAATTTATGAGTTACTTTCTCCATAACCAAAGCGAATAAGCAACCTGCAAACATCAAAGAGTAACCAAGAAGTGATCGAGCTCTCTCTTAGGGCATATTCTCTCAATCTCTCAAGTGTTTGGGATTGTGTATACACTCAAACATCCCATGCAACCGACACTACTGAACTTTGACTAGCCTCTCCTTCTGCACCTACAAAATCACATGCAATCATGATCACTAGGACTTCTTATGGGCTTGTAACGTGGCCAAGGTTAAAGGTAGGATATAGGATGGTAAGTGAGTTTTAGTAACCATAAGGAAGAGAGGAGCAATGGGGAATGAGTTTTTTCAGAATGGAGGAATCCCCAGGACACTGCGGTTCTATTAAGAGTATTCTTGCTCACTTCTTTTCTTTCCCTTTTTCCATTTTTCTTTTCTTCTTTTTCTCACTTCTTGGTTTGCAGCTTTGTGCTGTATTTTTGCTGCAGCTTATAACTTTTGGCTGCTTTCCCTTTCTTTGTTTCATCTTGCACTTGTTTTTCTTTCTTTTCTTTTTCAGCCCTTTGTAGGTGCAATGTTCTTGCTATGTCCCCGGGTGTCTCCCCCACACTTGAACGAGACCCACTCCCAAAACAATTCCAAAGCTCCTCTACCCCCTAAGGTTGAGGTTGATCATGGTTTGTGATAAGCTCGTTTGTAGTCATCTCAACGCGCATCAAATAACTAAATCTAACTATAGTATAGTCAACCCTAGGTTGACTTTTCTCAAGGACATAGTGCGCTCGAATTGTGAATTAATGCGAAGTAAAATAAAGCAGAACCTAAGTTGCAAAGTATTGAATTGTCTCGGCACTGGTCGAGTCTCTCTCGGCAGAGACCGATCCGATATGGTCTCAGTAGAGATTTAACCGACTCGTCCTCGGCTGAGTGCTGACAGATGCTACAGGGTCGGACTAACTCTGTATCAGCCTAAAACGCAAGAGCAGGGGGATTTACTGCGAATAAAATGAAATGCAGTAAAGGCTAAGATGCGAATGTAGCTACTAACTATTCTACTACTACTACTACTACTGTGTTCATGTTTCAGTCCAAGAATCAAGTCCTTTCTGGTTCATCCACTCAATCCACAGTCCATATCAACTTGTAATGTTCTTATGGAAATCACCAAAGGTCTGTCCATTGTGATACTGAGGAATTATGCAATCGCTACCTCATCAGTTGACAGGGATTAAGTTCAGAGTTGATTTTAGGTTCTCAATTAGGTTCTCTAGTTGATTACCTACTGAATTAGTAAAACCAGTTCCGATCGGCTTAGTTTAACATCATTCCCTTACCTTGTGAAATCGCTACGCAGCAACGGAATTACAATTCAGGAATGCAACAAAGATCATAATCAACAATTACTTATATTATTAGAAAAGAAATACAAACACACAGCCTGGATTTAGTGGTTCCATCTTCCACGACGATCACCATCGTTGACGGCGATGGTTCACCTTTGCAAGCTAGGACGCTGAGGATCAGGTCCACCAGAGTGCGTTGGTGATCCAAACGGTCCCCTCCAGTAACCTTCAGTTTCTCAGTTCCTAACCTGCACTCCTTCGATCGAGAGAAGCGCTAATGACAGCACCATGCACCACCGTGAATGGAAGAGATGAGGGCGAGAGAAATTGGAAACTAATGCGAGTGGGGAATTATGAATGCCAAAGACCCCGATTTGTTCCTGATCGTGCCTATTTATACAAGGCGCGAAAGCTAACATCCCTAATAGAATTACAAAAGTGAAATTCCTATTCTGCCCTTGTTGTGACTTACGCTGCAAGCTACTACCAGGGTGACGTGGCTGTTGAGTTGGAGCCGATGTGGTCTCTGAGTGGATGGTTGACGTGGAATGTGCCACTGGGCTTCGCTCCGTATTGGGCCGCTCTGTTTATTGGGCCTTCCTTGGATGGGCTGGGAGTCTTGGCTGGACCTGCAATGAAAGAATAGTTAGCTAATGCCTTTTGATTTAACACAGAATTGTGTTTTCTATTTTTCTTAGGTTCCTAATCTGAATCTTAGCTAACAATCATCTTTTTAAGAACATAAGTTTCTTATTGACACTCTTCTTAGGTCCTTAGGTCCACCTACGGTGTATGATTTATGACTCATCAAACCTTTACACTTAGCCTTTTGCACTCTTGGGAAAAATAAAATGTTTTATACAAGGGAGGTTTTGGGTTGATGGAGAGAAATTCCTTTGACTTCCTCATTTTGACTGGACAGAGTCGGCTTCTCTTCATCCCGGCTCAAGATGTTTCATGCAGTCGGAAAACTACTCCCTCGGGCCTAGGGCGCCTTCATGACCTACAAACGGGAGGAAGTAACCAAGAGTGATAGAGCTCTCACTTGGGCAATCAACTCTCTCAGTTCTCTCAAGTGTTTGGTTTGTATTTACACTTAGCATTGCATGGAATTGGTATTACCATATCTTGTCAAAGCTCTCTTTTTACACCTGTAAAACACAAACAGTCATGATCACTAGGACTTTTCCGGCTTGTAGCGAGGCTAAGGTCACAGGTAGGATAGAATGTAGGAAAACTAGCTTCAGAACCCGTGGGGAGGAGAGGAGCAATGGGGAGTGAGTCTTATCAACATGAGGACAGTCCCGGTTGTTGTGGTCTCCTTCCATCTTTATTTGCTCGCTTTTCCTTTTTATTTCTCTCCTTTTCTTTCTTGTATTCATGCAGCTTGCTGTTTTTGTTGATTCAGCTTAAATGACTCAACTGCTTATTTCTTACTATATATGCTTTTTCTTTTTCTTCCTTTCATTCGATTCTTTTCTTTTTCTTTTTCTTCTTTTTTTCTTCTGAGCCTCAGATACTTCTAACCAGATTCTGCTTCCTAGGCCTCCCCCATACTTGATTCCGACTCACTCCCGAGACAATTCCAAGGCTCCTCGGCTTCCCAAGGGTGAGGTGAAATTATGGTTTTTCTGGCCTCGGCTTGTAGTGAGTTGTGAGAAAGAGCGATTAGCTTAAGCTCAAGGGGGGTGAATAAGGGATAGAATATTTTCAGGTAGGCTTTGCTTGGCTCGGGGCTCATAAGAAATATGGCCTAGATCATGTCATTCCTACATGTGAAAACAATTGTATCCAAAGAGTTAAGGCAAAATGCAGAATACATAATTAACATGCATGCAAAACCACTTAAGAAGAGGAAAGATGGCAAGAATGTAAGCCATCATTGTTGCAAGGCTCAAATTCTCACACGGGTTATTTTTGCTCTTTCACTCTGGAGGTTTCCTCTTCCCATTTTTTAGTCACTTATCGCTTAGGACACAAAGGTTTGGTTCCCCTCAGGCAGGGATCACCTCTATCCAAAATTGAAGCGATTGCTTCTACTGTTTCATCAAACTTCCGAATTCAATTTGGAATTTTTCTCTCTCTTTTCATTCCAGCAACCACTTCTGTGACTCCGTTGGGGTAGCTTCTTATTGAAATAAAAGACTTGTAAACAACAATTTCAAATAATGAAAATGGAAAAATGAGTCAGTTTAACAAAAATGGGAAAATTAAGGAAAAGTAAGTAAAAAGAGAATTAGAGCCAGATAGGAATGACAACTTATTTTATGGTCTCAGATGGCCAACCCCCCCCCCCACACACACACTTGAATCCGACATTGTCCTCAATACATAGTGTAGATTGAGAGGGGTTTAGCCGAGTAGGATTAGGTTGTGCCATCTGGAGGAGTTGGTTCCACCAATGAAATAATCTCTATGTCATTTATGGTTGGCGCTGGACCTTCATGGAATGGCTTGATTTGATGCCCATTGACCTGGAAGGTGTTGTTGGTATGCTCATCCTTTAACTGTACTGCACCATGGGGAAATATGTTAGTGATAACAAAAGGTCTATCCCATCTGGAGCGAAGCTTACCTGCTATGAGCTTCAATCTTGAGTTGAATAGCAACACTTTTTGGCCGACATGGAAGTCTTTCCTTAGAATCTTATGGTCATGAAATTTCTTGACTTTTTTCTTGTAGATCCTAGCATTTTCATAGGCGTCCAGGCAGAGTTCATCAAGTTCTTGGAGTTGGAATTTCCTCTGTTCTCCCGCTTGGTGATAGGCCATGTTGCATTGCTTGACAGCCTAGTAGGCCTTGTGTTCTAGCTCCATAGGAAGGTGGCAGGCTTTACCAAAAATGATCCGGTAGGGTGACATCCCTAGCGGTGTTCGGTATGCAGTTCTATGTGCCCATAGAGCGTCCTCGAGGAGTCGGCTCTAGTCCTTCCTGTTGGGAATTTTCATCTTTTGCAGTGTTTGCTTAATTTCCCTGTTGAAAACCTCAGCTGGGCCGTTTGTTTGGGGATGATATGTTGTAGAAATCCTGTGTGCCACCCCATATTTTGGAAGAAGGGAGGCAATGGCTCTATTACAAAAGTGACTTCCTTGGTCACTGATGAGCGCTTTCGGCACACCAAACCTGCAGAAAATATTGGACTTAAAAAAGTCCACTACTACCTTAGCATCATTGATACATAGTCAAAAGGCCAGTAGAATATATGAGTAGCCATTGGAGATTGGGAATGGTCCCATGAAGTCTATTCCCCAAACATCAAAAACTTCACAGAACAGAATTGGTTGTTAGGGCATTTCATGCCTTCGGTTCATGGTCATTCCTGCTTTTTGGCATCTTTCGCAGGTGGAGACGAATTGATGAGCGTCTCTAAATATAGGGGGCCAGTACAGGCCACAATCTAACACTTTCCTAGCAGTCCGAGTCGATCCATAATGGCCTCTAGGTGTCGAGTGGCAGAATTGGAGGATCGAAATGATCTCGATTTCAGGAATGCACCTACAGATGACTTTGTCGCTGCATAGTCTCCAACGGTAAGGGTCATCCCAAATGTAATACTTGGCATCGCTTTGGAGTTTCTCCTTGTATGGCAAAGATGCGTCCGGTGGGAGTTGAGATGTTGCCACGTAATTACAGATGTTGGCAAACCATGGTGTAGCTGATTTGATGTGCAGAAGCTGCTCATCGGGGAATTCATCTCGGATAGGCAACGGTTCGCTTTCTTTTTCAATCCTACTTAAGTGGTCTACCACGGAGTTCTCAGCACCCTTTTTATCTCTGATCTCTAAATCGAACTCTTGGAGAAGAAGCATCCACTTGATCAATCTCGGTTTATCGTCCGGCTTCTTCAACAAGTACCTCAAAGCGGTGTGGTCAGAGAACATAATTATCTTCGAACCGAGAAGGTAGGAACGAAATTTGTCTAAGGCAAACACAATTTCCAACAGTTCCTTCTCAATTGTTGTGTAATTCTGCTGGACCGGATCCATGGTTCTAGATGCATAAGCAATCACATGCATCGGTTGGCCGACTCCGGCTCTCTGGCCGAGAATAATTCCTAATACAGAGTTAGATGCATAACACATTACCTCGAACGGCAGGGCCCAGTTTGGTGCTTGTAGGATGGGGGCGGGTGTGAGTCGGCTCTTCAACTCTTGAAATACTTCAATACAGGGCTGGTCGAATTTGAATTCCACATCCTTATGTAGCAGTTTGGAAAGAGGCAGGGCTATGCAGACTCGCCAGCTATTCTGAATCCTAGTGGTACCAGCTCATCTTGCTGGTTTTTCATAACCGTTATCTCAGACTTCTTAGGAACCACCTGCATATGGCTTACCCATTGATTATCCGAGATGGGATAGATAATGCCTACAACAAGGAGTTTTGTGACTTCCTTTTCGACTACGTCCAAGATGGTTGGATTTAGCCTTCTTTGCTGTTACCCTATGGGCTTGACTTCTTCCTCCATTAATATTCTATGCATGCAGATGGAGGGAATAATGCCTGGAAGGTCCAAAAGCTTCCACCCAATTGCCTTTTCATATTGCCTCAGGACTCCCAACAACTTCTCTTCTTGCTCCTGGCGGAGGTTGTTGGCAATGATAACCGGGAGTTGTTGTTCACTGTCCAAGTAGGCGTACTTTAAATGATTTGGAAATGGTTTCAGTTCCATGGGTGGTGGTGGAGATGAAGATTTTTCAGTTATTGGGCTCGGATCCGTCTGGCCGACTTGATTTTGACTCGGCATCAGGTGTGTTGACATAATTTCGGCCTTTGGCTGCTTTGGTGGCTTTAATTCTTGTCAGATTGGAGTCGACGTTGACTTCTTGTGAAGCTTTAGAGTCGGATCTGGATGGAACATTGATTTCTACTCCAGCTTGTGTCTGGTCTTTATTGGTAGATTTTGTTTCGACCTTCATGTCAGCCTCACTACTTATCCTCCCGGCTGAGTTGGTTTTGATCTTTTTCTGGTCTCGGTCTTCATTGGTCGACTTGCCTTCGCTGACGGCTTTGTTTCTGAGGTGCTTGGCCAAGTTGACTTTTGTCTCTATATTGACTCGGCCTTTATTAACCGACTTGATTTCGGTTGTGAATATGGTTGCCAACTGTGCAGGGGAAGACTTGTTAGTCTCGACAACCCTTGCTTCTGCATTATTTGTACACTCTGGGCTCTCTAGGTAGCAGGCTTGGTCTAGTAGTTCTGTTAGCTCTACTTCAAATGCCAAGTTAGTAGTATCATCGTGGTTGTCCTTAGAGTCTGGGAAGTCTTGTACTTCGTCGTGTTCGGCCTTTAAGTAGTTGTTAGTGCTTCCAGCAAAATCCCCTATGTCTTCACTACAGCTCTCTAGCTGGAGGTATTCATCCACCAGCTCCTCTATTATGTCTATGCTGAAGAGAAAGTAGTCTTTAGTGGGGTGCTTCATAGCTTCAAAAAGGTTGAACTACACCAGAGTGTCACCGAATTCCATTGAGAGTGTCCCGGCATGCACATCTATCTTTGTTCTCACTGTCATGAGGAAGGGTCTTCCCAAGATTAAGGTTGATTCCTTCCCAGATGTCTCACCATCCATGTCTAGCACGTAGAAATCTGTTGGGAATATTAGCTCGTTCACCTATACGAGAACATCCTCGAGAACTCCCAAGGGTTGAATGATGCTTCTGTTTGCAAGTTGAATGGTCATCCCCGTGGGCTCCAGATCACTGAAAGTTAGTGACTTGTAGATTGATACTGGCATTACATTAATTGATGCTCCCAAGTCCAGCATGGCGTCAGCAAAGGTGCATTCGCCAATGGTGCATAGGATAGAAAAGATTCCGGGGTCTCGGAACTTCTTTGGCAATGCTCGTGAAGTACCTGCAGTGAATTCTTCACTTCTAGTCAGAGCCGACACCACACCTCCAATTTCCTTGCTCCCCTTCATCTTCCTCCTTTTATGTACACATAATTTCTTGAGGAATTTTGTGTACTTAGGGATCTGTTTGATCGCGTTGAGGAGTGGAATGTTGATTTCCACCTTTCGAAACATCCTCAGCAGTTCTTCATCTGACTTTGGTTTCCTTGTCGAGATGATCCGAGATGGAAATGGCAATGGGATAGCTGTCTCTGGGCGTGACTGTGAGTCGGCAATTCCTTCAGAGTCGACTCCGGCTGACTTCAGCGTCTGCTACTGTGCAGGTTGAGGCAATCCCTTGCCACTCCTAAGTGTTACTGCACTAGCATTCTCTCTAAGATTCAGAATGGTTTGGGAGGGAAGGTTGGTTGAGCCAGCCGACTATAATTGACTCATAATATTTGCTAACTGTCCGATTTGTATTTTGAGGTCTTGGATGGTGGTGGTCATATTTTGCTGGAATTGTATGTTACTAGAGCTCACAGATTGTTGGAACTCTAAATTGCTTGTTGCAAGTTGTTCATCAGATCTTCCAGAGATGAGGAGTTGCCTTGAGTAGGCGCTCTCTACTGTTGTTGTGGGAAGGATGGTGCTTGATATTATGGACTCGGCTGTTGGTAACCAACTAGTCTATGAGGCATATTCGACACAGATCCTGCTCTCTGAGCTGCTTATGGTCCTTGTGGTGGGCCTGGCCGAAATGGTTGTCTTCCATATTGCTGGTTGTTGAATGGTCGAGTCAGATATTATTGCTTCCCATATTGAAATCCTCCTACGGCTCCAACATGCTCTGGTTGGTCCGATTCAGTTTCCTGAAGAGTGGGGCACATATCAGTGGGGTGCTCCACAGAAGTACATATGCCATAGATTTTTGCTGCCATGGTTGGTTGGTGTTGATTAATAGCCAGTTGTCTCACTAATGATGTCAGTTCAGTCAGTTGATTCTACAATCTTTGGTTGGAAGCTGCACTGATTTCATTCACCATCCGAGACAGATTCGGCACTCTAATCCCAAACTGTTGTGTATTACTTGCCATATTAGAGATCAGGTGCCTTGCTGTGGCTGGTGTTTTGTCCATTAAGGCTCCTCCACTGGCGACATCAATCATGCTTCTATCCATCATAGAGAGTCCTTCGTAGAAGTATTGGATCAGCAGTTGTTCGCTAATCTAATGATGTGGACAGGTGGCTCAAAGTTTATTGAATCGCTTCTAGTATTCATGTAGAGTTTCTCCTGTGCTGCCTAATCCCACATATTTCCTTTCTGATGGTCACAGTCCTTGATGTTGGAAAGAACTTTTCCAGGAAAGTACACTTCATATCTCCCCAGGTGTTGAAGAGTGCTGGCTGAAGATACAGCCATTCCTTTGCTACACCATCAAGGGAGAATGGGATCGCCTTCATTTTAATGTAATCCTCCGGTATACCTTGCGGCCTCATTGTGGAACAAACTACATGGAATTCTTTGAGGTGCTTGTGGGGGTCTTCTCCTGCAAGACCATGAAATTTAGGGAACAAATGTATCATACCAGACTTTATCTCGTATGTTTGAGCCGGCTCCAATTGTGGGTATTGGATACACCACGGTTGGTACACCACATCTGAATGGCTAGCTCCTTCAAAGTCCTGTCATTATTTTCCATCTGTCTTGGTTCTGTAAAAATATTAGATCTAGAAACAAGTTCGTTAGCAAAAAGCAGGTTAGAATCACGAATAGAATCAGAATTACTACTAGTATTTACTATAGTATTTCTGTTTTTTCTTATTCTTCGTAAGGTTAATTCTATCTCTGGGTCAAAGGCATACAATGGGTCAGTACTACTCCTAGTCATGCACTATACAAGTCATGTAAAAAAAAAGATCAGTGATTCTAGACAGCGACTACAGATAACGATTAATTCTAATGAAAAAGTAAGAATGCAATGCGGAGATGGATGAAAAACAGAGGACTAATAATACGTAATGCATAATTGAATATAATGCAGAAACAAATTTTCTTTATTTTTTATTATTAACAGTGAATTCACATAAAAATTCTACTTAACAAATTTTCAGCATGCGTTATTATTATTGGATCCGAAATGCAGAAACAAATACAAACACAATTTAAGACTTAACAGACTTTAAAAACAAGACTCTACAGACTTGGGATTCGGCTCAATCTACTTGGCACACTAAAACACAAGAGAACTTGTGTCCCTGGCAACGGCGCCAATTTGAGAAGCTCGTTTTTAGTCATCTCAACGCGCATCAAATAACTAAAGCTAACTATAGCATAGTCAACCCTAGGTCGATTTTTCCAAGGACACAGTGCGCTCGATTTGTGAATTAATGCGAAGTAAAATAAAGCAGAACCTAAGTTGCAAAGTATTGAATAGTCTCAGCACTGGCCGAGTCGCTCTCGGTAGAGACCAGTCCGATATGGTCTAGGTAGAGATTTACCTGACTTGTATAGAAACAATTAAGTACATTAGAAATTTCAACAAAATCAACTAAGTAGGCACTACCAATGCTCATTCTTAAGTGCTTTTCAATGAGCATGTCAATGGTATCAGTGCTGAAGATGGAATGATCTTCGGCAGGGTGTTTTAGTGCTTCAAAAATGTTGAACATCACGAAAGTGTCCCCGAACTCTATTGAGAGGGTACCAGTATAAACGTCAATCTTCATCCTTGTTGTCATCAAGAAAGGTCATCCTAAGATCAAAGTGGATCCTTTTCTAGATGCTTCGTCCTTCATGTCTAGCACATAAAAGTCTGTTGGGAAGATCAATTCATTGACCTAGATGAGAACATCTTCAAGCACACCAAAGGGTTGCACAATGCTCCGATTGGCTAGTTGGATCACTATCCCTATCGACTCTAGATCCCTAAAGTTGAGCAACCTGTATACTGATACTGGCATAACGTTGATTGATACTCTTAAGTCCAACATTGCATCAGTGAACGTACAATTGCCAATGGTACATAGAATCATGAAGATGCCCAGATCTTGACATTTCTTTGGTAAGATTCGTTGAACTCTGGCACTACCATCTTCATGTTTAACTAGTGCCAACACGACTCCTCCCGTCTCGAGTGCTCCCTTCATCTTCTTCCTTTTGTGGACACAGAGTTCCTTGAGGAACTTAGCGTATTCAGGAACTTGTTTTATTGCATCAAGAAATGTAATATTAATTTCCACCTTTCTGAACAGCTTTAGTAGGTCCTCATCAGTGTTGGACCTTTTTTCCACGATTGTTCGGTTGGGAAATGGTAGTAGGATGCTTGTGGCCGGTTGCTATACTCAAGAATCAACTCCCAGTTTAGTCTCAACTTCGGCTGGTCTCGAATTCGGCTGAGGTGCGGCTTTTTGTGGTAATTCCCTACCACTTCGTAACGTCACGACACCTACTCTTCCTCCTTTCAGATTTGGGATCGTCAGTGAGGGGATGTTTTCGGAATCAACCAATTGCATCTAACTTACAGTGTCACCCAACTATCCTACCTGCATTTTCAAGTCATGTATTGTGGCAATTAGATTTTGTTGGAATTGTATATTGCTTTCAGCCATTTGTTTAATCCAATCATCCATTACAGAAGAATTTTCTCGAGATGGCACTTGTTGTTATGGTTGTTGATGGAATGACTGCGCCTGGTATCGCAGACCCTATTGTTGATAATTTCTCTGACTCGGACCCGGCATGCTCCCAGCTGGTCCAAATGTCAATGTTGTATGCTGCCCTTGATTCGGATTCGACTAGTATGGCTGCCTCCAGAATGGCGGATTATCATACGGTCGATTCGGATATGGCTGCCTTCCATACTGATATTCGCCTCCCACTACTCTAATGCATTTACTGCTTTCTGACTTTGTCTCCTGTAAAGTGGGGATCATGTTTGTAGGGTGCTCCACTGAGGTGAAAATTCCACATACGCGTTGTATGTTTTATTGATGCTGCCTAATAGCGAGCTGCCTCATAAGGGATGTTAGCTTCGTCAGCTAATTCTCCAATCATAGGTTGTCAAAAGCACCAACTTTACTTACCACCCTTGAAGTGCTGGCTCCTCCTCTAATCTCGAACTATTGCGTATTCCTCGCCATGTTTGAGATTAAGTGTCTTGCTGCTGCTGAGGATTTATCCATCAATACTCCCCTACTTGCTGCATCTACCATGTTCGAGTCCATCATCAGCAAACCTTCGTAGAAGTACTATAATAAAAGTTGTTCGCTGATTTGGTGGTGTGGACACGTGGCACACAACTTGTTGAACCTCTCCAAATATTCATGCAGCGTCTCCCCGAAATTTTGTCGGATTCCACATATCTCCTTCCGGATGGTCGTAGTCTTGGACGCTGGGAAGAACTCTTCTAGGAACATCCACTTCATGTCTCCCCATGTGTTGAACATGACCAGCTGCAGATACAACCAGTCCTTTATTGCTCCATCAAGAGAGACCGAAAGCACCTTCATCTTTATATAGTCTTCTGTAATCCCTTGTGGCCTCATCGTGGAACATACCACGTGGAACTCCTTCAAGTGCTTATGTAGGTCCTCACTTGCAAGGCCGTGAAATTTTGGCAACAGATGTATGAGCTCAGATTTGAGCTTGTATAATTGAGCCAGCTCCAGCTACGGATATTGGATGCACCATGACTGGTACAACACATTTGGTAACGCTAACTCCTTCAATGTCTTGTTATTATTTTCCATTGGCTTCGGCTCGTATAACGGGTTATTTGCAACATCAGGCTTATATTCATAGATATCAGATTCAGATATAGAGTTAAAACTACTACTACTATGTCCTACATGAATATTTTTGGTTTTTCTGATCCTATTCAATGTTATATCTATCTCAGGATCAAATGAATGCAAACTACCGATACTGCTATTCCTAGTCATGCATTTTAAAGTTTACCATGCAAATTACTACGTGTGATTATAATGCAGAAAATAGAAACTAAATGCAGATACAAATGACAACACAAAATCTATATAGAAACTAAATGCAACCTGCAACAGAAATCGATTACACACCATAGAAAAGTTATGCAAAATTCTACTGGGATGCCAAAAAAGACAAGTATGCAGAATTAGAAAAGTACATGCAAGGCACTGTCAAAATGAAAATTATGTAGACTTTACTAAGATGCGTAAAGATCAATTATGCAGATAGAAAGATAAATGCAAGGTACGTGAAATATCAATTATGCAGAAAACAAACACGAGATTGCAAAAAGAAGAGTACGTAGAAAGTGCAAGAAATAACAAGGGACTTTATTGCAGAAAAAGAAATCGCTTACAAAATACAAACAAGAAAACTACACAGAACTACTAAAATTACTAAAATAGAATTATACTGAAAATGAAACTCATAGATGGGCTCAGCTACAAGTGCTTATAGACTCAGCCTATATTGATCTACACATACGGATCCTAGCACATGCAAAACTTAGTCTAGACGATCGTGACACATATAGCAGATTATTACAACAGCAAATGAAAACTCAATACATGCATGAATACAGACCTGGACTTGACAACAAAACTAACTCAGCATGCATATGAACAAAACTTTGACTCTGACCCAGGACAAAAACAGACTTAATAATTAGAAAACAACTCAGAGTGCTAGCAACAATGAACAGACTAACACTAAGTCAAAACATACTTATCTACTATCAAGAAACTGACTCGATACGAAATAACAGAAACATACTCTATAGTAATCAAAACGATATGTAAATTGACGGATAATACAAACTTCCAAAGTTAGTGCAAGAAAGAAAACAGACTCGGTACACATGACAACTGAACTTGACTCAACAGCCAATCAGCAAAAACAACCTTATCAAGCATAAAAATAGACTTTTCAATAAATAGAAGACAGACTCGCAATTAGTGTAAAAATAGAATCAGTTAGTAAAAGAAAACAAGACAAACTCAATATACTTAAAGACAGGCATTCTATAGACTCAAGTTCAGCTTTATATCAGACTTGACACACTTAGAAATATAGAACGTGTGTCCTTGGCAATGACACCAATTTGATAGGGCTGAAATTGACGACTTTTTGGAGTTATGTCAGATGATGTTAATATGGCTACAATTGCCGACTTTGTGGTTGTTGCATCAGCATGTATTAATATGGCTAAAATTGACGACTCTATAGTTGATATGTCATACCGTGGTAATATGGGTGAGATTTCCAACTCTGTGGTTGAGGTGTCGGATAGTGTTGATATGATTGAGGTTTTCGTCTCCATGGTCAATGGATCTAATTTTGTTGATACGATTGAAATTTTGGATTTTGTGGTCAACGGGTCAAACTAGGCTAAAGTTTCAGTTCCTGGGGTTGAAGTTTTGGACCTGATGAGTCATATTTTATACACCTTATAGGGGCTTAAGATGAGTATTTTTTAGATCATTTGGTAGTCAAGAATCACATCTTAGCTAAGATTCATATTATAGACCTAGAAATAGGGAAAGTATAAATTTGTGCTAATTTGGGAATCTTAGCTCATAAAGATTGGATTCATTTTGCAGGCCAAGAAATGGACATCTCGGCCCATCAAGAAGAGCCTCGGTCTAGGAGAAGCCATCCTAGCCAGACCAGGTCCTTCCTAGAGAGGTCGGCTCTATAGCTCAACAGCCCAAAGGAGCAAAGCAACCCAGCCAAACTGAGCGGCCCAAGTGCAATGTGACTTCAGCCAAATCCAGCTTAACTACCACATCACTCTTGGAAGAATCTTGCAATGCAAGGAGGATCATCAGAAGGGTAGAATATGCAATCCAGATCTGTAATTCTGTTAGCGAAGTTAGTAAGGGTTTAGCGTGCATCACAAGGAATCCACTCTTGTATATATAGGGTCCTCGTGTTCGCCTTAGATGGCGCTAGAATTTAGACCTAAATCCATATTCATTTACGCTCCATCTTCTCACTCTTGCCCTCATACCCATAGTGGTGCATGGTGCTTCAGAGGCATCTTTCTCGATTGAGGAGGTGTAGGTCAAGAACTGGGAAGCCGAAGGTTGTTAGAGGGGACTGATTGGTTAGCCAACACACTCTAATGGACTTGATCCTCAATGTACTGACTATTAACGATGAACCATCACCGCTCTTCCATGGCGATTATTGAGGAATGTGAAACCATTGAATTTACGCTCTGTATTTGTACTCTGTTTTCAATAATAAAAATAATTTCTATTGCTTGTCTCTTGATTATGAATCCTACATTTAATCTTCTTTACTATGTTGCGATTGCACCTTGGTAAGTAGACCAACATTAGACTAGGTCGATCGAAACTATTTGACAACTTAATTGGGTAATCGATTAGAGAACCTAAAATCAACCCTGAGCTTAATCCTTATTAACTGATGAGGTAGCGATTGTGTAAATCCTCGGTATGGCAATGAATGAATGTTTGGCAATTGTCATAAGAATCTCAAGTTTATTTGGAGACGTAATCTCGAGTAAAGACGTGGAACCAAGTTGTTTATTTGGACTCAGTATGAATGCAGTCATAGTAGTAGTAGTGGTAGCCTAGTTTAGATTGCATCTACTTTCATAGTTTATTTTCTGTCATTATTTCCCTACAATCAAAACCCCCATTACTTCTTGCATTTCAGTCGAAGGCTGAGTCTAGTCCAACTCTGTCACATCCATTCGAGGCCAAGTCTAGTTCGATTCTGTCACATTCGAGTCTGTGCTTAGCCACGATCGTGTCAGATTCATCTCTGTTGAGACCGGATCAGATCAGTCTTTGCCGAGAGCAAGTCGGCATTCTACACTTAGCGTTTTCTACATTAACTTTGTTTTCCACACTAAGCCATAATAGAACACACTGTGTCCTTGAGAGAATTTGACCTAGGGTTGACTATGCTATAGTTAGCTTTAGTTTTATTTTATATGCGTAAGACGACTGTAAACCACGTTATCAAATTGGCATCTTTGTTGGGGACACAAGTTCCTTTGTGCCTTTGTGTGCTAAATCTGAGTTAAGTCGAATCCTGAGTTTGTGGAATAATGTATCTGTCATTGAGTCATAGAGTCTATTTTCAGTTTGTTAAGTCTGTAATTGTTTTCTTGTTAGCAACGTTTGAAAATAATATAGCATGCTGAGTATGTGTTGAATTTTTGTTGAAAAAAAAAGAGCGAAAGAGATATTATAGTGTTTTTATTTTTTTGCAATTTTTTTTACAACATCATTTTTCGTGTACAAATTTGTCTTTGCATCATTGACTTTATTTTCTTTTCTGCACAATTGATTTTGTTTTCTGATAGCTACTTGTTTTCTATTTTTTTATTTGTATACTGACTCTAACTTTTCTGTATAATTGATTTTGATTTTTCTGCATATTTGATTTTGCAATTCTCTGTATGATTTATTTTCTTTTTATGCATCAATTTTTTAGTAACATTCTGAACAATTTACAATTGTTCTGTTATTCATTTTTTTATTATTCTATTGCCTTTTGTGATTCTATTTTTTTCTACCCTTTTGTTTTTCTGTTTTTATTTTTGTTTTCTTTCTATTTTTCTATTTTTGTATCTGTTACTTTTCCATTTTTCTGTTTTTGATTCTGTTATTCTTCTAATTCTTTTATATATGTTTTAATTCCGTTTTCTTTCTATTTTTCTATTTTTCTAATTCTATTATCTTTTTGTTTTTCTTCTAGGTTTTTAATTTTGTCAATAACACTTGTGCATTCTGATACTAGTATTGTTCCTAATTCTTCTGATCTTGATAATTCTGCTCCTGGTTCCAATAAAGAAGGGAATAAGATATACATTATTGCTGTGATGTATCAACCATGGTGTCCTTAATATCCTGAATGGGAACGAGCTCAATCATACGAGCATTATCCATTTGAGCTAACAATTGTGTTGCCTGAGTTACATGATTTTGCAGGTAACACTCACCATTTTGACAATAGCGTAGCTATTTCATTTAGAGGAATGAATGGGATAACTGTTGTTGACAATCCAAGGCCCAAGGCCTCTTTGACCGTGGCCTCCTTGGTATACATCATGGCACCTAGGTCTCTTTGGAAGTACCCACCTTTGGACGATACTTAGGTTCTTTGGATGCACTTGCCTTTGGATGGCTCTTGGGTCCTTCGGACACACCTACTTTTGGACATACTCCTAATCAATGTCTTGAAGCCTTGTTTTTTGGCAGTATTTATTCCAAGGCCCAAGGCCTCTTCATTTAGTTAGTTTTTGTGCCTTTTTGTAAGCAAGATCAATATATAAACTTGATCCTAACCTATTTGTAACCAACTTTGGTTCATTTGTGATATCTTGCGTAGCAAGCATTTGAGAGAGTTCTCTCGACTTGTTCTTGGATTATAACACTTAATTCTCATCAAGTTCTCCATGAGGTTTGTGGTGAATCTCGTTTTCTCTTATCCAAATTCCACAAAATTAGTAGTGAGACATTTTTGAATCTTATCGATTTTATTTTTTCAATTCCTTTCTATCTTAAGTTTTTCTACGAATATACTTTTTTAATGATAATCTTGTTCGTATCTTTATAGAATTGGAAATTGTATTAAGTGTAAGGTCTAAGCTTAGCCAAAACCTATCAAGTGGTATCAAAGCATTAAGCTTCACAAGGTGAGCCAATGGATTGTTACTCAATGTTGCATCCATCATAATTGCATTAAGAGGTAAATTCTTGGGTGCATAATCTTGTTTCAATTATCTGTTTGTTTTAAAATTTTCAACTAAGATTTTATTTGCCTAGTTATTCTTAATCAATTCTTCGGTTTAATTATTGTTTTCATTGGTTCGATCTTAATGAAAAGTGAAAAACATTGCATCACGATTAGATTCTTGTTTTGGTTAGATGAATTCTGTTATCACAAAAAGTGATTGGAGTTTGTAAAAAATTACACTAATTGTCTTGAAAAATAGTTGTAGATCAAGTATTGTGAAAGAAAAGAATATCAAGTAAAATTTGTGTGACAATTTGTTGCCTAAAACCAGTGCAACAAAAACAGAACATTAACTACTAGAATAAAAACAAAAACAAAAAGAAGAGAAGTTTAAAAAAAATATATCAAAAGTTGTTGAAGATCCAATGACAATTCCCACGTTCTATTTTTTATTAATTTTTATTAGTTCTTTAACTGTAATTCAACATTGAGTTGAACATTTTCTATTAGCGCTTTGGATGATTACACTTTGGATGACAACATTTGAAAGATAACATTTGGACGACAAAAAAGTCAGTTTTCTACGTGTTTTTAACCTCTCTTTAGTTTCATCTACATTCATAGAGTCTTCATATTATCTTATGTTAATTCTGATTTAAGTAAGCTTTGATTTATATTACCTTTATTGCTTGTCTTCGTTTGGCTTCTTAGTTTTGTCAGAGACTTTTTGTTCTTTTTAAATTCTTAAGAGTTAGTGAGATTTGATGGATTTTACTTGCATCATAGAACTTGATTAGTAGAATCTAGGTTCTATTTCAAGGCATAGTTTGAAAGTATAGTGGTAAAAGGAAAGAGTGCACATCATAGAAAAATCCCTTAATAGTGAATACATAAGTGCAAAGGGTATACACTTAGGAGTGGTAAGATTTTGCCTTACTTTAACTAACGTATTGTGTAGATTTTTTAGTGTTTAAAGCCAATGCAGGTTTTGTCAACGTGAAGAAGTAAATAATGAAAAATAACAATGATGACATAAGTAGCTACTAGCCTAAAACCCAAAAGATAATGAGACAAATGATAAAGTTGGAGGAGAAATTAGAGAAACTAGGAGGAGGCATCAGAATAGACATGACAAGTATTAATGCAAAGGTAGAGGTCCTTAGCAAAGCAAAATCAAAGTCCCATGGTGCCTCTGTGCATGAAAGCTAGGGAAGTCAAAGTGAGAGTCCAAACAACCTATTCAATTGGTCTCGTAGATCAGATTGCATTGAGAGGAGTGAGAGGTCATGGAGGGAAAGGAGGCATAAAGAGGAGGAACCTAGGAGATAAATGAGGTGCAAGGAAGAGCCCTGAAGAGAAAGGAGGTATAAAGAAGAACCACGAAGAGTGATGAGACATGAGGAAGATTCTAGGAGAGCTCCTTTAGACGTACTCAAGTACAAAATTCCATCAACAGTTGAAATAGAATATTATGGAGGGTGGCATGAGAAAACAGAATATGAAGATATAGTTGAAAGAAAGGATGTGAGAAGAAAGGAAAAAGAAAGGTATTGGGAGAAACTTGAAAGAAAAGTTGAAAGCAAGATTAACGATAATGAGAGAAAGGTAAGGTCAAGTGGGAAGACCAAGCCTAAGAGGGAGAGTTTCTCTTCAAATGTCAAGTCTAATGAAAATTGTTCCAATTTCTACTCTTCCACTTGAATTTAGGGATATAAAGTGTTTCTTTTGTGTAGAAGAACATACACTCTTCTGGTATCCAAATAGCATATATAAGGAACTAAAAAGGAAACTAAGAGAGTTGAAAAAAAAAGAAAGGGAAAAGTTGCAAGAGGGAAAAAGAACAAAAGGAATGGAGAGAAAAAGAGAAGGTCAAGAGGGTCCAAAGAAAAGAAATAGAGAAAAATAGGGAGGAGAATAAGAAATAGAGTGACGTGAATGAACGTCCAAAAGAAAAACATGCAGAAAAAGTAAGTGACATAACTGAGTGTCTAAAAGAAAAACATGCAAAAAAAAGTGATGACATGAATGAGAGAGATGCAAATCTGGATAGCATTTTGAAAGACATAGAAGAAAGGAAAAAGAATAGAGACAACCAAACACCAAAAGGTCCTATGACGAGAAGGACGCCAAGAAATCCACAAGAAGAAGTGCTTCAGAAGATGAAGTGATGATAATGTTGTTGACACACTATCAAATTACTAGATTTCCCTTAATTTTTGTAGTGTATGGACTAACCTAGGTTGATTCTCACAAGGACACAATCATATTATGACTAATCTTGTTTATCAAAAGCCGTAATGGATATGAAAAATGGGGTTGAGTGCATAACAAGAAATTGTAGAACAGGAATTGTATAGAACAAATTTTTACAAAATAGAATTGATTCTAAATGATTTGTAGAAATATGCAATTTCATATCAACCCAAGGTTTTATAGATAATCATCTAACATTCGTCCATGATATTAAGATCACAATCGTAGTTCCTAATTAGCATGGATTCAGGTTCATATTGGTTGATTTTATGTTATCAATTGATTAACTAATAGAACATAATCCAAAATTTAAGCGAGATTTCAATCATGAAAATGGATTAAGAATTGGAAAGACAAATGGTAGAAAATGCATAAGGAAAATAGAGAATCAAGAACTCAAACCGATTTGCATTCCTGAATCTTGAATTGACAAAGAAGCTTAGCCTTACATGTCCATCGTCATAGAAAACATAGTAGCATTCAGAGAAGGAAAAAACCAGCAAAGATTCCAGAAAAATTATAGAAAAACATAGTTGGAAAACTATGGAGAAGAGCAGAAAACTTCCAATGCAAGCAACCTCTTTAACTCCTAAAAACTCAAAAGTCTTAAAGAAGTTTCTAACTAGCTAACTAACTAACTCCTTAACTACTCTAACTACAAACTAACCTACTGATTACATGCTCAAAAGTGACAAGGAAAATGGGCTTGGATAGAAGAATTAGCATCCTAAAAAGCCCACCAACCAGAGCCCTAAAATCTGGGCTAGAATTTACAAGGAAAAGTTCAATCAGAGTGGTGTAGAGGCAATAACTTCCTATCTATATTTAGCACTACAAATGATCGAACTAGGTTGAACTGTAAAGAGAGAAGTTGTAGATCTTCATTTTAGCTTTCCTCAATTAAGCTCAATGACCTAATACTCAATCAATGTGTAAATATTAAAAAATGCTTTATCAAATTTTCCCATACTTGAACTTTTGCACTCTAAGTAAAATCAAGAAAATCTAAAATTAAAAAATCTAAAGTGAAAGGAAATGAAGCAAATGAACTAAAGTAAGTATAATAAAGTGGAGCACCTTCCAATGAATTCTTAAGTTAATAAAAGGAATAAGAGTACAAGCATCCTAGAATCAAGATACCTAACAATCTATGAATTTACTTCTAACATCTAAAGCAAACAAGAGAGAAATAAAAATTAAAAAGTGCTCCATAAATATAGAACTCTCTCAAGATACATACTCTCAATCTCTCAAGTGCTTAGGTTTGTGTTTTCACTCAAGCACCCTATGCTAACTAGCACTACCAAGCTTTGACTAGTCTCTAATTTCTACAACTTGAAACATATCAACAAATGATCAGAAAGGCTTTTATCAAGGTTGTAATGTGACCAAGGACAAGGTAGGATATAAGAAGTGACTTAAGCTTACACAACCAAAGAGGAAAGAGGATCAATGGGGAATAAGTGAATAAGCATGAAGATCATCCCCAAAACAATACAAGTCACTAAAAAATTATAAAATAATATAAGACAAGTAAGGTTCACTTTACCTCCTTTCCTCTTATACTTTTTCTTTTTTCCTTTGTCAATTTCACTTCACTTTTTGAACCACTACAACCTTTTGTTGCATTTTTTTCCTTCAACCTTTTGTTGCCTTTTTCTTTCTTTGATTCATCATTTTTTTACATACATTTTTTTTTCAAAAACACTTCATCACAACATAACAATTACCACTTACAAAGCCAAACTATCAAGGTACCACTTGCAAAGCCTTTGGGTATCACCCTCACACTTATTTAGAACCTATTCTTAAAACAATTCCAAAGCTCCCTTGACCCCTAAGGTTAGGATGATCATGGTTTTCCACTTTAGGCTTGTAATGAGCTATAATATTAATGAAATGATTAGATAGGCTCAAAAAGGGTAACTAGGGGATTTAATGCAAGGTAAGTCCATTTGGCTAATGGCTGTGAAGAAAAAGGGCTTAAATCATATCACCAATACATGTGAGACAATAAGCATAAAAGAGAATTAAGACAAAACCTAGAGTAACTATCAACACATGTGCAAATCACACAAGAAAGAAGTGACTGGCAAGATGTAGGCCATCAACATACATTGGCTCAAAATCTCACAAGGAAAAATGCTCTATCACTAACGATCCAAACTTTAATTTTCAAGTCACTCATTACACCAAAGATGCAAAAAATGGTTCCATATCAAGTTATGAAACCTCTCAATCAAGGATGATGCAACTATTCACAATTTATACAACCTAGAATCCCTTAAAAAGTGCTAAAAATTGCAAAATATATTTTTTTCCTTTTTATTTTTAGCAAAAATCGAATTTGACAGCAAATGGAAAAATTAAAAAATAGTAGATAAACAAAAAAACAACGGAAAACAGTAAACAAAAAACAACAAAAAAATAAAAACAACAACAAAAAAAAATAGTAATAGAAAACAACAAAAACAACAAAAACAACAAAAATAGAAAAATATCAAAACAACAAAAACAACAATAGAATTTTATAAAATCAGCAGTAGCAAAGTCCCGGCAAGACAAAACTATCCCGTTGTCATTCCCAACTCGGACCATCTCGGCAAGGAAGCCAGAGTCAGATGAAGAATTGCTAAAGATGTTTCGAAAAGTGGAAATCAACATTCCACTCCTTGATGCTATTAAACAAATGCCTAAGTATGCAAAATTCCTCAAGGAATTGTGCGTAGATAAAAGGAAAAAGATGAAAACGAGCACAGGAATTGGAGATGTAGAGCCAGCACTCACTAGAAATGAAAATGTCATTGAGGGAGCCCAAACCTTGCCAAAGAAATGTCGAGACCCCGGAATATTTTCAGTTCCATGCACCATTGGCGAATGCACTTTTGCCAAGGCCATGCT
The DNA here is from genome assembly GCA_025330945.1 of Mucuna pruriens. NCBI lineage: Eukaryota > Viridiplantae > Streptophyta > Magnoliopsida > Fabales > Fabaceae > Mucuna > Mucuna pruriens. The sequence goes on from JAENHJ010000133.1 coordinate 1,791,884, forward strand.
GGACCTAGGAGCCTCAATTAATATCATGCCTACATCAATCTACAAAGCCCTGAATTTTGGTGACCTTGAACCCACATGGATGACCATCTAGCTTGCAAACAGAAGCATTGCTCAACCCTTGGGCATTATTGAGGATGTTCTTGTCTAGGTTAATGAGCTAATTTTTCCAGTCAACTTTTATGTGCTAGACATGGAGGATGAGACATCTGAGAAGGAATCAACCTTAATTATGGGGAGACCATTCTTGATGACTTCCAGAACAAAGATTGATGTTCATGCCGGCACGCTCTCAATGGAATTCAGTGACACCCTAGTGCAGTTCAATATCTTTGAAGCCATGAAGCACCCCACCGAGGACCATTCTCTCTTTGGAATTGACATGATTGAAGAACTAGTCGAAGAATATGTTCAACTAGATACCTGTAGTGAAGACATAGAAGATTTTGCTAAAAATGCTGACGTCTCCAATTGCTTAGGGCCCATAATAGAAGAGGCTGACTATGAGGAAGTACATAATCTTCCTAACTCTGAGGACAATAATTATAACATTGCCGACTTGGATTTTGAAGCTGAATTGCTCAAAGTGATAGCCCAAGTGTGCAATTATGAAGAGCTGGAGTGTGTAAATAATGCAGAAGTCAAAGTTGCCGAAACTAGAAAGCCTTTATGTACACAACTGGCAACGATTTTCATTGCTAAAGATGAGTCGGCTATTGAAGGCCGAGAACGAAAAATGACTATGGTCAACTCGGCCAAGCAAGACTAAGGTTGAGAAGTGAAAAAAGTCAACTCGGTCGAGATGCCGAGAGACAAAGCCGACAAGGTTGTTGAGACCATCTCGGCCAATGAAGATCAGAAGCAAAAGCTGAACTCACTGTTCCATCTAGATCCAACATGACGGCTACACCAGAAGCCCAAACCGACTCTAATCCAACACGAACTAAACAGACCAAGAGGAGTCGGCCACAACAGCCAAAGGCCAAATTCATGTTGGCACACTTGGTGCCAAGTTCAACTCAAGTCAGCCAACCGGATCCGAAATCTGTTCATGAAAATTCTTCATCATCGCCACCACCCTTGGACTTAAAGCTATTGCCGAAACACCTGAAATACGCCTATCTGGATATTGAATAGCAACTCCCAGTCATCATTGCTAACAACCTCCATCAGGAGCAAGAAGACAAGTTGTTGAGTGTCCTAAGGCAACATAAGAAGGAAATTAGGTGGAAACTTTCAAACCTTCCTAGCATAAACTCCTCCATCTGCATGCATAGAATCTTAATGGAGGAGGAATTCAAGCCCGTAAGGAAACAACAAAGAAGATTGAATCCGACAATCTTGGATGTAGTTAAAAAGGAAGTCACCAAGCTTCTTGCTGTAGGGATCATCTACTCCATTTCGGACAGTCAATGGGTGAGCCATGTGCAAGTTGTACCAAAGAAATCCGAGATGACTGTTATGAAGAATCAACACAATGAATTGGTACCTATGCGGATTTAGAAAAGCTGGCGAGTCTGCATAGACTATAGAAAATTAAACCAGGAAACTCGCAAGGTTCACTTTCCTTTTCCTTTTATTGATCAAGTCCAGGAAAAATTATCAAGAAAATCCCATTACTTCTTTTTGGATGGATTCTCAGGGTACATGCAGATCCACATTGCACCTGAAGATTAGCACATAACTACCTTCACCTACCCATTTGGCATGTTTGCGTATAATTGCATGCCTTTTTGGCCTGTGTAATGCTCCGAGTACATTTCAGCATTTTATGACCAACATCTTTTCGGATTTACTACAAGACTACATGGAGATATTCATGGACGACTTCACGGTATATGCTAACTCATTTGATGCATGCCTAGAAAATCTATCCAAGGTATTGAGGAGATGTATTGACACCAATCTCGTGCTTAATTTTGAAAAATGTCATTTCATGGTGATTGAGGGAATTGTGTTGGGTCATCTAGTATCCAACAGAGGTATTGAGGTGGATAAATCCAAGATAGACATCATCACCTCCCTTCCAAACCCCACTTCGATGAGAGAAGTCCACTCTTTCCTAGGACACACAGGCTTTTACAAAAGGTTCATCAAGAACTTTAGTAAACTTGCCCTACCACTGTCCAAACTGCTACAAAAGGATGTTGATTTCAATTTTGACCAGCCATGTGTTGAAACATTTCAAGAGCTGAAGAGTAGACTTACATCCGCTCCCATTTTGCAAGCACCAAACTGGGACCTGGCATTTGAACTAATGTATGATGCATCCAATTCGGCACTAGGAGCTATTCTCAACCAAAGAGCTGGAGCCGGCCTACCAGTGCATGTGATTGCCTATGCATCTCGAACCATGGATTGCGGGTTTTACTAGCCCACCATTTTCAAAGATGCTTATCAACTAGTCTCCACCTGCGAAAAATGTCAAAAAGCTAGAATGGCCATTAGCAGAAGGCATGAGATGCCCCAGCAACCCATTTTGTTTTGTGAAGTCTTTGATGTGTGGGGTATTGATTTCTTAGGGCCATTCCCAGTCTCCAACGGGTACTCTTACATTTTGCTGGCCATAGATTATGTGTCAAGATGGGTAGAGGCCACAGCCACCAAGACCAATGATGCCAATGTCGTAGTGGATTTTCTGAAATCCAATATCTTCTGTCGGTTTGGTGTGCCAAAAGCGCTCATAAGTAACCAAGGGAGTCACTTCTGCAATAGAGCCATGTCCTCTTTACTCCACAAGTATGGGTTGGTGCATAGAATCGCAACAGCATATCACCCCAAACCAATGGTCAAGCTGAAGTTTTCAATTGGGAAATAAAGAAAACACTACAAAAGATGACCAACCCAGTAGGAAGGACTGGAGCAGACGCCTTGAGGATGCTCTTTGGGCACATAGAACTGCATACCAAACATCGTTAGGGATGTCTCCCTACCGGATCGTCTTCGGTAAAGCCTGTCATCTTCCTGTGGAGCTAGAACCCAAAGCTTACTGGTCTGTCAAATAGTGCAATCTGGCGTATGACCAAGCTGGAGAGCAAAGGAAATTCCAACTGCAAGAACTAGATGAACTCCGCTTGGAAGCATACAAGAATTCCAGGATTTACAAGTAGAAAGTCAAGAAATTCCATGACCAGCATATACTAAGGAAAGAATTCTGAGTCGGCCAGAAAGTGTTGTTATTCAATTCACGCTTAAAGCTCATAGCAGGTAAGCTCCGTTCAAAATGAGATGGACCTTTTGTTATCACTAATGTTTTTCCCTATGGTGCAGTAGAATTAAAAGATGAACACACCAACAGCACCTTCCAGGTCAATGTGCACAAAATTAAACCTTTTCATGAAGGTCCAATACCACTAGTAGGCGCCAAGGAGACCATTTCACTAATGGAACCAGCTCCACCAAATGACACTCGTTGAGCCAGGCACGTGAACCCCTCTAAATTTATGGCATGCATTGGGGACAATGCAACATTTAAGTGTGGGGGGGGGGGAGTTTACATCCGTGCTTTAAATCTTTCTATCATACCATCCTAATCTTTGGAATTTGTAGTATAGATTTCCTTTCAGTTCTTTATTCCCATTTTCTTTTCTTGTCTGTTTCCACTCCTGCCCTTACTTTCTTTGCTTCAAATAAGAGTTGTCCAAGTCAAGCCTGTTCCAACTTCAAGGCCATCTCGGCCGGATCCGGATCAACTTCGGCTTGACAAGGCTATTTTGTTTTTCTCCCAGCAGAATTCTAATATTGGATTGCTGAGAAAATGTTTTGAAAAAAGAGAATTTGAGATCATTTCCTAAGGTATTGGATGAGGTAGTAGGAAGCAATTTAGAAACTCTAGAAGTAGATTTTTTTTTCAAGCCTGTCAAGGAATGAAGCTTTCATGTCCCTAGGTAGTGAATGATTGAAAACTGAAAGAGAGGAACCCCTTGTGATAGAGTAATTAACCGTGTGAGAAATTTTGAGCCTATGTACATATAAATGGCTTTTGCATCTTGCCATTCTCTCTTTCTGGTGTGATTTTTGCATCCTTGTTGACTGCGTACGCTAGATTTTACCTTGACTCTCTGGATATATCTAATTTCACATGCATGAATGAAATGATCTAGGCCATGTTTCTTGTGAGCCTCGAGCCAAATGGACCTACCTTGTAAATGTTGTCCTTTGTTTACCCCTTTGAGCCTGAATAACCATTCTTTTGTGACAGCTCATTACAAGCCAAGGCTGGAAAAACCATGATTACCCTCAACCTTAGGGAGCGGAGGAGCTTTGGAATTGTTTTAGGAGTAAGTCACGATCAAGTGTGGGGGAAGGAACCAGGGAGTAAAGCAAGGACAATGTATGTTAAAAGCTCGAAGAGAGAAAAAGAAAAGAAAGAAACAAGTGAAGAGAAACCAAAGAAAAACAAGGAAATAAAAAAAATGTTAAAATCTGTAAAAGCTACAAGGCATCGGTGAGGAAAAGAAGGAAAGAAAAAGATGAAAACAAGGAAGAAACGAGCTCTGAAAATAAATAGGTCATAGTATCTTGGAATGTCCCTCATACTGATGAAACTCACTCCCCATTGCTCCTCTCTTCCCTATGGTTACTAGACCTACTTTCCATCCTTATATCCTACCCTTAACCCTGGCCTCATTACAAGCCGAAAGAAAGTCCTAATGATCATGGTTGCATCTGTTTTTGAGGTATGAAAGGAAAGGCTGGTCAAAGTTCAACAATAACAGTTTCATGTGATGTTGAGTGTAAATACAAACCTAAACACTTGAGAGACTGAGAGAATATTTGCCTAAGGGAGAGCTTTGTCACTATTGGTCACTCTCTAATGTTTTCAGGTCACCGAATTGCCCAGGGTGTAGAGAGTAATTTTTAGACTATTTGAACATCTCAATCTCGGGGTGACTGAATGCTGACTTTGGTTTGCCTGAACTTAAGGAAGTCAAGTGAAAATTCTTTCTCTGTTTTGAAAATCTCCCGTGTATTTGAACTCTTATTTTTCCCAAGAGTGCAAAAGTGTAAGTGTGGGGGTTTGATGAGTCACATTTTATGCACCTTACAAGACCCTAAGATGAGTGTTTTAGAGATCATTGGATGCCTATGAATTGAGTATTAGCTAAGATTCATATTATGAACCTAAAAATAGAGAAAATATAAATTTGTGCTAATTTGAGGATCTTAGCTAATAAAAGACTTGCTCTTCTTTTCTTGCAGGTTCATCCGAGATAATCTCAGCCCATCATAAGAGGTCCAACCGAGACGATCTCGGTCCATCATAAGAGGACTCAGTTGGGATGAAGTCGTCCCAGCCAGACCGGCTTCATCTCGGCCAAGCCAGGCTTCTCAATCCAACAGCCCAATAAGGAGTGGTCCAAAGGCCACCTCAGCTCCAGCTCAATTTCCACGTCATTCCTGGAGAAGCTTGCAGCACAAGTTACGCAAGGGTAGATTAGGAATCCAATTTTTAATTCTATTAGGCTTCGTAGCTAGCACGTTGTAGCGAAGTCAACTCTTGTATATATAGGAGGAGTTGTGCACCTTTTTGGGGCCCATGGAATTCATACTTTCCCGCTTTCATCGTTTCCATTCTCTCACTCTCATCTCCTATGTTACGGTGGTGCACGGTGCTATCATTGGTGCTTCTCTCGATTGAGGAAGTGTAGGTTAGGAATTGAGAGGCTGGAGGTTGCTAGAGGGAACCGATTGGATTACTAACACACTCTGGTGGACTTGATCCTCAACGTCCTAGATAGTGGAGGTGAACCATCACCATCGACCATGGCGATCATCGTGGAAGATGGAGTCACCAAATCCAGGCCCTGTGTTTGTATTTTGTTTCCAATAATATAAGTATTTTCTGATTTCTGCTCTCTGTTGCATTCTTAAACTCTAATTCACTTGCTGCATCGCGATTGCATAAAGTAATGTGAACAAATGTTAAGCTAAGCCAATAAGGACTAGTTTAACTAATTTAGTAGGTAACCAACTAGATAACCTAATTGAGAACCTAAAATTAACTTTGGACTTAATCCTTGCCAGTTGATGAGGTAGCGATTGTGTAAATCCTCGGTATGGCAATGGACGAATGTTTGGCGATCGTCATAGGAATATTAAAGGTTGACAAGGACTGTGAACTGAGTGAATGAACTAAAAGGACTTTGATTATTAGACTAAACATGAAAACAGTAGTAGTAGTAATAGTAGAGTAGTTAGTTTAGCTGCATTCGCATTTTAGCTTAATTGCATTTTACTTTACTCGCATCAAAATCCCTTTGTTTCCTACTTTTCAGTCTGAGACAGAGTCTGTCCAACTCTATAGCGTCTGTTTGCACTTAGCCGAGATTGTGTCGGATAAGGCTTGCCGAGTCCATATCGGACCAATCTCTGTCGAGAGCAAGTCGGCACTCTACACTTGAGAGTTTCAGTTTTACTTCGATTTTTGCATAAAATCACAATTGAGCATACTGTGTCCTTGAGAGAATTCGACCTAGGGTTGACTATACTATAGTTAGCTTTAGTTTATTTGATAGACGGAATACGACTAAAAAACGCTCTTATCATGGACCTTCCACCCTGGCTTTGCTTTCCTTTCAGCCCCGCTATAGCCGAGTCTAGCTCTCCCTTTCCGCCTTTGTTTCTCCAAATGTTCATTGTGGAGTTTGTACTTAGCCGCCTTCGTTTTCAGTAGGGCTATCTATTCTTAGAGTCGGCGAAGGTGGCCTCTGGGTCGTCCTCCTTTGACCTAGCATCCGCCAAGGCCACTATTAGCTCCTTCTTTTCTAATGAGGCTTGATTTCGCTGTAGCTCCCTCATACCTTTCTCTTGGGCAGCGGTTCGAAACCAACATTTTGTTTGGGAGTTCCGTGGCTCTTCTCACCTTCTTGGAAGTCGAGTTCTTTTCGTTTCCTTTTCGATTGCCTTTGTAGGCCTGCCAGTTCACTTTCCAAGGCTTCAAACTAGGGGTCTCCAAACATCAAGAAAATAGACTCTATTCTATCTACAACCAAGACTTGTAGTTGCACGAGGCTCCACAACTCCGTAGTCCCCACTCGGGTCCTCTCTTGACGATCTTTTTCCAGGCTTGGCAAATCTTCTTCAAGTACTCTCCCTCCTGTATCCCTAGGCTGTGGAGGACGAAGGGTGCTACCACCTCCTCGGACGGAGGTAAGACCATAGGATATTCGGCTTAGTGGAGTGTTAATTCAAAATTATAGTTAATGGCTCCCTGGGTACCCATTAGGGGGATGTTTGGGAATCCTCCACAACAGATGATCACGTCCTCCCTTTTATTCCATTGTCGGTACCACCGGATGGACCTCTCTATAGACTCGTCCACGCATGCAGTCTATTCTGCCTTTGTTAGGAGCTTGACACAACTCCAATAGGTATCTTCTATGGGACACCTCGTCCTCTTGCTCCTATGGAACAAGTGCGCAGTTAACCATAGGAAGAGTAGTGTAGTGCAACATCTCAACCCCTTTCCATTTTTCTTATTGCAGTAGTCCAAAGTATAGTAGGTGTTGGCCAAGATTGCCACAACAGGGTGTTCTCTCCCCGGTCTCGTTTTCTGAGAAAGGCATCTATGGTGGCTAAATCTACATAGCGTTTTATTTGAGGAAAGATAATTATGCCATAAACCAGGAGTCCGTACACATCCATAAAGGCCAGCCAGTCTTCTTTCTCCTGAAGCTATTAGAGCCTCTCTTCCAAGGCCATTTTTGGGATCCCTTCCACTTCGTTCTGATTTTTCTTCAGCTTTAACATTTTTGACTCAGGCACCTTGAGTAATTTGGCCACTGAAGCCCAGGAGGGATAATGCCCCGTAAAGAGGTAGGGTGGAGACTTATCATAAGGTATTCCTATCAATCTTTTGTACTCTTCCAATGTGGGGGCGAGTTGAAAGCCTTGAAAAGTGAAGCACCTAAGAGGCGAATCATAATATTGAGTGAGTGTTGACAAGATTGCGAGTTGTACTTCTATATTGACTAGGCTAAAAAAATTCCCATATTTCCCTTTGAAGGCTCTTCGCTATTGGTCTTTGAGTTGACCGCCCCAATGCTGCATGGATTGAATATTGGGGGTCCCAATTGGGACGGGTTACAACTTCTGGATACAATGACGGGTATTTCCTTCCATGTTTGGAATGATTCATGATTAGTATACTGATGCTATGCATGTTTCTATTTCCTCTCCCTCTTTCCTTTATCCCCTTTTGTTTTTTTCAATTTTTTTATGATGTATGCATGCAATATGTGAGATTAGGATGGGTGAACCTGCGGTCCCTGTCCATTCCTAGGGTAGTTGGGGGCATCCTTGAGTCCTAGGGCTTTTACGGGTTCCTTTCTTGGCTCTACAAATTGCTCAGATAGGCCACTAAGGCTTAGGACCCTTATCAGGAATATTCCACAGACGACAGTGACTCCCAGAATGTGATCGTCCTTAAAAGGTCATACCTTAGTTGGATTATCGTAGTCACCAGCTAGGGATGCACCCAAAAATGATTACCACTACACATCCATCGCTTACTTACTCATAGGTCCGAGAATAGGACCCACTCGGGAACCAAGGCAAGTGCCTTTCGCTTTTTCAAACCCTGCCCCAACAAGCTCCCCAAAACAAAAAAGCAAGCCAGCCAATATCATCACATGCAATATTATGGGAAAGGTTATGTTGTTTTATTAAAGTCGTCTAAACTAGGCTTGACCCTAGCTTTAGCAACAATATCCCTAGTGGAATTGTCATCTGATGCAACCTAGTTCATGCCGGGGGAGGGCTTTGGTATTTATTTACCCTTTTTTTATTTTTTTTATGTTTGTGTGTTGATGAGTCACAAATTATGCATCTTCTATAGACCTAAGAAGGGTGGTTGTAAGATTATTTTGTGCTTAAGGATTGTTTGTTAGCCGAGATTCATATTATGAACCTAAAAATAGAGAAAATACAAATTTGTACTAAATTGAAGGTCTTAGCTAATAAAAAGTGTTCTTCCCTTCTTCTGCAGGACTAAGCTGAGTTCACATTAGCCAGGAGAGTCGTCTCAGTCGAGACCGACTCCGTCTCGGCCAGGCCAGGCCTTGTAGCCCAGCAGCTCACTATAGGCGCAGCCCAATAAGGGTGGCCCAATGGCACTATCCACGTCAGCTATCCAGCTTAGAGGCCACCTCAGCTCCAAATGCCATGTCACTCCTGAAGAAATATGTGACACAAGCTACGCAAGGGTAGAATAGGAAATTCACTTTTGTAATTCTGTTAGGCATCGTAGTTCGTGCACGCTTGTATATATAGGAGTAGATGTGTACATTTTAGAGGTCTTTGAATTCACACTCTACGCACTGTCATCATTTCCATTATCTCGCTCTCATTTTTCTCCATCTACGGTGGTGCACGGTGCTGCATTGGTGTTTCTCTCGATTGAGGAAGTGCAGGTCTGAGACTGGGAAGCCGAAGTTTGTCAAAGGGGACCGATTGGGATTCCAACGCATTCTGGTGGATCTGATCCTCAGCACTTAGGCTACTAGAGGTGAACCACCACCATCAACCATGGCGATCATCACGGAAGATGGATCCACCTGAATTAAGACCATTGTGTTTGTACTTTGCTTCCTATTAATCAATTTCATTCTGCATTTCTCATCTATGTTCCTTTCCTCTCCTTTAATTCATGGATTGAATCGTGATTGCATTTAAAACGTGAACAATGTTAAGCTAAGCCGATCGAAACTGGTTTAACTAATTTAGTAGGTAATCATCAAACGAATGTTGATTGAGAACCTAAAATCAGCTCTGAACTTAATCCCTGTCAACTGATGAGGTAGCGATTGCGTAATTCCTCGGTATGGCCATGGACGAACCTTTGGCGATTGTCATAAGAATTCCTAAGGCTGATATGGACTGTGAACTGGAGTGAGGAAATTGGACTGGACTTGGACTAATAGAACTAAACATGAGCACAGTTATATCATAATAATAATAATAGTAATATCAGTAGCATTAGTATATTTTCACTGCATTCGTAGTTTTAGTTTACTTTCTGCTTTACTCGCATTCAACCCCTCCCATTTACTGCTTTCCAAGTACTGAAACAGAGTCAGTCCAACTTTGTTGCGTCTGTCTACATTTAGCCGAGACCAGCTTGATAAATCTCTACCAAGACCATATCGGCTTTGTCTCTACTGAGAGCAACTTGGCCAGTGGGCGAGACGAGTCAATACTCTGCATCTTAGATTCTGCATCGTTTCACTTCGCACTAAATCACAATTGAGCAACTGTGTCCTTGAGAATATTCGACCTAGGGTTGACTATGCTATAGTTAGCTTTAGTTATTTGATGCGCGTTGAGACAACTAAAAACAAGCTTATCAAATTGGCGTCGTTGCCGGGGACACAAATTCTTTTGTGTCTTTTTGTGCCAGGCTAAGTGGAGTTGAATCCCGAGTTTGTATAGTGTGTCTGTTGAGCCAGTCGATTGAGTTCTTGAAATTGTCTATATTTGTTTTCTACTTGAGTAATAAAAGCATGCTGAGTTTTTGTTAATTTTTCTGCGTGAATTCACCGCAAAAAAAAAAATCAACAAAATATTTGTCCCTACATTGCATAGTGTTAGCATTCTATTCTGCATTCATTTTCGCATTGCACAATTGACTTGCATTTTTTTTCTTACATTGCATTCCTACAGTTTTATTAGGTGATTAACTGATAATTGTAGTTTACTGTTTCTGCGAGTACTAATTCAATTTTAATTTTTCTGCATAATTTGTACAATGCATGACTAGGAGTAGCATTGACCGTTTATATGCTTTTGACCCCAAAATAGAAAAAACCTTACGTAGATTAAGGAAGGCTAGGAATCTAGTAATAAATAATAGTAGAAGTTCTGATTCTGTCATTAACTCTAACCAGTTGTGTACTGTTAATTCTGTTACTAGCTCTAACATTTTTACAGAGCCAAGACAGATGGAGAACAATGACAGAACATTGAAGGAGTTGGCTACACTAAACGTGGTGTATCAACCTTGGTGCATCCAATACCCATAACTGGAGCCAAATCAAACATATGAATTAAAATCTGGTCTTATACATCTGTTGCCTAAATTTCATGGTCTTGCAAGAGAAGACCTCGACAAGAACTTGAAGGAATTCCACGTGGTTTGCTCCACAATGAGGCCGCAGGGGATATAGGAGGATTACATCAAAATGAAGGCGTTTCCATTCTCCCTCGATGGAGCAGCGAAGGATTGGTTGTATCTATAGCTAGTTCTCTTTAACACTTGGGGAGACATGAAGCGCATGTTCCTGGAGAAGTTCTTTCCAGCATCCAAAACTGCATCCATTGGGAAGGAAATCTGTGGGATAAGGTAGCACATAGAAGAGACTTTGCACGAGTACTAGGAAAGATTCAACAAACTCTGTGCCACCTGTGCACACCATCAGATCAACGAGCAGTTACTGATATAGTATTTCTATGAAGGACTCTCAATGATGGATAAAAGTATGATTGATGCCACCAGCGGAGGAGCTTTGATGGATAAAACACCAACAACAGCAAGGCATCTAATCTCTAACATGGCAAGCAATACACAACAATTTGGGATCAGAGGGTCGTGTCAATCTTGGATGATGAATGAAATTCGTGCAGCTTCCAACCAAAGACTGAAGAATCAATTGACTGAATTGATATCACTGGTAAGATAACTGGCTGTTGGACAACACCAACCAGCCATGGCAGCAAAAGTATGTGGCATATGTACTTCCATGGAGCACCCCACTGATATGTGCCCCACTCTTCAAGAAACCGAGTCGGACCAACCAGAGAATGTGGGAGCCATAGGTGAACTTCAGTATGGGAAGCAACCATATCAAACCCGACCATTTGATAACCGGTAGTATAACCATTTCAGCCAGGACCACCTCAAGGGCCATATGCGGCTCAAAGAGTCGGACCTGCCCCGAACATGCCTCAAGGATCAGCAGATTACTAGTAGCCGAGTCCGCAATATCAAGCACGACCTTTCTAACAAAAACAGTAGCAGAGAGTGCCTACTCAAGGCAATGCTCCATCTTTGGAGGACCTGATGAAGCAGCTTGCAAGCAGCAACCTGAAGTTCCAGCAATCTATGAGCTCCAGCAACATGTAATTCCAGCAGATCGTGACCGCCACCATCCAAGACCTCAAAACGCATATTGGACAATTAGCCAACATTGTGAGCCAATTACAGTCGGCTGGATCCAGCAACATCCTCTCTCAAACCATTCCAAATCCGAGAGGAAATGCCAGTGTAGTCACCCTCCGAAGTGGAAAAGAACTGCCTCAACCTACACTGTAGTAGTTGCCGAGATCAGCTAAAGCCGACTCTAAACCAAATGCTAACTCGTAGCCTCAACCAGAGACAATTGTCCCATTGCCATTTCCAAATTGGACCATCTCGGCAAGGAAGCCAGATTTAGATGAAGAACTGTTGAAGATGTTCTGAAAGGTGGAAATCAATATTCCACTCCTAGTCTCCAATGGCTACTCGTATATTCTGCTAGCCGTCAATTATGTGTCAAAGTGGGTAGAAGCCATTGCCACCAAGACCAACGATGCAAAGGTAGTTGTGGACTTTTTGAAGTCCAACATTTTCTACAGGTTTGGTGTGCCAAAAGCGCTTATAAGTGACCAAGGCAGTCAATTCTGCAATAGAGCCATGGCTTCTCTTCTCCACAAGTATGGGGTGGTGCATAGAGTTGCCATGGCATATCACCCCGAGACAAACGGCCAAGCAGAGGTTTTTAACAGAGAAATTAAGAAAATGTTGCAAAAGATGACCAACCCAAGAAGGAAAGACTGGAGCCGACTCCTCGAAGACGCTCTTTGGGCACACAAAACTACATACTGAACACCATTAGGGATGTCTCCCTACTGGATTGTCTTCAGTAAAACCTGCCACCTTCCTGTGGAGCTAGAGCACAAGGCTTACTATGTTGTCAAGTAGAGCAATCTAGCTTATGACCAAGCTGGAGAGTAGAGGAAATTCCAACTGCAAGAGTTAGATGAACTCCGCTTGGAAGCATATGAGAATTCCAGGATCTATAAGCAAGTCAGGAAATTCCATGACCAACAGATTCTAAGGAAAGACTTCCAAGTTGGCCAGAAAGTACTGCTATTCAATTCAAGACTTAAGCTCATAGTAGGTAAGCTTCGTTATAGATGGGACAGACCTTTTGTTATCACTAACGTATTTCCCTATGGTGTAGTGCAATTAAAAGATGAACATAGTCATAACATATTCCAGGTCAATGGGCACCAGATCAAGCCATTCTATAAAGGTCCAGCACCAATTATAGGTGACATGGAGATCATCTCACTGATGGAACCAACTCCACCAGATGGCACCACCTAAGCCTACTCTTCCAGCTCCTCTCAAGGCATTGAGGACAATGAAGAATTCAAGTGTGTGTGTGGGGGGGGCACTATGGTGGCCATCTGAGATTGTAGACCAAATTTTGTTGCTCTGATATTGTTCACACTTTTCATTCTGGCTCAATTTTAATTGTTTTGTTTTGTTTGCATTTCTGTTTTGTTTCCTTAGTTTGTTTGAATTTAGTGTCTTTGTTTCAATTTTCTCCTGAGTCATTTCCCCTTCTTTTCCAGTTTGTTCCAATAAAAACTACTGAAGTCGAGTTCATCCTGGTTTTGTGCCATCTCGGCCGAATCCGAAGTGGCTTTGGCCAGACATGATTTTTAATTGTCTTTTTGTTCCCTGTCTTGTTTCCTCCTAGCAGAATTTCAGAATTGGATTGTCGAAGAAAATGTGTGTTGGAAAGAATCTTGAATTGACTTCTGGAAGTTTAAGAAGACAGTAAGAAGTAATTTTGCAACTCTGAGAAGAGATTTCTCTAGCTTAAAGGGAGCGAAACTTTTGTGTTTCTAGGCAGTGATTGACTAAAAACTGAAAAGGAAAACCCCCTATGATAGAGAAAAATAACCTGTGTGAGAATCTTGCCATTCTCTTTTTTCTTATGTGATTTTTGCATTCATGATTAACTGTGTATTCTACATTTTGCCTTGACTCTCTAGATACAATTGTTTGCACATGCAGGAATGACATGATCTAGGCCATGTTTCTTATAAGCCCCGAGCCAAATAAAGCCTACCTGAATAATTTTGTCCCTTGTTCACCCCCCTTGAGCCTAATTCAACCATTCTTTTTGACAGCTCATTAAAAGCCAAGGCCAGAAAAAAGTCATGATTTAACCTTACCCATAGGGAGTAGAGCAGCCTTGGAATTGTTTTGGGAGTATGCCATCATCAAGTGTGGGGGAAATTCTGGGAAGTAGAATCTGTTCAGCATCTTCTAAAGGCTAGAAAAGAAAAGAAGCAAGCAAATGAAAGAAAAAGAGAAAAGTAGAAAAGCAGCTAAGAAATCAAAGCTGAAAAACAAAGAATTACAGCAAAGCTGCATGACTATCAGGAAAGAAAGAAAAAAATAAAAGATCAGAAAAAGGGAAAGAAGTGAGAAGATAAGAACTGAATAGAGGAAGGAGATCACAACATCTTGGGCTGCCCATCATGCTGATGAAACTTATTCCCCATTGCTCCTCTCTTCCCATGGGTTCTAACACCACCTTCCATATTCTATCCTACCCGTATCCTTAACCTTGCTACAAGCCAAAAGGAAGTCCTAGTGATCATGACTGTTCGTGTTTTTGCAGGTGTAGAAGGAGAGCCATGACAAAGTAAAAGAATTCTAGTTTCATGCAATGTTGAGTGTAAATACAAACCCAAACACTTGAGAGACTGAGAGAATACTTGTCTAAGTGAGAGCTCTATCACTCCGGGCTACCTTTTTCTGTTTGCAGGTCATGAATTCACCTAGGGCACAGAAGAAGTAGTTTTCAGATTGTTTGAGTAACTTAAACTTAGAATGAAGGAGTGTTGACTCTGTCTCAACTGAACTTAAGGAAGCCAAATTGAAAAATTCTTTCCTATCCTTAAAAATCTCCCTTGTTGATTCCCATTTGATTTTGCCCAAGAGTGCAAAAGGTTAAGTATGGGGTCTGATGAGTCACAGATTATGCATCTTCTATAGACCTAAGAAGGGTGGTTGTAAGATTATTTTGTGCTTAAGGATTGTTTGTTAGCTGAGATTCATATTATGAACCTAAAAATAGAGAAAATACAAATCTGTGCTAAATTGAAGGTCTTAACTAATAAAAAGTCTTCTTCCCTTCTTCTACAGGACTGGGCCAAGTTCACATCAGCCAGGAGAGTCGCCTTAGCCAAGACCGACTCCGTCTCGGTCAGGCCAGGCCTTGCAGCCCAGCAGCTCACTATAGGCACGGCCCAATAAGGGTGGCCCAATGGAACTATCCACATCAGCTGTCCAGCTTAAAGGCCACCTCAGCTCCAAATGCCATGTCACTCCTAAAGAAATGAGTGACACAAGCTTCGCAAGGGTAGAATAGGAAATTAACTTTTGTAATTCAGATAGGCATCGTAGTTCGCGTGCTTTTCTATATATAGGAGTAGCTGTGTACATTTTAGGGGTCTTTGAATTCACACTCTATGCACTGTCATCATTTTTATTATCTCGCTCTCATTTTTTTTCCATCTATGGTGGTGCAAGGTGCTGCATTGGTGTTTCTCTCGATTGAGGAAGTGCAGGTCTGAGACTGGGAAGCCGAAGTCTATTAGAGGGGACTGATTGGGATTCCAACGCATTCTGGTGGATCTGATCCTTAGCGCTCAGGCTACTAGAGGTGAACTACCACCATCAACCATGGCGATCGTTGTGGAAGATGGATCCACCTGAATTCAGACCATTGTGTTTGTACTCTGTTTCCTATTAACCAATTTCATTCTACATTTCTCATCCCTATTCCTTTCCTCTCCTTTAATTCATGGATTGAATCACGATTGCATTTAAAACGTGAACAATGTTAATCTAAGCCAATCGAAACTGGTTTATCTAATTCAATAGGTAATCATTAAACGAATGTTGATTGAGAACCTAAAATCAGCTTTGAACTTAATCCCTGCCAACTAATAAGGTAGCGATTGCATAATTCCTCGATATGGCCATGGACGAACCTTTGGCGATTGTCATAAGAATTCCCAAGGCTGATATGGACTATGAACTGGAGTGAGGAAATTGAACTGGACTTAGACTAATAGAACTGAACATGAGCATAGTTATATCATAATAATAATAATAGTAATATCAATAGCATTAGTATATTTTCACTGTATTCATAGTTTTAGTTTACTTTCTACTTTACTCGTATTCAACCCCTCCCATTTACTGCTTTCCAAGTACTGAAACAGAGTGAGTCCAACTCTGTTGCATTTGTCTGCACTTAGCCGAGACCAGCTTGATAAATCTCTACCGAGACCATATCGGCTCTGTCTCTGCCGAGAGAAATTCCGCTAGTGGGTGAGACGAGTCAATACTCTACATCTTAGATTCTACATCATTTCACTTTACACTAAATCACAATTGAGCACACTGTGTCCTTGAGAATATTCGACCTAGGGTTGACTATGCTATAGTTAGCTTTAGTTATTTGATGCACGTTGAGACGACTAAAAACAAGCCTATCAGTGTGTTGAAGGAGGTGTGTTGAGATCAGACTTGCTCTCTAACCCAGCATCAAGTCTGTACCGATTCGATCAATCCGAGGGGGATCGACTAAACTGGTACTAACTCGGACTAGAGTCGCCACCAATATTTAATAGTACATTGGAACCTACGAAGGATAAGGCAAGCGAGCAAATCAAAGATTTGGGAAGGGGTCGGTTACGCATGAGAATGGCGAGCCATCCCGTCCGCCTACCACCTGGTAGTTACCCTACGAGTTGCATATGTTAGCATAACCTTTACTTCCTATAGCTTGATAGGGTCAGGAATATATGAGATGAAATATGGATGATTTTGAACTTGACGAGAGTGTGCCTCTCGCTCCTACGTACCCCTCCTAGCCCGAAGGGATCAAAGTTAACGTAGTTCTGTGAGTGAATGTAGGATTAGACTTTCCATTGGACATCTTTCCTTAAGAAAACATTTGTATATTGCCATTGACAAGGGGGGATTTTCACTTGGGCATCCCTAAGGCAGTAGGATCTGAGTCCTTGAGAATTCGACCCAGTGGCCTAGGATCTATAGGCAGACTATCCCTTGGGCATCCCCTGTGTGTGTGTGAGTGAGCTAGGATGACTCGAACACATGTGGATTGACCCAGATGCATGAAATGCACTATGAATGAATTCCTGGATTCAAGGTTTGGGTCTGGGCCACCCCACGAACCGTTTTGCACACTATTTTTATGATAAATAATGGCTTGCTAGCCATCTAAAATGTAATGCACACTATTTATGAAATGAATGATGGCTCACCGGCCATCTGAAGTGTAATGCACACTATTTATAAAATGAATGATGGCTTGCCGGCCATTTGAAGTGTAATGCATATTGTTTATGACATGAATGATAGATCGCTGGCCATCTGAACTATAATGCACACTATTTATGAAATAAATGATGGCTCACCGGATGATAAATAAGATTTGGCCAAGAACCATACTTGGCATCTAGAGAGGAGATTGATGCGGGCAGCTAGGAACTTACACGGATGTCTCTCAAATGATCCTAACAACATTTCCTCAGCAATTCCTTTTTGTTTAGTGATTCTTGGCCTCGAGTCCTTCATAACGAGGTCTTTTATAGCCCTCAGGAGGGCACTAAGGGTGCCCTTGATCCTACCATCTGACATCTCCCTAACCACTTGATTTAATCCATTATCACCAGCAATCCCTAGGCTGATCCTCATAGGGCTCTACGCTCAACCGTGACATGATCTTCCGTGATAGTGGCTGACCTAGCACTCTTGCGTGCTATGATTGGCGAGGATCATTTTGTCTGTTAAGCTAATATTCTGACATGGCTCAATCGATGACTTTGCTTTTTTGTGACGATTCACAGAGCATGGTAGGGCAGCTCTCTGTTGGGGTGGCTGGTTTTTTAGTGTTAGGTTGGACTTCCAGGCTTGATCTGATACGGGTCATTAATAAGCTCTTTTTTAGTTGTCTTAATGGGCATCAAATAACTAAAGCTAACTATAGTATAGCCAACCCTAGGTTGATTTTTCTCAAGGACACAATGTGCTCAATTGTGATTCGGTGTGAAGCAAAATGATGTAAAATCTAAGGTGTAGAATATTGACTCATCTCAGCAATTGGCTGAGTTGCTCTCGGCAGAAACTGAGCTGATATTGTCTCGGCGGAGACTTATCTGACTCGATTTCGGCTAAATGCAGAATTGATGCTACAAAGATGGGGGTTTTGATTGCAAAAACAAGAGAAAGTAAATGAATGCAGAGGAAAGTATGCTACTACTACAACATAGCTACTATTATTATTGTGACATAACTGGGTTTGTGTTTAATTCCATTAATTTAATTCTAGTCCAATTTCTTCACTCTAGTTCTCAGTCCATATCAGCCTTGGGAATGCTTATGACAATCGCCACGGGTTCGTCCATTGCCATACCGAGGAATTATGCAATCGCTACCTCATCAGTTGGCAAGGATTAAGTTCAGAGCTGATTTTAGGTTCTCTATTAACAATCGTTAAATGATTACCTACTAAATTTGCTAAACCAGTTCCAATCGGCTTAGTTTAACTTCATTCATGGTTCAATTGCAATAGTGGATCAAATCATGAATTAAAGAAGAGGAAAGGAACAGATACAAGAAATGCAAAATGAAATTGATTAACAGAAAACAAAGTACAAACGCAGTAGTCCGAATTCAGATGGATCCATCTTCCACGACGATCGCCATGGTTGATGGTGGTGGTTCACCTCCAGTAGCCTAAGCGTTGAGGATCAGTTCCACTAGAGTGCGTTGGGAGCTGAGGTGGCCTCTGTGTTGGACGGTTGACGTGGAAGTTACTACTGGGCCACTCCTTTGTTGAGTTGATGGGCTGCATAGCTTGGCCTTGCCAAGATGGAGTCGGCTTGGCCAGCGTGACTTCAACACGACTGGGTCCTTTTTTGATGGGTCGAGGGCCTTGGCTGGACCTGTAAACAAAAGGAGAATTAGCTAAGACTCTTGAATTAGCATAGATTTGTATTTTCTCTATTTTTAGGTTCCTAATATGAATTTTAGCTAACGTTCACTCCTTAAGTACAAGATATGCTTGCAAACATCCTTCTTAGGTCAATAAAAGGTGTATAGTTTATGACTCATCAGACCCCCACACTTAACCTTTTGCACTCCTGGGCAAAATGCAACGAAATTACACAAGGGAGATTTTTTGGACGGAGAAGAATTTTTTCATTGGCTTTCTTAAGTTTGACTGGAATAGAGTCGGCACTCATTCACCCTAGGATCAAAATACTCAAACAATCTGAGAATTACTTCTTCAGTGCTCAAGGCGAATTCATGACCTGCAAATAGGAGAAGGTAACCAAGAGTGATGGAGCTCTCACTTGGGAAAGTAACTCTCTCAACCGCTCAAGTGTTTGGGTTTGTATTTGCACTCAACATTACATGGCACTGGTATTACCATATTTTGACAAAGCTCTCCTCCTACACCTGCAAGAACACAAACAGTTATGATCACTAGGACTTCTTTTCGGCTTGTAGCGAGGCTAGGGTCACGGGTAGGATAAAATATAGGAAGTGGGTTCAGAACCCGTGGGGAAGAGAAGAGCGATGGGGAGTAAGTTCCATTAGCGCGAGGGATACCCCAGGATGTTGTGGTTTCCTTCTATTCTCGAGTGCTCACTTCTCTCTTTCCTTTGTATCTTTTCCATTTCCTTCATTTTCATTATTAATTATGCAGTCTAGCTGTTTTCTTCTTGTCTGATTTGGTTTAGACTTTTCAGCTGCAATTTCCACTTTTCTTTTTCTTTCTTTCGCTTGCTTCTTTCTTTTCTTGTGTTTTCGAGCCATTAGAGAATTTCAATCAGATTCTGCTTCCTGGAGCCCCCCCCACACTTGATTATGACTTACTCCCAAAACAATTCCAAAGCTTCTCTGCTCCCTAAGGGTGAGGGTTAGATCATGGTTTTTCGGGCCTTGGCTTGTCATGAGCTATCAGAACAAATGGTTAATCAGGCTCAAGGGGGTGAACAAGGGACAAAATTTTCCAGGTGGGCTTTATTTGGCTCGAAGTTCATCAAGAACATGGCCTAGATCATGTCATTCTTGTATGTGAAAACAATTGTATCCAGAGAGTTAAGGCAAAATGTAGAATACACAATTATCATGAATACAAAAATCACACCAGAAGAAGGGGAATGGGTAGATGTGAGCCATCACTATTTGCAAAGGCTCAAGCTCTCGCACAGGTTATTTTTGCTCTATCTTAGGAGGTTTTCCCTTCCTATTTTCCAGTCAACTGTCGCCTAGGACACAAAAGTTCCACTCCCTTCAGGCAGGAGTCACCTCTTTTCAGAGTTGAAAGATTTGCTTCCTACTGTTTCATCAAACACCCAAAAATCAATTAAGAATTCTCTCTTTCCATTTTTTTTCCACAATCCAATTCTGGGACTCTGCTAGGAGGGAATAAGAAAAGGAACAAAAGACAAAAGGCACTCAAAATCTCTGTCTGGCTGAAGTCACTCCGGCTTTGATCAAGACGGCATAGGGCCGGGATGGGCTCGGCTTGGATAGCTTTTATTTAGAAATAAATGGGAAACGATTGCATTGATTTCAAAATTTGGACAGAAAGTTGAAATGGGAGAACCATAAGAAGAAAAAATAAAAAGGACAAGGAAATACAAAAATGAAGGGCAGAATGAATAAAATGACAGCATTGAGAGTTTAGTAGGCATCAGATGGCCACAACAGTATCCCCCCCCCCACCACACTTAAATTCGGCGTTGTCCTCAATGCATGCTTGAGAGGGGCTTAGTCGAGTAGGCTTAGATTGTGCCATCTGGTGGAGCTGGTTCCATCAGTGAGATGATCTCCATGTCACCTTCACTTGGAGCTAAACCTTCATAGAACGACTTGATCTGATGCCCATTGACCTAGAAGGTGTTGTTGCTATGTTCATCTTTTAATTGTACTGCACCATGGGGAAATATGTTAGTGATAACAAAAGGTCCATCCCATCTAGAACGAAGCTTACCAGCTATGAGCTTAAGTCTTGAATTGAACAGCAGAACTTTCTGGCCGACATGGAAGTCTTTCCTCAGGATCTTCTGGTCGTGAAATTTCTTGACTTTTTGCTTGTAGATCCTAGAATTCTCATATGCTTCCAGGCAGAGTTCATCCAACTCTTACAACTGGAGTTTTCTCTGTTCTCTGGCTTGGTCATAGGCTAGATTGCTCTGCTTCACAGCCCAGTAAGCTTTGTGCTCTAGCTCTACAAGAAGATGGCAAGTCTTACAGAAGACAATCCAGTAGGGCGACATCCCTAACGGTGTTCGGTATGTTGTTTTATGTGCCCAAAGAGCATCTTCAAGGAGTTGGCTCCAATCTTTTCTACTGGGGTTAGTCATCTTTTGTAGCGTTTTCTTGATTTCCCTGTTGAAAACTTCTGCTTGGCCATTTGTCTGGGGATGGTATGCTGTAGCAACCCTGTGCACCACCCCATATTTGTGGAGAAGAGAGGCCATGGCTCTATTGCAGAAGTGACTACCCTGGTCACTTATAAGCGCTTTTGGCACACCAAACCTGTAGAAAATGTTAGACTTCAAAAAGTCCACAACTACCTTTGCATCATTGGTCTTGGTGGCAATGGCCTCTACCCATTTTGACACATAATCTACGTCCAGCAGAATATATGAGTAACCATTGGAGACTGGGAATGGCCCCATGAAATCAATTCCCAGACATCAAAAACTTCACAGAATAGGATTGGCTACTGGGGCATTTCATGCCTTCGATTCATGGCCATTCCTTCTTTTTGGCATCTCTCGTAGGTGGAGACGAAGTGATGGGCGTCTCGAAAAATGGTAGGCCAGTAGAGGCCACAGTCTAACACTTTCCTGGCAGTCCGAGTTGATCCATAGTGGCCGCCTCCAAGTGCTGAATGGCAGAATTGGAGGACCGAATTGATCTCGGTATTAGGAATGCACCTACAAAATTACTTTGTCACTGCATAGTCTCCAAAGGTAGGGATCATCCCATATGTAATATTTGGCATCACTTTGAAGTTTCTCTTTATGTAGCCGAGATGCCTCTGGCAGAAACTGAGATGTTGCCACATAATTGCAGATGTCAGCAAACCATGGTGTGGATGCTTTGATGTGCAGAAGTTGCTTGTTTGGGAACTCGTCTCGGATGGGCATTGGTTCGCTTTCTCTTTCGATCATGCTCAAGTGCTCAGCTACAGAATTCTCAGCGCCCTTCTTGTCTCTAGTCTCTATATCGAATTCTTGAAGGAGAAGCATCCACCTGATCAGTCTTGGTTTGGCATCCGGCTTCTTCAAAAAGTATCATAACGTAGCATGGTCAAAAAACACAATTATTTTTGAACCGAGCAGGTATGAGCGGAATTTGTCCAGGGCAAACACAATTGCCAACAGTTCCTTCTCAATTGTTATATAATTTTGCTGGGCCAAGTCCATGGTTCTGGATGCATAGGCAATCACGTGCATTGGTTGGCCAACTCCAACTCTTTGGCCGAGGATAGCTCCCAATGCTGAATTGGATGCATCACACATCATTTCAAATGGAAGGTCCCAGTTTGGTGCTTGCAGAATAGGGGCGGATGTGAGTCGGTTCTTCACCTCCTGAAATGCTTCAATACAAGGCTGGTCAAATTTGAATTCCACATCCTTTTGTAGCAGCTTGGACAGTGGCAGAGCAAGCTTGGACGATGGTGCACAGTGCTATCATTGGCGTTTCTCTCGATTGAGGAAGTGTAGGTTAGGAACTAAGAAGCCGAAGGTTGCTAGAGGGGACCAATTGGATTACCAACGCACTCTAGTGGACCTGATCCTCAGCGTCCTTGCTAGCAGAGGTGAACCATCGCCATCGACCATGGCGATCGTCGTGGAGGATGGAATCACTGAATCTAGGCCCTGTGTTTGTATTTCGTTGTGTTTTCTGATTTCTATTCTCTATTTGCATTCCTGAAATCTAATTCACTTGCTATGTTGCGATTGCACAAAGTAATGTGAACAATGTTAAGCTAAGCCGATCGAAACTGGTTTAACTAATTTAGTAAGTAATCTACTAGAGAACCTAATTGAGAACCTAAAATCAACTTTGGACTTAATCCCTGCCAACTGATGAGGTAGCAATTGTCTAAATCCTCAGTATGGTAATGGACGAATGTTTGGCGATCATCATAAGAACATTAAAGGTTGATAAGGACTATGGACTCAATGACTAAACCAGAATGTACTTGATTCTTGGACCTGGAATATGAGTACAGTAGTAGGAGTAGCAGTAGAGTAGTTAGATTAGTTGCATTTGCATTTTAGCTTAATTGCATTTTACCTTACTCGCATCCACATCCCCTTGTTTCCTATTTTTTAGTCTAAGACAGAGTCAGTCCGACTCTGTAGCATTTGTTGCACTTAGTCGAGACCGTGTCAGATAAGGCTTTGCCGAGCCCATATCAGACCAGTCCCTATCGAGAGCGAGTCGGCACTCTACACTCAAGAGTTTCAGTTTACTTCAGTTTTCACATAAAATCACAATTGAGCACATTGTGTCCTTGAGAGAATTTGACAGAGGGTTGACTATACTATAGTTAGCTTTAGTTTATTTGATAAATGGAACACGACTAAAAACGTTCTTATCAAATTGGAGCCATTGTCGAGGACACAAGTTCTTTTGTGTCTTTGTGTGCCAAAACCCAAGTAATAGCCAAATCCCGAGTCTGTAGTTTGCTGTGTAAGTTGAGTCATAGAGTCATTTTTAAGGTCTGTGCTTGTTTTGGATCCCGTAATAAAAGAGCATGCCAATTTTGTGTTAAATCTTTGCGTGAATTCACTGCCAAAAAATAACCAAAAAGAAAAACATACATTACATTCAGTTTAGCATAGTTATTTATAGACTGTAGCATACTTTTCTTTTTATTGTTTTTGTACTTTGCATTACATAATCGACTTGCATTTTCTCACATTGCATTTTCTAACAGTAGCATTTCAGTAACTATTGATTTAGCTCTAATCTTGTTTGCATAATTTTTAACAATGCATGACTAGGGGTAGCACTGACCCGTCGTACAATTTAGATCCTGAATTAGAACTAACTTTGCATAGATTAAGGAAAGCTGGGAAGATAGTAGTAAATAATAGTAGTAGCTCCAATGCTATCATTAACTCTAACCAGTTCTCTACTGATATTTCCCTCTCTAGTTCTAGTCATTTTGCAGAGCCAGGATAGATGGAGAACAATGATAGAATCCTGAATTAGAACTAACTTTGCATAGATTAAGGAAAGCTGGGAAGATAGTAGTAAATAATAGTAGTAGCCCCAATGCTATCATTAACTCTAACCAGTTCTCTACTGATATTTCCCTCTCTAGTTCTAGTCATTTTGTAGAGCCAGGATAGATGGAGAACAATGATAGAATCCTGAAGGAGTTGGCTATACCAGATGTGGTGTATCAACCTTGGTGCATCCAATATTCACAATTGGAGCCAACTCAAACATATGAATTAAAATCTGGTCTTATTGATTTGCTACCAAAATTTCATGGTCTTGCAGGAGAAGACCCCCACAAGCACTTGAAAGAATTCCACGTGGTCTGTTCCACAATAAGACCGCAGGGGATCCCAAAAGATTATATCAAGATGAAGGCGTTCCCATTCTCGCTTGACGGAGCTGTAAAGGATTGGTTGTACCTTCAGCCAGCACTTTTCAACACTTGGGGAGACATGAAATGCATCTTTCTGGAGAGTTCTTTTCGACATCCAGAACTGCGTCCATCCGGAAAGAAATATGTAGGAGCAGGCAGCATACAGGAGAGACTCTACACGAATATTGGTAGAGATTTAGAAAGCTCTATGCCACCTGTCCACACAATCAGATCAGTGAACAACTACTGATCCAGTACTTCTACGAGGGACTCTTAATGATGGACAGAAGCATGATTGATGCAGCCAGCGGAGGAGCATTGATGGACAAGACACCAGCAGCAACAAGGCATCTGATCTCCAACATGGTAAGCAACACGCAACAATTTGGAGTCAGAGGGCCGAGTCCATCCTGGCTGGTGAGTGAAATTAGTGCAGCTTTCAATTAGAGGTTGGAAAATCAACTGACCGAATTGACATCGTTGGTAAGACAACTTACTGTTGTACAACATCAACCCGCCTTGGCAACAAAAGTATATGGCATTTGTACTTTCGTGGAGCACCCCACTGATATGTGCCCCACACTTCAAGAAACCGAGTTGGACCAGCCAAAGAGTGTTGGAGCAATAAGTGGATAGCAGTACGGGAAGTAGTCGTATCAGATTCGGCCATTTGATAATCAATAGTATGGAAGACAACCATTTCGGCCAGGACCGAATCAAGGGCCCTATGCAGCTCAACAATTTAGGTCCATACTAAATGCGCATCAGAGACAAGCAAGTTATCAACAACCGACTCTGTCATATCAAACACCACCATTCCAACAGTAGTAGCAACAGAGATTGCAACCTCAAGGAAACTCTCCATCTCTAGAAGACCTGACGAAGCAGCTAGTTGCTAGCAACCTAGAGTTCCAACAATTTGTGAGCTCCAGCAACATGCAATTTCAACAGAATATGACCGCCACCATCCAAGACCTCAAGACTCAAATAGGACAGTTAGCCAACACTGTAAGCCAATTATAGTCGGTTGGATCCAGCAACCTTCATTCTCAAACAATTCCGAATCCGAGAGGGAATGCAAGTGCAGTTATGCTGAGAAGTGGAAAAGAACTATCTCAACCAGTGCAGTAGTTGCTGAGATCAGTCGAAGCTGACTCTGAATCAGATGCCAACTCGCAATCTCGGCCAGAGAAAACTGTCCCATCGCCGTTTCCAACTTAGACGATCTCGGCAAGGAAGCCTGAATCAGATAAAGAGCTACTGAAGATGTTCCGCTAGGTGGAAATCAACATCCCACTTCTTAACGCCATCAAGCAGATTCCTAAGTATGCAAAATTCCTCAAGGAATTGTGTGTACATAAGAGGAAGAAGATGAAAGGGAGTGTGGAAGCAGGAGGTATAGTGTCAGCGTTAACCAAAAATGATGACTTCACTGCAGGTGCGCAAGCCTTACCAAAGAAATGCAAAGATCCCAAAATCTTTTTGGTCCCATGCACCATTGGCGAATGTACCTTTGCTGATGCCATTCTGGATCTGGGAGCCTCAATTAATGTTATGCCAATGTCAATCTACCAAGCCCTAAATTTTGGTGATCTGGAGCCTACAGGGATGAGAATCCAGCTTGCAAATAGAAGCATTGTCCAACCCCTGGGTGTCCTCGAGGATGTCCTTGTCCAAGTCAATGAGCTGATCTTTCCAGGCTGATTTTTACGTGCTAGACATGGAGGATGAGACATCTGTAAAGGGATCAACCTTAATTATGGGGAGACCGTTCCTGATGATAGCCAAAACAAAGATCGACGTGCATATTGGGACGCTCTCGATTGAATTTGGTGACACCTTGCTACAGTTCAACATTTTTGAAGCTGTGAAGCACCCCACCGAAGACCATTCTCTCCTTGGCATTGATTTGATTGATGAACTGGTTGAAGAATATCTTCAACTAGACAGAAGCAGTAAATATAGTGAAAATTTTGCTGGAAGCACTGATTTGATCAGCTGCCTAGGGTCCATAACAAAAGAGGCCGACTATGAGGAAGTACATAATCTTCCTAACTCCAAGGACAATAATAATGATAGTGCTGACTTGGAATTTGAAGCTGAATTGTTCGAAGTATTAGACCAAGCCTGCAACCTGGAGAACCCAGAGTGTGAAAATAGAGTAGAAACCGAAGTTGTCGAAACTAAAAAGCCCTTCTCTGCACAACTAGCAACAATATTCATGACCGAAACTGAGTCGGCCAAAAGTGGCCGAGACAAAAAGAAGACAGGAGTCAACTTGGCCGAACAGTTGAGAGACAAGGCCGACATGCTTGCCGAAGACCATCTCGGCCAATGAAGACCAGAAGCAAGCAAGAGCTAAACTCACTGTTCCATCCAGATCCGACTCCAAGGCTGCACAAAGACTTGAAGTCAACTCCAATCTGACAAAAACTGAAGATACCGAAAGAATTCGGCCACAACAGCCAAAGGCCGAATTCATGTCAGCATAACTAGTGTCGAGTTCAACTCAAACCGGCCAATCGGATCCGAAACCTATTCATGAAAACTCTTCATCTCCGCCACCACCCCTAGAATTAAAACCATTCTCAAATCACCTGAAATATGCCTACCTGGATAACGAACAGTAATCCCCAATTATCATTGCCAACAACCTCCACTAGGAGTAAGAAGACATGTTGTTGAATATCCTTAGGCAGCATAAGAAGGCAATTGGATGGAAGCTTTTAGACCTTCCTGGCATAAACCCCTCCATCTGCATGCACAAAATCTTAATGGAGGAGGAATTCAAGCCCATAAGGCAATAACAAAGAAGATTGAATCTGACAATCCTGGATGTAGTAAAAAAGGAAGTCACTAAGCTTCTTGTTGTATGGATCATCTACCCCATTTTGGACAGCCAATGGATGAGCCTTGAGCAAGTTGTACCAAAGAACTATCATAAAAAACCAGTAAGATGAGTTGGTACTAACGCGGATTCAGAATAGCTGGTGAGTCTACATTGATTATAGAAGACTAATCCAGGCTACTCGCAAGGATCATTTTTCTTTGCCTTTCATTGATCAAGTCCTGGAAAAATCCCACTACTGCTTTTTGGACGGATTCTCAGGTTACATGCAGATTCACATTGCACCTAAAGATCAGCACAAGACTACCTTCACCTGTCCATTTGGCACTTTTGCGAACAGTCGCATGCCATTTGGCCTGTGTAATGCTCCAAGTACATTTCAGCATTGTATGACGAGCATCTTCTTGGATTTACTACAGGACTGCATGGAGGTGTTCATGGACGACTTCACAGTATATGCTGACTCATTTGATGCATGCCTGGAAAACCTATCCAAGGTGTTGAGGAGATGTATTGACACAAATCTCGTGATAAACTTTGAAAAGTGTCATTTCATGGTGACTAAGGGAATAGTGTTGGGTCATGTAGTATCCAATAGAGGCATTGGAGTGGATAAGTCAAAAATTGACATCATATCCTCCCTTCCAAACCCCGCTTCTGTGCGGGAAGTTCGTTCCTTCTTGGGACACGCAGGCTTCTACAGAAGGTTCATCAAGAACTTTAGTAAACTCGCCCTGCCACTGTCCCAATTGCTACAAAAAGATGTTGACTTCAATTTCGACCAGCCTTGTATTGAAGCATTTCAGGAGCTAAAGAAAAGACTTACATCCACTCCCATTCTGCAAGCACCAAACTGGGACCTGCCATTTGAACTAATGTGTTATGCATCAAAATTTGGCACTAGGAGTTGTTCTCGGCCAAAGAGCTAGAGCTGGCCGACCAGTGCATGTGATTGCCTATGCATCTCGGACCATGGATCCGGCCCAGCAAAACTACAGAACAACTGAGAAGGAACTGTTGGCAATTGTATTTGCCTTAGACAAATTTCGTTCATACCTTCTCGGCTCAAGAATTGTTGTGTTCTTTGACCATGTTGCCTTGAGGTACTTGTTGAAGAAGCTTGATGCCAAGCCGAGACTGATTCAGTGGATGCTTCTCCTTCAAGAATTCAACATAGTGATCAGAGACAAGAAAGGTGTTGAGAATTCTATAGCTGATCACTTAAGCAGGATTGAAAGAGAAAGCGAACCAATGCTTATCTGAGATGAATTCCGAGATGAGCAATTGCTGCATGTCAAAACGTTTACACCATTGGTTGCCGACATCTGCAATTATGTGGCAACATCTCAGTTTCCGCCAGAGGCATCTTGGCTTTACAAGGAAAAACTCCAAAGCGATGCCAAATACTACATGTGGGATGATCCTTACCTATGGAGATTTTGTAGTGACCAAGTCATTTGCAAGTGCATTCCTGATTCCGAGATCAATTTAGTTCTCCTGTTTTTCCATGCAGCACCTGCAGGCGGCCACTATGGATCTACTCAGACTGCCAGGAAAATGCTGGATTACGAGTTTTACTGGCCCACTATTTTCAGAGATGCTTATCAATTAGTCTCCATCTGCGAAAAATGTCAAAAAGCTAGATTGGCCATTAGCAGAAGGCATAAGATGCCCCAACAACCCGTTTTGTTTTGTGAAGTCTTTGATGTGTGGGGTATTGACTTCATGGGGCCATTCCCAGTCTCCAATGGATACTCTTATATTTTGCTGGCTGTAGATTATGTGTCAAGATGAGTAGAGGCCATAGTGATAAGCAGGCTTTTCTGTCGTCTTACACGCCTCAATAATTACTAAAGCTAAATATAGTATAGCTAACCTAGGTCGATTCTCTCAAGGACACACTGTGTTCAAATTGTGCTAAGTGTAAAAATAAGAGTGTTGCAAAAACGCTAAGTGTTGTGGAATGCCGACTTGACTTCGGCTAGGAAAATGCCGACTTGACTTCGGCTAGGAAAATGCCGACTTGGCCTCGGCAACGCTAAGGCCGACTCGCTCTCGGCTATCCGGTTTCGGCTAATTGGGACTTGGTGTGGTTTCAGCAAAATTGATTAGACGCGTCCGAGTCGGACAGAATCGGTCTCAGACTCTGGGAAGCAGTAAATAAGGGGGTTTTGTGTTTAAGTGAATAAAATAAACTAAGTGCTGAAAGTAATCTAAACTATGCTAAACTACTCTATACTAACTACTGTATCAATTCGGGACTCAAAACACGATAGTTTACTATTCTTACTTAGAATTGTATTCCGAATCAACCTTAGATTCTTACGACGACCGCCGAATGTTTGTCCGTTGCCATACCGAAGATTTACACAACCGCTACCTCATCAGTTGGCAGAGAGTATGTACTTGGTTGAGTTTAGGTTCTCTACCTAATCAGATTATTACACTAGTTCCGACCGGCCCTAGTCTAACGTGATCTATCCCTAACAATGTGTCACGGCAAAGTTAAAAGCAGATTAAAGCATAGGAATTATAATCAAGAGATAGAATTGCAAACCAGTTATGTTATTGAAAACCAAATCGAATACAAAGGTGAGAATTTAGAGTTTCTGGAGAATTCGCCTTCCACGACGACCGCCAATGGAAAAACAGTAGTGATGCACCAATGGTGGCCAGACGTTGAGGTTTCCGTCCAATAGAGTGTGTCGGCTATTGATAAACAGGTTTTTCGGTCGTCTTAAACTCCTTATCAAATAACTAAAGCTAACTGTAATATAGTCAACCCTAGGTCATTCTTCTCAAGGACACAGTGCGTTCTAATTGTGTTTCAATGTATAGTAAATGGAAGCAAAATCTAGGTGCAAGGTACTGACTCACTCAGCACTTGCTGAGTTGCTCTCGGTAGAGACTGAGCCGAGATGATCTCGATAGAGACAATCTGGCTTGGTCTCGGCTGAGTGCAGACAAACGCTACAGAGATGGATTATATTTGTCTCAGACTGAGAAACAGTAAACAGGGGGGTGTGAACGTAAGTAAAGCAACAAGTAAACTAGGCTACGAATGCAGTAAACATATACTACTGCTACTGGTTTCCTATTATTATTAGTAGTATATAACTGTGTTCATGTTCAGTTCTGTTAGTCCAAGTCCAGTCCACATTCCACACTCCAGTTCTCAGTCCATATCAGCCTTGGGTAATCTTATGGAAATCGCCAAAGGTTTGTCCATTGCCATACCAAGGAATTACGCAATCGCTACCTCATCAGTTGGCAAGGATTATGTTCAGAGCTGATTTTAGGTTCTCGATTAACAATCAATAAATGATTACCTATTGAATTAGTTAAACCAGTTTCAATCGGCTTAGCTTAACATTATTCACAATTAAATTGCAATCGCGGATTAAATCATGAATTAAAGGAGAGGAAGAGAATGGAGATAAGCAATACATAAAGTAATTGATTAACAGAAAATAGAATACAAACACAGGGCCTGGATTCGATGATTCCATCCTCCACGATGATCGCCATGGACGACGGCGATGATTCACCTCTACTAGCTAGGACGCTGAGGTTCAAGTCCACCAGAGTGCGTTGGTGCTCCACTCGGTCTCCTCTGGTAACCTTCGGCTTCTCAGTTCCTAGCCTGCATTTACTCAATCGAGAGAAACGCCATTAACAGCACCGTGTACCACCGTGAGCGGAGAAGATGAAAAACGAGAGAATGTAGATAATGGACGCAGGAAAATATGAATGCCAAAAGACCCCTACTCGTTCAAAGTTCTATCTATTTATACAAGAGTGGACACAGCTAACGACGCTAACAGAATTACATGTACAATTCCTATTCTGCCCTTACTGTGACTTGCGTTGCAAGCTACCCAAGAGATGATGTGGCGCCTGAGCTGGAACCGAGGTGGCTTTGGGTTGCTGACATGGAGCGCCACCTGGATCTACCTGGTTTGAACTGTTGGCTTGCATAGGCTGATTCTCGGCCTGGCCGAGAGGCTCTCGGCCTGGGCTTCTAGTGGCGGGCTGAGCTTGGCTGGACCTGCAATGAAGAGATAGTTAGCTAAAAACCTTGAATAAACACAGATTGTGTTTTACTCTAATTTTAGGCATTAATCTGGATCTTAGCTATTAGTTATCTTTTAAGTCCATGGTTGCTTAGTGGCACTCTTCTTAGGTTCAATTAAGATGTATATTTTATGACTCATCAGCTATACCGAAGCGATCACCTCGAAGGCTTCCAGCTTCCCAAATCCTGGTCTTGTACCTCTTCGACCAAGAGAGACACCGTATTGAAGCTTCGTGTACCCCTGTACTAGCTTGGAGTGTTTGCGATTGCTGACTGTGCTAGCTCTAAATTCTGCTAAAAATTCAACACTTGAAGACGTGACCTGGTGTGCTTATTTATACACAAGCTGGATAAATCTAAATCTAATCCTAATAACAGAAATTCAAATCCTAAAGATTCCAATTTGAATTATAGATTACAATCTCCTAAATATTAGAAGTTTCCCAGTTAGCAGAATCATATCTGCATTCCTAGTTACCCGAATTATAGATTCCTTGATCTTAGCAAATCATATATGCATTACAGATTCCTTGATCTTAGCAAATCATATTTGCATCTTAACAAATCATATCTGCATCTTAACAAATCATAGCTGTATCTTAACAAATCATATCTGCATCTTAACAAAACATATCTGCATCTTGCCGGAGTGATTTTAGGCAAGATTTTCGTCACTGATGTTGGCTTGATCGGGAGTGCTGGTCTGGTTGGGATGTTCTCGGCTTGGGCCGAGATGACTTGGACCGAGATGACTTGGGCTTGCAAAATAAGTCTTAATCTTTTTGTTAGTTAAAAATCTTATTTTAGCACATACTTGTATTTCTCCTATTTTTAGGCCCATAATTCAAATCTCGGTTAACACAAGACTCTTAATCATTAAATATTCTTAACAACACCCATCTTAAGCCCACATAAAGTGTATAAAATATGACTCATCAGACCCCCACACTTACACTTTTGCACTCCTAGGCAAAATGAGATTCGAGCATTTAAGGAAATTGAAAGAGGAAATATGTTTTTCAAATAAACTCCTCAAGCTTAACAAAACAGCTTAAGCATGCATTCATCCCAGAATCCGGGCATTCAAACGATTTATGAAAGTTACTTTCTCCATATCCAAAAACAAATAAGCAACCTGCAAACATTAAGAGTAACCGAGAAGTGACTAAGCTATCTCAAGACATATTCTCTCAATCTCTCAAGTGTTTAGGTTTGTATATACACTCAAACATCCTATGTCAACTAGCACTACCAAGCTTTGACTATCCTCTCCTTTCACACCTTCAAACACACATGCTTAATGATCAATAGGACTTTTCGGGATTGTAACGTGGCCAGGGTAAGGTAGGATTACAGAATGATTAAGTGAGCTTTAATAGCCAGAGGGACAAGAGGGGCAGTGGGGAATTAATCTGTAAGCATAGAGATTATCTCCTTCGAACATTACCAGTTTCTTGGAAGCATCTTTGTTCACTGTCCTTCTTTTCCATTTATATTTTTCTTTTTTTTTCACTTTTCCTGTCTTCCAGCTTTTGTTGTTGCAATCTTACTTGCAATCTTTTCCTTTTGTTTCCGCTACTTATTCTTCTTTTCGTATCCTTTTTCTTTTCTTTTCCTTAACTCTTTCCTATTCTTCCAGCTATACCACTCTCGTAATGCCTCTAGGTGTCACCCCCACACTTATTCAAGATCTATTCCCAAAACAATTCCAAAGCTCCTTCGTTCCCTAAGGTTCGGGTTGATTATGGTTTTTCTGGCTTTAGGCTTGTAATGAGCTGTCATATCAAGAAACGGTTATAGGCTCGACGGGGTAACCAAAGGAATTATTCACAAGGTAGGCTTTATTTGGCTAAGTAGCTGTAAAGAAAGATGGCCTAGATCATATCATTCCTGCATGTGAAGTGAGTTATATCCAGAGAATCAAGGCAATACCTAGAGTAACCAGCAACATAGATGCAATAATCACACAAGAAATGAAAGAATGGCGAGATACAAATCATTCATGCAAGGCTCAAAAGATCTCACATGGTTAATTGCTTTGTCACTAATGGCTCATCTTTTCAGTTTTTCACTTGCTACTACCTAAGGATGCAAAAACTTCACTCCCTGTCAGGTTTAAAAATCTCTTAACCAGGGTCATGCAATGCTTCATGCTGTTTCACCTTACTCAAGGAAATTCATTCAAAATTTTTCAAAATAGTTTTCTCAATAATTGATAATCCGAAATCAGAAATCAGCTAGGAAAACAAAAATGCAAACTAAAATTTGAACAAAAATAGTAGAATCAGAATAAAAAGAAAAGGAACAAAATAGATCAGAATAAAAAGAAAAGGAACAAAATAACAAAACAAAACCAAACAAACCATCACCCTTCCTACGGAACACTCCCCCACACTTAAATGATGCATTGTCCTCAATGCATAACAGGACTATGGAGGAGTTTTTTATGGTCGTGTTGCTTAGGTCATGCCGGCCACCATGGCCGGTTCTACTAGGGAGATGCTTTCCACTTCATCGACTGTTGCTGTGGGGCTTTCATGGAAGATTTTGAGCTGCTGCCCGTTGACTTGGAAGGTGTTTCTTGTGAGTTCGTCCTGTAATTCTACTACACCATAGGGCAAAACTTTAGTGATAATGAATAGACTGTCCCACTTGGAACGGAGCTTACTGGCAATGAGCCTTAATCGTGATTTGAAAAGGAGCACTTTCTAGCCGACGTGGAACTTTTTTCTTAAAATTTGGCGGTCATGGAATTGTTTGACTCGCTGCTTGTAAATGCGGGAGTTCTTGTAGACTTCTAGGCGAAGTTCCTCCAATTCTTGCAGTTGGAGATTCCTTTCTTCCCTAGCTTGGTCATAAGCCATGTTGCACTTCTTGACTGCCCAGTAAGCTCGGTGTTCTAGTTCAACAGGTAGGTGACAAGCTTTGCCGAAAAAAATCCGGTAGGGAGACATTCCCAACGGAGTTCGGTATGCTGTCCGATGTGCCCAAACCGCATCCTCAAGGTGGCGGCTCCAATCCTTCAAGTTTGGGTTGGTCAGCTTCTGCAAAATCTTCTTGATTTCTCTGCTGAATACTTCAGCTTGGCCATTTGTTTGGGGGTGGTATGCTGTGGCAATCCGATGCGCCACCCCATACTTTTCTAATAGGGAGGACATGGCTTGGTTACAGAAGTGACTTCCTTGGTCACTGATCAGAGCATTTGGCACGCCAAACCTGCAGAAAATGTTAGACTTAAGAAAATTCACAACTACCTTGGCATCATTGGTCTTGGTGGCCACTACTTCCACCCATCTTGACATGTAGTCCACGGCCAGCAGAATGTATGAGTATCCATTGGAGACGGGGAACGATCCCATGAAGTCAATTCCCCAAACGTTGAAAACTTCACAAAATAGGATTGGTTGTTGGGGCATCTCATGTCGGCGACTCATAGCCATTCCTGCTCACTGGCATTGTTCACAGGTTGATATGAAGTGGTGGGCGTCTCGGAAAATGGTGGGCCAGTAAAACCCACAATCTAGTACCTTTCGGGCTGTCCGAGTTGATCCATGATGGCCGCCTCCAGTTGCTACATGACAAAAGTGGAGGACTAAGCTGATCTCAGACTTTGGAATGCACCTGCGAATGACATGGTCGCTGCCACGCTTCCAAAGATATGGGTCATCCCATATATAATACTTGGCATCACTTTTAATTTACTCTTTATACAACCGGGATGCCCTTGGTGGAAACTGGGATGCAATGATAAAATTGCATATGTCGGCGAACCATGGTGTAGATGTGTCCATGCGCAGTAGTTGTTCATCCGGAAAGTCGTCTCGGATTGGCATTGGGTCAAGTTCACGTACAATCCGACTAAGGTGATCGGCTACTACATTGTCGGCACCCTTCTTGTCTCTGATTTCTTGGTCAAATTCCTGCAAGAGAAGCATCGACCGAATGAGTCGTGGCTTGCTGTCTAGTTTCTTTAGTAGGTATTTCAAGGCTGCATGATCAGAGAATACGATGACTCTAGAGCCAAGCAGATATGAGCGAAATTTTTCCAAGGCGAATACTATTGCCAGTAGCTCTTTCTCTGTGGTCGTATAGTTTATCTGGGCCTGGCCCATGGTTCGAGATGCATAGGCGATTACGTCTGTCGGCCTGCCGACTCTGTCTCGCTGGCTGAGAACGGCTCCAAGGGCCGAGTTGGATGCATCGCACATCAGCTCGAACGGCAGCTCCCAGTTAGGTGCTTGGAGGATTGGTGTGGATGTCAATCTGGTCTTCAACTCCTCAAAGGCTTGTATGCATTCTTTGTTGAAGACAAACTCCACATCCTTTTGCAGTAGTTTGGACAGTGGTAAGGCGGTCTTGCTGAAGTTCTTGATGAAACGCCTATAAAACCCTACATGTCCTAGAAATGAACGAACCTCCCGCACAGAAGTGGGGTTAGGGAGAGATGTAATGATGTCAATCTTAGCTTTGTCAACCTCGATCCCTCGACTTGATACTAGGTGGCCGAGCACAATCCCTTCTGCTACCATGAAGTGGCATTTTTCAAAGTTCAACACCAGGTCGATTTCTATGCATCGCTTCAGCACTCGGGCTAGATTTCCAAAGCATGCATCAAAAGTGTCTACATACACTGTGAAATCGTCCATGAACACCTCCATGCAATCCTCCAATAAATCTAAAAAGATGCTCAGCATGCATCTCTGGAACGTGCTTGGGGCATTTCATAGTCCAAACGGCATCCTAGTGTAAGCAAACATGCCGAAAGGACAGGTGAAGGTTGTCTTGTGTTGATCTTCAGGTGCGATGTGTATCTGCATGTATCTAGAATATTCGTCTAGGAAGCTGTAATTGGACTTCCCGGCCAGCTTCTCCAAAACTTGGTCTAAGAATGGTAGAGGGAAATGGTCTTTGCGGGTTGCTTGGTTCAGCTTTCTGTAGTCAATGCACACTCGCCAACTATTCTGGACCAGTGTTGGTACTAGTTCATCATGCTGGTTCTTCATCACGGTCATCCCAGATTTCTTGGGTACTACCTGCACTGGACTGATCCAGCTGCATTCTGAAATTGGATAAATGATTCCAACAGCAAGTAGCTTGGTCACTTCTTTCTTTACCACATCGAGGATGGTTGGGTTCAATCTCCTTTGCTGCTGCCTTACGGGGTGTGCTTCTTCCTCCATCAAGATTCTGTGCATGCAGATGGAGGGATTTATTCTTGGGAGGTCAGATAATTTCCACCCTATGGCCTTCTTGTATTGCTTGAGGACTTGTAGCAATTTCTCCTCCTATTCTGGTGAAGGGTTGCTGGCAATTATGACCGAGAATTGTTATTCATCACCTAGGTAGGCGTACTTTAGATGGTTCGGCAATGGCTTCAACTCAGTGGGTGGTTCTGGTGGCGAGACCTTTCCTATTGGTCTGGAAATTGTTTGGCCGACTTGGTTTGAGTGGGGTAGTTGGGTTGCCGACATGATTTCGGCCTCTGATTGCTCCTTATGCTAATTGGCCGACTCTGTTTCGGCTTTGATTCCGGCTTGCTTCCTGTCCTCTTTGG
Organism: Mucuna pruriens; assembly: GCA_025330945.1. NCBI lineage: Eukaryota > Viridiplantae > Streptophyta > Magnoliopsida > Fabales > Fabaceae > Mucuna > Mucuna pruriens. The sequence continues at coordinate 1,829,089 of JAENHJ010000133.1, forward strand.
CCGCATTGGTGTCGACTTCCGTGACCGATGTGCATGGTACCTGATGAGTCACAAATTGTACATCTTTTAGACACCTAAGAAGGGTGTTCTCAAGACTATTCTGTGCTTAAGAATGGATTGTTAGCTAAGATTCATTTTATGGGCTTAAATATAGAGAAAATACAAATCTGTGTTAATTCGGAAGTCTTAGCTAATAAAAAGTATCACTCCTTCTTCTGCAGGTCAAGCTGAGTTGACCAGGGTCAATAGAAGAGTCTCAATCGAGATGAAGTTGTCCCCGCCAGACTGACTCCGTCTCGACCAAGCTAGAGTCGTCTTGGCAGTTCATGCCTTGCAGCCCAATAAAGAGCGGCCCAATTGTGTTGTCCACATCAGCTATCCACCTCAGCGCTAGCTCAACTGCCATGTCACTCTTAGGGAATCTGCCACGTCACGTTGAAAGATCTTCATAGGGGTAGAATAGGAAATTCACATTGTAATTCTGTTAGGATTAGCATATCACAGCTCGTGTATATATAGGAAGAGCTATGCACTTTTTACGCGTCTTTGAATTCACTCTGATTCCATTTTCATTTCATCCATTTTATCGCTCTCATCTCTCTCTCCATTTTCATGGTGGTGCATGGTGCTCATTGGCATTTCTCTCGATCGAGGAAGTGCAGGTTCGAGACTGGGAAGCCGAAGTCTGCCAGAGGGGACTTATCAGATTACTGACGCACTCTGGTGGAACTGATCCTCAACGCTCAGGCTAACGGAGGTGAACCACCACCATCAACCATGGCGATCGTTGTGGAAGATGGATCCACCTGAATTCAGAACCACTGTATTTGTAATCTTTTTCTGTTAATCAATTTTATTTTACATTTCTTATCTCCATTCTCTTCCTCTCCTTTAATTCATGATTTAATCCGCGATGGCAATTGAATTGTGAACAATGTTAAGCTAAGCCGATTGGAACTAGTTTAACGAATTTGGTAGGTAATCATTTAACGATTGTTAATCGAGAACCTAAAATCAGCTCTGAACTTAATCCCTGCCAACTAATAAGATAGCGATTCCATAAATCCTCGGTATGGCAATGGACGAACCTTTGGCGATTGCCATAAGACTCCCCAAGGCTGATATGGACTGAGAACTGGAGTGTGGAACCTGGACTGAACTTGGATTAATGGGACTGAACACAAACACAATTTAATAATAATAATAATAGATAACTAGTAACATTAGTGTATGTTTACTGCATTCATACTCTTAGTTTAATTTCTGCTTTCTTACGTTCAAATCCCCCCTGTTTACTGCTTTTCAGTCTGAGATAGAGATAGTCTATCTCTGTAGCGTCTGTTTGCACTTAGTCGAGACCAAGTCGGCTCAGTCTCTACCGAGAGCGACTCGGCCAATGCCGAGGAGAGTCAACAGTTTACATCCCAGATTCTATGTCACTTCGCTTAACACCAAATCACAACTGAACACACTATGTCCTTGAGAAGAATGACCTAGGGTTAACTATACTACAGTTAGCTTTAGTTATTTGATAAGAGTTCAAAACGACTGAAAAAGAAGCCATTATCAGTACCTCAGTGGCGTCTCTCTCGATCAAGGAGGTGCAGGTTAGGGATTGGGAAGACGAAGGTTATCAGAGGTGATCGCTCGGTATAGCCGACACACTCTAATATACTAGATCCTTAGTGTCCAAACCATCATTGGTGAACTATCAATGTTCTTCCATGGTGATTGTTATGGAAGGTAGAGTCCATGAATTCACTCCTTTTATCCATACTCTGTTTCAATAATACGATTGGTTTGTGTTTCTTATCTATTGATTATGAATTCTATTTTTAATCTGCTTTACTGTGTCGCGATTGTGCATTGTGAAAGTGGAGCAATGTTAGACTAGGCCGATCGGAATCGATTTAACAACTTTGTTAGGTAATCGATTAGAGAACCTCACATCAACCACGTACTTACTCCTTGTCAACTGATGAGGTAGCGGTTGTATAAATCCTCGATATGACAATGGACGAATGTTTGACGATTGTCGTAAGAACCTTAGGTTGATTTGGAAATGTAATGTTGAGTACAGAACCGAGAACAAATTGCTTATTGAACTCTGTGTTGGTACAATTGTAATTAGCGTAGTTTAGCTTGCATTTACTTTTACACTTAGTTTACTTTTTGTTCTTTTACATTTTCACAATTCAAACCCCCCTGTTTACTTGCATTTTAGTCCAAGACCGAGTCCAGTCAAACTTTTTTGTGTCCATCTGTGTCCGAGCTTGCGCTTAGCTAAGATCGTGTTGGATACAACTCAACTGAGTCTATATTAGATCTGTCTCTACTGAGAGCAAGTCGACATTCTACATACTTAGCATTTTTTGCATAAATCTCTGATTTCCACATAAGGCCATAATAGAACACACTGTGTCCTTGAGTGATTCGACCTAGGGTTACGCTATAGTTAACCTTAGTATTATTTTGATAAACAAAAGATGACTAAAACCGGAGTTATCACATACAACACCAAGGTTTGGACCAGTCGGGACCATGCCAAGTCCGAATCAAGCTAATTATCAACAGTAAGGACTAAGATACCAGGCACCACCATTCCGTCAACAACCGCAGCAACAAATGCCATCGTAGGAGAATAACCCCGCAATGGAGGACTTCATTTTACAATTCCAACAAAACATAACTGGGACTATACATGATTTAAAAATACAGATGGGACAATTGGCCAACATTGTAAGTTAGATGCAGTTGGCCAGTTTCATAAGCATTCCCTCGTACACAATACCGAATCTGAAAGGGGGAGAAGTTGGCATGGCGCGGCTACAAAGCAGTAGAGAATTACCACAATTGGACAAGCCTCAATCGAATCTGGGACCAGCCAAAGCTGAGACCAAACCAGGAGCCATCTTCCAGATACAACAACCAGCCAAGAGCGTTCCACTACCATCCCCAACCAAGCAGTTTCAGCAAAGAGATCTAAGATCAATGAAGACATGCTAAAACTGTTCAGGAAGGTGGAGATCAATATCCCACTTCTCAACGCAATAAAACAAATTCCAAAATACACTAAGTTCCTTAAGGAGTCGTATCCTCGTTAGTTAGACATAAAGACACTAGTGTCGGAATTCAACGAATTTTGCCAAGAAGATGGCAAATCTAGGGCATATTCGTCGTTCGTTGCACCATCGGCAATCGTACGTTCACCGATGCAATGTTGGACCTTAGAGCATCAATCAACGTCATGCCAACGTCAATATATCAGTCTCTCAACTTAGGGGACTTAGAGCCGGCATGGATGGTGATTCAACTTGCTAACAAGAGTGTTGTGCAACCCCTAGGCATTCTCAAAGACTTCCTCATCCAAGTCAACAAGTTGATTTTCCCAATAGATTTTTATGTGCTAGACATGGAGGATGAAGCGTTCGGAGAAGGATCTGCTCTGATTTGGGACAATCCTGCACTGACCCTTTGTATGAATTAGATCCTGAGATAGAATTAACTTTGCGTAGGTTAAGAAAAGTTAGGAATATAGTAGTGAGTAATAGTAGTAACTCTGATTCTATTTCTAGTTCTGACAATACAATTCTGCTACTAATAGTTCTGATTTTGTTGAATACAATAGCACTAACATTTTTGCAAAGTCGGGACAAATGGAGAATAATGATAGAACATTGAAGGAGCTGGCTACACTAGACGTGGTGTATCAACCTTGGTGCATCCAATACCCTCAATTGGAACCAGCTCAAACATATGAACTAAAATTTGGTCTTATACACTTGGTGCATCCAATACCCACAAACATTTGAAAGAATTCGATATGGTCTGTTCCACAATGAGGTCGTAGGGGATACTAGAAGACTACATCAGGATGAAGGCATTCTCATTCTCCTTGGATGGATGATGAGTCACAAATTATGCATCTTTTATGGACCTAAGAAGGATGATTACAAGACTATCTTGTGCTTAAGACTTGAATGTTAGCTGAGATTCATATTATGGACTTAAAAGTAGAGAAAACACAAATATGTGCTAATTCAAGGATCTTAGTTGACTCTTCTATTCTTGCAGGATCAACCGAGATGTTCTAGGGTCCATCATATGAAGTCTTGGCCAAGACTGACTCCATCTCGGCCAAACCAACTGTGTTCATGTTCAGTTCCATTAGTTCAAGTCCAGTCCAGGTTCCACACTCCAGTTCTCAGTCCATAGCCTTTGGTAGTCTTATGACGATCGCCAAACATTCGTCCGTTGCCATACCAAGGAATTACGCAATCGCTACCTCATCAGTTGGCAGGGATTAAGTGCAGAGCTGATTTTAGGTTCTCGATTAACTATCGTTAACTGATTACCTACTGAATTAGTTAAACCAGTTCCAATCGGCTTAGCTTAACATTGTTCATATTCAAATGCAATCGCGACTCAAACATGAATTAAGGAAGAGGGAAGAGAAAGGAGTTATGAAATGCAGAATGAAATCGATTTAACAGAAACAGAATACAAATACAGTGGTTCTGAACTCAGATGAAGCCATCTTCCACGACGATCGCCATGGTTGATGGTGGTGGTTCACCTCTGTTAGCCTGAACGCTGAGGATCGGTTTCCACCAGAGTGCGTCAGTAGTCTGATTGGTCCCCTCTGGCAGACTTCGGCTTCCCAGTCTCAGACCTGCACTTCCTCAATCGAGAGAAACGCCAATGAGCATCGTGCACCACCGTGAAAACGGAGAGAGCGAGAGCGAGAAAAATGGGTATAGTGAGTATGGAATTTGAGTGGATTCAAAGACAGAACGTGTAAAAAGTGCATAGCTCTTCCTATATATACACGAGCTGTGATATGCTAATCCTATCGAATCCTAACAGAATTACATTGTGAAAGGTCCTATTCTACCCCTATGCAGATCTTCTAACGTGACATGGCAGATTTCCTAGGAGTGACATGGCATTTGAGCTGACGCTGAGATGGCCTCCGAGCTGGATAGCTGATGTGGTCAATACAACTGGGCCCTCTTACTGGGCTGCTGAGCTGCAAGGCATGGGTTGCCGAGACGACTCTGTCGAGATGGACTCGGACTGGACAGGATGACTTCATCTCGGCTGAGACTCCTTTTGTTGACCCTGGTCAACTCTGCTTGACCTGCAGAAGTAGGAGTGACACTTTTATTAGCTAAGAAATCTAAATTAACACAGATTTGTATTTCCTCTATAATCGAACCCATGGAATGAATCTTAGCTAACAATCCACTCTTAAGCACAGAATAGTCTTGTAAACCTCCTTCTTAGGTGTCTGAAAGATGTATAAATTGTGACTCATCAATATACAAACCTAAACACTTGAGAGATTGAGAGAATAATTTCCTGAGAGAGAGCTCTGTCACTTTTCGGCCAATCTTTGATGTTTGTAGGTCGCTTATTTGGCTTGGATGTGGAGAGAGTAATTTTCACAGATTGCTTGAATATCTCAATCCTAGGGTGAATAGTATCGACTCTGTTTTGTCTGGGCTTAAGAAGTTCACTTGAAAATTCTTTTTCTCTTTTGGAAATATCCCTTGATGATTGAAATCTGATTTTGCCCAAGAGTGCAAAAAGTGTAAGTGTGGGGGTCTGGTGAGTCATATTTTATACACCTTACAAGGACCTAAGATGAGTGTTTTTGAGATTATTTGGTGCTTAAGAATTGAGTCTTAGCTAAGATTCACATTACAGACCTAGAAATAGAGAAAGTATAAACATGTGCTAATTTGCAGGTCTTAGCTAATAAAAGATTCATTCCATTTTGCAGGACAAATCTAGATGATCTCGGCCAATCAAGAGAGTCTTGGCCCAAGCGAGTCGTCCCGGCCAGACTGACTCATTCTTGGACCAACCGACTCTACAGTCCAACAATCCAATAGGAGTGGCCCAATTGAGCAGTCCACGTAGGCGACCCAACCTAGGTACCAATGCAGCTCCAAGCCAAGTTAACTACCATGTCACCCCTGGAGAAACTTGTAGAGCAAGGAGAGTTTGCACAAGGGTAGATTAGGAAATGCAATCTGTAATTCTGTTAGGAAGTCATTAGGAGTAGTGTGCATCGTAAGAAATCCCAGCTCGTGTATATAGGAGGAGATGGGCACATTGTAATGTGGTTGAATTCAGACCTAAATTCCATACGCCTTACATTCCATTTTTCTCGCTCACATTCTCTGTTCTCACGATGGTGTACAGTGCAATCAGTGGTGTTTCTCTCGATTGAGGAAGCGCAACAATCTTTCCTTATGCAAATTCTATTATGTTCTTTTCTTTCCAATTCTTGACCCATTTTCATGATTATGATTTTGCTTGAAGTTTTGGATTGTGTTATGTTAGGTAATCGATTGATTACCTAAAATCAACCAATTATGTGCTTGGATTCATGCTAATTAGGGATTGCGATTGTGATCTCAATTTGTATGGATGTTAGATGATTATGTAATGAATCTTGGGTTGATGTGAATTTGCACCCTTATTAGAACCATGATAACAGAATTGCATGATTGAATGCTTGGATTGATGTTACGTAATTTTGTTTAGTTAAATTTTGTTCTACATAATTTTTCTGCATAATTAATCTACATGATTCTAATTACACACAAATCTCCTTTTTTGCATTCAATTTGATTTCTGTTCAACAAGATTAGGCGTTGCATGATTGTGACCTTGAGAGATTCGACCTAGTTTAGTCCCTATACTACAAAATTAAGGGGAATCTAGTGATATTTTGATAATGTTTCGACACCAATATCATGTCGCCCTTATGCATTTTTTGCACATATATGAGAATCAAAGTAAGGTTGAATATGACTTTGGGTTGAAAAATAATGTTATACATTTTCCATGTAAAACTCATATGTCTTCTTTGAACATGTATGGGTATAGTGAGACCAATGTGCAATATGTTCTTGGGTATAATGTATTCACCTTTATTGAGTCCCAAGACATATTGTCACAATTCTTAATTGAAAAACTTCGTAGCAATCGTTAGAGAATAGCCATGGACATTTCCAAGAATTGGAGTTTATTGCATGATTATTTTTGTGATCTTTCTTTAGAGCATACTATGCTTAATACATGTCTCAGTTACCTTTCTTGTAGGCACATTTTTAAGACTATTTTGATCCAAGAGGAACGTGGTTTTAGTCTCCTCATGGGTAAGTTCCTCTTCCATTAATCATGACATATGACTCATCCTTGTCTTTTATTTTGTAAGCACTTAAGTTCTAAATTTGAAGACCTCTTCAAGAAGGGGAGCATGATATAAACATGAAAGGGAAGTCATGGACATTCTAAAGGAACTCAAGGACCATGAACCAAGGTTGGAAGGGTTTCATAACCTAAGAGAAAACAAGCTAGACTTCAAGGATAAGCCCAAGAAAGGTAGAAGAAGTGGCTTCCTTGAGAGCTAAAGAAAGCCCCACACACATGAGTGCTCCTCTTTTAAATATGGAAGGACATAAGTATGACCTTCAATAGGGCTTTAAGATCTTGAAGGCTACTACACTGAAAAAGGGAGGTTGAAGAAGCTTCAAGAGGAAGCACATGGAGGATGGGCCTCCTTATGTTAGGGTTTCTTTTGTGGCATTGCATAAACTTTTTAGGACATATTGATCTTTGTATTAGATAGTAGTTTGCTTGTAATTTCGTTGCATAACTTGCATTTGGGCTAAAAGGCCCAAACTATTGTGAAATGCATTTAGTGACAAAAATTTCATCACTAAAAATGCTATCAATTTTGGCTTGCATTTTTAGGCCATTTGAGTAGCACTTTGGGTTGTATTTTTCATTCCTTTTGACTTTGGCTTTCCTTTGTTTAATATTAATTTTAGCTTAGGCTAATTAGGTGATTAGGAAAGACCTATATAAGTTTCAAATGTAATTAAGCTAATCACTTTTAACATTTGAGTAAATTTGTGCTTTGCACTTTGTGAGAGTTTTCTCTCTTCTCTTGTCTTGAACAAGAATCCTAATTCTCATCAAGCTTCCAAGATGTTTGTGGCGAATTTTCTTTCCTCTTATCTAATCATATGGCGATTATACACGTGTTTACATATTGTAATTTAAGCATTGAGTCAAAAAATCTATAAATAGAAAATCTATTAGCTATTTTTCTTTGGTTGAAACAACTACAGTATACTCTATTGCACCATATATGCTACACTCAATGACTATCGGTTCAAAGAGCAATATGTATAAATAATTAAACTAGAAAGTATTTTTTGCATTGGTAATTCTTATTCTTCTTTAATTTCACCTAAAGAAACATAGTTTTAATTATGAATAAAGGTTTAATTTTCTACGAATTAGGTGTTAAATAAATTAACAAATATGACAGACAAAGTTAGGGAAATGGAATTAACACCTATTTTTAAAATCCTAAATGAAATTAAAAGAAACTTTATAACAACACCTTTATTAATAGCATTAAAGCTTGTTTCTGTACCTTTTTTCTTATTCTTAATTTATAAAATTAAAAAAAATATTTATTATTTTTTAACTTTAATTATTATTTCTCTAAATTATTCAATTCTAAACGTTTCTTTAAAGTGCATTTTATTCATTATCTTTGTGAATTGAAATTTAACCTTTAGTCGTAATTTGGTTGGGTAAAAATAAATGGATAGAAATAAGGGGAAATTTAGATAGAATTTCCATTGTTTATTTGAAATGGAAGGGAAATTATCTTTTTCTTTTCTATTTTATGATTTAATTTTTAATTTTTATAAAATAATAAATAATTTTATGCCTAGAACAATAATAGAATAAAAATTATATTTATAATTAGTATAAAAATATTGTCACATAATTATTTATTTATTTCCAATCTATTTTATTCATTCAAACAAATAAAGCAAATATGATCCTTTCTTTTTTATATGTTATCATTCAAACTTGCATCTTTTATTTTATTTCTTTTTTATTTTTATCTTTTTATTTTATCTTTTTTTCTATTTCACTCTTAATGTAAACAAAACATTAACTCTCGAAAATAATATTATTATTGGTTAAAATACGTTTTTGTTCCATGCAAATATGACCCTATCTAATTATAGTCATTGTAAAATTTTTTGTCATTTTTAAATTCCCGATATTTCTAGTATCTTTTTTTAGTCTTTATCACTAACTCTAGTTAATTTACTATTGACATAACTAACAAAATAAATAATATTAATTGAAATAATTAAGGTAACAAAGAATATTTTAAATTAAAATAATTAAATTATTTTTAGGTACTCAATTCAATTAATTAATATATATTATTCATTTTTCAATTCACTAATTTGCTTTTTTAATATTGCACTTTTATAAAAATATATAATTTAGTTTTAATATATTAATCTTTATGTTACTTTATATTTTAATTTATTAATTTTAAATTATTTTAACGTAATATATTTTGTAAAATATATCTCAAGCAGTAATTTTATATGTAAAGAAAAAATAAATTGAAATATAATATATTAAAATAAATAATATTGCAATGAGTCAAATTAATAAATTAAAATATAAAAATAAGATAAAAGTGACATATTAAAATTAAATTATAAATTTATAAATAAATTATAATTTTTTTTCAAGGAATGCAATGTCAAAAATAAATTAGTGTTCTATTATCCAAAACCAAATGATCTTTCCCTTGCTTTCGTTCTCTTCTTATGCTTCCCAGCTTGGAAAGTTCTTTTTTGTCTCGTAGTGGTGAGAGTTTCCATGACAACAGACAAGAAGCCTAGACTTGTCAGGAGAGGAAGCTTTGTTGCTAGACCTTTTCCAACATGTCAAGGAAGTGCTGCTTTTTCTCTAACAGTACGAAAAAGCGGCATGCTTGTCCTTCATCCGACCAGGACAACTACACATCCAGCACTCCCTGAAGCTTTCAAGATGGTAATATGGATCCATAGCCTCCAGGTCGTTCTATTTTAGGGATCGTCCAGCTAACGGCAATCAATGCGTGTCGCTTCACTTTTCGATTCAAGGGTTGCAATGATTGTCCTTACTTACTCAGGGTTGCCTCATTTCTGATTGTTTTCACTTGCCTCTGTTTCTCTCATTCTCGCTACTTTGTCTGAAGATATCATTCCCGCTCCTGATTTCTTGCCCTAGTTTGCGTTCTTTGCTCTTCGACCTTTTCTTTGCTCTGCTATCATGGAACAAGGTAACTCCCTCACTTCTTTTCCTTTCTGCGTCTTTATTATTCTGATATCTGTCTGTTTGGGGTGGCGCATGTTGGATTTTCTTCTCTTATGGAGGAAATCGTCCTCTAGCCTAGGTCTTAAACTGACCCTCATCTGTTTCGTCATAGGAGGCCTCTCAAAGGATGCTATTGGTTCCTCTGCTCAGGGAAACCAGTCTCTAGGTAAGGCCAAGTCAGAGGCCGACTCCTCCACCCAAAATGGTTAGTCCTCTAGCTCTTTGTCTGGTTCGACTGAGGTCTTCCCATTCGTGATTTGGTATCGCAACAACTCAGAAGATGATCTTTCCTTTGACCCTTTCCTTTGGGTAGATCTAAACGTTAAGTAGGTCTCGTCCGTCCTAACGCGTAGTAGTTCCCTGCTTGGCACAGCCAAGGCAATATGCCAACCTGGACCTTGGTCCGTGACCATTTTCCCTTGTCGTCCGAGCGAGCCAATAAACAACCAATCGAAAGCCAATGAAACCCCTTTCTTTTTCTTGTATGATACTTTTCCGCTGAAGTTGGGTGTCAAACTCCCCTTCACGCAGTTCGAACGATTGATCTTACGAGCCTTGAATATTGCCCCAACCCAACTTCACCCAAATAATTGGCCTTTGTGAGGGCGTTCGAGCTTCTTTGTGATGATCTAGGGAAGGCGCCCTTAATAGATGTTTTTTCTAGTTCTTCTCCCTACGTAAGACCACCAAAGTAGGTTGGACATCTTTGAGTAGTCGACCGAAACGTAAATTGTTGAAGCCCTTCCTTATGCGAACTCTCTTTGCTCTACAAGTTTCTCCATGGGTGACATGGCAGTTGAGTTGGCTTGGAGCTGCATTGGTACCTAGGTTGGGTCGCCTACGTGGACTGCTCAATTGGGCCGCTCCTATTGGATTGTTGACTGGCCTTTGTGAGGGCATTCGAGCTTCTTTGTGATGATCTAGGGAAGGCGCCCTTAATAGGTGTTTTTTCCTGGTTCTTCTCCCTGTGTAAGACCACCAAAGTAGGTTGGACATCTTTGAGTAGTTGACCGAAACGTAAATTGTTGAAGCCCTTCCTTGAAAGTTTCAAAGTCTTCAAGAACCGATATTTCAAGGTTGGCCACGATTTTATGGGACCCAACATCTTGGCCGACAATTCAGCAGATTCTTTCTTTCCACTCTATTGGACCCCCCAGCCTGTCGTCTCTGTTTCGGTCATCCGCAAGGATTTAGAAAGGTGGGAGGACGAGTTTATTACTGAACTTAATGACTTACCTCTCCTATCTTGTGCTGACATTATCAAAGGCGCAGGTTTGTAGTTAACCTATAATGCTTTCTTCTGTGGATTATCTCTTTCTTTTTAACATGTTTTTTCCCTCGCAGGTTACTCCATTCAATATTTAAAGAATATAAAGAAAAAGATTTCCCAGTTGGCCGATGAAGGGACAAGTTCCCAACCCGCTCCTTTATTTGTTGCTGAGCCCCCTACGCCCCCGGCTCCGATGGAGGAGACCCCTCAAACTCCTCCTATGGTGATTCTAGACTCCCCTAGAGGCTCTTCCTTCCAAGAGGAGGCAGATCCCCATTTAGGTGAAAAATGCTTTGCAAGCGGTGATGGGGGAAGTCACGAGCGTCCGCACAAGCGTGCAAGTCTTGAGGTGAGCTTCATTTTGGAGACGCTCAACGACCAGCCATACCCTAAGACTGAAGGGAGTGTAGTGTTGGAGGAAGTTATAATAGGATGCCCTCCAGCCCCCTCAGTATGGGCTCCCTTCAAGTTGGTCGGGGAGATGGTGGACTGTGGTCTACTAGCACCATCTGTTGGCCCCCGAGTCAGACAACTAGGCGTCATTGGCACCTTGGGCACCCTTCAGAGATTTGTTGGGTGCTCCATGATATTAGCACGTGCCGCCAAAGCTGAGTTTGGGCTTCTGGATGATGAAGTCAGAACTCTGACCGGCTAACTTTCTCAAGTGGAGGATGACAAATGTCGGTTAGCCAACGCCTACTCTAAGGCCAAGGTAAAAATAGAGAATTGTCAAAGGACTACGGCTAGCCTTCAAGACGAGCTTCAACAAACTATTGCCCAAAACAAGGATCTGTTGATGGCTCAGTTGGACTGGGAAGCTACTCGGAACTCTCTTTATTCTGAGGTAGAATATTTGAGGAAGTCTTGCCAAGATTTCAAGGCATTCGACCTTGTCAACAAAGAGAAGTTGTCCTCAACGGAGTCAGATCTGGCACGGGTTCGGGAGGAAAGCTTAGCCAAGGATGACGTGATCAAGGCCAGGGATGCTACCATATTGCAGCAAGGATCAACCATTGTGCATCAATTCGAATATGGCTTCGGTCGGGCCATGGCATAGATCAAGTTACTGTACCCTAATTTGGATATTTCTAAAATCGATCCCTATAAAGAGATAGTAGACGGTCGATTGGTTGATGTCCCTACTCCTCCATATTCTCCAATAGCTTGATTGTTTGTCATTTGTAGCTTTCATCTTTGTAATACCCTAGCTTTCTTTATAAATTTAGCCAGTATACTTTCTTAATTGCAATGTGCATTTCTTTTGGTTATATTGCCTCGTCGTTTATTTTCTGGGTGTTAGGACCGCCGTCTAATAACGCTTCCATACTTAGCAGTTTTTTTTTTGTTTTTTTTTGAATCGTTTATATCACGACCATATCATCATGCCTTATACTTGGTGTCTTTATTTTTCGAAATGTTACGACCACTCTTCAGTCAATAATTGCAATAATCAATCGGCCTTTATTTTAAACAATTTTGTAGCACCCTCGGACAGGCACTTTTGGTCGTCCGTTATCGGGCTTATACTTGTTGTGACCCCAGACTGGCGTTTTTGGTCGTCCGTTATCGGGCTTATACAGCGCGTCCCCAAACTGGCTATTTCGTTCATCCGTTATAGGCCTTATACTTTCGTCGCGCCCCCAGATTGGCTATTTCGACCATCCGTTATCGGGCTTATACTTTTGTCGTGCCCCTGGACTGGCTATTTCGGTCGTCCGTTATCGGGCATATACTTTCGTCACGCCCCCAGACTAGCTATTTCGGCTATCCGTTATCGGGCTTATACTTTCATCGCACCCCTAGACAGGCTATTTCAGCTGTCCGTTATCGGGCTTATACTTTCGTCGCTGGTAGTTTTTCATTGCAACTATATTGGTTTAAATGATGCTAGCATTTCATTCATGTTTTTCTTCTAACTGAAATACATTCGTAATGAGGCGGCATTCCATGTGCGTGACACTTTCTTTCTATCTAGGTGTTCCAAACAGTATGCCCCCTGGCCCATTTCTTCCAAAATTCTTAGAGGACCTTCCCATGCTGGAGTCAACTTGCTCGCCTCTGCTTTCTGGGTTACTCTCCTTAACACCAAGTCCCCTGGCTTGAATTTGCATGGTATTACCCTCCTGTCATATTTTCTGTCCGCCCTAGCTTTGATAGCGTATTCCCTCACATGGGCTATCTCCCGTACTTCCTGTAACATATCTAGGTTGACCCTCAACTCCTCCTCATTTCTGCCTGGCTCAAATAGCGTTGCCCTGGGGGACGGTTCTCCGATTTCCACCAAGATCATCGCTTCAGACCGAATGTCAAGGCAAAAAGGAGTTTCATTGGTGGTGGAGTGGGGTGTAGTATGGTATGACCAAAGTACCTGAGGTAACTCATCTGCCCACCTGCCCTTAGCCTCCTCCAATCGCTTTCTCAAACCCCTTAGGATGACCTTATTGGCCGCCTCTGCTTGACCGTTGGATTGGGGGTGCTCTACTGATGTAAATAGTTATTTTATTTTAAGCCCCTCGCAAAACTCGACCGTCCCCTTGGATGCAAACTGGGTTTCATTATCTGATATGATCTCGGTGATAGTGATTCCTTTTAGTCGTCTTAAACACCTATCAAATAACTAAAGCTAACTATAGTATAGTCAACCCTAGGTCATTCTTCTCAAGGACACAGTGCATTCTAAATGTGTTTCAATGTGAAGTAAATAGGAGTAAAATCTAAGTGTAGAGTGCTGACTCACCTCGGCACTGGCCGGGTTGCTCTCGGCAGAGACTGAGGTGAGATGATCTCGGCAGAGATAATCCGGCTTGGTCTCGGCTGAGTGTAGATGGACGCTGCAGAGACGAACTATCTCTGTCTCAGACTCAAAAATAGTAAATGAGGGGGGTTGGAATACAATCGAAATCAAAACAGAAATCAACTACAATGCGAAAGCAATTACGCTACTCCTAATGCTACTGCTATTACTGTGTTCATGTTTAGTTCCAATAATCAAGGTTTTTCTGGTTCAATCACTCCAATTACAGTCCATATCAGCCTCCAGTGTTGTTATGGCAATCGTTAAAGGTCCGTCCCTTGCCATACCGAGGATTTACACAATCGCTACCTCATCAGTTGACAGGGATTAAGTTCAAACTGATTTTAGATCTTCAATTAACAATCGTTAAGTGATTATCTACTGAATTAGCTAAACCAGTTCTAATCGGCTTAGTTTAACATTGTTCCGCTACTATGTGCAATCGCAACGCAGTAATTGAACTAAGTTTAGGAATGCAATGGAGATCCGAATATAGAAAACACTTATATTACTGAAATCGAAATGCAAACACAGGGTCTGGATTCAGTGATTCCATCTTCCATGACGATCGCCATGGACGACGGCGATGATCCACCTCTGCTAGCTAGAACGCTGAAGATCAAGTCCACCAGAGTGCGTTGGTGCTCCAATTGGTCTCCTCTGGTAACCTTCGGCTTCTCAGTTCCTAGCCTACATTTCCTCAATCGATAGTAATGCCAATAATAGCACCGTGCACCACCGTGAGCAAAGGAAGGAAAACGAGAGAAATTGGAGATGATGGACGCGGGGAAGTATGAATGCCAAAAAACCCCTAATTGTTCAGAGTTGCGCTTATTTATACAAGGCGCGAAACTAACTTAACAGAATTACAATTAAAATCCCTATTCTACCCTTGCTGTGACTTGCGTTGCAAGCTACTCCAGGTAGTGACGTGGAGCTGAGCTGGAATCGACGTGGCTTCTGGATGGATGGCTGACGTGGAGTGCCACTGGACTTAGCTCCTGATTGGGCTCTTTGCATGGGCCGAGTTCCGGCCTGATTGAGGCGCCCTTGGCCTGGTCAAGATGCTCTTGGCCTGGGCCTTCAATGGTGGGTTGCGAGCTTGACTGGACCTGCAATGAAAGAATAGTTAGCTTAATGCCTTGAATTAACACAGATTATGCTTTCCTTAGATTATAGGCCTTTAATCTGAATCCTAGCTAACAATCATCTTTTAAGCTCACGAGTTGCTTTGTAGCACTCTTCTTAGGTCCACTTAAGATGTGTATTTTATGACTCATCAGACCCCCACACTTAGTCTTTTGCACTCCTCGACAAAATGTATGACTTAAACAAGGGAGATTTGAGGAAAAGAGTTTCTTCTGTTGACTTCCTTAAGTCTGACTGGACAGCTTCAGCTTCTCTTCGTTTCGGAACAAGGTGCTTCATGCAATCAGGGAACTACTTCTCTTGGAGTTAAGGTGCTTTCGTGACTTCCAAATGGGGGGACATACCCAGAGTGGTAGAACCTCACTTAGGTGATTAATTCTCTTGATTCTCTCAAGTGTTTAGCTTGTGTTTGCACTCAGCATTGCATGGAATTGGTACCACCATATCTTGACAAAGCTCTCCTCCTACTCCTGTAAAACACAACAGTCATGATTACTAGGACTTTTTCGGCTTGTAGCAGGGTTAAGGTCAAGGGTAGGATAGAATGTGGAAAAACTGGCTTTATGACCCACGGGGAGGAGAGGAGCAATGAGGAGTGAGTTTTATCAGTATGATGGCAGTCCTGGTTGCTGTGGTCTCCTTCCATCCTTATTTACTCGCCCTTTTTTCATTCTTTCTTTCTTTCTACTTATGCAGCTTGTTGATTTTGTTTGTTTCGGCTACCTGTTTTCTATTTATATGTGCTTTCTTCTTTTCTTTTCTTTCATGATTTTTCTTTTTCGCTTCTTCTGAGCCTTCAGATGATTTTTGACCGAATTCTGCTCCCTAGACTTCCCCCACACTTGATTATGACTCGCTCCCAAGACAATTCCAAGGCTCCTCGGCTTCCCGAAGGTAAGGTAAGACTAGTT
Organism: Mucuna pruriens; assembly: GCA_025330945.1. NCBI lineage: Eukaryota > Viridiplantae > Streptophyta > Magnoliopsida > Fabales > Fabaceae > Mucuna > Mucuna pruriens. The sequence continues at coordinate 1,845,419 of JAENHJ010000133.1, forward strand.
TTTCTGGCCTCGGCTTGTAGTGAGCTGCAAGAAAAAATGGTTAATTTAGGCTCAAAAAGGGTGACAAGGGTTAGTTTGTTTTCAATTAGCTTATTTCGCTTTGAGCTCATGAGAAACATGGCCCAGATCATGTCATTCCTGCATGTGTAAAGCAGTTGTATCCAGAGAGTCAAGACAAAATACAGCATATGCAATTAACATGTTCTGCAAAAATCACTCAGGAAAGAGGGAGATGGCGGGAATGTAAGCCATTGTTGCTGCAGGGCTCAAATTCTCACATTGATTGCTTTTGTTTCTTCACTCTAAAGGTTTTCTCTTCCCATTTTCGCCACTTGCTGCCTAGAACCAAAGGGTTTGGTTCCCCTCAGACAAAGGCTACCTTTGCTCGAAAAAGAGGAGATTGCTTCTGCGGGTTCGTCAGACTCTCGGACTCAATCAAGAATTTTTTGCTCTTTTCAGTTTGGCTTCGTAATTCTGCTAAGCCGAGAGCCGGTTGTGGCCGAAAGGCTTTTATTGAACAAATGTAGATATGCAAGGATTCAAAGTACTAATGAAACTAGCAACAACATAACAGATGTAGAAAAGAAACAAATTATACTTAAAGAAAAAAAAATAAGAAAGTTAAAGAAAATGAGGAAGTTAGGGAAGAGAAGAGCAGATATGAATGATCAGTTTCAAATAGACCCCCCCCCTAACACACACACTTGATTTTGGCATTGCCCGCAATGCATAGATAGAAGGGGTCGGCCGAGGTGGCCTAGGCTGTGCCATCTGGTGGAGTCGGTTCCACCAATGAAATGAACTCCATGTTCTCTCCAATTGGTGCTGGACCTTCGAGGAAAGGTTTGACTTAGTGCCCATTGACTTGAAAGGTGCGGTTGGTCTATTCTCCTTTTAGCTGCACTGCACCATGGGGAAATATGTTAGTAATAACAAAAGGTCCATCCCATCCGGAGCGAAGCTTACCTGCTATGAGCTTCAATCTGGAGTTGAACAGCAACACTTTTTGGCCGATATGGAGATCTCTTCTCAGGATCTTCTCGTCATGGAACTTTTTTACTTTTTGCTTGTAGATCCTGGCATTTTCATAGGCTTCCATGCGAAGTTCATCTAGTTCTTGAAGTTGGAATGTCCTATGCTCTCTTGCTTGGTCATAGGCCATGTTGCATTGTTTGACTGCCCAGTAAGCTTTGTGTTCTAGCTCTACAAGAAGGTGGCAGGCCTTCCCGAAAACAATCCGATAGGGAGACATCCCTAGCGGTGTTCGGTATGCAGTCCTATATGCCCATAGAGCATCCTCAAGGAGTTTGCTCTAGTCCTTCCTGCTGGGATTTGTCATCTTTTGCAGTGTATGCTTAATTTCCTTGTTAAACACCTCAACTTGCCCATTAGTTTGGGGATGGTATGCTGTAGCTATCCTGTGTGTCACCCCATATTTCTGAAGAAGGGAGGCCATGGCTCTGTTGCAGAAGTGACTTCCTTGGTCATTGATGAGTGCTTTTGGTACACCGAACCTGCAGAAAATATTGGAGTTAAGAAAGTCCATTACAACCTAGGCATCATTGGTTTTGGTGGGATCGGCTTCTACCCATCTTGACACATAATCAACGACAAGCAGGATGTATGAATAGCCATTGGAGACTAGGAAAGGCCCCATAAAATCTATACCCCAGACATCAAATACTTCGCAGAACAGGATAGGTTGCTGGGGCATTTCATGTCTTTGGTTCAAGGCCATCCTTGCTTTTTGACATTTTTCGTAGGTGGAGACAAATTGATGAGCGTCTCGGAAAATAGATGGCCAGTAAAGGCCACAGTCCAGCACTTTCCTGGCAATCCGAGATGATCCGCAGTGGCCTCCTCCAGGGGCCGAATGGCAGAAGTGGAGAACTGAATTGATCTCGGTGTCAGGAATGCACCTGCGGATGATCTTATCACTGCATAGTCTCCATAGGTAGGGGTCATCCCATACGTAGTATTTAGCATCACTTCTGATCTTCTCCATGTAAGTCCGAGATATGCCCCAAGTGGGAATTGAGATGTTGCCACGAAGTTGCAGATGTCGGCAAACCATGGTGTGGCTGCCTTGATGTGCAGGAGTTGCTCATCAGGGAACTCATCTCGGATAGGCAATTGTTCGCTTTCTCTTTCAATCCTGCATAAGTGATCCACTACAGCATTTTCGGCACCCTCCTTGTCTCTGATTTCTAAGTCGAATTCTTGGAGAAGAAGCATCCACCGGATCAATCTCGGCTTGGCATCCGGCTTCTTCAGCAAGTACCTTAGAGCAGCGTGATCAGAGAACATGACTATTTTAGAACCGAGAAGGTAGGAACGAAACTTATCCAAAGCAAATACAATTCCCAGAAGTTCGTTCTCAGTTGTCGTGTAATTTTGTTGGGCCGAATCCATAGTTCTGGACGCATACGCAATGACATGGACTGGTTGGCCGACTCTAGCTCTCTGGCCTAGAACAGCTCCCAATGTCGAATTGGATGTGTTGCACATTAATTCAAACGGAAGATCCTAGCTTGGTGCTTGTAGGATAGGTGCGGATGTAAGTTTGTTCTTTAGCTCCTAAAATGCCTCAATGCAGGGCTGGTCAAAGTTGAAATCTACATCTTTCTGTAGCAGCTTCGATAGAGGCAGAGCCAATTTGCTGAAGTCCTTGATGAACCTTCTGTAAAAACCTGCATGTCCCAGGAATAAGCGAACTTCCCGCACAGAAGCGGGGTTTGGAAGGGAGGTGATTATGTCTATTTTCGGCTTGTCCACTTCGATGCCCCTGTTTGAGACCAGGTGTCCCAACACTATTCCCTCGGTCACCATGAAATGACACTTTTCGAAATTAAGAACCAGGTTCGTGTCAATATATCTCTTTAGCACCTTAGACGGATTGTTCAGACATGCTTCAAAGGAATCGGCATACACCGTGAAGTCATCCATAAACACTTCCATGCAATCCTGTAGCAGGTCCGAGAAGATGCTCATCATGCAACGTTGAAATGTGCTCGGAGCATTGCACAGGCCGAATGGCATTCGAGTGTATGCAAATGTGCCAAAGGGGCATGTGAAAGTGGTCTTATGTTGATCTTCAAGTGCTATGTGTATTTGCATGTATCTTGAGAATCCATCCAAAAAACAGTAATGGGATTTCCCTACTATTTTCTCCAACATTTGGTCAATAAAAGGCAAAGGGAAGTGATCCTTGCGGGTTGCCTGATTTAGTCTTCTATAATCGATGCACACCCACCAGCTATTCTGAATCCTCATAGGTACCAACTCGTTGTGTTGATTCTTCATGACAGTCATCCTAGATTTCTTTAGCACTACTTGTACAGGACTCACCCATTGGCTGTTTGAGATAGGGTAGATGATGCATGCAGCAAGTAGCTTTGTGACTTCTTTCTTGACTACGTCCAGGAGTGTCGGATTTAGCCTTCGTTGTTGTTGCCTTATGGGCTTAATGTCCTCTTCCATTAGTATTCTGTGCATGCAGATGGAGGGATTAATGCCTGGAAGGTCAGAAAGTTTCCACCCAATTGCCTGCTTGTGTCGCCTAAGGACTTCCAACAACTTATCTTCTTTCTTTGGGAGGAGGTTGTTTGCGATAATGACTGGGAGCTGCTGTTCACTGTCCAAATAGGCATATTTTAAGTGGCTAGGCAATGGTTTCAGCTCCATGGGTGGTGGAGATGGAGATTCCGGAGTTATTGGTCTCGGATCCGTCTGGCCAACTTGTTCTCTACTCGGCATCACCATTGCCGACATGATCTCGGCCTTGTGCTGCTGCGGCCGACTCAGCAGGATGGTTTTAGGTCTTGTCGGGTTGAGGTTGGCTTTGACTTGTCATGCAGCTTCGGTCTCGGATCCTGGTGGAATAGTGAGCTTTTCGGCTTGAGTTTGATCTTTATTGGCCGAGATGGTTTCGGCAAACGTGTCGGCCCTCATTCTTAACTCTTCGGCCGAGTTGACTTTTAACCTTGCGTTGACTCGGCCTTCTTTGGCCGACTTCATTTCGGCTGTGAATATGGTTTCCAATTGTGCAGGTAGAGGTTTTTTAATCTCGGCAGCTTTTACCTCTGCATTGTTCGTGTTCTCTGAGGTCTTAGGGTAGCAGACTTGATTTATTAACTCTGTCAATTCTCTTTCAAATGTCAAGTCGCTGATGTCGCTATGATCATCCTCAGAGTGTGGGCACTCCAGTACTTTGCCATGGTCGGCCTTTGAGCAGCTACTCACTTCAGTAGTTCCGGCAAGATCTTCCATTTCCTCACTGAAGCTGTTTAGTTGGAAGTATTCCTCCACTAGTTCTTCCATCATATCTATACCAAAGAGGGAGTGGTCTTCGGTGGGGTGCTTCATGGCTTCAAAAATGTTGAACTGCACCAAGGTGTCACCGAATTCCATTCAGAGTGTTTCGGCATGCACGTCAATCTTCGTCCTTGTTGTCATTAGAAATGGTCTCCCCAATATCAAGGTTGATCCTTTACCTGATGGCTCGTCCTCCATGTCAAGCACATAAAAGTCAGCTAGAAATATTAGCTCGTTCACTTGGACGAGGACATCTTCGAGAACTCCCACGGGTTGCAAGCTGGATGGTCATCCCTGTGGGTTCCAGATCTCCGAAATTGAGGGACCTGTAGGTTGATGCTGGCATGACGTTGATTGACGCTCCTAGGTCCAGCATAGCATCAGCAAATGTACAATCACCGATAGTGCATGGGACCGAGAAGATGCCGGGGTCTCGGCACTTCTTTGGCAAGACCTATGAGATTCCTATAGTGGGATTATTTCTGGTTAAGGTTGACACCACGCCTCGTAGTTCTCGACTCCCCTTCATCTTTCTTCTTTTGTGTACGCATAATTCCTTGAGGAATTTGGCGTACTTCGGAATTTGCTTGATCGCGTCGAGAAGTGGAATGTTGATTTCCACCTTCCGGAACATCTTCAGCAGTTCGTCATCTGAATCTGGTTTCCTTGCCGAGATGGTCCGGGATGGAAACAGCAACGGGACAATTGTCTATGGATGAGACTGTGAGTTGGCTACTGCTTCGGAGTCAGCTTCAGCTGGCTGGGGCACCTGATGTTGTGCAGGCTGAGGTAATTCCTTGCCACTTCTCAGTGTCACTGCATTGGCATTCCCTCTCGGATTTGGAATGGATTGGGAGGGAAGGCTGCTTGAGCCGGCTGACTGTAACTCGCTCACAGTATTTGCTAGCTGTCCTATTTGCATCTTGAGATCCTAGATGGTGGCAGTCATATTCTGCTGGAATTGCATGTTGCTAGAACTCACTGATTGCTGAAATTCTAGGTTGCTTGTTGCCAGCTGCTTCGTCAAGTCTTCTAGTGATGGTGAGTTGCCTTGAGTAGGAACTCTCTGGTGCTGTGGTGGGAAGAATGGTGTTGTGTATTGCAGACTCGGCTGCTGGTAACCAACTGCTCCATAAGGTGTGATGAGTCATAAAATGCACATCTTAAGTGGACCTAAGAAGAGTGCCATTGAGCATCTCATGAACTTAAAAGATGACTGTTAGCTAAGATCCAGATTAATGGCCTAAAATTAGAGTAAAGCACAATCTATGTTAATTCAAGGCTTAATTCAACTGCATGATGAGTATCTTCTCAGAATCATTTGACGCATGCCTGAACAACTTGTCCAAGGTGTTGAAGAGATGCACTGACACGAACTTGGTTCTCAATTACGAAAAATGTCATTTCATGGTGACCGAGGGAATAGTGTTGGGACACCTGGTCTCCAACAGAGGCATTGAAGTGGACAAAGCGAAAATAGATGTTATCACCTCCCTCCCTAACCCCACTTCCGTACGAGAAGTTCGCTCTTTTCTAGGACATGCAGGTTTTTACAGAAGGTTCATCAAGGAATTCAACAAATTGGCCCTGCCACTATCCACACTATTACAAAAGGATGTGGAATTCAATTTTGATCAGCCCTGCATCGAAGCATTCCAGGAACTGAAGAGCAGACTCACATCCATACCTATCCTGCAAGCACCAAACTGGGACCTTCCATTTGAGTTGATGTGTGATGCATCCAATTCAGCGTTGGGAGCTGTTCTCGGCCAGAAAGCCGGAGTCGGCCAACCGACACATGTAATTGCCTATGCATCCAGAACTATGGATCCGGCCCAGCAAAATTACACGACTACTGAGAAGGAACTTTTGGCAATTGTATTTGCCCTGGATAAGTTTCGTTCCTATCTTCTCGGGTCCAAGATAGTCGTGTTCTCTGACCACGCTGCTCTACAATACTTGCTGAAGAAGCTGGATGCCAAGCCAAGACTGATCTGGTGGATGCTCCTTCTCCAAGAATTCAACTTAGAAATCAGAGACAAGAAGGGTGCTGAAAACTCTAGAGCAGATCACTTAAGCAAGATTGAAAGAGAAAGTGAACAATTGCCTATCCGAGATGAGTTGCCTGATGAGCAACTCTTGCACATCAAGACGGCCACACCATGGTTTGCCGATATCTGCAATTTCGTGGCAACATGTCAATTTCCACCTGAGGCATCTCGAACCTACAAGGAGAAGATCAGAAGTGATGCCAAATACTACGTCTGGGATGACCCTTACCTATGGAGGCTATGCAGTGATAAGATCATCCGAAGGTGCATTCCTGACACCGAATCAAGTCGGTCCTCCAATTCTGCCATTCGGCCCTTGGAGGAGGACATTACGGATCATCTCGGATTGCTAGGAAAGTGTTGGACTGTGGCCTTTACTGGCCATCTATTTTCTGAGACGCTCATCAATTTGTCTCCACCTGCGAAAAATGCCAAAAAGCAAGGATGGCCTTGAACCAAAGACATGAAATGCTCCAGCAACCTATCCTGTTCTGCGAAGTATTTGTGTCTGGGGTATAGATTTTATGGGGCCTTTCCGAGTCTCCAATGGCTATTCATACATCCTGCTTGCCGTTGATTATGTGCCAAGATGGGTAGAAGCCATTCCCACCAGAACCAATGATGCCAAGGTTGTAGTGGACTTTCTTAAGTCCAATATTTTCTGCAGGTTCGATGTACCAAAAGCGCTTATCAGTGACCAAGGAAGTCACTTCTGCAACAGAGCCATGGCCTCCCTTCTTCAGAAATATGGGGTGGCACACAGGATAGCTACAGCATACCATCCCCAAACTAATGGGCAAGCTGAGGTGTTTAATAGGGAAATTAAGCATACACTGCAAAAGATGACAAATCCCAATAGGAAGGACTGGAGCAAACTCCTTGAGGATGCTCTATGGGCATATAGGACTGCATACCGAACACCGCTAGGGATGTCTCCTTATCGGATTGTTTTCGGGAAGGCTTGCCACCTCCTTGTGGAGCTAGAACACAAAGCTTACTGGGCAGTCAAACAATGCAACATGGCCTATGACCAAGCAGGAGAGCATAGGAAATTCCAACTTCAAGAATTAGATGAACTTCGCATGGAAGCCTATGAAAATGCCAGGACCTACAAGCAAAAAGTAAAAAGATTCCATGACCAAAAGATCCTGAGAAAAGAGCTCCATATTGGCCAAAAAGTGTTGCTGTTCAACTCCAGATTAAAGCTCATAGCAGGTAAGCTTCATTCCAGATGGGATGGACCTTTTGTTATCACTAACATATTTCCCCATGGTGCAGTGCAGCTAAAAGAAGAACAGACCAACCGCACCTTTCAGGTCAATGGGCACCAAGTCAAACCTTTCCTCAAAGGTCCAACACCAACTGGAGAGAACACGGAGAACATTTCATTGGTGGAACCGACTCCACCAGATGGCATAACCTGAGCCAACTTGGCCAACCCCTTCCTTCTTCGCATTGAGGACCATGCCGAAATTAAGTGTGGGGGGGTTCTGACCATCTAAGACTGATCGTTCACGTCATATCTGCCCTTCTCTTCTCTAACTTTTTTTCATTTCGTTTCTTTCATATCTGATATACTATTTTAAGTTTCATTAGTACCTTCAATTTCTGCTACTTAAGTTTTTGTTTAATATAGAGTCTCTACTGCCAAGTCGGCCACAGCCGTAATGGTCTCGGCTTAGCAAAACTATGTGGCCAAAACTAAAAAGAGAAAATTCTCTATTGAGTCCGAGAGTCTGACGAGCCAGTAGAAGTAATCTCCTCATGCCCGAGCAGAAGCTGCCTCTACTTGAAGGGGACCAAATCTTTGGTTTCTAAGCGGCAAGTGACGGAAATGGGAAGAGGAAACCTTCAGAGTGAAGGAACAAAAGCAGCCAGTGTGAGAATTTGAGCCTTACAACAGTGATGGCTTACACTCTCGCTGCCTCCCTTCTTTTTGAGTGATTTTTGCAAAGCATGTTAATTGTGTATGCTATATTTTGCCTTAACTCTCTGGATACAACTGTTTTACACATGCAGGAATGACATGGTCTAGGCCATATTTCTTATGAGCTTAGAGCCAAATAAGCTGTCCGAAAATAAACTGACCCTTGTCACCCCCTTTGAGCCTAAATTAACCATTTTTTTTCTTGCAGCTCACTACAAGCCGAGGCCAGAAAAACCATTATCTTACCTCACCCTTGGGAAGCCGAGGAGCCGTGGAATCGTCTTGGGATTGAGTCAGAATCAAGTGTGGGGGAAGTCTAGGGAGCAGAATTCGGTCAAAAAGCATCTGAAGGTTCAGAAGAAGAAAAAAAAAGGGAAGAAAATTGAATAAAAAGAAAGAAAAAAAAAGTACATATAAACGGAAAATAGGCAGCTGAAATAAATAAGCTGAAATTAGCAAGCTGCATGAGTAGAAGAAAGAAAGAATGTAAAAAGGGCAAGTAAATAAAGATGGAAGGAGACCACAACAATCGGGACTGCCCTCATACTGGTTACACTCACTCCCCATTGCTCTTCTCCTCCTCGTGGGCCCTGAAGCTAGTTCTCTTACATCTATCTGACCCGTAACCTCAACCTCGCTACAAGCCAGAAAAGTCCTAGTGATCATGACTTTTGTGTTTTGCAGGTGTTAGAGGAGAGCTCTGTCAAGATATGGTAATGCCAATTCCATGCAATCTGAGTGTAAACACAAGCCAAACACTCGAGAGAATCGAGAGAATTGATCACCTAGTGAGGTTCTACCACTCTGAGGCACTTCTTCCCATGTGTAAACCATAAAGGCCTTTGAGAACAAAAGGAAGTAGCTCCCTGATGGCATGAGCACTTTGAACCAGGAAGAAGAGAGTCCAAATCTGTCTGGTCAAACTTGAGGAAACAGACGAATCTCTCTCCCTCAACCGAAATCTCCCTTCTCCAAGCCATTACATTTTGCCCAAGAGTGCAAAAGGCTAAGTGTGGGGGTTTGATGAGTCATAAAATGCACATCTTAAGTGGACCTAAGAAGAGTGCCATTGAGCAACTCATGAACTTAAAAGATGACTATTAGCTAAGATCCAGATTAATGGCCTAAAATTAGAGTAAAGCACAATCTATGTTAATTCAAGGCTTTAAGCTAACTATCCCTTCATTGCAGGTCCAGCCAAGCTTAGCCCGCCACTGAAATCCCAGGCCGAGAGCCTTTCAGCCAGGTTGAAGACTCGGCCGATACAGCCAAAAGCACAATCAAGAAGCTTGGCCCAGGTGGCGCTCCACGTCAGCAATACAAGAGCCACCTCGGCGCCAGCTCAAGTGCCACATCATCTCATGGAGTAGCTTGCAACGCAAGTCACAGCAAGGGTAGAATAGGGAGTCTACTTGTAATTCTGTTAAGTCAGTTAGCTGTTTCCACTCCTGTATAAATAGGCAGAACGCTAAATGATTAAGGGTCTTTGGCATTCATATTTTCCACACGTCCATTATCTACATTCTCTCTCGCTTTTCATCTCCTCCGCTCACAGTGGTACACGGTGCTGTTAATGGCATTTCTCTCGATTGAGAAAATACAGGCTGGGAACTGAGAAGCCAAAGGTTACTAGAGGAGACCGATTGGAGCATCAATGCACTTTAGTGGACCTAATCCTTGGCGTCCTAGCTAGTAGAGGTGGAGCATCACCGTCGGCCATGGCGATTAGCGTGGAAGATGGAATCACCGAATCCAAGCCCTGTGTTTGTATTTCGTTTTCAATAATATAAGTGTTTTATGAATTCTAATCTCTGTTACATTCCTAAACTCTATGTTCAATTACTGCGTTGCGATTGCACAGGATAACAGAACAATGTTAAACTAAGCCGATTGGAACTGGTTTAGCTAATTTAGTAGGTAATCACTTAATGATTGTCAATTGAGAATCTAAAATCAGCTCGAACTTAATCTCTGCCAACTGATGAGGTAGCGGTTGTGTAAATCCTCGGTATGACAAGGGACGGACCTTTGGCGATTGCCAATAGAACACTGGAGGATGATGTGGACTGTAATTGGAGTGATTGAACCAGAAAGACCTTGATTATTGGAACTAAAAATAAACACAGTAATAGCACAGAATTACAATTAAAATCCCTATTCTACCCTTGCTGTGACTTGCGTTGCAAGCTACTCCAGGTAGTGACGTGGAGCTTAGCTGGAATCATCGTGGCTTCTGGATGGATGGCTGACGTGGAGTGCCACTGGACTTAGCTCCTGATTGGGATCTTTGCATGGGCCAAGTTCCGGCCTGATTGAGACGCCCTTGGCCTGGTCGAGATGCTCTCGGCCTGGGCCTTCAGTGGTGGGTTGCGAGCTTGGCTGGACCTACAATGAAAGAATAGTTAGCTTAATGCCTTGAATTAACACAGATTATGCTTTCCTTAGAGTCTAGGCCTTTAATCTGAATCCTAGCTAACAATCATCTTTTAAGCTCACGAATTGCTTTGTAGCACTCTTCTTAGGTCCACTTAAGATGTGTATTTTATGACTCATCACTCGGCCAGTATGTTGAAACGGTAGATGATCTTTCTCCAAGAGAAGCGCTTAATTATTTCGAATGAGATCGGGGCGACCGGCTCAGCCTCCACCCACTTGGTGAAGTAATCAACAACTATAATAAAAAATTTCACCTAGCCCGATGCTATAGGAAATGGACCCAAAATATCCACCCCCACTTATAAAATGGCCATGGAGATGTGACATAATGTAGACGCTCAATGGTGCCTTGTGGCCCTCCGTGAATCTTTGACACTTATCACATTTTTTTACGTACTCCATACAATCATGCCTCAGTGTCGACCAGTAATACCCGGCTCTTGCGATTTTACTTGCTAGTGCACGGCCTCCAATGTGCATTCCACATATACCTTCATGGACCTCCCGGATTAGATATGCCATCTCGTCCCCCTCCATGCATCTGAGCAAGGGAAAGGCAAAACCCCTCCAGTATAGGTGTTGTCCAACAAGTGTATATTTTGAAGCCTCCTTGTCACCTTTCTGGGCCTCGTTGGGATCATTTGGGATTCGGTCCTCCCTGAGATATTCGAGGAAAGGAGTCATCCAGGTGGTCTTTTCTTTGAGGCACCAAACTTCTTGTCAGTCAACGGTCGGTACGCTCAGGTTCTCATGAATGAAAAATTTCTGTTGTCCTCTTTTCTACGTGCTAGCTAGTTTAGCTAGTAGGTCTACCTGCTCATTTTGATCTCCCGGCATGTGTACGAGCATGAAATTCTCAAAAGCAGAGGCCATTGTCGTGGCTCGCTCCCAGTATTTGACTAACTGGGGGTCTCTAGCCTAATATTCTCCATTGACATGTCTGGTGACGAAGTTTGAATCGCTCTTGGCCGTGAGCTTCTTCGCTTCTAACTCTCGTGCCAACCTTATGCCTGCCAACAATGCTTCATATTCAACTTGGTTATTCCTGGCTTTAAATTCGAAATGCAAAGATTGCTTAATGATAACGTCGGTCGGTCCCTCTAGAATGATTCCAGCTCCACTTCCTATTTGATTTGAAGATTCGTCTACTAAGAGGTACCACTCCCCCTCGTCCCCTGTCGGAACTCCATTGGGAGTCAACTCTGTAAGGAAGTCGGCCAAAGCTTGTGCTTTGACGTGACCCCTTCTTTCGAATGAAATGTCGAACTCCGACAATTGGATGCTCCACGCTACCATTCTTCCCGCCAAGTCTGGCTTCCTCAATACCTGGCGGATTGGCATATCCGTCTAGACAATAATATCAAAATTTTGGAAATACGGGTGCAATCTTCGTGACGTGATCACGAGGGCTAAGGTGGCCTTCTCAATCTTTTGGTATCTCGTCTCGGTGTCCTGCAAGACTTTACTTATAAAGTATACTGGGTGTTGGTCTCCCTCCCTTTCCTATATCAGCACAGCACTAATCGTAGTATCAAACACAGATATGTATAAGCATAGCGGAATACCTGTGACCGGCCAAGTTAAGACCGGCGAGATGACGAGCATGGCCTTCAATCGCAAGACCGCCTCCTCGCACTCGGGCATCCAAACAAATTTACCTCCCTTCCTCAATGTTCCGAAGATGGGCATGGACGTCTCCGCCGACCGAGAGATGAAGCGTGACAATGCTGTGATCCTTCCCATGAGTTGCTGGACTTCCTTGATATTCTACAGGCTCCTCATGCTGATTACGGCCTGGCATTTATCCGGATTGGCCTCAATGCCTCTCTTGGTCAGCATAAATCCTAGAAATTTTCTAGCATGAGCTCCAAAGGAGCATGTCTCAGGATTCAGTCTCAATTGATGCTTCCTCAGTATGCTGAACACCTGCTCCAATGCTTTGCAATACTCGCCCGTCTTTGTTGACTTCACCACCATATCATCAACATACACCTTTACATCCACCCCCAGTACCTCCTGGAAGACTTTGTCCATTAGACGTTGATAGGTAGCCACAACGTTTTTGAGGCCGAAGGGCATAACTTTATAACAAAAAGCACCCTCCTCCATTATGAACGTAGTTTTTTCTTCATCTCGAGGATTCATCCAGATTTGATTGCAACCCAAATAGGCATCTATACAGCTCAATAATGCGAAGCTTGACACCCCATCTACCAGTCTGTCAATGCTAGGCAGAGGATATGGGTCCTTTGGGCACGCCTTGTTCAGGTCTGTATAATCTGTGCACATCCTCCACCGATCGTTAGCTTTCCTAACCATTACTACATTGGCTAACCAGGTCGGATACTGTACCTCCTTGATGAAGCCAGCTGCTAGCAATTTTCTCATCTCTACCCTGATGGCCCCTCACTTTTCCTCCCCTTGCTTCCTCCTTTTCTGAGCCACCGGCCTAGCCCCACGTACCACTAAGAGGCAGTGACACATAAAATCAGGATCGATACCCGGCATGTCTTTGGTGGTCCATGCAAAAACATCCACATTTCGTCTGAGAAAATCCACGAGCCAAGCTTCCTCATCAGGGCCTAAGGTCGTTCCAATCTTCGTCACCTAGGTGGCCAATAGCCCTATCTAGACTTCCTTCAACTCCTCGCCCGGATAGGGTCTCTCATTCTCATAAAGATATCGAGGATCCAAGTCCAAATCCAAGACATTCACGGCTGGCCCAGGTGAAGTCGACCTTACTCTTAAACTATCCTTGTAGCATCTCCTGGCCACTCCTAAATCCACCTATACACTGCTTACCTCTTGACCGACCGAAAATTTCATATAGAGGTGGTAAGTGGACACGACGGCCCCAAACCTGTTGAGCACTGGCCGCCTCATGATTATATTGTAGGATGCCTCTACATCCACCACAGTGTAGAGGACCAGGACGATCCTAACCCCCGACCTATCTCCAAATACCGTCTCCAGCTCGACAATTCCCTTGATTGGCACCCGTTCACCCGTGAAACTGTAAAGTATTCCTTGGCACTTCGCCAAATGTCACAACCCCATCTTTCGGAAGGTCGACTAGTACAAGATGTTGGCGGAGCTACCCTGGTCTATCAATACCCGCTCTATTTTATACTCGGCCACTACTACGAATATGAACATTGGCTCATCACATCGAGGGGCTCCACATCTCAAGTCCCGACCGTCAAAGGTGATGACCGAATTTGAGCTCCGCCGCCTCCCCAGGGGTGTTAAATTTGTTCCCGTGAGCACCGCCTATACCTCCTAGCTCCCGCTCTAAGGTCTATTCTGAAGCATGGGTGTTGTCGTCCCCCTAATATAGTGGCAATGGTACCCTTGTGCTGGGTTGGAGCACCTCGTCTTGACCGACTTTGTTTTCTCTACATCCCTCCAACTGGGCGTTCATTACTCCGCCCTCTACCCCTCCGATCTCCTTGTACGTCATTCGCCTGGTGTTGGACGTACTGGTTGAGACGGCCTTATTGGACCAGCTTTTCTAACTGAGTTTTTAGCATCCAACACCCCTCTGTTGAGTGTCCAGCAGCGTGATGAAACTCGTACCAGTCTTCCCTACTATGACCCATGATTCTCCCTCTGGCTTCCTAGGGGAACTCCAGTAAGCTTGTGTGGCATATCTCTTTCAGGATTTGGGCCCTCTTCTCCGTCAATGGGGTGAAGTGTTGTTTTGAGTCCTTCGCCTGCGGCTGGATGTGGGGTTTATGCTCTCCTCCCTACTGAGATGGTCGGATGGGGTCTTTTTGACCATAAGAGTGTTTCGCCTCCAAACGCTTCGCCTGGTCCTCCTCGACCTCTACGTGCTTTTCAGCCTAAATACGAATTTCCTCCATGCTGACCAGCCATCTCAAGGCCAGTGCATCGTTGAATAGGCCAACTCTCAACCCTTTCTGGAAAGCCTTCACAAAAAATTTCTGGTCTGGATCATTCACCCGGACGGTCGTGTTGTTGAAGCGGGCCAAATAACTTTTCAAGCTTTCCCCTCTAGATTGCTTGATGTCAAACAAGCCAGCTACCTCAAGCTTCTTCACCTTGTAAGTCGCGAACTGGGATACGAATGACCCAGCCAAGTCGTTGAAAGTCTGGATGGACCTGGCGGGTAGAGTTTCCATCCAGTGTATAGCTACACCTCGTAAAGTACCTGGAAAAATCTTGCAACTCAACCTATTGTTCCCTTCGCTAATGTACATTTGCATCTGGAAGGCTTGCAAGTGTGCATGAGGATCCTAGGTTCCGTCGAAAGGCTCCACCACTATTTCCCTAAAGTTCGGGGGAATGAGAGTCTCATTTACCTCTCTATTGAATGGTTGCCCCTAGGAAGGCTGGACAGGTGCCTCTTCTTGCACCGTCGATCCTCTCCTATCAGTGTCTTTTAAAGCCTCAAGTTGCTGGCGGAGCTCCTCCTCCCTCTGCTCCGCCATTCTCATGGCCTCGAGGTGGCGTTCTTCCGCCTGCCGATGCCTCTATTCAGCGTCGGCACTAAGTCGAGATTGCTCGTCGCTACACGCTTGGAGTGAGGCTACAGCATGGAGCAATCTTTGAAAGGTATCTTCCTCTCCCTTGTTTGTGGAGCTCGCTTGGTTTCTTGTGATCGGCATTGTCTTAGCTCTTGGTGCAACACTCCTCTCTTTTTCTTGGTGGCTGGGACTAGTTTTACCTGGCCCCACGGTAGGCGTCAATGTTTTGTTATCCAAAACCAGATGATCTTTCCCTTGCTTTCATTCTCCTCTTATGCTTCCCAGCTTGGAAAGTTCTTTTTTGTCTCGTAGTGGCGAGAGTTTCCATGACAGTAGACAAGAAGCCTGGACTTGTTAGGAGAGGAAGCTTCGTTGCTGGACCTTTTCCAACATGTCAGGGAAGCGCCGCTTCTGCTCTGATGGTACAAAAAAGCGGCGTGCTTGTCCTTCATCCGATCGGGACAATTACACATCCAGCACTCCCTAAAGCTTTCAAGATGGTAGTATGGATCCGTAACCTCTAAGTCGTTCTGCTTTAGGAATCGTTCGGCTAACCGGACGATCCATCCGGATGGTTAACTCGGTCGGATAATCAAGACGGTACAATTAGTGAAAAAAAGATAAGAATTATATTAAAAGCAATAAAATTACTATTCATAATATATTAAAAAATAAATTATAAATTTAAATTATATATAATTATCTTATTTATATAAAATAATAAATACATTAATTCTATTAAAATAAATAAATATATTAATTAATTAAATTATACATATAGAAATAATCTAATTATCTTAATTTAAATATTTCTGATTTTCTTAATTATTTTAAATAATATTACTCATTTTGATTGTGAGTACTAAATAATCGGAGTTAATTATAAGGCTAAAAAGTTACGAATCCAAAATTAAAAAATATATTTACCACGCAAAACTTAAAACGGATTTAAGGCTTTAATTATTTATCGTTTTATTATTAGTTATAACAATGTAGTACACTTGTCTCGATCTAAATCAGAAAATCCGGCTCCATTTATCTCTTTTCTGATTGTGAGTTATCGCCGGCTTTGATTGATCCAATGGTTAATTGTTTATAATCTAAACAAAACATTAACTCTTGAAAATGATATTAATTATTTATCGTTTCGTTATTAACTATAAGAATGTAGTACACTTATCTTGATCGAAATCAGAAAATCCGGCTTCATTTTTTTTTTCTCATTGCGAGTTATGGCCAAGCTTTGATTGATCCAATAAGTAAGTTTTTAATTTTATCATGTAAAATTTCTTAATTTATTTTCTTTCTTTTAAATTTAAAATTATTAATTTCAATTCTTATAAAATAAGTAAATTTTGGTTTTTATTATTGTAAAATATTTTTATTTGATTCTCATTTCTCTAATAAAAATTTAAAATTATTATTTTTAGTTTTTAATATTTATTTTAAGATAAATAAATATTATTTATTTAATTTTTTTAAAATATTACATGTTAATATAATATTTCATACAACAAGATCTAATATATAATAATAACTTGAATTTTTTTTATTAAATACGCAAGTCATTAACAAATATTATATAATAATAAAGATAAAAATAATAATTTTAAATATAAAAAATAAAAATTAATTAAAAATTTTATAGAATTAAAATTAAAACTCACATGCGTTATAGATAGAAGTGAAATTAAAGGTACTGACTCGACAGGCGGAGTAGTACCAACTACTATACCTAAAAAGAAAATCTAATCCTTAATCCTTAAAACAATTTAACGTTCATGACTTGGTTCTGATTTTGTCCTTGGCCGTCAGAAACAAGACTCGACCATCCCCCGTTGTCGTAGTTATAGAGTAAACAAACATCGCTGTCCGTATTTAATTTAAATTATTGACGGGGTTGTATCGAATTGACTGAGAGTAGCTACTCAACGAAGCAGTTGAACAACCCCACAATTATATTCGTTTTTAAGTGTAACAATTTTTATATTTTGAAAGATATAAGATTTTAAGCTCGTGCTTTTTAAGAAAAAACGTTATATTACTAAATAATTTCTCTAAATTTGATTTAAAGTAGTCGAACACAAAATGATTTTTTAATAATTTAATATATTTTTTGAAAGATAAAAGATTTTTTCTTTTCTAAATAAGATTTTAAGCTCGATTTTTTTTATAAATAAGAAAAAACTTTACTCTTGATAAATTATTTCTCTAAATTTGATTTAAAGAAGTCAAATTCAAAATTACCTTTTAATATAAGAGATCAGAGTCCTCCTCCTCATGTCTATATGACAGTTGTCCCAAACCACCGACAATGTTCTTAATATATATGTTCTCGTCGCAAGAACTATCTCTTGTTTTTACAAATCTTCACCCTTTCTTTCTCTCTCTCTCTCTTTCTCTGGTTCTTTTGTATATCACTCCTCTATTGTTCGATGATGCCTCCCTTTCTCCCTGAGTCCTTATTTATAGACTCACTACGTTCCCTTACCACTTGCATGGCTCATTTCCCCAAAAAGAGCGTGTCAGAGAAGGAAGCTTCGCTAGAGAGGTGACTCTTCGACACCAGCGGCTCCTGCTCCTTTTCTTCATACAGATGTCTTTTCTTGTCATAGCAGCTGAGTTGACGTTTTCTCCCAGTTTCCCGCCATACTTGCATTAGTCGGTCGTCTCGACCGGCCGGCACGTGACCACCAATGGTCGGTCGGTCCTGACCGGCCCGTACACAGCCCCTTAAGTTTTGTTGAGACGAAATTTAACTCAGGACGGTCGTGGCGGTCTCGCTTTTGCGACCGACTATCTCGAGTTGCTCGAGTTCCAAAATTTTTTTTTTTGCTCGGGCGTTTCGCCTTGAGCCACTGCGCTTCCTCCATTTGAGGGGGTCATTTATTGCGCGCCGTTTCTTCTTCCCGAGGTTTGTAATGATTTGGGTCGACCATTTAATGCGTTTGAGCCTCTATATTCCCTTCTCTCCTGTTTTCTTACCATTCTGTTTTCCCTTTGTGCTGCTCCTTGCCTCCTTTGCGCCTTTCCTTCCTTGTTCGAGCTTCGCAAGTTTAGAAAACTCAGCAACTTCCTCCCAAATCAATCCTCAACCCCTTCTGACTCCATGGATGCAGACGTGGGTAAGTTTCCTTTGTTCCCTTTGTGGCTCTTTACAGTTCTTTTTTCTCTGCATTTCCTCGTTTTAGGGCTTTTCTTCTCTTTTCGCCATTTTCGTTGGTTGGGTCTGAACCTGACCCTTCCTCCTTTATTTTCGCAGGAGGTCCTTCCCCTGGTGAAGCTGGTTTTTCTCAAGAAAATCGGCCCTCCTCTAGAGTCGTCTCGGGGGCCGACTCCTCGTCATCGGATAGCCTCCTCGGTTCCTCGGGTTCTGGGGAGGTTTTTCCGTTCAAAATATGGTACCGAGATAGTTCTGCGGACGACGTCTCCGAGGACCCCTATTCATGGGTCGAGGACGAAGTGAAGGGGACTTACTCCCAGTATACCCAAGGGAGCTTACTTCTTGGGTTGATTAAGAAACACCTGCGTCCCGGCCCTTGGCGAGTGAGGCTTCGTCATTGCCAACCGGACGAAACTGTCAACGCGCGGCCGTCATCCGACGACTTCCCTTTTTTCTATGCCTACGAGCCAGTTTTCTCAAAACTAGGCATCAAACTTCCCTTCACTGCTTTTGAACAGTCGGTCCTGAGGGCCCTTAATGTGGCTCCTTCCCAGCTTCACCCCAACAGTTGGGCGTTCGTTAGAGCTTTCGAGCTGCTTTGCGAAGACTTAGGGCAAGCCCCTACCTTAGGCGTTTTCTTCTGGTATTTCCGTGTCAAGAAAGCTCCTCAAGTTGGTTGGATGTCTTTGAGTAGTCGGCCGAAGCGGAAGCTATTGAAGCCCTTTTTGGAGAGCTTCAAGACTTTCAAAGATAAATTTTTTAAGGTGTGCCTTGGCAAGGCCGGCCCGAGTCTTATGTTTGACCCGTCCGGGGAACCCCTCTTCCCACTGCAATGGACTTCTCAACCAGCCGTCTTAATCACGGTGGCGGAGAAGGACTTGGAAGAATGGGAAAAGGAGTTTATTTCAAGGCTAGAGACACTTCCCCGTCTTTTCTGCTCCGAGCTCATCCGGGGATCAGGTCGGCCTCTCGTTATACTTGAATATTTATTTTCCTCGTTCTCCCTAACAATCGTCTTGATTTCCCTGTAGGTTTTTCAGTTAGGTTGCTCAAAGAGCTAAAAAGAAGCATGCCGGCGGAGGGTGAAGCAACTGGTACGGCCGTTGATGTCTCCCAGCCGGCCGCACCTGTTGAAGAAATTCCTGCCCAACAATCTCCCCATTCGGTGCACTCGGCGACGGCGGCTTGGTCGGTCGGGGAGCCGGTAGCTGAGGCCAGACGCCCAGAGAAGCGCCCCCGAACTGACGGAAGTGATTCTGAAGGCGTCCTGGGACGGCCGTCGCACTCCATCTGGTCCAGATCCAAGTTTATCACCGAAGTTGTTGACCAGAACGTGCTGACTCCTGCCGAACGCTCTTTGGTGGACCAGCTGGGGATTTCTGGGACTTTGAACACCATCCAACGCTTGGCTGGTTGCACCGCCATTCTTGCTCGGGCGGCCGAGGTGCAGTTTGGTCCCATGGCCGACCGCCTGACTCAGGCTGATGAGGAGAGGCAAGTCTGGAATCAAGCTCGTGCAGAGTATGAAAACCAGCTTGGCTTTCTGAAGGATGACCTGCAGCGCTCGTCCGAGCAACATGCTCAGGATCGGGCTGAATGGTTGGCTCAGCAAGAGAAGCTGTTAGCTGAAGCTGAAGATGCCAAGGCGAAGATGTCTTCTTTGGAATCCGAGATGGCCGCTCTTCGGATCAAAGTGGCTTCTCAGGATGAAGAGCTGAAGGAGAAAGACGCCATTCTTGCTCACCGGAATGCGGCCATGGTGAAGCAGTATGAATACGGTTTCCGGCATGCTCTTGCGCAAACCAAGATCATCCATCCGGATTTGGACTTGTCGGGAACCGACCCTTATAAGGAGATTGTAAATGGCGAAATTATCGACGTGCCATAAGTTTTTGTATTTTTGTTTTTTCTTTCCGTCATGTTTGATTTCAATGAAATTTTAATGAAAGAACTAAGTTTGTTTAAGATCTTTTTACTCGTATGTTCTATAGGTATCGGCCGTTTATTTCTGAGTTTCATATAATAGATTTTTGCTCCGAATGAGTAACTTTTTAGAGAACTTGTATTCACTCGCGTTTTTACTTTATTCGTTCATAAAACTGCCTTAATGTGTGCTACCTTCTTCATGACCAACCGTTTATCGGGTTACTTTTTCGAGTCGCGCCCCTGGACTAGTCATTTTTATGACCGACCGTCATCGTGCTTGTTTATTTTCCGAGTCGCGCCCCCCGACTAGTCATTTTATGACCGACCGTTATCGGGCTTGTTTTATTTTCCGAGTCGCGCCCCCGGACTAGTCGTTTTATGACCGACCGTTATCGGGCTTGTTTATTTTCCGAGTCGCGCCCCCAGACTAGTCGTTTTATGACCGACCGTTATCGGGCTTGTTTATTTTCCGAGTCGCGCCCCCGGACTAGTCGTTTTATGACCGACCGTTATCGGGCTTGTTTATTTTGGGAACAAAAAATCTTCCATTGCTCATTGTTCTGAAGCAAGTTACATTTCTTCTAGCTGTAATACATGCGTAAAGAGGCGACATTCCATGTTCGTGGCACCGCCTTTTTCTCCAGACTTTCTAGTTTGTATGCTCCTGGTCCTGCTTGGTCTGTGACTCTAAACGGTCCTTCCCAAAGGGGTGTGAGTTTGTTCTTGCTGGTTGTCATTGTAAGCTTTCTTAGAACTAAGTCTCCCTTTTTGAAGTTTCTCGGAATTACCTTCTGATTGTACCTTCGAGCTGCTCTTGCTTTGGTGGCGTACTCTTTGATATGAGCATTTCCCTTACCTCTTGGATTAAATCTAGGTTGGCTCTTAGTTCGCCTTCATTTCTGCTTGCTTCGAAAAGGACCATTCTAGGGGAAGGTTCTCCAATTTCAACTGGTATCATTGCTTCCGTCCCAAACGTTAGGCGAAATGGGGTTTCATTTGTTAAGGAGTGTGGGGTGGTGTGGTAAGACCATAGAACTTGGTGTAGCTCCTCTGCCCATCTTCCCTTTGCTTCTTCGAGTCTTTTTCGTAATCCTCTTAGGATGACTTTGTTGGCTGCCTCGGCTTGACCATTTGATTGGGGATGCTCGACCGACGTAAAGACTTGCTTAATCTTCAATTCTTGGCAGAATTCAGCTGTTGCTTTTGAAGCGAATTGTGTCCCGTTGTCGGAGACTATCTCGGCCGGTATGCCGAACCTGCATACAACTTTTTTCCAATAAAATTTTTTGATCTTTTCGGCTGTGATCGTAGCGACTGGTTCCGCTTCTATCCATTTTGTAAAGTAGTCGACCGCCACAATCAGGAACTTCACTTGTCCTGGGGCCGGGGGAAATGGTCCTAGGATGTCGACTCCCCACTTGAAGAACGGCCAAGGGGACATTACATGGTGCAAATTTTCAGGCGGCGCTTTATGTCCTTCGGCGAACCTTCGGCACTTGTCGCATTTTTTCACGTAATCCATGCAATCCTTTTTCAGGGTCGGCCAGAAATACCCGGCCCTAGCTATCTTGCTTGCCAATGCTTTTCCTCCTATGTGAGTGCCACAAATTCCCTCGTGTACTTCTTTGAGGACGTACGTTGAGTCTGTTTCATCCAGACATTTGAGAAGGGGGAAAGAAAAACCCCTTCTATACAGTTGTTGTCCCAAGACGGTGTACTTAGCGGCCTCTCTGGCTATTTTTTTCATTCCTTCTGGGCTATCGGGGCGGCTCCCTTGGAGGTAATTGAGGATTGGTGTCATCCACGTTATCTAACTGTTGACGCTTAGGATCTCGACCTGCTCAATCGTCGGGAGCGTTAATTTTTCATGGATGACTGTCTTTTGTTGACCTCTTTTCTGAGTACTTGCAAGCTTGGCTAGTAAGTCGGCTCTTTCGTTTTGTTCTCTGGGGACATGCAAGAGGGCAAATTTGTCAAAGGACGAGGCGGTAGAAGTTGCCCGTTCGCAGTATTTGGCCAGCTGAGGATCCTTTGTTTGATATTCTCCATTTACCTGCCCCGTGATTAGCTTTGAGTCACTTTTTACTGTGAGTCTCTTGGCTCCCACTTCTTTGGCTAGTTTCATTCCCGCCAGCAGTGCTTCGTACTCCGCTTGATTGTTGCTTGCCCTGAATTCGAAATGTAAGGATTGTTCAAGTAATGCTCCGGTAGGCCCCTCGAGTATTATTCCAGCGCCACTTCCAGTACGGTTAGACGACCCATCTACCGAAAGGGACCACTCTCCATCGTCCGTCTCAGCGGTCGGCGTCATTTCGACCAAGAAGTCCGCCAAGGCTTGTGCCCTAACCTTCCCTCGACTTTCGAAGGTTATGTCGAACTCTGATAATTGAACGCTCCATGTCACCATTCGTTCGGCCAGGTCCGGCTTTCCCAAGACTTGTCGTATAGGAAGGTCTGTTTTTACGACTATTTCGAAGTTCTGGAAGTAGGGCCTTAGTCTTCGGGAAGTTGTAATCAAAGCTAAGGCCATTTTGTCCATCTTCGGGTACCGAGTTTCGGGGTCCTGTAGTACTTTGCTCACGAAGTAGATCGGTCGTTGCTCGCCATCTCGTTCCTGTATTAAGACAGAACTAATGGCCTTTTCGGAGGCTGAAAGGTAAAGGTGAAGTGGGGTACCTGGAGTCGGCCGTGTCAGTACTGGAGGTGCTGATAGCGTGGCTTTCAAGTTCTGAAAGGCTTCTTCGCAATCGTCCGTCCACGTGAATCTCCCCCTCTTTAAAGCTCTGAATATTGGTAGGGCCGTTTCGGCCGATTTGGGAATGAAGCGAGATAAAGCGGCCATCTTCCTCATCAGCTGCTGCACTTCTTTGAGGTTCTGGGGGCTCCTCATACCAATGATGGCTTGGCACTTATCTGGGTTGGCTTCAATTCCTCGTTCGGTTAACATGAAACCCAAAAATTTTCCGGCCTTGACCCCGAAGGAACACTTCTCCGGGTTTAGTCTCAAACAATTTTTTCTCAGGATAGAGAAGACTCGATCAAGTGTGTGGAAATGTGTTCTGGCTTCTGAAGATTTGACTACCATATCATCTACGTATACCTCCATGTCACTTCCGATTACTTCTTTGAAAACGTTGTCCATCAACCGTTGATAAGTAGCCCCTGCATTTTTTAGTCCGAAGGGCATGACTTTGTAACAAAAAGCCCCTGCTTCTGTTATGAAAGCGGTTTTTTCCTCGTCGGCCGGGTGCATGCGGATTTGGTTATATCCGGAATACGCATCCATGAAGCTTAAAAGGGCCTGTCCCGACACACCGTCCACTAGTCGGTCAATGCTTGGAAGGGGGTAAGGATCCTTTGGGCAAGCTTTATTGAGGTCAGTGTAATCGGTACACATCCTCCACCTCCCATTAGCCTTTCTTACCATGACCACGTTGGCCAACCAGGTGGGATATTGGACTTCCTTCACGGCCGGGCCGCCAGCGCTTTTCTACTTCTTCCTTGATGGCCGCTCTCTTCTCTTCTCCGTGTTTTCGTTTCTTTTGAGCTACTGGTTTGGATCCAGGTTTGATTGACAATTTGTGGCACATAAAACGGGGGTCGAGTCCTGGCATGTCTCTCACCGTCCATGCAAAAACGTCTGCATTCTTTTGTAAGGTCAAGATCAGCGATTTTTCTTCTTCCTTATCCAGGGTGGTTCCGATGCGGGTCTTTTGGTCGGCCGTGACTCCTATTTGCACTTCCTTCAGCTCTCCCATGGGGTGGGGTCCTTTTTCTTCGGAGAAATACCTTGGGTCGAGGTCTATATCTAAAACATTCACTTTATCACCCTGG
This sequence comes from Mucuna pruriens, assembly GCA_025330945.1. NCBI lineage: Eukaryota > Viridiplantae > Streptophyta > Magnoliopsida > Fabales > Fabaceae > Mucuna > Mucuna pruriens. Next base: position 1,869,557 of record JAENHJ010000133.1, read on the forward strand.
TTTTCTAACTCTATCTTCAAGCTATCTTCATAGCACCTCCTGGCCGTTGTTATATCCGCCCAAACGGTCGCTACGGTTCGACCGACTGGGAATTTCATGCAGAGATGATAAGTGGAGAAAACAGCCTCCAGTTTATTCAGGGCCGGGCGGCCTATAGTGATGTTGTAAGAGGCTTCGCTGTTCACCACTGTGTATGCCACAGGTATCGTCCTTGCCCTTTCCCTGTCTCCGAAAGTGGTTTCAATCTCTACCATTCCCATTATGGGAACCCGCTCTCCTGCAAAACCGTAGAGGACTCCTTCGCACCTTGTTAAATTTTTTATTCCTAACTTCTGAGCTGTTTTCCAATAGAGGATGTTGGCCGAGCTCCCCTGATCTATCAATACCCTCTCGATCTTATATTGTTCTGCTATGATTGATATCACCATGGGTTCGTCATTCCCCATGTCTTGTCCCCTGCGATCATCTTTTGTGAAGGTGATAGTTGGCCCCATCACTCGTCTTCCGAGTGGGGTCGCGTTTGCCCCGGTCCGTATGGCTTGGACCTCTACCTTTGGCCCATTGTTTTGCTGAACCCGGGTTCGTGCTCCTCCGGCGATGGTTGAGATGACCCCCTTGGGTCATTGTTCTGTCTCGACCGACTTCGCCTCCTGTCTTGGCTTTCTTCTCCTCGCGTCCATTGCCTTTGCGTGTTAACGTACTGGGTTAGTTTTCCTTCTTGAATGAGCCGCTCTATTTGGGTTTTTAGGCAAACACGTCCGTCCTTCGTTTCTCCTGTTATGGGCCTGTTCTTCCGCCAGTCGTTCCGCCTGATCCTCTTCTACTTCTATGTGCTTTTCAGCTCTGGCCCTTATTTCGGCCATGCTGCCTGGTCGTTTAAGTGCCAGGGAGTCGCTGAATGGGCTTGCCTTTAGCCCTTTCTGGAAGGCTTTGATGAAAAATTTCTGGTGGGATCATTTACCCCATCTGCCGTCGCATTGTTGAACCGAGCTAAGTAGCTCTTAAGGCTTTCTTCCCTTGATTGCCTTATGTCAAAAAGGTCGGCCACTTCTAGCTGTTTTTCTTATTTGCGGCGAACTGGGAAATGAAGGCGTCGGCCAAGTCGTTGAACGTCAGTATTGTCCTTGGGGGCAATGTCGCCATCCATTGCATTGCTATGCCTCTCAGCGTTCCAGGGAAAAGTTTGCAACTCAGCTTGTCATTTCCCCCACTTATGTACATCTGTGTCTGGAAAACCTGTAAGTGAGCATGAGGGTCTTGGGACCCATCGAAAGGTTCCACCATGATTTCTCTGAAGTTGGGAGGAATCCTGGTTTCGTCAATTTCTTGGCTGAACGGCTGTCCCCAGAAGCTTTGAGGGGTTTCCTACTGGGTGGGGGCTTCTTTCTCCTGGGCTCCTTTCAGGGCTTCCAATTGCTGCTGCAGCTCCTCTGCTCTCTCCTGCGCTCTTCTGAGGGCCTCCTGATGCCTTTCCTCCACCATCCTGAATCTTCTTTCAGCTTCTTCGCTCAAGCGAGATTGTTCATCACTGCGAGCTTGTAATGATGCTACAGTATGAAGTAACCTCTGGAAGGCATCTTCATCCCCTCCATTGGTTGAGCTGGCTTGATTTCTAGTCACAGGCATCTTACTTTCTTGTTTCGATTGGTGTAGTGGGAGTAAATAAGTTTACCTGGCCCCACGGTGGGCGCCAATGTTCTCGTCGCAAGAACTATCTCTTGTTTTTACAAATCTTCACCCTTTCTTTCTCTCTCTTTCTCTCTCTCTTTCTCTGGTTCTTTTGTATATCACTCCTCTATTGTTCGATGATGCCTCCCTTTCTCCCTGAGTCCTTATTTATAGACTCACTACGTTCCCTTACCACTTGCATGGCTCATTTCCCCATAAAGAGCGTGTCAGAGAAGGAAGCTTCGCTAGAGGTGACTCTTCTGACACGCGCCGACTCCCTGCTCCTTTTCTTCATACAGATGTCTTTTCTTGTCATAGCAGCTGAGTTGACGTTTTCTCCCAGTTTCCCGCCATACTTGCATTAGTCGGTCGTCTCGACCGGCCGGCACGTGACCACCAATGGTCGGTCGGTCCTGACCGGCCCGTACAATATATATATGACTTCTTGCAGTGGACTTCAACCTTCTTACACAATCCTATACATTTTCACCTCCTTTCCTTGCAGTTGCTGTTTGAGGTTAATAAATTCCAGACAAATATCATTATATATGTAATTTATCATTATTCAAATAAAAGGATAATGTTAATTATGTTAATATAATCCAAATGAAGATCCAACATTCAATTGTTTGATAGAAATTAGGGAGCATATGAATTTACAAAAATATTTGCACTTCCTCTGTTGTAGATTTGAAAACGTCAACAAATAACCACCGTTATAAATGATTCGGAAAAATCCAACATAAATGGTAACTATTCCTGAATTAGATTGTCATAAAAAAAATTAGATTCTTATAAAAGAAATACCTATTATTTGTTAAGCTCACAGTTTTGATAAATATTAATCACTATTTTTTTATAAATACAATAAAAAATACGGTAAAAGATTAAATAAATAATCAATTTAGTCTTCTTTCTAATCTTAAGTAAAGTAATAAAATTATATAAATAATTTTTAAAATATTAAAAATTATGCACCATAATTTCTTAAATACTGAAAAATCTTTTAAATTAATCTCTCAATATTATAAAAATATATTAACATAAAGACTAAAAGAATAAATTTTTAATATTTTAAATTTCAGAAACTATATATAATTTTATTATTTTAAAATTATTTAAAAGAGAGAATAACATTTGCGAGATGAAATTAATGATTTACGATGATAATATACCACAATATTAAGAGATTTTATCTTACATCTAACCTTGAGACGAGCTGGCACATAGAGCATATTTATGTACAAGTAACAAAACATTGTTGGGGCACAAGAAACGAAAAACCTAATAGGTATAGTGACATGGATCCATGACTTATTGAAGATAGGAAGAAAACAAAAAATCATTTACATGTATGGTCTACTAAATTTTATTACCATTATTGGCGTTGTTATAAAAGTGACAATGCAGTTTAAACATGATTTCGAGCGAAATATTGAAGTCTCTTGTCACCAACTCAATCTTAATTAATTATTGCTCAATTGAATTTGTAAAAATGAAAATATTAGATATTGAGGGAAACATTCTATTTTGAATCAAAGTTTGCAAAATTGTAATTGGTAAGATAATAAAATTATGTACAAATGTTTTCGATTAATAATATTATTTTGGTCATACATTTAAGAACAAGCCTTTCAAAATGTTTTCCTTTAGAATTGGCAATTTTTTTACCTTAACTACGTTCTTGTGTACTCCTAAAAAAAACAGGAATACTACGTTCTCGTGTAACCAAGTTAGTTTCTAATATGGTAATTTTTTTCATAATCTAAGTTAGCAAGTAATAAAGTGCTTAGTTGGCAACTTAAATTGGGAAAGTCAAATGAAACCAAAGATCGTTCGTTACTTTCCTCAAATAATGCCCACCCCACAAAGCAACAAATTAATATTAAAATAAGCCTCGTTTAAGAGAATCATTACCATAATCTACAAACACATAAACAAGATGAGATGCATATAGCCGAATCTCAAATTATTCCTATGTGTATCTGAGATGCTTCACCCTCGTAACAACATTCATTCATGATACATGTGATTTATGATTGTTAAATCAAAGAGAAAAACTAAGAGTTTCATTGAGTTCTATTCCTAACAAGAATAAATAAGAGACAAAATAGTGGAGTTCAAAGCTTAGAAGCCCGCTTCCACCGTTAGACCCTATTCACACGCTCTCTTCTTCCATTCCATTCTAAACACCCATCATAGCATAGACACAAAAACAATGACACAGAAACTACATAGTCTTTCTTTTCTGTCAACAACCTCAGCTATAACACTTCAGCAACATCTTTCTTTTCTTCTTCTTGTTGCTATGTTGAGATGATAGGCAACGTGGTCTCCTTGTTTCTTTTCTCAATTGGGTTTTCAACAATTGGCACAATGTTTATCTGTGCAGAGAGTAATCACTCACAACATCCCTGGTTGGTAAATTCAATGAATGGTGAATTGTGCTATTAGTGTCATCTGTAAAACTATTCACTTCTCCAGGTTCATGTTGTGTAGGATCATCATCATACCCGTTCTTTGTCTTTGTAGTTTGTACAATTTCTCTCAAGTCATTGCAAAATTAACCGTGATTACAATTGTGCCAAATAGAGGAGTGCAGGGTGCTATGAAGTGTTGGAAAAGTGGTTGGGGTACTATAACAATGGCCAAGAGAAATGGGTCTTCTTCTCTCAAGGTTGTTTCTAGAAAGTCATTGTTTTTCTTCTTCACAATGACATCGGTTCTGTTCATAATCTCCTGGTTCTTTGTTCTGCGATCCACGGATCGTTCTCATATAATTGACCACAACTCGTTGCCCAATTCAAAGCTTTTCTCTACCTTTGATGGTTCAAAGTCTCAGATGCAGAAGCAAAATGTTGAATCCTCATTTGGGAGCCGAGCAATCCTTGAGGATAGTGAAGATGTAGAAGAGGCCAGTGGGACAGAAATTCCTAATGGGAAGGAAAAACTAGTGAAACATGATGGAGGAAAATGCAATAGAAATGAAATTGTTCTCAAGGTTTTCATGTATGATTTACCACCAGAGTTCCATTTTGGACTCTTGGATTGGAAACCAAGTGGGAATAGTGTTTGGCCTGATATTAGAACTAAAATACCTGGCTACCCTGGGGGCTTGAATTTGCAACATAGTATAGAGTTTTGGCTTACGTTGGATATTCTTGCTTCAGAATTTCCTCACGCCTCTAAGGCTAGGACTGTAATCCGAGTCCGAAACTCTAGTGAAGCTGATATTATATTTGTGCCATTCTTTTCATCTTTGAGCTATAACCGCAACTCCAAAGGTAAACCGCAAGAAAAGAAGACCAGGAACAAGATACTGCAAGAAAAATTAGTGAAGTATGTGACAGCTCAAGAGGAATGGAAGAGATCAGGGGGAAAGGATCATTTGATTTTAGCACACCATCCCAACAGTATGTTGGATGCAAGAATGAAGTTGTGGCCTGCTACATTCATTCTTTCAGACTTCGGGAGATATCCTCCAAATATAGCTAATGTTGAGAAGGATGTGATTGCACCTTATAAACATTTAATCAGTTCCTATGTCAATGACAACTCCAACTTTGATAGCCGTCCAACATTGCTGTACTTCCAAGGAGCAATATATAGAAAAGATGTATGGTCCTCTTGCTCTTTAATATCTTGGTTTTTTTGGCTTTTTTAGCTTTCAGAAAAGATAATTTTGCATTGACATCTAGAACTCATTTAAGTTAGTGAACACTTTACTTTTCTATTACAATTAAACAGTGTTTAAGGGGGCTGATGGGGTCCCTATTCTGTAAGAATCACTGCATAAGAATCTTAGGTGAGTTATCTTTGATGATTGGTCGGCTACATTTGTCCTGGTGTTCCCTCAAGGCTATTCAGTCATAATAGTAGAGTTAAATAATGAAGGAAGCGAGATTAGCTAAATTAGAGTATTTCTGTGGTTCAACGATTCTGGAATTTGAACCCTTTGGTTGTTGTGTACTCTGGTTGGTTGAATACCAAGATCTTGTCACAAAGTACGTTTTGTTACATGTTTGTTTGCTTCTCCATGCCTTCATATTTTTGCTTAACTAAGTTTAGTACACTAGGGTGGAACTTTTCTTAAGAATGACTTTCTTTGGAAATTATGGTTCCATATTAAATAAATTTTATGTATACATATTGGTCTGATGCAATATCAATTACAAGAGGAGCAGTTCCTTCTCTGATACATAATGTTAAGCAATTGTTTGATGAAGTGAACTCTGTGAAATAATTTTAAGAGGGAGAATTGTGAAGTGTGATTTTTATTGATATAAATAGAAAATCAATGTAGTTTGTCTGGTAATCACTTCCATAGTTTATATGAGGGATTCAAATCCAAGTAAAATAAAAATGCTATTCACTTCATTGTATATTCTTTCCTGAAATTTTAAGGAATTATTGGCTGGCATCTTATCCTGTTGTAATTTTAGTTCTCAATAGTCTAAATTCTACATGTTTTTTTTTTTTTTACAGGGAACTAAGGTATCAAATAAAAATATAGTTCAACTGATACTTATATTTATTTTTTATCAGAGAAAAATTCTTCTATACAGTGAAATAAGAGAAATCCAACTAAGAATAGTAAAAATGCCTATAGATGGAGATAATCTTTTTACAAATATAGAATAACATCTAAACAAGTAAGAGTAAGAGAAAGCGAACATCCTAATCCTAATAATGAAAAGAGTCAGCCTCTAGTTCCTATCACCACCCATAACCTCAAACCTCAAAGTAATCTCGCTTTCATTTGATTATCTTCTCTCTATATATATTCACTTTCTCTCTCTCCATTGGGCTCACATATAATTCTTCATATAACCTTTCCCACTTTCTTACTGTCACCTAACCAGTTATTTTTCTCTCTTTGGAAACATGACTTATGGACCAAATAGTTTTGTAATAAGTTTCAAAAAAAAAACACACCAAAATCACGTATCTTGAAGGGGTTAGAAACAGAACAACCAAATGTCTTGGAGATGGTAAATTTCATGCTTTCCAGTGTAAACTCATCTGCCTGTTGACTTTGACTGATTTTAATGCCAAAAAAAGAGTTAATTTTATCTCATGCTTGTCACATACTTAGACTTATTTATCTTGAGATGTCCTTTCCCAAACCATTTATGGTAGAAGAATTTTGTATACATGTTTATGAATACTATGTGTGTATGTTATTGATAGCTAATCTAAATTCCGATCTCATGACGTGTCTTATGTGCCTATAAAAGTATAGAGAATCAATCTTGTATAGATGCCCTTCTTTATATAGAGTGCACATCACAATTTAGAATTATGTCTGGCAAAAGAAGTTCAATATTTTGCAAATTCACCATTTATTTGCATTATAAATATTTTTCTACACAAATGAACCATTTATGTTGGAAGGATTTTTTATTTGTGTTTATGAATGCTCTGCGTGCATGTTATTGATAGCTCAATCTAAGTTCCAATCCGACGGCGTGTCATGTGCCTATAAAAGTACAGAAAATCTTGTGTAGATACTCTTCCTTATATAGAATGCACATCACATTTTACAATCATGTCTAACAAAAGTTCAACATTTTGCAATTTCACCGTTTATTTTCATTAGAAATATTTTTCTATGAGAATTATTTGTAGAATAAACTATTAATTTGTTCTTTCAAATATTACTCTTTCTCTTGAACATTTCTTAAAATAATAAAATTATTTAAGTAATTCCTAAAGTATTGAATATTTATCGATTTAGTTTTTATGTTGGTATATATTTAAAAGATTTCTTAATAGGAGTATTTAATATGATTATTAGAGATTATTTATATAATTTACTTATTTTAGAGACTATTTAAGAGATAGTAATAGTTTAGGAATGAAATTGATGATTTATTTGTTAATTGTGGTTATTTTATTTATTTATTTTCTTATGATCAGGGAGGTTTAGCTCGGCAAGAGCTATTCTATCTTTTAAAAGTTGAAAAGGATGTGCATTTTTCCTTTGGAAGTATTCAGAAAGATGGAATTAAGAAAGCAACAGAAGGCATGCGTGCTTCCAAGTTCTGCCTCAACATAGCTGGTGATACCCCTTCATCAAACCGCTTGTTCGATGCCATTGCTAGTCACTGTGTCCCTGTCATCATCAGTGATGAAATTGAGTTGCCATTTGAAGACGTACTTGACTACTCTGAGTTCTGCATATTTGTTCGTACCAGTGATGCTATCAGAGAAAATTTTCTAATAAACTTCATCAGGGGTATTGGCAAAGAAGAGTGGACCCGAATGTGGAACAAATTGAAAGAGGTTGAACATTTCTTTGAATTTCACTTCCCTTCTAAGGAAAACGATGCTGTCCAAATGATTTGGCAGGCTGTGGCACGTAAGGTTCCTGCTATGAGATTAAAGCTAAATAGGTCTGGGAGGTTTTCTAGGTCCCCTCCAAGTACAGACGAAGGACTAAAATCGATACCTGCACCAAGGAATTTTTGGTGAAAACAGTAATATTGATCTGGATATGAAAAATGTAGTTTTATTTGCCATTACAATTGTGGGAAATTTCTTACATTTTCATATTAGACATTGTAACATTTTTTCTTACTATAAAGTTCTCCCTTCTGATTTGGATATTGACATTGTATTGCTCTTGATTACCAAAAAGATTCACAAGGGGAAAGAGAATTTTGGCAATCAGAATTGTTTAGCAGGGAATATATGGTTAAATATATTATTATTACAATCATCATGAAATTGATTCTATTTTCTTTTTTATTTGATTAGGATTGATTTTATTTTCATTTTTACTTTATTATATTACGTTATATATTTGAAATACTATCTCATTGAATAATAACAGAAAACAATTTTACTTTTTTTCTTAGGGTTTATAGTTAGGGTTTTTGGTTCTTGTTCCCATCTACGTAGTCTTTATTATTTCTCTCTCTCTTTTGCGTGCTAGAGCAGCCTTAATTGCTAGACCCATGTCCTTTTCATTAGCAGCCCTATTGTTGCACCTTTGATCTACTTGAAAGGAGTCTTAATTGATACATTGTTCCATCTCTAGAAGCAAATCTACATAGCTTTTTTTTGCTATTGCATGTTTATATTTTTTGGGTATTTACCTTATCACCATGTCAGAAGCAAAAATAGAAATTATAGTGACTAGCAACACTAATACCCACTCTGATGAGTCCAACTTGGTTCAGAAAACTACAGAATTACAAAGTATTCGAGCTTCATATCACCTCTTTGACACTTTTAGGTACTCTTCTTTGCATGAATGTCTCATCTTGTGTCACCTCTTGGGTAATTGACTTAGGGGCAACAGATCATATGACTCCTACATCACAATTTTTTCATTCTTATAATTCTTATCCAAGTAATAGGAAAATTGTGGTAGCAAATGGGTATGTAGCTACTGTTGTAGGAGTTGGAGACATATACATTAGTCCACAATTATTCTGAAAGATGTTCTCTGTATGCCAAAATTATTGGCCAATCTTGTTTCTATTAAGAAACTTACTAATGATCTCAATTGCTATGTTATGTTCTTTCCTTCCTATTGTGTTCTCCAGGAGTAGGGATCGGGGAATGAGATTGGACTTGCTAAGTAAAGAAATAGCCTTTACCACCTCAAAGAAAAATTTATCTTTCTCTCTTCTTAGTTCTTTAAACAAGGATGTTATTTGGCTGCACAATCTCCATTTAGGACATACATCATTCCATATTCTAAAATTGACGTTTCCTCAACTGTTTCAAGGATTAGATGTCTCTAAATTTCATTGTGACATATGTGAGTTGGCCAAGCATACTCATGTACCTTTTCCTTCTACCAATAAAAGAAGTGTTCATCCTTTTAATTTAGTACAAAGTAATGTTTGGGGACCTTCTATTGTACCTAGTATTTCTAGGGCATGGTGGTTTTTATCATTAATTGATGATTGCACTAAAGTAACATGGGTTTTTTTTAATCAAACATAGATATGATGTATGTGTTATCATTCCTAGCTTTCAATAATAGTTCAAACTCAATTTGGGGCCAAAATTAAAAAAATTCAAAATTGATAATGCTAGAGATTACTTTAATCAAATATTTTCTACATACGTCACTTCACAAGGCATCATCCACGATTCATCATGTGTTAATACACCCCCAACAAAATGGGGTAACTGAGAGGGAAAATGGTCACTTACTCAATACAACTAGAGCTTTATTATTTCAAGGAGATATGCCCAAATCCTACTGGGGAGAAGCTTGCTTATTGCCTCATATATGATAAATCGACTATTGATAAAGCATTTTGTTGTAGTAGCTTGACCCTAGGTCATTATTCTCAAGGACATAGTGTATTCAATTATGACTTAATGTGGAAATCAAAGTGCTATGCGAAGTTCTAAGTGTATGTAGAATGTCGACTAAGACTCGGATAGAGCTGGTCTCGGATAGAGGCGGCTCCTACTCGATCTCGGACTAAGATGACGGACTTGGACGGAGTCGAACTCAACTCGGACTTGGCTAATAAAGGTAAACGGGGGGTTTTGTATTGCTGAAATAGAGAATATGATAGAAAGTAATCTAAGTATTGAAAGTAGATGCAATTAAGCTACATTACAATATTCTATGATAGTTATAGTACTAACACACAAGTTTGAACAAAGAAATGGTTTCAGTTCCTTAATGGCTGACTTGTGCCTCCAAACCAACCCAAGAACCTATGACGACCACTACACATTCGTCCCTTGCCTTCAGAGGACTTACAAACCACCGCTTCGAGGGGACAGGGATTATGCACTCGGTTGATTTTAGGTTTTCTTAGCGATTACCTAACTAGTTGTTAGATCGGTTCCGACTGGCCTAATCTAATATCAACTTACTATTCCTCTTGCAAGCATGGAGTACTAAGCAGAAAAATATGCAGGAATCACAAGCAGAAAAAGATATAGAAATATGCAATCAATTTTATTGACAAACAAGATATGGATACAAAGTTACATGGAATGATGATGGAATTCACTTCCCACAACGACTGCCATGGACACGGTGATGGTCCACTAGAGATGATTAGAGCGCTGAGGGTTCAGTCCACCAGTAGTGTGTTAGCTAAACTAATAGTCCCCTTTGGCAACCTCTGGCTACTCAGTCTCTAGATCTGCATCCATTTGACCGAGATAGACGCCATTGAAGCACTGCGCACCACCGTGAATGGAAGAAATTGAACTAAGTGTATATGTGTGATGGATCGTGTGTATGTAATAGCGTGACTTAGCTAACCTAAGACTGATCTATGCTGCCCCTTATATACAATTTTTGGATGAGAGTAACGAACTAACTACCAACTCACTGGTTCCACATTAATCACATGTTAAACATTTGTCTCATGAGTTTTGTCCTAACTAACTAGCTAATAGAATTAACCACATGGCTTCCTCATGAATCATGTGCTTGTTCTCTTCACGTGCTGGTTTCCTTTATTGGCCACGTGCTGGATTGCTACGCTGGACACGTGCCCCTTACGGAGTTGGTTCGTGGAATCGGTACTTTAGAGCCAGCTTTATCTCTGCTTGGGCCAATTTTGGGCCTGGACAATTGAGTTTGAACATTTGTTAGCTAAAATCATCCAATTAGCACCGATTTAGATTTTCTCTATTTTTAGGCTAATAATCTGAATCTTAGCTAATTTGTGTCTCTTGCTTACAAGATAGTCTCAATTGTACCCCTTTTACGACCTTGTAAGTTGATTAAAATATGACTTATCAGATCCCCACACTTACACTTTTGCACTCCTGGGCAAAATCTGAAACGAATATCTCAAAAGAAATGAGGAAGCACTGACAATGAGAAATAAGGTGCTTTTTCCAAATGAATATTTCAAAGTGACAAAATAGACTAAGCACACTTTCACCCTAAAATCTAGGTATCCCATTACCACATGGAAGTACTTTTTATTCATCAAAAGGGGACAAACAACATGAAAAGAATTTCTAAAGTACAACCAAGAATGATAGAGCTCTCACATGATGTATGCTCTCAATCTCTCAAGTGTTTACAGTTGTATTTACACTCAAAACACTCTATGTGAACTAGCACTACCAACATTTTGACTAGCCTCTCCTTCTTACGACTTTAAAAACACATGCACTAGTGATCAATAGGACTTGTTTCGGGCTTGTAACGTGGTTGAGGGTAAGGTAGGATGAGAAGATGAAGTGAGCTTAGTAACCTAAAGGGGATAGAGGAGCAATGGGGAACAAGTTTATAAGTATGGAGACTATCCCCCAAGACATCACAAGTCTTTTGACAGCATGTACTGCTCACTGCTCTACTTTTCCCTTTGTATTTTTTTCTTTCTTTTTTCTCATTTTTTTATTTTGAAACCTTGTGTTGCATTTTTTTTCTTACAACTTTTTGTTTTTGCTGCCTTTTCTTTGGTTCATCTTTCATTTTTTTTTTATCTCAACCCTTTTTCACAACAACTACTCTTCAAATGCACCACTCTCTCAATGTCTTGAGGTATCACCCCCACACTTATGTGAAACCTACTCCTAAAATAATTCCAAGGCTCCTTTGACCCCTAAGGTTAAGGTTGATCATGGTTTTTCTGCTTTTGGACTTGTATTGGGCTATCATATCCAAAGAAATGGTCATATAGGCTCAAAGAGGATAGACAAGGGATTCATTTACAAGGTAAGTCTATTTGGCTAGTAGTTGATAAAGAAGAATGGCCTAGATCATATCACTCATGCATATGAAACAAGAAGTATAAAGAGAGTCAAGGCAAAACCTGGAGTAATCTAGTAAGTTGATAACATTAGATTAGGCCGGTCAGAACCGATCTAACAACTAGTTAGGTAATCGCTAAGAAAACCTAAAATCAACCGAGTGCATAATCCTTGTCCCCTCGAAGCGGTGGTTATGTAAGTCCTCCAAAGGCAAGGGACGAATGTGTAGTGGTCGTCATAGGTTCTTGGGTTGGTTTGGAGGCACAAGTCAGCCATTAAGGAACTGAAACCATTTCTTTGTTCAAACTTGTATGTTAGTACCATAACTATCGTAGAATATTGTAATGTAGCTTAATTGCATCTACTTTCAATACTTAGATTACTTTCTGTCATATTCTCTATTTCAGCAATAAAAAACCCCCCGTTTATCTTTATTAGCCGAGTCCGAGTTGAGTCCGACTCCGTCCAAGTCCGTCATCTTAGTCCAAGGCTCCTTTGACCCCTAAGGTTGAGGTTGATCATGGTTTTTCTGCTTTTGGGCTTGTATTGGGCTATCATATCCAAAGAAATGGTCATATAGGCTCAAAGAGGGTAGACAAGGGATTCATTTACAAGGTAAGTCTATTTGGCTAGTAGTTGATAAAGAAGAATGGCCTAGATCATATCACTCATGCATATGAAACAAGAAGTATAAAGAGAGTCAAGGCAAAACCTGGAGTAGTCTAGCACATAGGTGCAAAAATCACACAAGAAAGGAGAGAATGGCGAGATGCAAAGCCATTATTATATACAAGGCTCAAAAATTCTCACACGGATAAACTACTCTATCACTAATGGTTTCAACTTTAGTTTCTTTTAGTCACTTATCTCCTAGGGATGAAGAATTTTTCTTTCCATGTCCAGCTAAAAAACCTTTTATTCAGGATTATGCATTACTTCTTCATGTTTTGTTCACCCTAAAAGAATTCTATTTGAATTTTTGCAAAATATTTTCTCACAATCAGAAAGCGGACAATAGAAACAAAATTCGAACAAAAAATAGAAATCAGAAAAACAAAAGCAGATGAAAAGAAAACACGAACTAAAGGGAAAGCGTGGAACTGGAGTCAGCGTGCGGACCCAGCATAAAGCAACACGGAGTCAGCACAGACTCAGCAAAAAACAAAAGAAATCATAGAGCTAGAGTTGGCATGTGGACCCGACATATACGGAGCCGGAGTCGGCATGGACTCGGCAGAAAACAACGTGGAACCGTGGAGTCTGGAGTCAGATTGAAGAAAACATAAAAATACAAATGAACAATAAGCAAACCGGAATTAGCTACACCCCTCCCCCCACACTTAGATGATGCATTGTCCCCAATACATAATATGAATATAATGGGAATGGGGAAAGTTCTTTCAATGTGTGTCATCCGGTATGGCCGGGTCTCGTAGCGAGATGCTCTCCACCTCGCCCATCATTGGCATTGGACCTTCGTGAAAATGTTTCAACTGGTGTCCATTGACTTGGAAAATCTTGTTGCTAGCCTCGTCTTTTAACTCTACTGCACCATAGGAAAAAACATTAGTAAAACAAATGGTCCGTCCCACCAGCTATGAACTCCATCCTTCTGGAACAAGAGAACCTTCTGGCCAACTTTGAACTCCATCCTCAAGATCTGGTTATCATGAAAATGTTTTACCTTCGCCTTATAGATCCGAGAGTTCTCGTATGCTTCCAAGTGCAGATCCTCCTTTGGCGATTGTCATAAGAATTCCCAAGGCTGATATGGACTGAGAACTGGAGTGAAGAAATTAGACTGGACTCAGACTAATGGGACTGAACATGAAAACAATAATCTAATAATAGTAATAATAGTAATATTCATAGTAGTAGTGTATTTCCTCTGCATTCATAGCTTTACTTTACTTCCTGTCATTCTCGCATTCTAATCCGTCTGTTTACTGCTTTCTAAGTCTGAAACAGAGTCAGTCCGACTCTGTTGCGTTAGTCCGCATTCAGCCGAAGCTGTGTCAGATAAGTCTCTATTGAGATTGTCCCCGGTTCTACCTCTTCGAAGGCATCTCGGCTAGTGTTGAGACGAGTCAACACTCTACACTTAGATTCTGCATTACTTCTGTTTGCACATAAAATCACAATTGAGCACACTATGTCCTTGAGAAAATTCGACCTAGGGTTGACTATACTATAGTTAGCTTTAGTTTATTTGATACGCGTTAGACGACTAAAAACGATCTTATCAAATTAGTGCCGTTGTCGGGGACACAAGTTCCTTTGTGTCTTTGCGTGCCAAACTAAGTGAAATTGAATCCCGAGTCTGTAGAGTGTGTCTGTTGTGTGAGTCTATTAAGTCTTTGAAATTGCTTATGTCTGTTTCCTATTGGAGCAATAAAGCATGCTGAGTTTTTGTTAATTTTTCTATGTGAATTCACTGCCAAAAAAGGAAACAAAATTTCTACGTTGTATACTAGTAGCATTCTGTTCTGCATTCATTTCTGCATTACATAATTGACTTGCATTTTTACTCACATTGCATTCTTACAGTTTTATTAGGATTAACTGATAATTGTAGTTTACTGTTCCTGAATTCACTGATTTAACTCTAATTTTCCTGCATGATTTTATAATGCATGACTAGGAGTAACACTGACCCCTTATATGAATTAGATCCTGAATTGGAACTAACTTTGCGTAGATTAAGGAAGGCTAGGAAGATAGTAGTAAATAATAGTAGTAATTTTGATTCTGTCATTTACTCTAACCAGTTGTCTATTAATATTCCTGCTTCTAGTTCTAAAATTTTTGCAGAGCCATGTCAGATGGAGAACAATGATAGAACATTGAAGGAGTTGGCCACTCCAGATGTGGTGTATCCACCGTGGTGCATCCAATACCCATAGCTGGAGCCAGCTCAAACTTATGAATTAAAATCTGGTCTCATACATCTGTTGCATAAATTTCATGGTCTTGTAGGAGAAGACCCCCACAAGCATCTAAAGGAATTCCACGTGGTTTGCTCCACAATGAGGCCGTAGGGGATACTAGAGGATTACATCAAAATGAAGGCGTTTCCATTCTCCTTAGATAGAGATGCAAAGGATTGGTTGTACCTTCAGCCAACACTTTTTAACAATTGGGGAGACATGAAGTGCATCTTCCTGGAAAATTTCTTTTCGGCGTCCAGAACTGCGACCATCAGAAAAGAAATATGTGGGATAAGGTAGCATACAGGAGAAACTCTGCATGAATACTAGGAGAGATTCAATAAACTTTGCGCCACTTGTCCACACCATCAGATCAACGAACAATTGCTGATCCAGTATTTCTATGAAGGACTCTTAATGATGGACAGAAGCATGATTGATGCAGCCAGCAGAGGAGCATTGATGGACAAGACACGAGCAGCAACAAGGCACCTGATTTCCAACATGGCAAGCAACACACAACAATTTGGAGTCGAGGGCCGAGTCCCATCCTGGCTAGTGAGTGAAATCGGCTCAGCATCCAATCAGAGGTTGGAAAATCAGTTGACCGAATTAACATCATTGGTGAGATAGCTCGCTGTTCGGCAACAACAACCCGCCATGGCAGCCAAGGTCTGTGGCATCTGTGCTTCCGTGGAGCACCCCACTGATATGTGCCTGATAAGTTCGTTTTTAATCGTCTAACGCATATCAAATAAACTAAGGCTAACTATAGTATAGTCAACCCTAGGTCGAATTTTCTCAAGGACACAGTTTGTTCAATTGTAATTTTATGTGCAAACTGAAGTAATGCAGAATCTAAGTGTAGAGTGTTGACTCGTCTCGGCATTGGCCGAGATGCCTTCGGTAGAGACTGGGACGAGATGATCTCAATAGAGACTTCTTGACTCGACTCGGCTGAATGCGGACTGGCGCGATAAACTTAGAAAGTAGTAAGCAGGGGGGTTTTGAATGCGAGTAAAGAGAAACAGAAGGTAAACTACACCATGAATGCAGAGAAAACATATTTCTATCACGAATATTACTATTGTTATTATCAAGATATAACTGTGTTCATGTTCAGTTCCCTTAATCCAAGTACAGTCCAAATTCTTCACTCCAGTTCTCAGTCCATATCAGCCTTGGGGATTCTTATGACAATCGCCAAAATTTTGTCCACTACCATACCGAGGAATTACGCGACCGCTACCTCATCAGTTGGTAGGGATTAAGTTCAAGCTGATTTTAGGTTCTCAATTAGGTTCTCTAGTTGATTGCCTACTGTATTAGTTAAACCAGTTCCGATCGGCTTAGCTTAACATTGTTCACGTTCTAAATGCAATTGCAATTCAAATCGTGAATGATAGAAGAGGAATGCAAACAGAGATTAGAAATCAGAAAGTACTTATATTATTGAAAACAGAATACAAACACAGGGCCTGGATTCGATGATTCCATCTTCCACAACGATCGCCATGGTCGACGGTGATGGTTCACCTCCGCTGGCTAGTACGTTGAGGATCTAGTCCACCAGAATGCGTTGGTAATCCAATCGGTCCCTTTGGTAACCTTCGGTTTCTCAGTTCCTAACCTGCACTTCCTCAATCGAGAGAAACGCCATTGACAGCACCGTGCACCACCGTGAGTGTTGGAGACGAGAGTGAGACAATGAAGATAATGAAAGCGAGAAAATATGAATCCAAAGACCCCTAAAACGTGTACGACTCCTCCTATATATACAAGAGCGTGCGAAATACGAAACCTAACAGAATTACAAACATGGACTTCCTACTCTACCCTTGCGTGACTTGCGCTGCAAGTTTCTCCAATAGTGACATGACAACTAAGCTGGAGCTGAGGTGGCCTCTGTATTGGATTGCTGACATGGCTGATGCAATTGGGCCGCTCCCTATTGGGCTGCACCTATAGTGGGTTGTTGGGTTGTGAGGCTTGGCCTGGCCGTGATGGAGTCGGTCTCGGCTGATGTGGACTCGGCTCAGTCCTATAGAAGAAGAGAAGAAAGCTTTTTATTAGCTAAGATCTTCGATTTAACACAAATTCATATTTTCTCTATTTTTAGGTCCATAAGGTGAATCTCAGCTAACAATTACTTCTTAAGCACAAAGTGATATCACAATACTCTTAGATCTATAAAAGATGTATAATTTGTGACTCATCAGTACCTCACCCTTCAAGAAACTAAGTCGAACCAACCAGGGAATGTTGGAGCCATAGGTGGATTTTAGTACGGGAAGCAGCCGTATCAGAGTCGGCCATTTAATAATCAGCAGCATGGAAGACAACCATTTCGGCTAGGACCGAATCAAGAGCCTTATGCAGCTCAACAATTCTGATCCACACCGAATGCATATCAAAGACAAGTAGGTTATCAACAGCCGACTCTACAATATCAAGCACCACCTTTCTAACAACAACAGCAATAGAGAATGTCGCCTCAAGGAAATTCCCAATCTCTGGAGGATCTAATGAAGAAGCTAGCTACCAGCAATTTGGAGTTCCAGCAATCTGTGAGCTCTAGCAACATGCAATTCTAGCAGAATATAACCGCCACCATCCAAGACCTCAAGACGCAGATAGGACAGTTAGCCAATACTATGAGCCAATTACAGATGGCCGGATCAAGCAACCTTCCTTCTCAAACCATTCCAAATCCGAGAGGAAATGCCAGTGCAGTAACCTTGAGAAGTGGAAAAGAATTACCTCAACCTGTAGCACAGCAGTTGCCGAGATCAGCTGAGGCCGATTCCAAACTGTTTGCCGACTCGCAGTCCCAGCAAGACAAAACTATCCTAGTGTCGTTCCCAACTTGGACCATCTCGGCAAGGAAGCCAGAGTCAGATGAAGAACTGCTAAAGATGTTCCAAAAAGTGGAAATCAATATCCCACTCCTCGATGCGATTAAATAGATTGCTAAGTACGCAAAATTCCTCAAGGAATTGTGCATACACAAAAGGGAAAAGATGAAGGGGAGCAGGGAAATTGGAGGTGTGGTGTCAGCCCTAACAAGAAATGAAGAACTCACTATAGGTGCCCCACAAACACTGCCAAAGAAATGTAGAGACCCTGGAATATTTTCTATCCCATGCACCATTGGTGAATGCACTTTTGCCGATGCCATGTTGGACCTGGGAGCCTCAATTAATGTCATGCATGCATCAATCTACAGAGCCCTGAATTTTGGTGATCTTGAACCCACAAGGATGACCATTCAGCTTGCAAACAGAAGCATCATTCAACCTCTAGGCGTTCTCGAAGATGTTCTTGTCCAAGTTAATAAGCTAATATTTCTAGCTAACTTTTATGTGCTAGAATATGGAGGACGAGACATCCAGGAAGGAATCAACCTTAATTCTAGGGAGACCATTCCTCATGACAGCGAGAACAAAGATTGATGTGCATGCCGAGATGCTCTCAATGGAATTTGGTGACACCTTCGTGCAGTTTAATATCTTTGAAGCCATGAAGCACCCCATCGAGGATCATTCTCTCTTTGGCATTGACATGATTGAAGAACTAGTTGAAGAATATTTTCAACTAGACAGCTATAGTGAAGATATAGAAGATTTTGCTAAAAATGCTTATGTCACCAGTTGCTTAGGGTCCACAACAGAAGAGCCCGACTATAAGGAAGTACGAGATCTTCCCAACTTTGAGGACAATCATAATGACATTGCCGACTTGGATTTTGAAATTGAACTGTCTAAAATGTTAGACCAAGTCTGCAACCTGGAGAACCCAGAGTGTACAAATAGTGCAAAAGTCAAGGTTGTTGAGACTAAAAGGCTCTTCTCAGCACAATTGGCAACCATCTTTACAGCTGAAATCAAGTCGGCCAGAGAAGGTCGAGTCAAAGAAAAGACAAAAGTCAACTCAGCCGAAAAGTCAGACAACAAGGCTGACATCGAAATCAAGTCGGCCAGAGAAGGCCGAGTCAAAGAAAAGACAAAAGTCAACTTGGCCGAAAAGTCAGACAACAAGGCTGACATCGAAATCAAGTCAGCCAGAGGATGCCGAGACGAAAAGAAGACAAAAGTCAACTCGGTCAAAGAGTCAAACGAAAAGGCTGACACGCTTACCAGAAGCAAGCAGGAGCTGAATCCCCTTTTCCATCCAGATCCGACTCCGAAGCTGCACGAGAAGCCAATGCCGATTCCAATTCGACAAGAGCTGAACCCACCAAGAGGAGTCGGCCAAAGCAGCCAAAGGCCGAAATCATGTCAACACACTTGGTGCCGAGTCCAAATCAAGTCGGCCAGACGGATCCAGAGTCATTAACTGAAAATTCTTCATCTACACCACCACCAATGGAACTTAAGCCATTGCCAAATCATCTGAAATACGCCTACTTAGATAACGAACAACAACTCCCAGTTATTATTGCCAATAACCTCTGTTAAGAGCAAGAAGATAAGTTGATGAATGTCCTGAGGCAGCATAAGAAGGCAATCGGGTGGAAACTTTCAGACCTTCCTGGCATAAACCCCTCCATCTGTAGGCACAAAATATTGATGGAGGAGGAAATCAAGCTCATAAGGCAACAACAAAGAATATTGAATCCGACAATCTTGGATGTGGTCAAAAAGGAAGTCACCAAACTTCTTGCTGCAATGATCATCTACCCCATCTCGGATAGCCAATGGGTGAACCTTGTGCAAGTAGTACCAAAGAAATCCGGGATGTCTGTCATAAAAAACCAGCAAGATGAGTTGGTACCAATGCGGGTTCAGAATAGCTGGCGAGTTTGCATAGACTATAAAAGACTAAACTAGGCAACTCGCAAGGATCACTTTCCTTTGCCTTTCATTGATCAAGTCCTGGAAAAGCTATCAGGAAAATCCCACTACTGCTTTTTGGATGGATTCTCAAGATACATGTAGATTCACATTGCACCTGAAGATCAGCATAAGACTACCTTCACCTCCCCATTTGGCATGTTTGTGTATAGTTGCATGCCATTTGGCATGTGTAATGCTCCTAGTACATTGCAGCATTGTATGATCAGCATCTTCTCGGATTTAGTACAAGATTGCATGGACGTGTTCATGGATGACTTCACAGTATATGCTAACTCATTCGATGCATGCCTGGAAAATCTATTCAAGGTGTTAAGGAGATGTATTGACACAAACCTCATGCTTAATTTTGAAAAGTGTCATTTCATGGTGACTGAGGGAATAGTGTTGGGTCATCTAGTATCCAACAGAGGTATTTTTGTGGATAAATTGAAGATAGACATCATCACCTCCCTTCCAAACGCCACTTCGGTGTGGGAAGTTCGCTCATTCTTGGGACACACAGGCTTCTACAGAAGATTCATCAAGAACTTTTTAGTAAACTCGCCCTGCCACTGTCCATATTGCTACAAAAGTATGTTGATTTCAATTTTGACCAGCCCTGTATTGAAGCATTTCAGGAGCTGAAGAACAGACCTACATCTGCTCCCATTCTGCAAGCACCAAACTAGGACCTACCATTTGAATTAATGTGTGATGCATCCAATTCGGCACTAGGAGCTATCCTCGGCCAAAGAGCTGGAGTCGGCCTACCAGTGCATGTTATTGCTTACGCATCTCGGACCATGGATCCGGCCCAGCAAAACTACACAACAATTGAGAAGGAGCTATTGGAAATTGTATTTGCCTTAGACAAATTTTGTTCATACCTTCTCGGCTGAAGAATTGTTGTGTTCTTTGACCACACTTCCCTGAGGTACTTGTTAAAGAAGCCTGATGCCAAGCCGAGACTGATTCGATGGATGCTTCTTCTTCAAGAATTCAACATAGAAATCAGAGACAAGAAAGGTGCTGAGAATTCAGTAGCAGATCACTTGAGCAGGATTGAGAGGGAAGAAGACCTCATGCCTATCAAAGACCAATTCCCAGATGAGCAGCTACTACACATCAGAACGTCTACACCATGGTTTGTCGACATCTGCAATTATGTGGCAGCATCTCAATTTCCACCAGAAGCATCCCGTCCATACAAGGAAAAACTCTAGAGCGATGCCAAATACTACATATGGGATGATCCCTACCTTTGGAGAATTTGTAGTGACAGTCATTTGCAGGTGCATTCCTGACACCGAGATCAATTTGGTCCTCCAATATTGCCATGCAGCACTTGCAGGCGGCCACTATGGATCAACTCGAACCGCCAGGAAAGTGTTGGATTGTGGGTTCTATTGGCCCACCATTTTCAGAGACGCAATTAGCCTCCACGTGCAAAAAATGCCAAAAAGTTGGAATGACAATCACCAGAAGGCATGAGATGCCCCAACAACCCATCCTGTTTTGTGAAGTTTTTGATGTCTGGGGTATTGACTTCATGGGGCCATTCCCAGTCTCCAACGGGTACTCTTACATTTTGCTGGCCATAGATTATGTGTCGAGATGGGTAGAGGCCATAGCCACCAAGACCAATTATGCTAAAGTTGTAGTGGATTTTCTAAAATCCAATATTTTCTGTCGGTTTGGTGTGCCAAAAGCACTCATAAGTGACCAAGGGAGTCACTTTTGCAATAGAGCCATGTCCTCTTTACTCCACAAGTATGGGGTGGTGCATAGAATTGCCATAGCATATCATCCCCAAACAAACGGCCAAGTAGAGGCTTTTAACAAGGAAATTAAGAAAATGCTGCAAAAGATGACCAACCCAAGCAGGAAAGATTGGAGCCGACTCCTTGAGGATGCTCTTTGGGCACACAATATTGCATACCGAACACCGTTAAGGATGTCTCCTGTCACAACCATTTTTGTGATGACAACAAAGGTTTTGGGAATGTTGGAGGATAGGCCGAGATCAACTCGGCCCGAGAAGGGGAGTCACCACCAGTATTTTAGGAACATTGGAAAACCAAGGATGGACAAGGCTAGGTTGCGAACCAGTTGGGTCCGGAAGTTGGTTACGCGTCGGGGGCAGGGGGTGCCCCCAACACATCTGCCACTCGGCAGTTACCTAAGGTTGAGCTAGGGTGATAAGATTGGTATACATAAAGATCGGAGAGCCGTACACAAATTATGCGTTAAAGATAAATGATGTATAAATAAGAAGTTAAAATGATCATACAATCAAATGGACATTTCTATCTAATAAGTCTATTCCTAAGGGGAAGTCTGGGGTTTTTGGGTTGACAGACTCGCAAGGGGTATGCCCCCTCTGCCTACGTACCTCAAAGAGTGAGGATTCAGAGCCCGCGTAGTTCTAGGTGGGTTCCTAGGCTCGGGTAAGTCAATGGCCGAGATGAACTCAACCAAGACCATGGGAAAGGAAGGGAAAGTTGAAGGTTAGGGCTGAGACGTACTCGACCCCAGTCGGTACAAAGGGAGATTAAATGAAGCTTAGACCGAGACGAACTCGACCTCAGAGGTGTAGGGGAGGGCCGAGACGGACTCGACCCGAGGTGAGAGGAGAACAGAGTAAGCCAATTTGAGTCCTAGTCTACTTAGATATATTTCTAGTTCATCTATAAAGAGGAGAAGATAAGGTTACCTGGCCATAGCCGTGTTGTCTTCCTGTCCCTTCTCCGAAGTAGTTCGTAGGGTTCCGATATTGATTTGTCCTAGTTCTCCAGTACTCCTCTCTCTGGGTGAAAAAGTTCGACCCTCACTCCTTCGGAGTGAGGTCTTATATAGGCTGTGGGATGGACTTAGACCTCTCTCCTGATGAGAGAATATTTTATTATATTTTATATTTGAATTTTAAATAGCTAACAGGTTTATCCCCTGATTCTTGGGATGAGATAATATTTTATTATATTTTATATTTGAATTTTGAATAGCTAACAAGTTTATCCCCTGATTCTTGGGATGAGAGAATATTTTATTATATTTTATATTTGAATTTTGAATATCTAATAGGTTTATCCCCTGATTCTTGGGATGAGTATCTTTCCTCACCGCTAAGAATCTCCAAGGTCTATACCTATTAGTGGTGATAGTTGTTATAGCTATTAAACGTGGTCAAATGGGCCACATGGCGGCTAGACGACTCGCTGAGACCGTCTCGGTCTCGGCCAAGGGCGTTAGTGGGCTCTAAAATTGGGCCGAACATTTTTGGGGTGCTACAGTTGCCCCCTCTTTATTTGTGTTCATTAGGGATGTCCCCTGATGAGCATAAATAAAGAATCCAAGGATGGTTCTAGGCTGAGGAGGTATTAGGCTAGTTTCTAGGCTTCGATTGATTTGGATAAGATTCTGTCAGATAGTTCTAGGCTGAGGAGGTATTAGGCTAGTTTCTAGGTTTCGATTGATTTGGATAAGATTTTGTCCTAGAGTTTTAATGACTTGATGTTTTAAACTTAAACTAAGGTTGCTGACTCTACTTGGCCAGCTAGATTTCGAATTTGATAACTGCTGGCTGATGACTGATGACTTGAATTTGATAGCTGATGACTTGAATTTGATAGCTGATGACTTGAATTTGATAGCTGATGACTTGAATTTGATAGCTGATGCCTTGATCTTGATAACTGATGAACTTGATAGTTGATGACTTGATCTTGATAGCTGATGACTGATGTATTGATCTTGATAGCTGATGACTGAGATCATTGGCTCTACTCGGGGCGGCCAGCGATGTATTGAGACTGATGAATTGATTTTTTATCATTGACTCTGCTCGGGGCGGCCAATGATGTCTTGAACTTGTGACCACTGGTTCTACTCAAGGCGGCCAACGATGTCTTGAATCTGATGACTGATGAATTGAATTTGGTAGCTGATCATCGGCTCTACTCGGGGCGGCCAATGATGTCTTGAACTTGAGATCACTGGTTCTACTCAGGGCGGCCAACGATGTCTTGAACTTGATAACTGATGATTGATAAATTGATATCTGATCATTGACTCTACACGGGGCGGCCAATGATGTCTTGAACTTGATAACTGATGACTTGAATTTGATATGAGATCATTGGCTCTACTTGGGGCCGCCAATGGTGTCTTGAACTTGATAATTTGAAATGAGATCACTGAACTCTACTCGGGGCGGCCAGTGAGATCTTGAACTTGAAATGAACTTGATAAGATCACTGGACTTTCCTTTAGGCGTCTAGGTCTTGATGGCTTGAATCACTGGGCTTTCCACTAGGTGGCCAGTGAAATTTGAACTTGAATTTGAATAAGATCACTGGATTTTCCTCTAGGCGGCCAGTGAAATTTGAACTTGAATTTGAATAAGATCACTGGGCTTTCCTCTAGGCGACCAGTGAAATATGGTAGCTTGAATTTGAACTTGAATAAGATCACTGGGCTTTCCTCTGGACGGCCAGTGAAATCTGGTAGTTGGTAGATGCTGATTGAGGTGACTTGAGACGGTATGAATTTGGCCGTGACGACTTGATGGTTGATCGAGACGACTTGATACTGATCGTGACGGATTGAAACTGGCTGAGATGGAATGAACTAGCTGAGATGAACTGGCTGAGATGGAATGAACTAGCTAAGATGGAATGAACTAGCTAAGATGGAATGAATTGGCTAAGACGACTTGAAATTGGTTGAGACGACTTGAAATTGGGTGAGATGACATTTGTGCTGGCTGAAGTGATGTTTTCCTTTTGCCTTGTGGAGGATTTTGAATTTTAAATCCTTGAATGCTAAGGGTTTTGTCTGGGGGCACGTGGCAGAATTTGAAATTTGAAATTTTGGAATGCCGAGGGTTGCGCTTGAAGGGATGCGCTTGGTCTTTCTTCGGACATGCCCCCTTGTTTTGAATGCATTCAGACACCCCTCTTCGTTTTCGTTTTGAACTGGAGCCATTAGAGGCCCGAAGTTGGGTTAATGGGTTGGTTGATCATTGGACTATCCAGTAGGTGTCCAAGGTTGACTGGTTGCTGAAAGGACTCGTAGGCTATCTGCTAGTGCCCATGAGTTGAAGGAATCACTGGACGATCCACTAGCATCCAGGATTGAAAGATTTGATGGGTTGTTTTTGGGATGGAATCGGATAGTGATAGGAGCATAGAGTCAGTTAGGGAGACTTGAAATGAAGTCGGCCTGAGGAGGTTCGACATGGAGTCGGAAGAGTGGTCAGTTAGACACAAGGTCGGCAAAAGGATGATTCGACACGGAGTCGGAAAAAGGATGATTCAACACAGAGTCGGAGAAAGGTCGATTTGACACAAAGTCGGAAAAAGGATTATTCGACACGACGTCAAAAAAATGGATGATTCGACACGGAGTCGGAAAAAGGTCGATTCAACACGGGGTCGGAATGGGTGAATTTAGGATCAATTAACTTTCTTTTAAGTGTCCAGGAGATCCTTTAGATGTGGTAGGGTGTCTCTTGGGGGACGAGGATATTTAGATGGAGTGGACTATCCTTTGGGCGTTCAAAGTCGGATAGGATTATTGGACTATCCTATCGGCATCTAAAAAAAGTTTTAGAGTGGGTGGATAAATAGACTAGATTGGGTTGATTTTAGTGTTTAGATTGGATTTCGGCGTGGAGCTTGTTTGGATAACATTGGATCAAATGGGAAGAGGTCAGGGCGTGGATGGTGTTGTGATGGAGGAGTGCATGGAATTGGATTCGAAATGTTAATACTGGAAGCGGCAAGAAGTTGACGTGGCATTGGGAGACTTGGCACGGAGCCAGATGCTTGGATGTTGACATGGAGCTTGGACTTGGCATGGAGGCGGTAGGAAGGGCCTATCATAGATTCGAATGGTTCTTGGCATAGGGTCAAATTGAGGGTTTTGGTGTAATGCTAGTTGAAGGGACTCAACCCAGGACTGGATTCTTGGTCCTATCATTTAGCCAATTTGAAGGGTCTCGGTCTAGAGTCGATTGAAAGGTCTAGATCTGGTTTGGATGATCCTAGAATTTATATTTGCTAGCCCCTGACTTTGGCCTCAGCCTTTAGTCTGTGACAACAGAAGTCATAGGTGCGTCCCATCTTGACCTAGGGTTGGAATGAAGAATGTGGCATGAAACCAAATTGACTACCTCGAAGAATAACCAACTCGGGGGTTAAAATGACTAAGTTGGTGCGAGGCCAAAATGACCGAGACAAACTAGAAAAGTTGGCACTGTACCACAAATGCCTAAGTTAGGACCTAAATGACTAACCTAAGGACAAACCGACTCGAGGTCGAAATAAGAATGTTGTTATGGAGGGCCTAAGTTATAGCTAGTCTGCAAGGATCTCACAACATGGTGTCGGCAGAGACTTGACACAAAGTCGGCATGTCAACTTGACACGGAGTCAGCGGAGAGACTTGACACAGGGTCGACCCAAGACAGAGTAGGCAAAGGACTTAACATAGATTCGGCATAGACCTTGACGTAGTGTTGGAATGCGAGAATCGATAGTAGTCTTAAGGAAATAACCATGGGATGACGTGCATGCATGTTGTATGTATGTATTTATGCATGTATGCAAAATTGATCGAGATTTTTATTTTATGGGAGGATGGACATTTGGAATGCATGTCATATGCGTGGATTGCTAGATGCGTGAATGCTTGGAATGCATGTAGGTTGCATGGACATTTGATGTGGACTGTTGGATGGGACTGTATGGATGTATGTGAGTTTGTCGTGGATGGTTGGATGTGTGGATGTATGGAGGCATGGCCGTATGGATGTATGTAGATTTAGCGTGGATGGCTGGATGCATGGAGGTTTATATGGGGGTTTGGTTGTGTTGACATGGGTTGGCATGGATTGCCAAGTGTGTGTGAAGGTATGGACTGTATGAGGTAATGACAAGGTGTGGAGTTGGATGAGGTACAAGGGGTGTGCGTTTAGTAGGGACAAGTCTTTGTTTCCCTACAGTTTGCTATCCCAAGACTCGTGGTGTAGGCAATTGAGCTTCTTTCGTTCCAGCTTTGGTGTTAGAGACGTCTCGGATGATGTTACCTCGTTATTGCTCATAAGTTGAGACTAGTTAGAGGCTTACTGCTTCAGGTGATGTTTAACTTTTTCATCTTGACTGTAACACTTCTTTTGTTTATTTTGTTTTCGGCTTATGGAGAAAGGAGAGGATGGTGTTTATGTTGTTTTCGCGAAAGGGTTTATGGGGGTCAATGCTATCCTCATGCATACAATTTTGAAGAGTCCATCATCCAACGCCTTTAAGGATAATTTGGGTATCTCTATGACTGATTTGTTGCTTCTAGATGGCTTTTCCTAAGAGTCATTACTGCTCCTTATGTTAGTGGCTTGCCCCTAGTATTGCATTTTTGCTTAGACTGCTTTTTTGAGTTTTCAGTCTTAGTGAATTTTTTTTTTTGGACTCTAACTTTTGCCTAGGTTGTTATTTTAAGGTTTCAACCTAGCGAGCCGCTTTCTTTTTCCTTTTTTATGACTTTGACTTTTGCCTAGACTGTTTCTTTTGAGTTTTCGGTCTAGCGAGTCACTTATTCATTTTTTCTTTTTTTTTTCTATTTCTTGGGGGCACTAGGCCAATGAGGGTTTTAAGAATAGTAAAGTTTGATGTGGTAAACCCTCTTTCCTTCTTGGTTTGGGGGCCAAGTAGCCAGACTAGATGCTTGAGGTTTTATATATTACCCTTATTATCCTTGCCGGTTTGATTGATGGAATAGTCAAAATTAGAACATGAGATATTAGCATTAGGGATGATTTTTTTATTGGTATTTTTGACTTGGTTTAAATGTGGGAAGAGAAAAGGAAGCATGGAGAGTTAGAGTATATTTCATTAATTATTCGAAGAAAGAGCATTACAGTCAATTTGATAAAGGATTAAAGGCTACAAAACAAGAGGCTCTTCTTAGGACGGTCAGGACTCAGCTTTACAGTTTTTTTTTTGTCGAGTCTAGGCTGGTTCATGTGGTTGGCAGTTGGGTATTTGAAGTCGCAGTCAGGCTCGTTTCATCTTCTGTGTTGGAGGGCTTGCTAGTATAGATTTCAGTCTGTTCTCTTAGAAGAACCAGCAATTCTGCATCAATTAAGTTTTGTACCTTGTGTTTCAATCTGCAACATTTTTCAGTGGCATGTCCCAAGGTTCCCCTGTGGTATTCGCATTTGGCCCTTGGATCATAGCTTTTGTGATAGGGGGGTTGAACATGCTTCAATGGGACTATGGTCACAAAGGAATGCTAAAGCAGGTGTGGCAAAAGTTCAACATACGACATTGATAGAGGTGTTAGAACTCTAGGGTTCTTTCTTTTCCAAAAATGTCATACTACAGGGTTGGAATGGGGATGGCCAGAGGCGAGGGGTGCGATGTTTAGTGTTGGGCTTGGTGGGGGCTTTGAAGCTGCTCTAGTGTTGTGGATTTGTGATGGTGTGGCGGGCAATGGCTTGAGATGCCCCCTGGTTTTGCATCGACTTCAACATTTCCAGGATTTGACCTATTTGCACCTTTACTTGACTAACATCATTCTTTAGTGCTTCTTGTTGTTCTGCTAGATCCTTTATAGCTATCTACATCCGTTTTGCCTTGGGAAGCACCCTGTAAAGGTCTTTCGGAACTTGATCCCTACCCTGGTATTGGTCTTGGTTAGCTGGTAGGGTGAAGAACGGTATGGCAATCTGATGGAATGCAACACCTAATTTTAAATGTCTGATGGAGATGAATGCAACATATGATGCATGTTGTTTTTATGTTGTTTTTCATTTTTATTTTATTTTATTTTTTTATACATATATATTTTTTAAGTCAACTCTGCACTCTTAACTAGACAAGGTCAATACCGAATTGAAAAATGGCGTTGGGTCAACTTAGGAAGTGTCGCGGGGGTAAAACAAAATTGCGGAGATGGTGGGGAGCCATCTTAAATAAGGGACGACACGGAGTCGGATTGGAGATGGCACAAGAATTGGCATCGACACAAGGGCCAGAGCAAGGTTGAATAAAAGGAGACGACACGAAGCCAAACGCGACTTAGAATCGGCACAAAGGTTTAGTTTGGGAATACCATGGCTAGGACAACGGTATTGGGCCGAACTCAAAGTTAGAATCGACACAAGGGTTGGATCGGGTGCGTATGTAGGCTGATATGGTGGAAGAGGGTGAGGTGCCCGAGATGGTTTCCGAACCGGTTCCATCTTGGATTTGGTTTAGAAGGGATTGACCGACTCCACTTCGGAGTGGCATTTCGGTTCCATCTTGACCGAACTTTTGGCCTAGTCACAGGGAAAGGTTGATCATAGAGCTTGGCCGGCTCCATCTCAGAGTGCATGTCGGTCAACGTTGGTTAGTTTGGCCGACTCCATATCGGTCAAATGTTAGTCTAGTTATGGCCGACTCCATGTCGGTCAGTTATTAATTAAGTTAACGCCGAGTCCCTCTCGGCTTCGATTTTATTAGGGTTAAAGGCCGACTCCGTTTCGGAGTCGCCGAGATTTTTATTTTCACACAAAAAAAGTGAAGTTTCCCATGGCACGCCGACTCCATCTCGGAGTCGGATATTCATGCCGGCTAAAAAAACTATCCTAATGGTAGAAAGGATTTTTTTCCTGGGGATTCTCACAATCAAGCTGCTAAAATAAGATCTCACTAGGTTCCTGGGTCTAATGACCTCCTGAGGAACGCAATCATAGACAGGAGAGTATCCCAGAATATGACTGTTTTCAAAGGCTGTCAGTCCCAGGTGGGACTATCGTGTCGCCAATGCAGAGGCTTCCCTCCAGCATGGTTTCACTACACATCCCCACTCCTTAACTCTCAGGTCTGGGAATATGACCCCACTCAAAATGAAATGTTTAACCTAAGCACCCAGTGGCTACCCTTAATTTTTTTAACATTTTATGGAAGTTCGTTGCGTAGAAAAGGGAAAACTACCTAATACTAGGGGGTCATGCATACTTGAGTTCAATTGGTCCTACGTTCAATGGAAGGCTGTCTAAACAGACTTTAATCTCAACAAGTGCATAACCGTAATGGTATAAAGGAATGCATGAACAGGCAAAGAATATAACCTAATACATATTCCTAAAACAATGCATGATCAGGCATATACACAGTTTAACATAATGAAAGCAATAACTAAGCGATACCAAAGGTAAAACCCTAGCTGACCTATCAAGGCTTAACTTGCTATGAACCCAAAACCAGAGACACTGGGTTCGATCCCTAGTGGAGTCGCCATCTGTCACAACCATTTTTGTGACGACAACAAAGGTTTTGGGAATGTTGGAGGATAGGCCGAGATCAACTCGGCCCGAGAAGGGGAGTCGCCACTAGTGTTTTAGGAACACTAGAAAACCAAGGATAGATAAGGCTAGGTTGCGAACCAGCTGGGTCAGGAAGTTGGTTACGCGTCGGGGGCAAGGGGTGCCCCCTAACACATCTGCCACTCGGAAGTTACCTAAGGTTGAGCTAGGGTGATAAGATTGGTATACTTAAAGATCGGAGAGCCGTACACAAATTATGCGCTAAAGATAAATGATGTATAAATAAGAAGTTAAAATGATCATACAATCAAATGGACATTTCTATCTAATAAGTCTATTCCTAAGGGGAAGTCTGGGGTTTTTGGGTTGACGGACTTGCAAGGGGTGTGCCCCCTCTGCCTACGTACCTCGAAGAGCGAGGATTCAGAGCCCACGTAGTTCTAGGTGGGTTCCTAGGCTCGGGTAAGTCAATGGCCAAGATGAACTCAACCAAGACCATGGGAAAGGAAGGGAAAGTTGAAGGTTAGGGCTGAGACGTACTCGACCCCAGTTGGTACAAAGGGAGAATAAATGAAGCTTAGAGCGAGACGAACTCGACCTCAGAGGTGTAGGGGAGGGCCGAGACGGACTCGGCCCTAGGTGAGAGGAGAATAGAGTAAGCAAATTTGAGTCCTAGTCTACTTAGATATATTTCTAGTTCATCTATAAAGAGGAGAAGATAAGGTTACCTGGCCGTAGCCGTGTCGTCTTCTTGCCCCTTCTCCGAAGTAGTTCGTAGGGTTCCGATATTGATTTGTCCTAGTTCTCCAGTACTCCTCTCTCTGGGTGAAAAAGTTCGACCCTCACTCCTTCGGAGTGAGGTCTTATATAGGCTGTGAGATGGGCTTGGACCTCTCTCCTGATGAGAGAATATTTTATTATATTTTATATTTGAATTTTGAATAGCTAACAGGTTTATCCCCTGATTCTTGGGATGAGAGAATATTTATTATATTTTATATTTGAATTTTTGAATAGCTAACAGGTTTATCCCCTGATTCTTGGGATGAAAGAATATTTTATTATATTTTATATTTGAATTTTGAATATCTAACAAGTTTATCCCCTGATTCTTGGGATGAGTATCTTCCCTCACCGCTAAGAATCTCGAAGGTCTATATCTGTTAGTGGCAATAGCTGTTATAGCTGTTAGACGTGGTCAAATGGGCCACGTGGCGGCTGGACGACTCACCGAGACCGTCTCGGTCTCGGCCAGGGGCGTTATTGGGCTCTAAAATTGGGTTAGACATTTTTGGGGTGCTACATCTCCCTATCGAATTGTCTTCGGTAAAACCTGCCACCTTCGTGTGGAGCTAGAGCACAAAGCTTCTTGGGTTATCAAATAGTGCAATTTGGCCTATGACCAAGCAGGAGAGTAGAGAAAATTCCAGCTGCAAGAGTTAGATGAACTCCGCTTGGAAGCATATGAGAATTCTAGGATCTATAAGAAAAAAGTCAAGAAATTCCATGACCAACAGATCCTGAGGAAAGACCTCCGAGTCGGCCAAAAAGTGCTGCTATTCAATTCACGACTAAAGCTCATAGCTAGTAAGCTTCGTTCCAGATGGGATGGACCTTTTGTTATCACTAACGTATTTCCCTATGGTGCAGTCCAATTAAAAGATGAACAAAGTAACAGCACCTTCCAGGTCAATGGGCATCAAATCAAGCCATTCTATGAAGGTCTAGCACTAATTGCAGGTGACATGGAGATCATCTCACTGATGGAACCAGCTCCACCAAATGGCACAACCTAAGCCTACTCTGGCAGCCCCTCTCAATCAAGCATCGAGGACAATGCAGAATTCAAGTGTAAGGGGGAGCACTATTATGGCCATCTGAGATTGCAAAATCTAAACGTTCAATTTTGTTGTGCTGATGTTGTTCAAACTTGTCATTCTGGCTCAATTTTTGTTTGAATCTCTATTTTCTTTGTTTTTGTCTTTGTTTCAATTCCCTTTTGAGTCATTTTCCCTTCTTTCCTTATTTTCAAAAAAAAAAAAGTTGTCCAAACCGAGTCCTTCCGAGCTCTTGTGCCATCTCGGCCAGATTCTGAGTGACTTCAGCCAGACAGGGCTTTAATTGTCTTTTTGTTTTTTGTCTTGTTTCCTCCCAACAGAATTCCAGAATTGGATTGTCAAAAAAAATGTTTTGGAAAGAATCTTAAATTGACTTCTGGAAGTTTGATGAGACAGTAGGAAGTAATGCTACAACTCTGAAAAGAGATGGC
This sequence comes from Mucuna pruriens, assembly GCA_025330945.1. Lineage (NCBI taxonomy): Eukaryota > Viridiplantae > Streptophyta > Magnoliopsida > Fabales > Fabaceae > Mucuna > Mucuna pruriens. Next base: position 1,902,260 of record JAENHJ010000133.1, read on the forward strand.
TCTGCCTGAAGGGAATGAAACTCTTGTGTTCTAGGAGTGATTGACTGGAAATCGAAAAGGAAAACCTTCTATGATAGAGCAAAATAACCCTATGATAATTTGAGCCCTTGTAAATGTTGATGGCTTGCATCTTGCCATTCTCTCTTTACTAGTGTGATTTTTGCATTCATGATTAACTGTGTATTTTGCATTTGGCTTTGACTCTCTGGATACAACTGTTTTCACATGCAGGAATGACATGATCTAGGCCATGTTTCTTATAAGCCCTAAGCCAAATAAAGCCTACTTGAAAAGTAAAATTCTATCCCTTGTTCACCCCCTTGAGCCTGATCAACCATTCTTCCTAACAACTCATTACAAGCCAAGGCCAGAAAAACCATGATTTGACCTCACCCTTAGGGAGCAGAGGAGCCTTAGAATTGTTTTGGGAGTAAGTCATCATCAAAGTGTGGGGGAAGTTCCAAGAAGTAGAATCAGTCCAGAATCTTTTAAAGGCTCGAAAAGAAAAGAAAAGAAGGGAGCGAATGAAAGAAAAGAAAAAAGTAGAAAAGCGGCTAAGAATTCAAAGCTGAAAACAAAGAATTATAGCAAGGCTGCATGAATATCAGAAAAGAAAGAAAAAGAAAGATAAGAAAAAGGGAAAGAAGTGAGCAAATAAGAGCAGAATAAAGGAAGGAGATCACAGCATGTTGGGCTGCCCCTCATGCTGATGAAGCTTACTCCCCATTGCTCCTCTCTTCCCCACGGGTTCTGAAACCACTTTCCATATTTTATCCTACCCGTGTCCCTAGCCTCACTACAAGCCGTAAAGAAGTCCTAGTGATCATGACTGCTTGTGTTTTTGCAGCTGTAGAAGGAGAGTCTTGTCAAAGTAAAGGAATGCTAGTTTCATGCAATGTTGAGTGTAAATACAAACCCAAACACTTGAGAGGCTGAGAGAATACTTGCCCAAGTGAGAGCTCTATCACTCTTGGCTACCTTTTGCTATTGCAGGCCATTAATTCGCCTTGAGCGCGGGAGAAGTAGTTTTCAGATTGTTTGAGTATCTTAATCTCAGGGTGGATGAGTGTCGACTCTGTCTCGGTTGAACTTAAGGAAGCCAAATTGAAAAAAAAATTCTTTTCTATCTTAGAAAATCTTCCTTGTTGATTTCATTTGATTTTACCCAAGAGTGCAAAAGGTTAAGTGTGGGGGTCTGATGAGTCACAGATTATACATCTTTTATGGACCTAAGAAGACTATTGCAGGATTATTTTATGCTTAAGAATTGAGTGTTAGCTGAGATTCATATTAAGGACCTAAAATTAGAGAAAATATAAACCGGTGTTAAATTGAAGGTCTTAGCTAATAAAAAGTCTTCTTTCCTTCTTCTGCAGGATTGAGCCGACTCCACCTCGGCTAGGAGAGTCGTCTCAGCCAGGCCCAATTTCTAGCAGCCCACTAAAGAGCAGCCCAATAAGGAAAGGCCCAATTGCATCATCCACGTCATCAATCCAACACAAAGGCCACCTCAGCTCTAGCTCAGCTGCCACGTCATTCTTGGAAAAGCTTGCAACGCAAGTTACGCAAGGGTAGATTAGGCAATTCACCATGTAATTCTGTTAGGAGTTAGTTAGGAGTAGTTAGCAGTCACAGTTGTGTATAAATATGAGGAACTGTGCACTATTTCAGAGTCTTTGAATTCACACTCTACGCTTATCCATTGTATTCCATTTTCACGCTCTCGTTTTCTCCATCTATGGTGGTGCATGGTGCTGCATTGGTGTCTCTTTCGATCGTGGAGGTGCAGGTCTGACACTTGGGAAGCTGAAGTTTGTTAGAGGGGACCGATTGGGATTTCTAACGCACTCTGGTGGATCTGATCCTCAGTGCTCAGGCTAGCGAAGGTGAAACCACCACCATCAACCATGGCGATCGTCGTGGAAGATGGATCCATCTGGATTCGGACCATTGTGTTTTTATTCTGTTTCTATTAATCAATTTCATTCTACATTTCCAATCTCTGTTCCTTTCCTCTTCTTTAATTCATGGGTCGAATCGCAATTGCATTTAAAACGTGAACAATATTGAGCTAAGCCGATCGGAACTGGTTTAACTAATTCAATAGGCAATCAACTAATGAATGTTAATTGAGAACCTAAAATCAGCTCTGAACTTAATCCATGCCAACTAATGAGGTAGCGATCGCGTAATCCCTCGGAATGGCAATGGACGAACCTTTAGCGATTGTCATAAGAATTGCCAAGGCTGATATGGACTGAGAACTGGAGTGAAGAAATTGGACTGGACTCAAACTAATGAGACTGAACATTAAAACAGTAATCTAATAATAGTAATGATAGTAATATTCGTAGTAGTAGTGTATTTCCTCTACATTCATAGCTTTACTTTACTTCTTGTCATTCTTACATTCCAATCCCCATGTTTACTGCTTTCTAAGTCTAAAACAGAGTCAGTCTGACTCTGTTGTGTCAGTTTGCATTCAGCCGAAGCTGAGTCAGATAAGTCTTTGTTGAGACTGTCATGGTTCTACCTCTTCCGAAGGCATCTCGGCCAGTGTCGAGACGAGTGAACGCTCTACACTTAGATTCTGCATTACTTCAGTTTACACATAAAATCACAATTGAGCACACTATGTCCTTGAGAAAATTCGACCTAGGGTTGACTATACTATAGTTAGCTTTAGTTTATTTGATACGCGTTAGACGACTAAAAACGATCTTATCAGTAGGTCCGAATCTCTACGCTGCATAAGGCCCTTGATTCGATCTTGGCTGAAATGGCTGTCTTCCATACTGTTGATTATCAAGTGGCCAGTTCTAATATGGTTGCTTCCCATACTGATATCCACGGAAGTACATATGCCACAAACTTTAACTGCCATGTTTGGTTGGTGTTTTCCAACAACAAGTTGCCTCACCAGAAATGTCAATTAGGACAATTGGTTTTCCAGCCTCAGGTTAGAAGCTGCACCAATTTCATTCACCATTTGGGATTGACTAGGTTCTCTAATCCCAAACTGCTGTGTATTACTTGCCATATTGGAGATCAGATGCCTTGCTACTGCTAGCGTTTTATCCATTAATGCTCCTCCACTGGCGGCATCAATCATGCTTCTGTCCATTATTGACAGACCTTTATAAAAATACCGGATCAACAATTATTCACTAATTTGATGATTGGATAAGTGGCACACAGTTTGTTGAATCTTTCCCAATACTCGTGTAGAATTTCTCCCAATTGTTGCCTTATCCCACAGATTTCCTTCTTGATGGTCGCGGTTCTAGATGCTGAAAAGAACTTCTCCAAGAACATGCGCTTCATATCTCCCCAGGTGTTGAAAAGAACAAGCTGAAGATACAACCAGTCCTTCGCTGCTCCATCCTAGGAGAATGGAAACGCCTTCATTTTGATGTAGTCCTCTAGTATCCTACAGCCTCATTGTGGAACAAACCACATGGATTTCTTTTAGATGTTTATGGGGCTCTTCTCCTGCAAGACCGTGAAATTTGGGCAACAAGTGTATAAGACCAGATTTCAGTTCATATGTTTGAGCTGGTTCCAATTGAGGGTACTGGATGCACCAAGGTTGATACACCACGTCTGGTATAGCCAGCTCCTTCAATGTTCTATCATTATTCTCCATCTGTTCTGGCTCTTCAAAAATGTTAGTGCTACTGTATTAAACAGAACCAGAACTATTAATAGCAGAATTGTTATTGTTAGAACTAGAAACAGAATCAGAGTTACTACTATTACTCACTACTATTCTATCTCAGGATCTAATTCATACAAAGGGTCAGTGCTACTCTTAGTCATGCATTGTAAAAATTTATGCAGAAAAGTTATGGTCAATTATTCAAAGCAAAAACAAAAGCAAAACTAGTTATCAGAAGTGAATATCATTTGCAAAAAATAAAAAGAAAAGTAATGGCACAAAAATTAATACAACTTAGAATGCTGTATTATTTAGGATCCAAAAGGAAACAAACAGACTTTTAAACTCTATGACTCGACTAACATGGCAATCTACAGACTCGGGATTCGATTTCACTCAGGTTTGGCACACAAAGACACAAAAGAACTTGTATCCCCGGCAACGGCGCCAATTTCATAAACTCTGTTTTTAGTCGTCTCAATGTGTATCAAATAAACTAAAGCTAACTATAGTATAGTAAACTCTAGGTCAAATTCTCTCAAGGACACAATGTGCTTGATTGTGATTTTATGTGAAAACTGAAGTAAAACTAGAACTCTCAAGTGTAAGGTGCTGACTCGCTCTCAACATGGTGCTGAGTTGCTCTCGGTAGAGACTGGTCCGATATGGCCTTAGTAGAGCCTTATCCGACACGGTCTCGACTAAGTGTAAACGAAAACTACAGAGTCGGATTGACTTGTATTGGACTGAAATGCAGGAAATAGGGGGTTTTGAAGTGCAAGTAACGAAAGTCTGAAAATAAACTAAGAACGTAAATGCGATGAAACTAAGCTACTATACTGCTACTACTGTGTTCATGTTCAGTCTCAATAATCAAGTCCGTTCTAGTTCATTCACTCCAGTTCACAGTCCATATCAACCTTGGGTTTTCTTATGACGATCGCCAAACATTCGTCCATTGCCATATTGAGGATTTACACAATCGCTACCTCATCAGTTGGCAGGGATTAAGCTCAGAGTTGATTTTAGGTTCTCAATTAGGTTCTCTAGTTGATTACCTACTGAATTAGTTAAAACCAGTTCCAATCAGCTTAGTTCAACATTGTTCACGTCACCTTGTGCAATCGCAATGTAGATAGTGACTTAAAGTGTGAGAATGCAAACAGAGATCAGAATCAGGAAACACTCATTATTAAGAATGAAATACAAACACAGGGTGTGAATTTAGTGGATCCGTCTTCCACGATGATCGCCATGGTCGAACGATAATGGTTCACTTCCATTAGCCAGAACGTTGAGGATCGGATCCACCAGAGTGCATTGGTAATCCACCGTTAAGAGCACCGTGCACCACCGTGAGTGTAGAAAGCGAGAGTGAGAGAATGAAAACAATGGAAAAAGTGCACAGCTCCTCCTATATATACACGAGTTGTGACCTGCTACTCCTAACGACTCCTAACAAAATTACAAGTTGAATTTCCCATTCTACCCTTACGCAGATTCTTCAAAGTGACGTGGCAGATTCTCCAAGAGTGACATGGCAGTTGAGCGGGAGCTAAGATGAACTCTACGCTGGATCGTTGACATGGATGATGCAATTGGGCCGCTCCTTATTGGGCTGCTGGGTTGTTTCCTCATGGGCTATTGGACCACTGAGTCGGCCGGCCAGAAGGAGTCGGCAGGCTGGGACAACTCTCTTGGGCCGAGATCAATTCAGCTTATCCTGCATAAGAAGGGAACGAGACTTTTTATTAGGTAAGTCCTTCAAATTAACACAGATTTATGATTTCTACATTTCTAAGTCCATAATATAAATCTCAGCTAAGACTCAATTCTCAAGTACTAATTGGCCTTAGAAACACCCTACTTAGGTCCATGCAAGCTGCATAAAATGTGACTCATCATGGTGCACCATTCTTCAATGGCGTTTCTCTCGATCGAGGAAGCACAGGTCAAGGACTGAGAGGCCGAAGGTAGTCAAAGGGGATCACTTGGCTTCCCATCACACTCTGGTGGACCTCACACTCAACGCCTTGGTTAATAGAGGTGAACCATCGTCGTTCGACCATGGCGATTGTCGTGGAAAACGGATTCATCGAATTCACACTCTGTGTTTGTATTTTGTTCTTAATAATATGAGTAATTTCTGATTCCAATCTCGTGTTCGCGATTTCTGAATTTCAATCCGCTTTCTGTGTCGCGATTGCATATGGTAATGTGGACGAACGTTGAACTAGGTCGATTGGAACTGGTTTAACAACTTCAGTAGGTAATCAATTAAAGAACCTAAAATCAACTTTGAACTTAATCCCTGCCAACTGATGAGGTAGCGATTGTGTAAATCCTTGGTATGGCAATGGACGAATATTTGGTGATTGTCATAATAGAATTCAAGGTTGATACGGAACGTGAACTTGAGTGAACGAACCAGAACTGACTTAATTACTGAGACATAATATGAATACAGTAGTAGTAGTGGAGGTAGTTTAGCTTAGTCGCATTTAGTTTCTTAGTTTAATTGTTGTTTTACTTAATTTGCAACCATACCCCCTATTTCCTACATTTCTGTCAAAAACCGAGTTAGCCCGACTCTGTTGCGTCTGTTAGTACTTAGCCGAGACCGTGTCAGATAAGGCTCTGTTGAGTCTATATCGAACCAGTCTCTGCCGAGAGCAACTTGGCGCCTAGCCAAGAGTGAGTCTGCATTCTACACTTGAATTCAACATTACTTAGTTTTCACACAAAGTCATAATCGAGCGCACTGTGTCCTTGAGAAAATTTGACCTAGGGTTGACTATGTTGTAGTTAGCTTTAGTTTATTTGATGCGCATTGAGACGACTAAAAATGAACTTATCAAATTGGCGCCATTGCCGGGGACACAAGTTCCTTTATGTCTTTGTGTGCCAAACCTATGTTAAGCCGAATCCTGTGTTTGTAGATTGTTGTGTCAGTCAAGTCATAGAGTCTAAAGTGAGTCTGTCTGTTTTGATTCGGATCCTATAATAATACAACATCCTGAGTATGTATTAAATTTTGGATGCATGAGTTCACTGCTAAAAAAACAAAATACTAACCATTTCTGCAACATTGCATTCATTTTTTTTCGCACAATTGATTTTGTATGCTGATAGTTATTAGTTTTCTGCTGTAAACTGATACTAACTTGTACAACTAACTTGCATTTTTCTGCATGAGTTTATATAATGCATGACTAGGAGTAGTTTTGACCCATTGTATGATTTAGACCGTGAAATAGAGATAACTTTACATAGGTTAAGAAAAGCTAGGAATATAGTAGTAAGTAATAGTTCTAATTTTGTTTCTAGTTCTGACAATAGCAGTCCTGTTACTAACACTTCTGATTCTGTTGAATATAGTAGCACTAACAATTTTGTAGAGCCAAAACAGATGGAGAACAATGATAGAACTTTGAAGGAGCTGGCTACACCAGACGGGGCGTACCAACCTTGGTGCATCTAGTATTCGCAATTGGAACCAACTCAAACATACGAATTGAAATTTGGTCTTATACATTTGTTACCTAAATTTCATGGTCTTGTAGGAGAAGATCCCCATAAGCACTTGAAGAAATTCCATGTGGTTTGTTCCATAATGAGGCTACAGGGGATACTAGAAGGCTACATCAAGATGAAGGCATTCCCATTCTCCCTAGGTGGAGAAACAAAAGATTTGCTGTATTTACAGCCAGTTCTCTTCAACACTTGGGAGACATGAAGCGCATGTTCCCGGAGAAATTCTTTTCGACATCTAGAACTACGAGCATCAGGAAGGAAATATGTGGGATAAGGCAACATTTTGGAGAAACTCTGCATGAATACTAGGAAAGATTCAACAAGCTTTGTGCCACATGTCCAGATCATCAGATCAGCGAGCAATTACTGATCTAGTATTTCTATGAAGCTCTAACAATGATGGACCGTAATATGATTGATGCTGCTAGTGGAGAAGCATTGATGGATAAGACGCCAGCGGCAGCAAGGCATCTGATCTCCAATATGGCAAGCAATACACAACAATTTAGGATCAGAGGAGCCAGCCAACCCCGAATGGTGAATGAAATCGGTGTAGTAGATAACCTGAAACTAGAAAACCAGCTGACCAAGTTGACATCTTTGGTAAGGCAACTTGTTGTTGGACAACACCAACCAAGCATAACAACCAGAGTTTGTGGCATATGTACTTTCATGGAGTGCCCTACTGATATGTGCCCCATATTGCAAGAAATCGAGTCAGACCATCCAAAGAGTGTTGGAGCAATAGGTGGATATCAGTATGGAAAATAGCCATATCATAGTCAACCATTCAATAATCAACAGTTTTGAAAGCAACCATTTCGGCTAGGGCCGAGTCAAGGGCCATATGCAGCTCAACAATTTGAATCGGCCTCGAATGTACCTCAAGGACCAACAGGTTATCGACAACCGACTCTGCAATATCAGGGACCACTGTTCCAATAAAAACAATAGAAAATGTCAACTCAAGGTAATTCACCATCTCTGGAGGACCTGATGAAGTAATTAGCAACTAGCAACCTAGAGTTTCAGCAAACCATGAGCTCTAGCAATATGCAGTTTCAGCAAAATATGAACGCCACCATCCAATACCTCATGATGAAAATAAGACAGTTAGCCAATACTGTAAGCCATTTATAGTCGGTCAGATCTAGCAACCTACCCTCACAACCATTCCAAATCTGAGAGGGAATGCGAGTGCAATTACTCTAAGAAGTGGAAAAGCATTGCCACAACCAATACTGCAACAGTTGCCGAGATCAGCTGATGCCGACTCTGAGCTGGATGCCAACTTACAGGTGCCTTAGTAGGATAAAATTGTCCCATTGCCGTTTCCAACCCGAACCGTCTCAGCAAGGAAGCTTGAATCTGATGAAGAGCTGTTGAGGATGTTTTGAAAGGTAGAAATCAACATTCCACTCCTTGATGCAGTAAAGCAAATTCCCAAGTATGCAAAGTTCCTCAAGGAATTGTGTGTACACAAGAGGAAGAAGATGAAAGGAAGTGTGGAAATAGGAGGTATAGTATCGACATTGACCAGAAATGAAGATTTCACTACAAGAGTACAACAAGCACTGCCAAAGAAGTGCTGAGATCCTAAAATTTTCTCTGTCCCATGCACCATTGGCGACTGTACCTTTCCCGATGCCATGCTGGACCTAGGAGCTTCGATTAATGTCATGCCAGCTTCAATCTACAAATCCTTGAATTTTGGTGACTTGAAACCCACTAGGATGATAATACAACTAGCAAATAAAAGTGTTGTTCAACCTTTGGGCGTTCTCGAAGATGTACTTGTCCAAGTTAATGAGCTGATTTTCCCAATTGACTTCTATATACTGGATATGGAGCACGAGACACCAGGGAAGGGATCCACCTTAATCTTGGGGTGACCATTCCTTATGACCGCTAGAACAAAGATTGATGTGCAGGGCGGGACACTCTAGATGGAATTTGGTGATACCCTAGTGTAGTTTAATATTTTTGAAGCCATAAAGCACCCCACCGAAGACCATTCACTCTTTGGCATAGATTTGATTGATGAATTAGTTGAGGAGTATCTTCAACTATACAGCAGTAGTGAAGATATTTCAAACTTGGCTGAAGATACTGAGTCAATTGGTTGCTTAGGGTCCCTCACAAAAGAAGCCGACTATGATGAAGTATGGGAAGTACACAATCTTTCCGACTCCAAGGATGGTAATATTGATCTTGCTGATGTGAGTCAGAAAGTCAAGTTGATTAAATTATTAGACCAAGTGTGCAAGTACGAGAACCTGGAGTGTCCAAATAAGACAAAAGCTCAAGTTGTCGAGATTGAAAAGCTATTCCCAGCACAAGTGGCAACAATGTTTATTGCCGAGTATGAGTCGTCCAAAAGAAGTCGAGACCGAGAGAGGACTGAAGTCATCTCAGCCAAAAAGACAGGTGTTAAGGCCGACTCGCATGTACATGTGCATGCCGAGACCATCTCGGCCAAAGAAGACCAAAAGCAAGCAAGAGTCGAGTTTATCTCGGCCAATCAAGGCAAGAACCACGTTCCACCCGAATCCGACTTTAGTACAAAACAAAGAGCCAAGTCTGACTCCAATTCAACAAGAGCCAATTCCATCCTGACCAAAAAGAGTCGGCCACAATAGCCAAAGGCCGAGATCATGTCGACACACCTGGTGTCGAATCCAATTCAAGTCGGCTAGCCGAATCCGAAGGAATCTAATGACAATTCTTCATCTCTGCCACCACCCATGAAATTGAAGCTATTACCAAGTCATTTGAAATATGCCTATTTGGATGCTGAGCAGTGACTTCTAGTCATTATTGCCAGTAATCTTCGCTAGGAGCAGGAAGATAAATTGTTGAGCGTCCTAAGGCAACATAAGAAGGCAATTGGGTGGAAATTATCTAACCTTCCAGGGATAAACCCATCCATTTTCATGCATAGAATTTTAATGGAGGAGGAAGCCAAGCCTATAAGGAAACAACAAAGAAGAATGAATTCGACCATCCTAGATGTGGTCAAGAAAGAGGTGACAAAACTGCTTGCTGCAGGGATCATCCACCTCATCTCAGATAGCCAGTGGGTAAGCCCAGTGCAAGTAGTACCTAAAAAGTTTAGGATGACCGTCACGAAAAACCAGCATGATGAGTTGGTACCTATGCGGATTTAGAATAGCTGGTGAGTTTGCATCGACTACAGAAGATTGAATCAAGCAACTCGTAAGGATCACTTTCCTTTGCCTTTCATTGATCAAGTCCTGGAAAAATTAGTAGGGAAATGCCATTATTGTTTTCTAGATGGTTTCTCTAGATACATGCAAATCCACATTGCACCTGAAGATCAACACAAGGCCACCTTCACCTGCCCATTTGGTACCTTTGTGTACACTCGCATGCCATTTGGCCTGTGCAATGCGCCGAGTACATTTCAACATTGCATGACAAGCATCCTCTTGGACCTGCTGCAGGATTGCATGGAGGTGTTCATGGATGACTTCATGGTATATGCTGATTCATTTGATGCATGTCTGGAAAACCTATCCAAGGTGCTAACAAGATGCATGGACACAAACTTGGTTCTTAACTTTGAAAAATGCCACTTCATGGTGACTGAGGGAATTGTGTTGGGACATCTGGTGTCCAACAAAGGCATCGAGGTTGATAAATCAAAGATTGACATCATCACCTCTCTTCCAAACCCCACTTCTGTGCAGCAAGTTCGCTCATTTTTGGGACATGTAGGATTCTATAGAAGATTCATCAAGAATTTCAACAAGATTGCCCTGCCACTGTCCAAACTGCTACAAAAGGATGTGGAATTTAAATTTGACTAGCCCTATATTGAAGCCTTTCAAGAGCTGAAAAAGCAACTCACATCCGCCCTTATTCTTCAAGCGCCCAACAAGGACCTGCCATTCGAGCTTATATGTGATGCATCCAATTCGGCATTAGGAGCCGTCTTAGGCTAAAGAGATGGAGTCAGCAAGCCAGTGCATGTGATTGATTATGCATGTGATTGATTATGCATCTCGAACAATGGACCCAACCTAGTTAAACTACACGACAATTGAGAAGGAACTATTGGCAATTGTGTTTGCCCTGGACAAATTTCGTTCATATTTACTAGTTTCCAAAATAGTTGTGTTCTTTGACCATGCTGTAGTGAGATTCTTGCTGAAGAAGCCAGATGCAAAGCCGAAACTGATTCAGTGGATGCTTTTCCTTCAAGAATTCAACATAAAGATCAAAGATAAGAAGGGTGATGAGAATTCAGTAGTAGATCACTTGAGCAGTATTGAGAAGGAGGATGACCTGATGCCTATCGAGAACGAATTCCCAGATGAGCAACTATTGCACATCACCACGCCTACACCATGGTTTGTAGATATCTGCAACTTTGTGGCAGCATCTCAATTTCTATCGGAGGCATCTCGGCTATGCAAGGAAAGACTGCAAAATGATGCCAAATACTACATATGGGATGATCCCTACTTATGGAGACTTTGTAATGATCAAGTTATTCGCAGGTGCATTCCTAACACCGAGATTAGTTCAGTCCTCCGGTTTTGTCATGCAGCTCCTAGAGGCGGTCATTATAGATCAACTCGGATGGTTAGGAAAGTACTTGATTACGGGTTATATTGGCCCACCATTTTTAGGGACGCTTACCAATTTGTCTCCACCTGCAAAAAATGCCAAAAGGCTAGAATGGCTATTAACAAAAGGCATGAGATGCCCCAACAACCCATACTATTCTACGAAGTCTTTGATGTTTTGGGTATTGACTTCATGCGGCCATTCCCAGTCTCCAATGGGTATTCATACATTCTGTTGGTCATACACTACATGCCAAGATGGGTAGAGGCCATAGCCACCAAAACCAATGATGCCAAGGTTGTAGCGTATTTTCTAGTCCAATATCTTTTGCTAGTTTGGTGTGCCAAAAGCGCTCATAAGTAACCAAGGTAGTCACTTCTACAACAGAGCCATGTCCTCCTTACTCCACAAATATGGGGTGGTGCATAGAATTGCCACAACCTATCACCCGCAAACCAACGGCTAAGCTGAAGTTTTCAACAGGGAAATAAAGAAGACACTGCAAAAGATGACCAATCCCAGCTAGGGACTAGAGTCGACTCCTTGAGGACGCTCTTTGGGCACATAGAACCACATATCGAACTCTGTTGGGGATGTCTCCCTACCGGATTCTCTTTGGTAAAGCCTACCATCTCCTGGTGGAAATAGAACATAAAGCTTACTAGGCTGTCAAGCAGTGCAATCTAGTCTATGACCAAGCAGGGAAGCAAAGAAAATTCCAGTTGCAAGAATTGGATGAACTTCGCTTGGAAGCCTATGAGAACTCTCGGATTTATAAGCAGAAAGTCAAGTGATTTCATGATCAACAAATCCTGAGAAAAGAGTTCCAAGTCGGCCAAAAAGTACTCCTGTTCAATTCATGTTTAAAGCTAATTACAGGTAAGCTCCATTCTAGATGGGATGGACCTTTTGTTATCACTAATGTTTTTCCCTATGGTGTAGTGGAACTAAAGGATGAACACACCAACAACACCTTCCAAGTCAATAGGCATCAAATTAAGCTATTTCGTGAAGGTCGAGCACCAATAGAAGGCAACATGGAGACCATCTCATTAATGGAACCAGCTTCGCTGGATAACACACCCTCAGTCAATCTCATGAACCCCCTCTGTATTCATGCCTTGCATTGAGGGCAATGCAACATTTAAGTGTGGGAGGGGGGATGGTGTGGCCCTCCAAGGCTTGCTGAATTCTACGCTTAAAATCTTGTTCTGCTCTTTAAAGTGCAAACTCCATACCGACTCAATTTTGACTATCTATATCTGTTTTAGCTTTGGTTTTCTTTCACATCTTAATTTTCTTTTCAATTTTTGTCCAAATTTTTGTTTCTTTTCACGTCATTTTCCTTTGTTGTAAATAAAAAGTTGTCCAAGCCGAGTCCATGCCAACTCCGACTCCATCTCAGACGGATTCGAACCGACTTCGGTTCAGCCTAGCCAATTTCAATTTTCATTTCTAATTTTTAGTTGTTTTCCCTGACTATATTCTAAATTCTGATTGCTGAGAAAAATTCCTTGAAAAAGAATTTGAAACAATTTCTTTAAGTGTTGGATGAAGTAGTAGGAAGCAATTCGGAACCCTAGAGGACAAATTTTTCAAACTTGACAGGGAATGAAATTTTTGCACCTTAGACAGTAGGTGATTGAAAAACAGAAAAGATAGACCATTAGTGGCAGAGCAATTAACCAGTGAGAATTTTTGAGCCTATGTACATATAAATGGCTTTGCATCTTGCCATTCTCTCTTTTCTTGTGTGATTTTTGCATCCATGTTAGCTGTGTATTCTAGATTTTTCTTTGACTCTCTGGATATATCTGGTTTCGCATGCAGGAATAAAATGATCTAGGCCATGTTTCTAATAAGCCTCGAGCCAAATGGACCTACCTTGTAAATTTTAGCCTTTGTTTACCCTCTTTGAACCTGAATGACCATTCTTTTGTGACAGCTCATTACAAGCCAAATCCGGAAAACCATGATCAAACCTCAACCTTAAGGGACAGAGGAGCTTTGGAATTGTTTTGGGAGTAAGTCACGATCAAGTGTGGGGGAGACACCAGGGGACGCAGCAAGAGTAGTGTATTCAAAAAGGGTTGGAAAAGAAAAGAAAGAAAAAGCAAAGAAAAATAAAACCATGATCAAACCTCAACCTTAAGGGACAGAGGAGCTTTGGAATTGTTTTGGGAGTAAGTCACGATCAAGTGTGGGGGAGACACCAGGGGACGTAGCAAGAGTAGTGTATTCAAAAAGGGTTGGAAAAGAAAAGAAAGAAAAAGCAAAGAAAATAAAGAAGCAACCAAAGGTCATAAGCTGTAACAAAAACACAGCACAAAGCTACAAAATAAGAAGCGAGAAAAGTATAAAAGAAAAATAGAATAAGGGAAATAAAAGAAGTGAGCCAAAATGTTTCCAAATAGAATCATAGGATATCCTTCATACTTGCGAACTTATTCCCCACTGCTCCTCTATTCCTTGTGGTTAGAAAACTCACTTGTCAATCTTGTAAACCACCTCTTTACCAGGACATGATACAAGCCGAGAATGAAGTCCTTTTGATCATTTCTGCATGTGCTTTTGAAGGTGTGGAAGGAGAGGCTAGTCAAGGTTTGGTAATACCAGTTGCATGGATGTTGAGTGTACACACAAACCCAAACACTTGAGAGGTTGAGAGAATATTTTCCTAAGAGAGAACTTTGTCACTCTTGATCGTCCTTTGATGTTTGCAAGTCACTTAAATGCCTTGAGTGTGGAGAAAGTAATTTTCACATATTATTTGAACATCTCAACTCTTTGGGTGAAGGAGTGTTGATTCTGTTTTATCTAAAGCTTGAGAAACTGATTGAAAATTCTTCTTCTCTGTTAAAAATCTTCCTTGTTGTTGAACTCTTATTTTTCCCAGGTGTGCAAAAGTGTAGGTGTGGGGGTCTGATGAGTCATATTTTATACACCTTACAAGGACCTAAGATGAGTCTTTTAGAGATCATTTGGTGCTTAAGAATTGAGTCTTAGCTAAGATTCATATTATGGATCTAGAAATAGAGAAAGTATAAATCTGTGCTAATTTGCAGGTCTTAGCTAATAAAAGATTCATTCCATTTTTATAAGTCCAGCAGCCACTTGGAGCAACCCAATTAGCAATCCAATCTAGGCGTCCAGCATAGCCCCAAGCCAGTCAGCTGCCACGTCACTCTGGGGAAGCTTGCAGTGCAAGATAAGCAACGGTAGAATAGGAAATGCAATTTGTAAATTTTGTTAGGAGTTTGTTAGCTAGCGTGTTTAGTAAGGATAGCTCATGTATATATAGGTAGAGCTAGGCACATTTAGTTGTTGTTGAATTCAGACTTAAGTCCATACACCCTACGCCCCATTACTCTCGCACACATTCTCCATCCTCACGATGGTGCACGATTCTTCAATGGTGTTTCTGTCAATCGAGGAAGCGTAGGTCAAGGACTAAGAGGCCGAAGGTAATCAAAAGGAACCGCTTGGCTTGCCATCGCACTCTGGTGGACCTGATCCTCAACACCTTGGCTAATAGAGGTGAACCATCGTTGTTCGACCATGGTGATTGTCGTGGACGACAAATTCATCGAATTCACACAGTGTGTTTGTATTTCGTTCTTAATAATATGAGTAATTTCTGATTTGAATCTTGTGTTCACGATTTCTGAATTTCGATCCACTTGCTGTATCGCGATTGCATATGGTAATGTAGACGAACGTTGAACTAGGTCGATTGGAACCAGTTTAACAACTTCAGTAGGTAATCAATTAGAGAACCTAAAATTAACTCTAAACTTAATCCCTGCCAACTGATGAGATAGCGATTGTGTAAATCCTCGGTATGGCAATGGACGAATGTTTGGCGATTGTCATAAGAGAATCCAAGGTTGATATGGAACGTGAACTTGAGTGAGCGAACCAGAACTGACTTAATTACTGAGACATAATATGAATACAGTAGTAGTAGTAAAGGTAGTCTAGCTTAGTCGCATTTAGTTTCTTAGTTTAATTGTTGTTTTACTTAATGTGCAACCAAACCCTCTATTTCCTGCATTTCAGCCAGAAACCGAGTTAGTCCGACTTTGTTGCGTCTATCAATACTTAGCCGAGACCATGTCAAATAAGGCTTTGTCGAGTCCACATCAGACCGGTCTTTGCCGAGAGCAACTCAACACCTAGCCGAGAGTGAGTCTGCATTCTACACTTGAATTTTGCATTACTTAGTTTTCACACAAAGTCATAATCGAGCGCATTGTGTCCTTGAGAAAATTCGACTTAGGGTTGACTATGCTATAGTTAGCTTTAGTTTATTTGATGCACGTTGAGACGACTAAAAACAAGTTTTTCAACGTGTCAAGCTTGTTACGTCGATTGCATCTCTACTTGGTATTGGCCATTATAATGGATTTATGAAGAATTGTACTTCACCGTTGGTTCTCAACACATTCCTTTTAGTGCATCTCCACGGGATGTGTGGACTGAGCATTGGTACCCATCATGATTTTTTTTCGCTGCAAGATTCTTTGATTTTGATCTTTTCTTTCACTCTCACAACAATGTTAAAGCATAATTGATATGACAAGAGAATAACTCAAGCCGTCAACATTGCTGTTACGTAAGGGAGAATCCAGAGGGAATCAGAACAAGATTTATTATGTACACCAACGATTTGATGAAATGTTTTGAATTCATTTTGGCTTTTGAACCATAAGTTTGCTAAGTTGCGATTGTGGTTTCTACGTTGCTCACGTGGTGGTTGTGAATTTTTTTGAAGACAAATTTGTATTGCAATGGTTTCTTGCAACTTTCTTTGATGAAAGCTTTTCTATATGGTGGTTAAGCATTGGTTTAAGCTTTTGTCAAAGATGGTTACACATTGATACATTTGGCTTCTTTCTTGAATGGTTAAGTATTGTGTTTGGCTTCTACTCTTGATGGTTAAGCTTTGTTGCTTATGTTTTATGGTGGTTAAGCATTTGTTCTTGGTTTGCTTCTGTCTGTTTAGGTGATCAAGCATGGCTTCTACTCTTAATGATTAAGCTATGTTGCTTCTACTTTATGGTGGTTAAGCATTTGTTCTTAGTTTGCCTTTGCCTGTTTAGGTGGTTAAGCATGTTTGCTTTTGTTAAGTGGTTAAGCTTTGAGTTGTGACTTTTGCTTAATGGTTAAGTTTTTGTTCATTAGCTTTGGATCTTTTCTTACATATGAATTGTATTAGTAATGACTTCTTTCCCACCAACGTTTATTCCGATGAAGACTTCTCTCTCATCGACGTTGATTGGTGGTGACTTCTTTCCCACTAACATTTATTCCGATGAAGACTCTTTTCTCACACACGAGGTGTGACTTCTTTTTCATCGATGTCGATTAGTGATGACTTCGTTCCTACCAACGTTTATTCTGATGAAGACTCTTTTCTCACAGACGAGGTGTGACTTCTCTCTCATCGACGTTGATTGGTGGTGACTTTTTTTAAGCTTCCAAATGCGATTTTTTAGAAAGGTGGACTTTTCCTGATGGACATCCCAACTATTTTGGCTAAGCTATATTTCTACCAAATTTCTTTGACTTCTCCAACATGTTCTCCGACTTCTCCAGCATCTTTGAGTTGCATTTCAAATTATTACACTACTAGAAATATACTATTTACCTGCGAATTTTTCTACAAAAAATAAATTGCAGGAATTTTTTGTGAATTTTGCTACAGAATATAATTTGTAAGAAATTCCTATGGATTTTGTTACCAAAATATATCCGTAGAAATTTCTTGTAAATTTTGCTACCATTTCATCAATCATAGGAAATTTTTTTTGCAGATAAAAAATGGTAGAAAAATTCGTAAATTTTTTTTTGTTTCCTATGAATTTATTTGAAAATAAATAATTGTAGGAAATATTTCATACAAATTTAAAATCCGCAGAAAATAATACCTGCGAATTTTTTTCACAGAAAAATTCGCAGGAAAATTCCCAAAAAAATTTCCAGGAAAATTTTTCATTAAATTAACAATTATTATAATTAAATTAAATTAAATAATATTTTTTTATTCATTCTTGTATTCAGAGAACACCGATCTCACACATCTCCCTCTCACTCACGCATCTCACTCTCACTCACGCATCTCACTCTCACTCACGCATCTCCCTCTCACTCACGCATCTCACTCTCACTCACGCATCTCAAATCTCAGCCCTCACTCATGCATCTCTCACTCACGCATCTTGCTCTCACTCACGCATCTCACTCTCACTCACCATCTCAAATCTCAGCCCTCCTCACGCATCTCAGCTCTCTCACTCACATAGAACACCAATCTCAACTCTTTCACTCACATCGCCAACCCTACCTTCTTCTTCGATGGTGAGTCTCTTTCGTTCCCTTTCACTCTGCATCAACATCACCGTATTCCTTCATTCGTTTTCACTCTGCATCAACAAGATTTTGTTCCTTTTCACTGTGCATCAACAAGAGTTTGAATTAATTTGAACATTTCAATTCATTGTTTCTTCTTCCATTTCTCAACTTCGCAGGAATAAGCAATGGATTTATTATTGGAGCTTCTGTGACATCCATAAGAGAAATCTCTGGTCAGAACTTTCTTACCGGGTGAATTCATGACCAATGGCTTTAATGGTAATTTGTTTTTGTAAATTGAACAATTCTGTTTCAGATTGTTCTTCTTTACTTTCCAGTTTCCTAAACTCTGTTTTCTTTTATGTTATATTGACTAGATTCCTAGCTTTCTGTTGCTCATTTACTGGTGCTTTCTGTTGCTCATTTACTGGTGCTTTCTGTTGCTCATTTAACAGTAAAAGTACTTCATTTTATACTCTGTACATTTAACAAAGCTTTGACTCCTTATATTTATGTGATGTGTCTCTTTAATTAAGAAAGAGCTGCACATTTTTTTCTCTAGTCTTCGGAAAATATGCATTTTCCATCGTAAACAATAGATCAAATCTCAAAATCCACTTCTGTACAAGTTTTAATTTCTAAATAGACACTTGATGTTTGCCTCAAAGGACCAATTTTCAAATAGTAAATCATTACAATACTGAATGGATTGGAACATTTTCCATTAACCTTCAACACACAGATTTATTTGATTATGAATTTCACCACATCAATCAATGAGCAACATCCATGTATCAATATCACTTAATTTAATTGGATAGCCATTTATACTCAAAACAAATACCATACAAAATTCAAAAGTTAAATACTAAACAGAAGTTACAAAACAGGAAGAAAACTATTGAGATTACCTGCATTCGTAGCTTATCAACTTCAATAGTCAACAGTGATCCCAATTTCCCAGAGAGAATTTCCAAAGCATCCCCAAACTTAGCTTGCCGTTCCAATATAGAAATGTAGATCATAAGAGCTGCAACCAATTTTGAATATTAGAATACATACACATAGGCCAAATCATTCTCTGAATACAGTTTTACTCCATCTTCATAAACCTATTTAGAAGTTTAAAGCTCCCTCTAAGGCCAAGTCCTTTATTTGAACAGCTGTCCATAATAGAATTAATACCACACCAGTGACATGTTGCAAGTTCCTAGGACACAGGCTATTTCAACTCAGATATGTCATGTTTGTTACAAGCTCAGGGTCAGCGCTCCACATCAAATTTGACAATGATCTGTGGGTGTAGTCGTTTCTTTATGGAATTCTTTGTTTAGCACCTTAGTAAAATGTCAGGTGTGTCCTAGGATCTTTGAGTAGTTTTGCTGGTTTTGATATTTCCAATGCAATAGAGCATAGAGTTGGAGTGTAATTCCCATATCTTTAAGGAGGGCTCTATGAGGAGCAGATTCTTTGGGATAGGATTAGAGTTTGGCTGCTACTTGATGTAAAGCTGGTGGTTTTGTTATAGAGATCTCCCTTGTAGATATGTGCATGGACTGGGTAGCTTTGCTTCATTGATGTTTTTATATATCTTTTGTTTCATTCTTTAGGAGGATATCTTATTCTCAAATCTCTTTGTAGTCTTCTCCTTTTATCTAGATGGATTTTTTTATCAAAATAATTAATAACAAATAAGAAATAAGATCACCTTCAGGCTCGTTTAAGCTATGTGAAGCAACATGTTTCTTAAGTAAGCCTTCAGCTAAAAGTAAAAGCTTGTCTTCTCCATTCCCGCAAAGTACCTATCAAGAGCCCCAGTTCCCATAAAATAAGTCAATAGAATATGTTTTAGGCAGAATAATTTAATATATCTGAAAGAATAACAGAAACAATGTCGAATCAATGGTGAGTGTGACCATTGATTGTATTGTCCTTTGGGACATGTGGTTATTGAGAGTTGAGATGGTTGTGGCATTTCATACATAAAGTTGTGGGAGATTTTTCATCAACTTGAGATTTGATCAAAAGTAGGAAACAATATTTATTTTGAGTTAAAATTTAAATTGTAAGATGATGTTAAATTCTATATTAGTAATTAATGTTGGGTGAATTGAGTCAAAAGATATTGGACTAACTATTATGTTCAGTCCTGTGCTGAATTTCAATTGACTGTAACATAGTTAAATTAAAATCTAATTGGTAAGACATAATGCAATCTAGTGGCATCCTTGGTTTATTTGGTTGAAGGGAAAGTAGTTGAGATGTGTCCACATAAAAGAAAGGTAAAATTCAGGGGATGGATATTGACAAGACTTTGTAAGAGGGGGTTTGGTTACTTTGTATAGATTTGATAATGAATGGGATGGACCAAGAGGGTGACGAGAGTTCCAAAGAGAGAAGGGGGAAGAGTTCACGGGCAGTAACTGATAACGTGTTCAGTGGGTTAAAATTAGCTAGTGGAGCCTCTGTTTCCTTGCTTTATAATGTTTTCAATAGTGATGTCAATTCTGGTTTCGTGAACCATTTATCTTTTGTTTTTAAATTGTGATTCTCTTCCTACCCTCCTTTACCTTTTATGCATATATATCGATTTTCTATCGTAAGGGATGAGGATGTTAATTACCCATGTGTTAGTATTTGGTATTTTTTCCTTTTCTCATTTATCGAGGTGTAAATGTGAGCTTTGCTTGCTAGAGTTCTAGTCAAATTGGTTTACTCTTGTGTTGGTCGGTAAAAAAGTTATTTATTTATTTCACTTTTTCCTCACTTAATTTGCGAGACACGGGATAAAGTTTTCTGTTTTTTTTTTTCTTTTCAGCATTTTTTTATTATTATGAAAATAAGATGAGTTAATACGCTTAAATCAACTTGGAAAGTTGGAATGGGTCAGGTTGAATTAAATTTTTTCTAAGGGTATGTATAGAAGAGGTTACCTACAACTTATTTATGTGTTTAAGACAATTTAAAAAAATAGCTTACAATTTAAATAAAAATAGTTAGATTTCATTTTTTATTATAAAAATAATTTATAAATATTTATATGATAAGTATTTATTAAGTGCTTGATTTAGATATTTATTAAGCCCTTTAGTCAAATATTCTTTGCTATCCAGACAATGCAATATATTCATAACTGTATCACCATTAACCTAATATCAAGCGTGTAGGTTCAATGCAAAACACATTAAGCATTCCATATATACACACATTATGAATGTGACCAAAACTTCTTCAACCTGAAACCAGACCAGACTGTTGAGCTACTGCAATCAGCAGCAGCTTTGAAGTTGGCTGCGGTGACTGACAGGCGTTGTTATCAATTAAAGCTGCATGTAAAATATCTTCTTAAAAGTTAACACTAGATTATTGTCTTGCAAAGGTGTTGTGTAAATGTGGTCTTGCAAAGATGCAAAACACATTATTGTCTTCCCATCCAAAATATATATATATATATATATATATATATATATATATATATATATATATATATATATATTCAAAGCATAGATTATCTTAATACGCTAAAATAAATTAGAACAGTGAAATATCATTTTTTTTAACTATAATTTATTTATAAACTTAATCTCTGTTATAAATAACTTTAAAATTATAATAATTGAATTTATAAAATTTACTTTTGTAACATCTTTAATGCGAATTCGTTTACTTTCATAATGATTTACTAACACATTTTATTCTTTATTTTCAGTGAAAATCCTGATACTGTGAAGACTCTCTTTGGCATAGAATTTATTAGCAGGTATAGTCTAAGACTTTTTCCACAATTGTTGGCTACTAACGTGAAATATATTAATTACATCCTTGTAGTTGAATCTTGTCCATCCATCAACACGAACTTTGTTCGGGTAAAGATCAAAGGACAAGGTTAGAGAATCTCTTACCCTAAACCCTGCATGAATTTAACCATCATAACAACAACTTTCTTACATTTGAGATTGCATTTCACTAGACAAGATTGAATTTCTTACAAAAGCTGAAAATTGAGATATCTGTACGTCGAGCATGGATGTATGATAGGCTTCTTCCTGGTCGAAAGCGATATGCCACTAAATTTTTAAATGGTCTTGAAGAATTTATGGATTTTGCTTGCCGACAACCTAATTACTTGGGTGAAGGAAAAATAAGGTGCCCGTGTAAGCTATGTAAAAATGAGGCATATTTAACCCGAGATGAAGCAAATGTTCACATTCTTCGAAAAGGATTTACACCTAGGTATTGGTATTGGACATCTCATGGGGAAAGAATCCCTCGTACAAGTATGAATGTTGATGTTGATGTTGATATGCATTTAGTGCCTTGTAGTAGTCAACAATGGGGTTACGAAGATGGTAATATACACCAAGATACGGGGTTTGTGCAAAATGAAGAGGAACCTCCAAATATGGAAGCTGCCAAATTTTATGAAATGTTAAATTCAGCTCAGCAACCATTGTGGCCAGGATGTAAAACTACATCAGAGTTGTCTGCTGCTATTATGATGTTGAGTCTAAAATCTAAACACAACATGTCACAGGCTTGTTTTAATGATGTGATGAAGTTTATGAAAGAGTCAAGTCATCATGAGAATGTCATTCCATCTAATTTTAGGGAAACAAAGAAACTTGTAGCAGGGCTTGGTTTATCGAGGATAAAAATAGATTGTTGTATCAATGGATGTATGTTGTATTACAAAGATGATAGTACTTTGAGGCAATGCAAATTTTGTGAAAAGCCTCGATATAAAGCACGCAATGTATCAAAGAAAAACTCTAAAGATCTTCCCTATAAGAGATTGCATTACTTGCCGCTCATCCCAAGACTACAAAGATTATATGCATCTGTGAGATCTGCAGAGCACATGAGATGGCACTATGAAAATCGTAGGGAAGAAGGTGTATTGTGTCATCCTTCAGATGGGGAAGCTTGGAAACACTTTGATAAATTATATCCTGAATTTGCCTCAGAACCTCGAAATGTTAGACTTGGTCTATGTGCTGATGGGTTTACTCCTTTTAGCCAATCAACAACACCATATTCTTGTTGGCCTGTAATTGTCACACCATATAACCTACCTCCAGAGCTATGTATGATGACTCCTTATATGTTCCTGACTTTGATCATTCCAGGTCCACATAATCCAAAAGGAAAAATTGATGTGTTTTTGCAACCGTTGATAGATGAATTGCAACAATTGTGGAATGATGATGTAATAACATATGATGCCTCAAAAAAGCAAAAATTCCGATTGAGAGTTGCAATAATGTGGACAATAAATGATTTTCTTGCATATGGGATGTTGTCTGGGTGGAGTACTGCTGGAAAATTTGCATGTCCCGTATGTATGAAAAAATCAAAAGCTTTCACACTAAAACATGGAAAAAAAAATGTCTTGGTTTGATTGTCATCGCCAGTTTTTACCTCATAATCATGCTTTTAGGAGAAATAAGGGTGCATTTTACAAAAATAGAATTGAGGAAAATGAACCTCCTTCTAGGTTGAGTGGTGAACAAGTGTGGCAAATGGTTTCAGACATTTCTAAGACAACAGAAGTTAGGATATGCAATGTTCCAGGTCGTGGTAAATCCCATAATTGGACTAAAAGAAGCATATTTTGGGATTTTCCATATTGGAAATACAATATATTGAGACACAATCTTGATATTATGCATATAGAAAAGAATGTCTTTGAAAATGTGTTCCATACCATTATGGATAATAAGGAGAAAACTAAAGATAATGTAAAGGCAAGATTGGACTTAGCAGAGTATTGTAATAGAAAGGAGTTATTGTTGAAAACAAATCCTAATGGGAACTATGTAAAGCCTAAAGCCAAATTTTGTTTATCGAATGAACAAAAGAATGATGTGTGTGAATGGGTGAAAGGGTTGAAGATGCCTGATGGCTATGCTTCTAATATTTCTAGATGCGTAGATATAAAATCTAAAAGATTGTTTGGGATGAAAAGTCACGACTGCCATATTTTTATGGAATGTCTACTTCCAATTGCTTTGAGTGTTCTTCCTGAACCAATATGGAAGCCCTTAACTAAGCTTAGTCAATTCTTCAAAGACTTATGTTCAACAGTATTACGGAAAGATCATTTATTGCAAATGGAACAAAATATTCCAATAATATTATGTAAGTTGGAGCGTATATTTCCACCAACCTTTTTTGACTCTATGGAGCACCTACCAATTCATTTGCCCTATGAAGCTAGGATGGGTTGACCAGTTCAATATCGTTGGATGTACCCATTTGAAAGGTAATAATCATTTATATCTTTTTACATCAATATCATTGTATGATGTATATAACAATTGGTATTACATTTTTTGTACTTAGGTTTCTAAATAAAATTAAAAAAACTGTGAAGAATAAGAAAAGTGTGGAAGGGTCTATATGTGAAGCATATCTGTTGCAAGAGACATCCTATTCTAGTTCCCACTATTTTGTGTCTCCTACTGGTGCAACTGAGGAAGTTCATCAAGACCACATACAACCTACTTTGTCTATCTTTAAACCTTTTGGACAAACAACTGGAAAATACAATGAAAGGTGGCTTAGTGACAAAGAATTGATGGCTGCCCAATTGCATGTTCTCTTGAATTGTAACGAGGTTAAACCGCTCATGGAGTAAGTATCAAACACTATATATGTCAATTAATTCATCTAGCAATACTCATATCTAATTTAAATAAATATCTTGTGCAGTATATATGTACAAAGTTTAAAAGGTATGTACAGAAATATCAATGACGATATCATTGATAAACAAATAGAAGCTGATTTTCCACGGTGGTTTCAAGAATATGTAAGCATTACTTTAAACTAATAAATATAATACTATTTTTTTATTATGTTATTCAATGACAATTTTTATTATGTGAATAGGTAAGACAGAATCACCAACTCAGGTTACAAAATGCAAACTTGTATGACTTGGCAAGAGGTCCTTTGAGACTAGCAAAGTCGTATCCAATTTATTTTGTGAATGGATACAAATTTCATACAATAGCTTGGGGTGAAGGTAAAACAACATATAATAGTGGGGTATGTGTTAGTGGAATTGGACATAATGAAGCCTCAAATGATTATTATGGTGTCCTTGTAGAGATTCTAGAGTTAGAATGGCCAAGTCAAGCACCAAAAAAGATAGTTTTGTTTTATTGCAATTGGTTTGATCCTTCAAATCATGGGATGAGGATGCACAAGCAATATAAGATTGTAGAAGTAAGAAAAGGGAGGAAATGTGAAAATTTTGATCCTTTTATCTTTCCAAAAGCTGCAATTCAAGTTTATTATTCGCCTTATCCTGGGCGACAAAAGGATAAGGTTGGTTGGTTGGTAGTTATCAAGACAAAGCCAAGGGGAGTTGTTGATGATAGACATAATCTAGAAGTTGCTTATCAAATGCATGAGTCACAAGTCAATGCAACAATTGAGGATGACCCAATTGAACACCTACGAGATGATGAGATTGATGGTGAAGAGGTTGATTTGCAAGTAAAGGATGGAGAAAATGATTTCATTGGTGAGGAACTTGAAAAAGAGGATGATTTCATGAATGATGAAGATCAGGAAGAGGATGCTTTCGTTGATGAGGAAGAGGATGATGATTTCATTAGTGATAATGAAGAGAATGATGATTTCATTAGTGATAATGAAGAGGTTGATGATTTCGTTAGTGATAATGAAGAGGATGATGATTTCATTAGTGAGAATGAAGAGGATGATGATTTCATCGATGATAATGAAGATGAAGAAGATTGATGGGTTTTTTTTATTTGTTGTTTACTTTGGATGTTATTATTCTTGAAATACATTTTGTGCATTGTTATCTAATTTGTTATTTGTTGTTTTTTTTTATCTTATATTGCTTTGGATGTTGTTATTTCTTATAAGTAGATGTCAGATTCTACTAAAAAGTTGAAAAAAAAGAAGTGTGCACAATTTCATATACCATTAATAATATCATCATCTAGCCTTCAAGCTTATGTCAACCAAGTCACTCAACCTCAATCCACTCAATCTCAACCCCAACCCCAATCTACCCAACCTCAACCTCGATCCACTCCATCTCAACATCCACCTCCATCTCAACCACTACCTCCACCTCCACCTCCACCTCCACCTCAGACCACCCAATCTCAACCTTCACCTTTACCTCAAACCACCCAATGTCAACCTCCACCTCAGACCACCCAATCTTAACCTCCACCTTTACCTCAAACCACCCAATGTCAACCTCGACCTCCACCTCGGACCACCAAATCTCAACCTATCCCTATTCAAGTCCTTCATATGCATGAATACCCCATGGTCAATGAAGTTCCATCTTCTTCATCTAGTCATGTTAGTGAAAATAATAGTGGATACAAAATCTTGATATTTCCAGAAGGTGATGGGTAAGTCATTTTATTTTCTTATCATATATGAGTTTTAGTATTTGTTTTCTATATTATTCATCTTTTTTTTTTGTTTTCAATAGGTTTGACCAACACAAGTTAGTGGTTGGAACAATTTCGTCAATCATGCGTAGTAACTTGGAAGAGGCAAAACCATCATGGAAGAAGTTATCAATGGATCAAAGAGACTCATGGTTTGACATATTTAAAGTAATTAAATTCAAACATTTATTAAGAAGATTCTAGTATTTATAATATTTTTGAAAATGTGTCTAACTAATATTTTTTTTGTCAAATAATGCAGTCAAAATTTACATGGCAATCTCAATATGATGACATGGTGCGACGTAACTTTGAGAAAAGAGGTGCAGCTAAAATGACTCAACTAATGCAAGAAGTTCGAAAAGATTTAAATAAAAAACCAATTTGGATAGGAGACAGTGTATGGGTACAATTGAAAGCACATTGGGAGTCTTCAAGTTTCAAGAAAAAAGTGTGAAACAAATAGAAGAAATCGTGAGTCTATGGATGGTGCATCTCTTCACACTGGTGGATCAATTCCACATCGTTTGCATTGGAAGAGAATGGTATTATTAATTATTGTGATTTTTTATATTTTAGCTTCCAAAATTAATGACATTTAAACTTCTTTTATCAATTACAGAAGGAGGCAAAAGGGATAGATCCATCATTAAGTGAGTTTTATTTTCGCACGCATCGAAAAAAGGATCAAAGTTGGGTGGGTCCTCATGCAAAATCTACTTACATAAGTTTTCATGTCTAGTACTACCACAGTACTTGCTATCATCTTATATTTTTTCCACCATTCCTCTCTTTATATGAAATTCAGATAGCTTTGAGCATACTATGTAGGTATTCATTATATTATGTATCTCTAATATTTTTCTCCTGGCTGAAATTTGTATGATGTAGGAGAAGTTTGAAAAAAGAAAATCTGAACTATCTTCTCAAAATTCAACATTTGCACCGGGAGAAGATGGAGCTGATAGTCAATCACCTATAGATCACATGCCTTCTGATTTTGATATATGGGTAAATGCAGTTGGAAAGAAAAAAGGAAGGATATCTGGACTTGGATCCGTAGGAAGAACAATGATTTTGTCTTCAAGTCAACCATCAAAGTCTTCTACTAGTTCAGGGGATATTGATTCTTTGAGGAGCCAAATTCAAAAATTAAATGAATCGCTGCAAAGACAAGAGCAAGATAACTTTGAAATAAAACATGAGTTAATTGAGAATAGGAAACAAATGCGTACCTTAATGTAATATTTGGGATTTCTTAGTGGCTCTTCTTCTCATCCACCTTCATCTCCTCAACATAGTAATGAAAATGAAGACGAAGATTATGATGAAGATAGTGATCATACCAGATAGAATGGTGTTTGATATCTCACTTTATTTTTTGAAAGAGGTATGTAGCCTTAGTGTATTTTATTTGTATGGTTGATTGTTATTTCTCTATAATATACAAGTGAAATTTGACTAACAATTGACTCTTTGTCTTCTTTTATTATGATGTAGGATATGCTTCACAAGACATGATCCACAAGACATGGTCCACTTGGATCCTTTCTTAGGAATATGATTTTGCCTTAGAGGTTTTTTGCTTGAACTATTGAACCTTTAGATAGAGCTAACAACTACTTTGGAAATTTGGCTTCTTTTAATGAATTTGGAAATTTTAGTACTTATGAACTTGCTTGAGTTTTTATTTTTTATTTTTGATGTGGTTTATTGGAAAAATAGAGTATCTCTTACAAGTCTATAATTTGTGTGATTTGTGTTTATTGTTCAAAAAGTAAAAATTAATTATGTTTTAAGACTTTCCATAAAATTAGAATCAGAAATATTTCTCTAGAGTTAGGTAATGATTATGTGTTCTAAGTAAAGGATGGTGTCCTGTGAATTAGAAATTTGATATTTCTAATTTGTATATACATTGTCATTAATAAAGTTTTAAATAGTGAATAATATTTATATATAAATCCATGTTGACTCTTTATGTTTTGAGTTTCTTTTCTTTTAGATCTAAATTTTGTTTAGTATAAAAATGAAAACTTGTCTTGCCTATTATTATAGTATAAATTATCATGTTATATTTTATATTGAACAGTAAAGGAACACACCCTTATTATGAGTTTATAAAAAAA
Source organism: Mucuna pruriens (assembly GCA_025330945.1). NCBI lineage: Eukaryota > Viridiplantae > Streptophyta > Magnoliopsida > Fabales > Fabaceae > Mucuna > Mucuna pruriens. The sequence goes on from JAENHJ010000133.1 coordinate 1,930,975, forward strand.
AATGAAGCACTTGAAAAAAATGCACTATTTTGGATGCTTTTGTACAATAAATAACTTGTAAAGAATATTATATAATTTATGTCATCTTAGAAGAAAAAGGAAAATTTTAATTTATTGTCCTATAATTACTTTTATATATATATATATGTAAGAGTTATTCCAAAAAAAAATTAATTAAGAGGAAGCAAGTTATTCCAAAAATAACTTTAAAAGTTACTCTTTTATTTTCATTAATAAATATTTTAGGACAAAAGAGAAATAATATAAAAAATTAGAAATTAGCATTTTAAAAAATATTACAAGCTTTTAAAAAAAACTATTTACTAAAATAAGTCTAACAAAATTTTTAGTTAATAAAAAAATTAAGAACTAGCTAAAATAAGACATGAAATATAATTAACTAATGTTTATATTCCAATGAATTTGCGTATTTTCCTGTGAATTTTCCCGCAAAATCTAAACACTTTCCTACAAATTTAAAATGGTAAGAAGGAAAATATTTCTTGGGAATTTTTCCTAATTCCTGTGAATTTTCCTGCGAATTTTCCTATGAATTTTACTGCGAATTTTTATGCGAATTTTCATGCGAATTTTCCTGCGAATTTTCATGCGAATTTTCCTGCGAATTTTCATGCGAATTTTCATGCGAATTTTCATGCGAATTTTCCTGCGAACTTCCTGCGAATTGTCATGCGAATTTTCCTGCGAATTGTCATGCGAATTTTCCTGCGAATTTTCCTGCGAATTTTCATGCGAATTTTCCTACGAATTTTCTTGCAAAATATATCCGCAAATAAATTTCTTGCAAATTTATAATTCAAAAAAAAAATTTATCCACCAACGATTTTCCTGCGAATTTAAAATCGTAGAAAATTTCGCAGGAAACATGTTTCCTACGAAAATTTGAACAAAATTCGTAGGAAAATTCGCAGGAAAATAACACATTTCTAGTAGTGTTATTTGAAAACTCAATTTTTATCTTTATTTGTAGGGAAATAAAATTTTCTTCGTGTAATAAGTTGAAAGCTCATTAAGCTTCAACTTGAGGGGGAGTGTTGGAGATATTATAGATATCTGATAAGATATGATAGGTAACTCATTAAGATGTTACAAATATCTAAATACCTCATTAGATTAAGAGGTTACAAATATCTAAATATCTCATTAGGAGATCGTGATCATCGTAGTTTATCTACAATGATTATCTTTATTTTTTTGTTATTATCTTTAAGTAGTCTTTACCCTATAAAAGGGAGATTAGAAATTGTATTATTCAATTTAATCAATACAAAGTTTCTTTTACTTTCATTAAGAAGCTTCAAGGAGAAATGCATCAAGAGTTAGGTCTCCTTAAGGGCCAATGAGGGTCCAACAATGACTCTATTTTTGTATTTATATTTTTAGTGTAATCATGCCTCTTTGTGAACTTGTTTTTAAGCTTTAAACCACTATTTTTAAGTGATATTTGTGTGTAATAAATGTTGTTGGGCCTACACTTGTGCTTAGGAAGCCAAACCATGTATTTTTAGGCCATAGAAGCCAAAACTAACATCACCTTTTGCTAGGCCTGTAAAGTTGCGTTTTCAGCTAACTTTTAGGCCTACTCTCTTGGGCTTCTTAGGTTGGTTTATGATTAGATTAAGACTCCTAAACATGATTAGTGCACACCTATATAAGGTCTTATTAATTAACCTAATCATTTTTTTGAATAAATTTGAATTGTACTTAGCACTTTTGAGAATATCTTCTCTCTTATGTTGTTTTGAATAAGAAACCTAATTTTTATCAAGTTTCCATAATGCTTATTACAAACCTATACAATCTCTTATCTAATTCTTAAAATCAGTGGGGAGCCATCTTCGTCCTCGTTCCAATTTTTATAATTTCTTGAGTCAGGTTTTTAATTGTGGATCCAAGGGTTAGAGAAGTGCTCCATGAGTATTGATTTTTTAAAAAATATAAGAAACTTATATGTAACATTTAATCAAGTAAACGCTACGTATAAATTTTTATAAAAACTTCGAGAGCGTTTATCAATATAAATGCTATGCGTAGGTGTAACTAACCACTATGTATCTTAGAATTTTATATGTGCTGACTAGCCGTTCTTTCTTCTCATTGAGCGCGCATTCACACCGAACGAATGTTCTTGACTTCTTAGTTGCATTACAAACCCTTCTTTGTTCAGTGAGCAAACCTTTGTAGTGGCAAGCAAGCTTTGAACATCGTGGTGGTACGAAACTCTTTCTCTTCGTCTTTGTTCAGCTCATTGTCTCCGTCTTCGTTCAACATTTTCTTCTTCGTCCAAGCTTCAAAAATACCTAGGTGCCTCTCATGCTCTTCTTCTTCTTTCACTTTGTTCTTCGTTCTTTGTTCTTCCTTACTGGTTTTGACCTTTTGAATCTGAGGATGTTTGGTTAAAAAAGGAGCAAACTAAGGCAAGGCCTGGGGTCTGTTTGGGAGTGGGGATTCGCTCGACGCCAAAAGAGCGATTAGTGACACACCAGTACTCTTGGATAAGACAGCGTAGGATGTGGTTTAGGATTAGGGTGAAATTGGTGAGAATGGCTTGTTTGATGGGGCTTATTGTGTGCTTTCTCTTATATGAGATGGAACAAAGGAATATACCCAATAGAATTGACATTGAATGGATGAGGTTGGTGGACATTTAAGAGGGGTTTAAATAAGTTTGTATGAATTGTAAAATGTTTACAAGTTGATTTGCATGAAAATTGATATAAAATAACTAATTTATCTGCTAATTTTGCTTTCAGATCTACAGTTGGACCTGCCAACTTATTAAATATCTGGATTTGAGTTTTAGCCGAGCTAGAATATAAACTGAGAACCTTTGCCTTTGTTTGTCCTTGCTCTTTGGTTTTTTTGATTTTTGTTTCTTTCATTTAATTAAACAACCGTTGTTTTATTTTAGTTTTTACATGTTTAGTTGTGTTTCTTTGAATTTGCTATGTATTTAAAGTCTCGTGTTTACATACATCTGTGACTTGATTCTCGTGTCTCAAGAATATAAATGGTTTAGCTTTGCATGCATTTTTCATTATGTTGATGGAAATGTATAATGAAATTGACATATTGAATAACTAACCTTGCAAAAGCACTTGCGAAGTGCCTGCACTCTGCTCGCATCGAGCATACATTGCAATTTGACTTTTTCTTTGTGCAAAAAACCTGTATATTGAGAGCATGTATTACTTATAACCCTTTATCGCATGCCTGTGATGCAAAAACTAGTTCTAAATATTTACACATCTTTGAATTAGTTCCTAGAGTTGTTGGTTAGATGTAGTCATGTTTTGGGAAGTACAAAGAAGGGACTTTCTGTCAGAAGTTGTGTAGTCATGTTATGTTTGTTTTCTTACAAAAAAAAAAAAAAAAAAAAAAGCTGAACTCATTATATTACTTTCTTCTCTAAACAACTTAGTGGGGATGTAACTGGGCTTGAAATCAAATCAACCCAAGCAAGAGGCTTCAATAGCTAAAGACAATAATGTCAAAGTTTGAAACCTCTTTATTGGTGCCTTATGTCCAAGAGCTAGCAAAGCAACCCATCACCAAAGTTCCAGAGCAATATCTGAATAAATTATTTGAGTATAAAAGGGGAATAAAAAGGCTTGAATGATTCTATATATATATATATATATGAATAGGTCTGCTCTGCCCTTGTCTATCTAAATCGATCTGCTTTGAATTGGTGCCTTGTGTTCAAGAGCTAGCAAAGCAACCCATCACCAAAGTTCCACAACTTTTGCTTTTATTTGCCTTATTGTCTGAGTGAAGTATTGTGTATTCTTTTCTTTGCGTTCATTCTTCCTTTCTAATGAAGTTCCACTTTTTATTAAAAAAAGGAGCGGGGGAACCTTGTCATGAAAATGTGGATCAGAAGTGTTTAGAGATTGTGGAAGCCATGTTAGCTTATAAAACATAAAACTGGAAATATTAGTCCAAATTGAAAAGTTATTAATATATACAAGAAAAGAAGAGAGAATCTATGGAGCATGTTAGTTCATATCCAATCTGCAGATCTAATTTGGTTTAATTATATCTTGCACTTTGTTGTACACAATTTCTATTCTTGGCAATGCTACTTTAAGCAAAAAAACAAATTATGTTTGTTATCAAGTAGGATTTCTTTGAACGCCTTGTTGGATTTGGACAATGATTTCTTGGTAAAGGTTACACTTTTATTTCTGGCTCTTGTTCACTGACGTGAACTTTGAAGGGACCAGTTATCTGGTCTACTTGGCATGCACTTCAATAAAATTATATGCTCCCTTTTGGCATCATTTGCTAAATGAAATTACAGTGTAAAATGTATCTAATCGTGTATGACAATAACTGGTGCATGCATATAAATTATTTCTTAAATCCTTTTGCTGGTTAGAAGATCCCAATATATTTATCTAGCATACTGTAATATATATGATTTGGTATTTAACATTTTTAAATTTAAATATTGTGCATTCGAACAGGTCTTTTGAGACTGACAACAGGTGAACATTTTAAGGAAACATTTTCTTCCTTTGGTCAGCTGGTCGAAGGTAATATAATTATGTTTTTTTTTTTAAGTTTGAATAAATCTATCTAAAATTATATATATATATATATATATATTAGGCAGTTTCCTCACGCGATGACAAGAATGACAGCAAATAGTTGGATACATGTGGTGAAAATGCCTTTCTTCAGTTCCCGCGTGTGTATACGACAAAAACCACATTTTAAAATATAGAAAATCTTTGGAATCCATTTCTTGCTTTTTGATGGTAATCTAGGAAAACAAGGAGCGGTCAAAGCTCCCACAAAACATATGAACATGAAATGCACTATGATCCAATATTCCTTGATGGTGGGAGAACAAAAAAATATTATAATAATAATAGTTAATTATAATAATGATATTAATAGTAAGATTAATAATGATATTAATAATTAATAATGATATAAATATTTCTAATTAATTCAATTCAGCAAATTAATTAGAATCAAGTGTTTTGTAAGGTATTCTATAAAATTTAAGAGTAATTAAGGTTTGTAACCATTTAAGTTAGGATGAATTGTTATTATAAAATTTAATAAAACTAAGAATAAAATTGTGATTCTAATCATTAGGGATGAGTGAGCATGAGTGAGGTTTATCTATATTGTGATTTAATTATTTATTATTGTTGTGATTATTAAGAATGGATAAATTTATTCCGCAACAATTATTTATTATATTTTTGGTTGAGATGAATAAACTTTATCATTTTTTTGAATTTTGAATTTTGGACTTACGTTCTACACTAATCACAGTTTGCTTGGTGTTAAGGTAGGTTAAAACCATTTTATTCTTTATTTTTAGTGATATTAATTTAAACACTTTTCCAAAATAGTTTTTTTATTGTTAGATTTACTGATACATGTAGACATATATTACCTTAGTTTCTTGTTTAAGAACTACTTGTATATTGTGTTCAAAGACATAGTATACAACTAGTTCTTGAATAGTCCAAAGTGAATAGTCTAGAATAGTTAATTCGCATATAGGACATTATTGTATGTCTTTATTGTTGATCAAATAATTATTTTGGTTTGTATTTCTCGTTGTTCTTTGGGCACATACTTATTTTGAGCGATTGTAACACTTAGATTAAGTCTTGTGCTTGTTGAATAAATGAGAAATGTTGAAATTTTATTAGATCAAGAATAAGAATTATACAATAATATAATGTAAATTTGATCATTCTAGATAGGATAAGATCCTCATCATATATAGAATGAATTATACATGTAGTCATTGCATGTTGACATAAATGTAATTGTTGTTGATGAATAATCTAATATATCAAGAAAATATGGATAAAAAATGGATGTCTGCCAATCGATTGTCAAAATAATGGGGCTATGAGAACTTTCACTCTCCACAATCTTGTCTTTCCTCGTGACCATGTTTCTTTTGTTGGGACATTGGAAGACAATATGCCCTTTTTCCAAGCACTTGAAGTACTTGATGCTACTACTTTTGGATGTGGAACCAAGACTCGATGATGTACGTTCTTTTTTTTGACCTTGTGGTGGGGAACTCCCCTTCTTTGGACCCTTGTCCTTTCTAGGTCATTCCTTCTTTCTTTCCTTCCCTTTCTAACTACTAGAACCGTTGGGGTAGGTCTTCTTTGAGGCCAAACACCTCTTCTATTGAGATTCAACTCGAGTTGTTTAATCCATTAGATTGTCCAAAGAGGTATAGTAGTATAATTCTACCACGTCCTATGTCTCTATTCAGACCATATAAGAATCGAGCCATAGTGGTTTCATTGGACTCTAGAACATTCGCTCTAAGCAAAGCAACTTCCATGTCCTTATAATATTCTTCTATGATTTTGGACTCTTGGTACACTTTTTGTAACTTGTTGTATAGGTCTTGATCATAGGATACAAACACGAATATTGACCTCATCTCCCTCTTGAGATCCAGCCATATGTCTATATGTCTTCTCTTACCTTCTTTAACTTTTTTGCTATATTGGTTCCACCATACCAAAGCATATTCGCTGAATTCATAGATGACTATCCTTACCTTCATGTATTGGTCATAATTAAAACACTACAATACTTGGTCTACCTTCATCTCCCACTCCAAATATGACTCTACATCTCTCCAAAGGAGCTCTCCTAGGATCTTCCTTATACCTCCTTTCTCTTTGAGGCTCTTCCTTATACCTCTTTTCTCTCCTAGGTTCCTCCCTTTCTTGCCTCCTTTCTCTTTGTGGCCTCTCACTTCTTTTACTTCGATGTGACCTTATATACCTATTGGATAGGTTGTTTGGACTTTCACTTCTACTTTCCTCACTTTCTTGCATGGAGGTAATGATCTTCGTTTTCGCTCTACTAAGGGCATTTACCTTGGCATTGACATTCTCGGTGTACAAGACGAAAACTCAAGAATGGATTTAGACATAAGATAATGTAGGGATTTAGCATATAACATCCAAAAAGTACAGCCAATACAACCACTTTATACAACTCCAAAAGCATAATCATACAACACCAAAATTACTACTACACTAGAAGTCTACTAGTTCTTTTCTCAAGAACTTTACTTAAACTTTTTTGTAATTATTTAGTGGCTTTCTTTCACTTTTTAATTCACTTTTCATGCCATAATAACATTATTTTTTCAGCAATACACATTTTTCTTTCTTGGTGCACAAGTAACACAAACAACATGCAATACTAATTTTTTCAATAGAATTTTTTCAACACTCTTTAATGGCTATTTACATGAACTTCCTTCACTTTTAAGGCATGCAATTTCAATTTTAAACACTGCAGTACCTTCACACATTCAAGAACAAGGTTCAATTACAAGATCATGCCAATTGAATCCAAGAAAATGGAATTACAACATAAGAATCAACATGCTATGGTTCAAGAACTTCAACATGATAACAATGGTGGTTTGTGGTTTTACTCAAGAAAAGAATGGAAACACTATGGCTAAGCATGAAACAACTAGGTGAAAAAAACCCATGGAAGAAAATAAGAAATAGACCAAGGATGATACACCCTAAGATTCACAACCAAGACCTAGCTTCAAGGAAATGTTGAATGGAACTATGGAATTAGTATATGAAAATTGAGAAGAAGAAAAGTAGAAAATAGAGGAGAAGAAGAAGTGACTTGCCACTAATTCAAGTGAATTAGATAAGAGATGTAGATATTTTCCACAACATCATGGAAGCTTGATGAGAATTAAGTTTCTTGTTCAAAACAAGAGTAGAGAGAAAATGTTTTCAAAGTGTAAAACACAATTCAAATTCATTTAAAAGTAATTAGCTCAATTACAAAAGTGACCTATATAGCCTTGACTAATTAAGGAAAGAAATCGAAGCCCATGAGAAAACAAGCCTAAAAATGCAACAAGGAGCTACTCGACTTTAGCAACCAAACTAGCAAGGGAAATTAGGGATCAAAGTAGTGAGAAAAATGCTAGCTAAGGAAAAATATTATCAGCTTGGGCTTTGGCCCATGACTAAGCTACCCTACCAAAAATGTACTTAAAATGACATGAAAATACAATAGAAATGAGATCTTTCCAAGACTATACATTACCAGGGGAAAGGCTAGTTTGAAATCGGAGTTGCAAGTTCGGGAGTTGGTTACACATAGAGAACACAGGGTGCCCCAACATGTCTATCACTCGATAGTTACCCTAGGCTAGCTATAAGGTTGTGGGAATAATGCTTGATTTCGAGTCCTATAGAGGTTACGGAGAGTCAAGGATGGGAGTAAGTGCTTTTTTTTTTTTGCTTTTTTTTGTTTTACGACTTGATAGGAGTGTGTCTTTTGTCCCTATGTACCTTGGCTTTAGAGGAATCAAAGTCCATGTAGTTTTAGCCTGGTTACTGGTTAGGAAGGGATGACACTAGTTAGTATCCGTTTAAGGGAATTCGAGCCGATATGGATTCGGCCCTAAGTGGTGGGGCATCAAGGAGTGGTTGGTTGACATTGGGCTGAAGTGAACTCGGCCGGGGCGAGGTGTTAGGGAGTGATTGGATGGTATTGGGCCGAAATGAACTCGATCTTGATAAGACCAAAATGAGTTTAGTCTTGGTAAGAAATGAACTCAGCCCTGGTAGGACCGAAATGGATTTGGTCTTATTTATATATAACGTAGAGATTACTTTCTCTCGTCCAAAGGGCCAGGATGAATTCGGCCTCGTTGAGAGGCCTGGAATGGAAAGAAATTGGGAAGATTGCTCCTAACAAGATGAGATCAAGAACTTACTTAGGAAATAATAAAGCGATTTTTGCTTTACTTACCTGGATCTCAAAAGTATCTGATCACTTTTCTTGATCCTACAAGTCTTGGATGGTCTGCCTCGTTTTCTCTACGCTGCGGCCAGTTTCTACTTTTCTCCTTTCTCTCTATTATAATCTTTCGCATTTTTTTGAAAGAATCCTTCCCCTTTTACATCGTATCTGGAGGCTTTATATAAGTCTCGAAATTGGTTCAAGAAGGTTTTCTTTTTCTACAATCAACGGGGGAGTTACTAGGAGTTACTAGGCATCTGACAACCAACCTCCCATAGCGATTGACCCTTGTTTCCCACAACGATTGACCCTTGTCTCTCGCAGCAGTTGACCCTTGTCTCCCACAGCAGTTGACTCTTGTCCTGGATAATTTACATGGTGATCCAGGCCTAAATGTGTTAAAAAGGGCCGAGATTGGTTCGACTTAGGCTACAGCCCAACTTCAGCAACGTTTGGTTGAGATAGGCCACAAGGCCTTGACCCTGGACTATTTTCGGGTATGACAGTTGTCCCCCTCTTTATTTATGCCTCACCTTAAGGAGGTCCTAGCTCTCCCATGGTGAGCATGAATAAAGATTCCTAGTTTTGTATTAATTGTTGAATATTCAGGCTAAAGGGAAGATATTGGACTATTCAATGAGGGTCCAGATTGCTTGCTAACGGATTTTCCTATGGGTGTCTAAGGTTGTCAATAAGAGTCCAGGTTTAAAGGTTAATGGGCTTTCCCATAAGTGTCCAAGGTTGTTAAGGAAGTATTGGACTGTCCAATGGGAGTCCAAGTTTAAAGGTCAATGGGCTTTCCCATAGGTGCCCAAGGTTGTCAAGGAAGTATTGGACTGTCCAATGGGAGTCCAAATTTAAAGGTCAATAGGATTTCCCATAGGTGCCCAAGGTTGAATGAAAGGCATCAGACTACCTACTAGAAGTCCAGATCTGGTTGGTACTGGACTATCTCTTGGCGTCTAGGTGTGCTTGATTGATACTGAGCTATTCACTAGGGCCCACGTCCATTTGGTTGACACTGGGTTGTCCATTGGAGCCCACGTTCGTTTGGTTGACATTGGGCTGTCCACTAAAGCCCATATTTGCTTGGTCGACGCTAGACTATCTCTTGGCGTCCAGGTTTGTCTGATTGATACTGGGCTGTCCACTAGGGCCCAAGTTTTTCATTCCATGGGCTTTCTCATGGGACCCTTTCGATGATGTCGAGATGATGTCGAGATGATCTCGGGACCTGTCGAGATCATATCGGCCCAACTGAGTCAAGATGATTCCGGTATTGACCAAAACGTCTCAGATTCGACCAAAGTGACATGGCGCTAACAAGAATGACGTGGAGCTGACAAGAATGACGTGGCGTTGACAAGAATGATGTGGCATTGACAGGAATGATGCGGCGTTGACAGGAATGATGCAGCGTTGACAAGAATGACGTGTCGTTGACAAGAATGACGTGGCGTTGACAAGAATGATGTGGCTTTGACCTAAGCCTCTCCCCCCCCCTCTTTTTTGACGCCACGTGGAGGTGTTTCAAAATTTGAATCGCATGACTCTTCGTTTCTAACATGACTCTTCGTTACCTGGGGCTGTATTAATGTGTCTTTTCGCTTCTTAGGGCACATTTAATCTAGTGGCGTAATGATTACGCCACCCTAGGACGTTACGCCCCATTAATGACGTTTCACGGAGTTCTAAGGAACCCTCTCAAACTCTATATATAGAGTTATTCTTCTTCAGAAAATTCACTTTACTGAGTATTAGTGATTTCCCTTCGAGTCTTCTTCCTTTCCTCCTTGTATTCTCCGATATTTCCAGGAACCCTTGCATCTATTACCAAAATGTCAGGTATTTCTAAGAGTTCTTCGTCTTCTTCCTCTTTTTCATCCTCTTCAGATTTTGGCGCTAGAGCAGCTACACATGTAGCCATGGCTAAGGGACTTTTTCTAGGTCCTCTACCTCCACGGGGCTAGGAGAGGAGCATTTCAAGTGGGTTCATGAAGATTTACTATCCTACCATTCTAATTTGACTTACTCTGAGGTGGAATCTTTATCCCAGCAAGAGAAGTGGCTTTGTGGGTCTCACACCCACCAGTTTGTTTTGACACATTGCTCTCCATCAAAGCGGGTGTGTCAAGTACCTAAGAAGGGGGAGAATGATTTCATATACATGTATGAAACCATCCTTTTGGACCTAGGAGTATCCTTCCCCTTAGATCATTTTACTGTTGAAGTATTGAGAATGATAGGAATAGTGCCTTCGCAGCTTCATCCCAACGGGTGGGCCGCTTTACAGGCCTTCAAAGTAGTATGTCAGGCACTGATTGTGACTCCTGTTGTCTCAGTTTTCTTGAACCATTATACCATTCGAGTAGGGAAGAAAGTCGGATGGATATCCCTTGCCTCCTTGCCTAACACCAGTTTGTTTACAACCTATACCACATCTTACAAAGGCTTCAAAAATCGTTTTTTGAAGATTATAGCCTTGGATGGGGCGTCCTTTTGTTCAGATTCCCAACCTCTTCCTTTGTATTGGAAGCTTCCTATGAGAGACCAAGTGATTCCCAAGAATCGACTACCTACAGAAGAAAAGGCTACCCTTCAACTCTTGGATGAGTTGCCACGTGGGATGAACTATAGAGAGTTGGTTGCTCTCATAGGGGAAGATGATCCCCAAGAATACATGAGAAGTAAGTGGTTGAACATATTTTTTTTGAACTGACTCGGCCTTGTGCTGAATCTTCTAATCTTTCTTTTTCTTTTGTAGGTGTGTTAAAGAAAAAAGGTCTTGACATGGACGAATTAATTCGTAAAGCCAAACGGATATTACCGTCCAAAAATGTTTCTATCCAAAAGGAACCAGATGTAGCCGAGAAGGTATCAACTTCCTCTTTTGCCAAAAAGGAGTCTGCTAATCTCTTAGCCGAGAAGGAATCGGCGACTCTTGTAGTCGAGAAGGAATCGGCGATCCCTGCAACTGAGAAGGAGTCGGTTACTCCTACAGCCAAGAAGGAACCAGCTCTAAATATAGCAAAAAAGGAGTCGGCGCCTCCTGTGACCGAGAAGACATCGGCTTCCTTGCTAGCCGAGGAAAGACCGGTTCAACCTGATGAAGGTCCTACACCTGAGGTTTCATCCAAGAGGAAGACCAATGCCCCAATTGCTGAAAAGGCTCCACGAAAAAATGGGAAGGGTACTATGCCTTTGCATCTAGGCCTAGGCCAGCCAAAAAGGCAAGTGGTGATTACTTCGGGTCCAAAGTTGCCTCCTGGAGGCTTATCTTGCTACGTTGCTCCATCGGCACTAAATCTTTATGGGGGCCCTGAGGTGAATGTCCAAGGTATGTTTCCGCCACACTTCATCCCCCAATACGATCGAGGTTTGTTGGTTGTTGTAGGGGCTGACAATGCTATCGACATGTTGGAGACTTATCATATTCGCTCCTTAGCTTCATTGGAGGTATGGAGGGGTTTAATTAAGAGGTCTGAACAGATCGTGGTGAAGGAAGCTTTAAATAAAAAGGAATTTGAGAAGATGGCAAAGGCCCATGCTGACTTGCAAGTTGAGAACGAACGAATAAAGGCCGAAGTGACCAAACTAAAGGTTGACCATGAGGGACTATGGGCTGATCTAGAAGCTTTTAAATCCAAGGCTACTGCAGCAGAGGCTGAAATGCTGAAATGAAAGACTAAGGCTGTTGATGCTGAAATGCAAATGAAGTCGTTGAAGGATAAGCATGCCAAATCTGAGGCCGAGACGTTAAAATGGAAGACTAAGGCAACCATATATAAGGGCGAGATAGCTAAACTAAAGACTTCCCTCTCTTTTGCACAAAAGTCTTCTGATACAATGTCCAAAGACTTGAGTATGGCTAAGAGCAGAGTGACCGAGATAGAAGCTGTCTTGACTTCTTACAAAGAAGTCAAATCTAAATTGGGGATGGCCTTGAAGACTAGTGAAGAGGAATTGAAGGTAACTGGGATGAAGATTGCTGCATTGGAAGCTGAGGTTGCCAAGACAAAGGGAGAGAAAGAAGAACTTGCCGAGAGGGTGGAACTCTTGGAAGGATCCATGGTGGATCAACATGAAGAAGGCTTCAACAAGGCTCTCAGGCAAATTTCCTTTCTTTCCCCTGACTTTGATCTAAGTCCTTACGTTATGATGAAGGATGTTAGAGATGAGAAACTTGTTTCCCTTCTTAATCCCCTCCCTCTCAATAGTATTTGTAAAGAAGCACAATTTACAAAACTCCTTTCTAAAGATAAGCTAATTCAAATCAGAAATCTTCTTGGTATCATTTTCATAATGGAATGAATTTTAAAGTCTATGCAACTTATGCATCCATTAGATCAACGTCCATAATATGTTCGTCCATACCATGCTTGCATATAAGCAACTTTCTCTTTTATTTATTGAATCAATCTTTTTAACCTTATGTTTTGTAAAACATCTTTTTAACCATTGTAAAATCTCTAACAACTATGTTTTCACCATAAGTGCTTTTTATTATCATTCCCTATAAAAGGGTTTCATTAAATCAATATATTTCACAAAGCTTTTCATCTTTAATTTGTGCTTGCGAAAATTGCCTCAAAATCTCTCTTACTCTCTTCTCCATTTCTTGATTTTACTCAAACCCTCTCTTTACCTTCACAAATGGCCTAAAACATTAACCCTCAAAATTCCCTACCGCTTTGTAGCCATGCCATACCGACTCTTCCCCCTTTCGGATTTGGAATCATTTGGGAGGGGATCATTCGGGAACTGGCCGACTATATTTGGCTCACCGTGTTGGCCAATTGTCTCACCTGCATTTTTAAATTATGTATAGTTGTAGTTATATTCTACTGAAATTGTAAATTACATTCTGACATCTGTTTCACTAAGTCTTCCATTGAAGAAGAGTTTTGTTGGGGTGGCAAAAGTTGTTGTGGTTGTTGGCGGAATGCAGGTGCCTGATATCTTGGTTCTTGTTGATAATTGGCTTGATTCGGAACCAGCAGTCCCCCGACTGATCCAAATCTTGATAATACATGTTGTCCTTGATTCAGATTCAGTTGGTATGGCTGCCTCTGAAATTATTGATTATCGAACTGTTGATTCGGATACGGTTGTCTCCCAAATTGGTGTCCGCCTCCTAATGCTCCAACGAATTCTATATTTTCTAACTCATCCTCCTACAAAGTGGGGCACATGTCGATAGGGTGCTCCACTAAAATTCATATTCCACATATGCGTTGCATGGTTTATTGATTTTGTCTATTAGCAAGTTGCATCACGAGAGATGTGAGCTTTGTCAGTTGGTTCTCCAACCTTAGGTTGTCAAAGGCGCTAACCTTGCTTACTGCCTTTGAGGTGCTTGGCTCTCCTTGAACCCCAAACTGCTACATATTACCTGCCATGTTTGATATTAAGTGTCATGCTGCCGCTAGGGTTTTGTCCATCAAGGCTCCCCTACTCGCTACATCGATCATGTTCCGATCCATCATCAACAATCCTTCATAGAAGTACTATAACAATAGTTGTTCATTGATTTGATGATGTGGACATGTAGCGCACAACTTATTAAATCTCTCCCAGTACTCATGTAATGTTTCCCCTGAATGTTGTTAGATTCCGTAGATCTCCTTCTAGATGGCCTCCGTTCGGGATGTTAGGAAGAACTTCTCGAGGAACATTCACTTCATCTCCCCCCCCCCATGCAGTAAACATCACTGGCTGTAGATACAGCCAGTCCTTTGACACTCCATCAAGAGAAAACGAGAATGCCTTCATCTTTATGTAGTCCTCTGGATCCCTTGCTATCTCATCATGGAGTAGACCACGTGGAATTCTTTTAAGTGCTTATGTAGGTCTTCACCTGCAAGACCGTGGAATTTGGACAACAAGTGTATGAGTCTAGACTTGAGCTCGTATGTCTAGGTCGATTCCAGTTGCGGATACTGTATGCACCAGGCTTGGTACAATACGTCAAGTGTCACCAACTCCTTCAACGTCTTATTGTTATTATTATTTTCCATTAGGTCCGGCTCATCCAATGGATTATCTTAAAAATCAGGCTTCATTGCAAAATCATCAATTTCGATTATAGAGCTAACACTATCACTAGTATGTTCTACATGCATGTTTTTGGATTTTCTAATCCTGTTCAAGTTTTCTCTATCTTAGGGTCAAAAGGATGCAAACTACCAGAACTCCTTTTCCTAGTCATGAATACTACTATCTGGCATACAATGACTAGATGCAGTTATAATGCAGAAAAATCACATACACAAAACAAGGAAACACACCAAATTTTCACTAAATCAATCACAACCTACAATTCCGAAATATATGCAGCTATTGATTATAGGTTAACAGAGAAAAATTTATGCAGAGTTCCACCTAAATGCCTAACATGACAGACATGCAAGAAGACACATACATGCAAAATGTCAAAATTTGCCAAAAAGAAAAACTCAAGATTTCATGCAAAATTATGCAAAAATTGTCTAAAATACAAAAGACTTCATTAGAGAAAATTATTTACAGAATATAGTTAAAGAAAGTTTACACAAACGCTTGAAAATCAGGAAACACATTTATAGCAAAAGAGGAACTCAGAGATGCCGACTCATAGAATATGTCAATAGATCCTAGCATATGCAAAATCCAATCTAAGCAGTCCTAATACATATAGCAATTATTACAACAAAAGTAGAAAATCACAATACGCATGCATACAAATATGGACTTAGCAACAACACGGACCCAACATACATAAAAACAATAATTTGACTTTCTCAGAAACAAAATACAGACTCACAGTAGATAGACAGACTCGACAATTATTAAAACATAGACTAGGCACAAAATAACAAAAAAAAACAGACTCGGTTTAAAGTAATAGAACAATAGACTTAAGCACAGTATGATAGAAAATAGACTCGGCTAGTAACAAAAAGAAACTACTGGCACTACAAAAATTTAGAACAGCTAAGGTGGTTATCACAAAAACGATTTCGGTAATAACAATCGAACCTCAACAAAAACTGTATCATGCAAAAAGAAAGAAAAACAGATTTTTCATCAAAGAAAGACTTATAGTAAAAACATAATTAGTTAATCAAGAAGAATAAGATAAATATGATATACCTAAAGACAATCATCCTACTGATTCAGGTTTTTGACTCTCCATCAAACTCGGCACACTTAGGAGCACAAAACGTGTGTCCCCGGTAACGACACCAATTTGATAGGCTAAAGGATTAGTCGTTATTTCCTCTATCAAAATACTAGATTTTCCTAAGCAAAAGTAGCAGAGGATCAACCTAGGTCATTCTTCTCAAGGATACATGGTTCGTATATTTCTAAGGTGTAAGGATAACGAGGGTGAAACTGGACTGTAGGATGCAAAGATGGTAAGAATTGTAAAAGAGGGATTTGTAGCACAAATGTAAATTGGTAGGGATGTAAGGATTAACTATAGATTTCAAAGGTAAGTAAAGAGTACTAAGTAAAGAACTTACATCTATATCTATTTTTGTATATTTATGGTATCAATTATATTGAGATCAAGAATGGTTCTGTTCCAATTCCCTAGCATGCAAGTATATCCTCACCAACCTGTTTCCTAAGGGGACCACCTAACGTTCGTCTGTTACCTATTAGGGCTTACACAATCCAAGGCCTCGAGTTAGTAGGGATTAAGCTCGTGGTTGACGTAGATTATCTAAAGATATCAATATTATTACATAGGTAGTTTCCAGCCAGACCCTAATCTAGGCGTGATCTATGCTTAACATGCACGAACATACAGATAAAGAGTAGAGTGAATTTCCAAGAATTACAGGCATACAAGTGTAAAGAAATATATACTTCCATTGATTCGTCAAGTACCGATACACAGAAGTGGATGTGATGGAAAAGATGATAGTCAGCTTCTCGTGACAATTGTTAGTAGTAGCTATAGTGTTCCACTTGTGGTGGCCAGGGTACAAAGGGGTGGATTATCAACTAGTGTGCCAGCGCGTCCTGGCAATCTCCTCTCGACAACCAATCGCAATACTTAGCTCCTAGTCCCGCGTTTGCTCGAGCTTGAGTGACCCACTGTACCGAAGCGTTGTGGAACAAGGAAGGATATTGTGTGATATGGAGGTGACAATGGAGTGTAGGTGTGTATCTTGCAAAGCTTCGCTAGCTCTAGAACGTATCCTCACTTTCCTACTTAACGTATCCTCACTTTCCTACTTATACAGATGTCCTAACTAACTCCATAATTGTTTTAACTAAAATAACAGAATCCACAACTTGACAAAACAAAAATACCATAAATAATAATCCTAACTGTTGTTCCTAACTAATACGTGCTCAATTACATTCGCACGTGCCTTGAATCTTGCATTGGACGGAGTCGATCTTCTCAAGCCGGGATGGATCCTGTTCTAGATGGGAGTTAGCTTAGTTTTGAGGTCAGCCACGGAGTCGGTCCCTGGAGTTGGCTATGCCTGGCCGAGACGACTTCATTAACTTTGACTTCAAGTTAGTCTCTTCTTTGACTTACAAAACAAAACTTTGCCTTTTGTTAGCTAACACCAAAAACTTAGCTAGGTTTTATGTATTCCTTAGTTTAAACTTTGGAAATCTAAATCTTAGCTAACATTTGATTCTTAACCATTATCTATGCTTTATTTCACCCATCTTAAAGACCTACTAAGGGGTATAAACTATGTATCATCACTAACCCAAACACTTCACCCTTACACCTTAACCTTCCTTCACCATTTCATTATGTTGTCCAAATGCCTTAGACACCACTCATACCAAAGTTAAGCCTACCACCCATGTTCTTTTCTTATAACAACTTGAACCAGAGCCTTTACCACCAAGAATTATGATATGTTAGATGAAAATGAGTAATAAAAATAAATGTCCTTGAAGGATGACCTAGTTTGTGAGACACAAGGATAAGCCTAGGGAAATTGTCTAGTGAGTAACCTAGCCTATGAGAAGGAAGAATGGTACTCACTAATCTGTGATGGGTTGTGAGATGAGGTGTCTAGCTTGTGAGAGGCAAGAATGGTCCTCATCGGCCCAATGTTGAAAGTGGAATAATGATAAATTAAAATGTATTTCATGCATTATTTAATGAAATGGATGTATAAGGAAGTAGACATGAACCCGAGTGGTAAGGTCACTAGACCTCCTAAGCTACTCGGTACAAAAATCTCAATGGTCGTGATTGATCCCACGAGCCAAAACAAATGATGCAAGCTAAATAGTACTTGACATGTTAGTAAAAGGCATCATGCTAGTGTGGGACTGCTAATAGAAAGGTTGACTTGCATACCCCTAGCCTACTTTCCTAGATTATATTTGGTACCATATGAAATCTGGTGTAGTATTAGGAGTACATTATTATCATTCATGTGCATATGTGGATTGTTTATTTTCTATTGTATAATTAATTATGTATTTGTGTTCTACTTATGTTATGCTCATACCATGAGCTTAAGTGAGTTATTTTTCTCACTCCCTTCTACTATACTATTTGTGTTTAGGATGAATATCATTTTATAGGTGACAATAAGTAGGAGCATGAGGATTGAGTTGGGCTCCTCATTTGTTGATTTTATCTTAGTTATTTGATTTTTGGATTTTATGCTCTAATAAGACATGTGACATTAGGGTAGTTGTAATTACTTTATGATTAAGTGTTTTTTATTTATATTTTATGGCTATTATGATATTAGAAATTGATCTTTTAGAGTGTTGGTAGAGATACATGCTTGTTTTTAAATTACAGTTATGACTAGGTTATATGAATCCTTTACCAATCAATTGTTTTCAAGTTTGAATTTATTCTAAGTTTATTTTATTAGTAATATTTAGTATTGGGGGTAAAAGATGTCACAGTGGTGGTGTGGTGGTGGTAGTGGCAGCAACGTGGTGGTGGTAATTATGGCGATGATGGCAGCAGTGGTGGTGGCAGTAGTGATGGTGGTGGCAACATTAGAGGGTTTGTAACACTATATTTTATGTGATTAATTAAGTGATTGAAGTAAGCATAAGATTAAACTAAATTTACTTTCCACATGAAATCTAGATAAAAATCAAAGTTTCACATTTTTTAGAAAAGTCTCAAATGAAACCAAAATGGTTTGATACTCGTTTTTCGAGGTAACAACCTACTTTGATGCAATGGATTTCCTAGTTCATAGATATCAAGAGTCAGTAACACAGTGTCATTTACACCTTTCAGGAGACAGATTGTACATATTTCAAAGTATATCACTAGTTGTCCTTCCATTTTTGGCAAAAGGTGATTATATCATTTATAATTAATTACCCTACCATTTATGGTATAAAATTTAAAAGTAAAACTTGTCATTAGGCATTTTCCTACCAACCCACTCTTTACCATAAATAGTAACTTTCACATTTTCATACTTACTTTAAACCATTAGACATTTGGATCCCTATTGACATTTGGGTATTAGGCTGCATCACACCTCCTTTAAGAGGGTCATCAGTTGAGCATTCAAAGGCTAATCCCTTCCTCTTTTTGAGATTTTCACTCAATCCCCATTGTCTCACCATTGTTGATCTTCCAAGCTTCTTCACTAAAGTTTCTCATTTTTAGCTTCATTTGAGGTAAGGGAAGCTTACCTCTCTGTATTTTCATTGTTGAAACATATCATATGTTAGTTTAGGATGTGTATAAATCTGTCATAAGATGCTATATTGATTTATGTTAAGATTTCTTGAAAACATTTATATATGGATGAAAATTTTTGAATCTGCGATTTTTGTAGTAATTCTGTTTATTGGTAACTGAAGCATATATGTGATGTTATGAAGCAATGATCTGAGTTGTTTTTAGAATATTTCATGTTGTATTAAGTGATTTTTATGCAAAATGGCGTTGTGTTGAAACTAATTTGTGCTCTCGCTAAGCGAGTAGCTCTACTTGCCCAGCAATACTTGTTTTCTAGGAAATGTATGAGTGCTCATTGAGTGAGGCTTGCTCACTAAGTGCCTGGAAGATCACACTTGAAAAATTGGAAAATCGTTGCTTTCGCTAAGCGAATTCCTATGTTTGTTAAGCGAGTGTTCATAGGGAGATGGGTAATTCCACAAGGGTCCAAGGTCATTGCAAACCTTGTGTCATGGTGAACCACTACCCATGTATGTCTATCTTGACAAGCCACTCAACTTTGTTAGAACATATTATGTATGCATCCAAAATAACCTAAGATTTTTTATGATATATTATGACTAATGTTTTGACTTTGTTCTTAGTCTTTAGGAAAACAACATGTCATCATTATATGGAAGTTTGGAATGCATCCATATAAAAAAAAACTTGCTCTTTGATAAGTTTATCTTTCATGTCCAAACAAGTTATGTCATCGAAAAAGAGAAACTCTATCTAGTAAAGGATTTAGTTTCTAAGCGTAAGTTTTTTCTTGTTCTTGGTACTTTTTATATCTTATATCTTGCCTTTTTAACTTATGAACTATCGTTTCAACGTATCTATGTTCAAAGCTTCATTCAATGTTCATATTTATATATACATGTTGTGCTTTGGTATGCTTTATTTTTCATAATAGCAAAGTTTTCTTTTCAAGCTCTAAAAATCAAGTCAACCTTTTGTATAAGAGAGTTATGATCATGCTTTTATGTTTAAGGAAACAAAAAGAACAAAGCATCTCCTATCAAGCAACGATAGCATTATTGAGGAAAAGAAGAAAGATAGTTTTTCTCTGTCACACCTTTCTTTTTTACCACAGAAGACAAAACTCTGCATAAAGCATCTCTTTGCCATTTATTGTAGAAGATCTCCCTCTCCATGCAAAACAATGTCCTTCTTGCTCTCGTATATATATTGGTTGAACAAGCGATCAAGAAGAGATAAGAGAAGACATAAAAGCATGAAAAGAAAACAAGATAAAAGTTTATAATCTTTATGTGCTCAATAGACGATAGTTTTAGAATATTTTCTTTGTGAAAAGCCTTTGTATTTGCTTTGCTAAGCAAATTTAATGTCCTTGTTTGTAACTGGCAAATGCTTACCTAGTGAGTCATCTTTGTAAAAGATCTTTCGTTTTTGTGATATCCTAAAGGGACTAAGTATAAAAAGAATATTTGGTGTGACTTATAATTAGATAGATTATAAGTGTTGTATAACCTAAAAAGGTTAAGAATACTTAGTTTGTATGTTAGTGTGACTTTAGTGGATAAATCCTTCGAGTTGAAGGGACTAGATAGATGTAGCTCTTGTGGAAAAGTGAAATAGGAAAAATTCTTTGTGTTGTTTTTCTCTCTTATGTTCTTTTTTTTTAATTTTTACACATCTTTAGACATTCAGTTTGAACAACATTTGAAAACTTATATACATTTTGCATTTTTGAAAAAGCTTTCTTATGTGTTTCTTATTTCTTCAAACTTATCCGTAGATCAAATTCTGGTGTTTCCTCCAATGGTTCTTTGGCATGTACTATGTTGTGATGATTTAGTAGTCATGATTACTATGTTAAGAGAAAGTGTCCAACTGATCGCTCGAAAATTAGAGTCTCCATGGAGTAGGACCGGTAGAGTCTCCATGGAGTAGGACCGGTCTTGTTCATTGAGTGCAAATTTAGAATTCGATGAATTGTATTGGATGCTTATGTTTATTACAAAATTGGGTGTTTACTTTACAATATAATTTTGTATGTGTTTTATTTCTTAAGCTTACCCTTGCATTCCTATCGTGTATATGCAACTGCAATGACCTCGAACAACATATTCAATGGGAACATATACTAAGACCACCCCAAAGTTGGAATCATTCGCATATGCCTTTCAATCAAATCCATCTGGGATGGTTCCAACTAAGTTTCATGGAGACTACCATGGGCCCAAGAGGGACCTGACTAGTTGATTCTGAGCTACAGAGTGTTAGGTACTATATTGACATCATTATCGACTTCACGTTGTGTGTCACCTTGTTATCCATCACCTTTTATACCTCCATGAACTTCTTCCTTCCCATCCAAGAGATGTGGAGCCACTCGACCTATATGACTCGAGACCAGCTACATGGTTGTCATCATCCTTCTCGCCTAAGACTTATACCATGCCGTTGTAGGATGAATCTTAGTGATGCCCCACCAAACCAGACATTAGATTTTGCTCCTCCTCTATATAGTGTAGTTAGAATACGACTACCTTAGATGTGTGCATAAGTTATGGATCCCTCCCATTTTTTGTTGTAATGATGATGTATTCTAGAATTACATGTACTTCTATGTTGGTTGTAAGTGTCATAAGACACAAACTATTACATTTGTTGCTCGAATTTGTATGCTTTGAATTATGTGGTATCATTCCAATAATTCGAAAGTACTTGCATGTATTATATTTTTTAGTATGTTTAATAGTGAAAAATTCATGTGTTTTCATAAATAAATTAAATAAAAGTGAGATGTTATGTTTAGTTTTCATTGTAGTAGTCACCGATTGTTATAGTGACAATGGTGGTGGCAATAATATAATGATAGTAGTAATGGTGACAGCAACAACAATGGTAATGGTAGTTGCAGTAATGGTAGTTGCAGTAATGGTAGTAGAAATGACAACAACAATAAAAATTATAATTATTAAATGTAGTAAGAGGATATTTTTTAAAAGTATCAAATTCACAAAAGTTTTTTTTTTATTTTGAAATTGAATGTAAAACTATTTCAAATTTGAGTTAAAGTTATTTCAACTCCATTTAGCCAAACATATTTTATTTTAAAAATTACATTTAAAAACAAAACAAAAAAAAAAACTTGCAACCACTTCAAACTAACCCTTACAAACTAATGGATAGTGCTATTTACAAATATGAATACCATTATATCCATCCTATCTTGTTAACAAGCAGGTAAAAAAAAAATAATCCATAAACACTCATTAAAGATATTTTTTTACCTCTGACATATTCATTATATATGCAAGTGAATTTTTTTTTTTTTTGTTATTCCTGCAAGTGATATTTTTTTAATTTTTTTAATTTTTAAATAAAATTATTTTAAAAGCAAGATTTAATGACATCGACGTATAAAATTTAGTATAAGTCATATTTACAGATGATGCAAACATATCTTGATCCTTATTAAAATTTTATCAAGGATTCACAATAATTACACATATATAGTATATGTACTAAATAAATATATAGCAAGATTTAATGACATCCATGAATAATGTTTAGTATAAGGCAGATTTACATATGATGTAAACATATCATGTTCCTTATTAAAATTTTATCAAGGATTCACATTAATCACACATATATAGTATATGTACCATATATATATATATATATGTGAATGAGAGTAATAATAATGAAAAATAAACCTCCCCTGGAGAGTGGGCCATTTTGGGTGCAGGCCCAACACCCTTCTCACCCAAAAAAGCCCTAGCTATTTCTTGTTTCATCGGTCGTCGCGTCTATTACCGAGTAAAAGAAAAACCCTAACCTCTCCTCCCTCAACCGCCACCTCCTCCTTATCCAGCCATTTTGCGTGGCAGGAAGTTGCAGGAAAGACGCAAAACAGAGAGGGATTCGTTTGTAAGCAGCTAGTTAGGGTTTGTATGAACAGAGAGGGGTTTCGATTTGTCGAAAAGAAGAAGGGCTCGGATTAAAACCCGACGTGTTTTTCCTTGTTTTCTTCTTAGGCGGAGTGACTCGCACAAACACATCGCGCCCATGATTTTACGAGTTTCCTCCATGATTTTACCGATCCCTCCCAAAAGGCGATCCTGCTCGTGATCCGACTTGCAAATAGGTAGGGAAATCGATTCAGATCGCGACTTATACTGCCTTGAAGTTAGGATCTTTTTCATTTAGGTACTGTGAGTTTGTTTTTGTTTTTTATTTTGCCCCCTTTTCTGGTTGACTACTGGATTAGATTTGGATAGTGATGTCTGCGAACAATAATAATCCTTCCAAGGGCATTGGGGCCCCTTCCTCGTCCTTTGGCAATGCTGGAATGCCCTCCAATTCTATACAGGCAAACCCTGGTTTTTCACAGTCCCAAGGACAAGCCCAGATTCCTGTTGGTTTTCAAGGCCAGTTTCCACTGTCCCAGGCCCATGCCATTGTCCAAGCTCAGTCCAAGGCCCAGGCCCAGGCCCAGGCTCAAGCAGCAGCTGCAGCCCATGCTCAACTCCAGGCTCATTTGCAAGCTCAGGGATTGAGTCTTAATCAGAACCAGGCTGGTGGTTTGGGGAGTTTGGGGGTGTCGTCACCGTCGATGTCGACTCCGGGCAATGCCAGTGGGAAACGGATCCCTCTGAAGCCCCCCATTCGGCCAGTTGGATTTTCCCCTCCCAACAGCTTCTCACCTTTGAGACCGATGGAGCTCATGCCTGCCGCCCGGAGGAAGAGGCCGAAGATCCCTGAGAAACAGCTGCAAGACAAAGTGGCTGCTATACTGCCTGAGTCTGCGCTGTATACACAGCTTCTCGAGTTTGAGTCTCGCGTTGACGCCGCACTTGCTAGGAAGAAGGCTGACATCCAGGAAGCACTTAAAAACCCGCCGTGTATTCAGAAAACTCTTCGTATTTATGTATTTAATACTTTTGCTAACCAAATTCGTACAATTCCGAAGAAGCCTAATGCGGAGCCTCCAACATGGACACTGAAGATAGTTGGGAGGATATTGGAGGATGGTGTAGACCCTGATCAGGCAGGAATAGCTCAGAAGTCTTCGTCTCCTTTGTATCCGAAGTTTTCAGCTTTCTTCAAAAGAGTAACCATTTCTTTGGATCAGAGACTGTATCCTGATAATCACATTATTATGTGGGAGAATGCACGATCACCTGCTCCTCATGAAGGTTTTGAAGTAAAGAGGAAAGGGGATAAAGAATTTACTGTAAATATACGGCTGGAAATGAATTATGTGCCGGAGAAGTTTAAGCTTTCTCCAGCTTTGACAGAAGTTCTTGGTATTGAGGTTGATACCCGCCCGAGAATTGTTGCTGCGATCTGGCACTATGTGAAGGCCAGGAAATTGCAAAACCCAAATGACCCTTCTTTCTTTCACTGTGATCAGCCTCTTCAGAAAGTATTCGGAGAAGAAAAGATGAAGTTTACAATGGTTTCGCAGAAAATATCATCACATTTGTTCCCCCCACAGCCTATACTTTTGGAGCATAAGATCAAGCTCTCTGGAAACAGTCCAGCTGGGACTGCTTGTTATGATGTGATGGTTGATGTTCCTTTTCCTATTCAGAGGGAGTTGTCTGCTCTATTGGCTAATGTGGAAAAGAACAAAGAGATTGAGACTTGTGATGAAGCTATTTGTGGAATCATTAGAAAAATCCATGAGCACAGAAGGAGACGAGCATTCTTTCTTGGTTTCAGTCAATCGCCTGTGGAATTTATTAATGCATTGATTGAATCTCAAAGCAGGGATCTGAAACTTGTAGCTGGAGAACCTAGTCGCAATGCAGAAAAAGAGCGTCGATCAGATTTCTTCAACCAACCATGGTAAACTTTAAGATTTATTGTAGTTTGTTTGTTGCATACTGTTTTGTTTTATTTTATGTTTTGCTCATATCCTCTGCATGCTACCTTCTTTAGTTGCAATTTACAAATTAATCCATTACAATCTGTTGAACTTGGCTATGATTGACCTGATGAGAATAATAATTTAGAATCCTGCTTTATAGTTTACTGATTAATAGTTTCCTTCTATATGTTGCCTTAGTTCAGGATGATGTATGGTATAACTTGGACTGATGTGAGTTGATTGATACACTTGAACCAACCCATAGCCATGGGAGGATTTCATTTCAAAATTCATGTGACTAAAAATGCATGATATGTTTTTCCTTTGAACAAATTACACTGACACCCATTTTCGAGATTGCACTTGACCCCCTGCTTTTTCAAAGTTCACAAAACTACTCTTATATGGGTACATGGTGCAATGTGTGTTTTCAGAAACAAGAGGTGTCAGGATATATGGGGGTGTTAGGGTAATGTATTTCAAAAAATTAAAGGCCGTTAGTGTAATAAAAAGGAAGGGGTACTAGGGAGAATTTGATGAAATCTCAATGGATGTCTGTAATTTACGCCTTTTCTTTTTGTTCTTATGCCAGGTAAAAGTAGACTTGAACATTGTTGATGTGCTTTTTCTTCAATGTTATTATATAAATACAAATACACATCAGTTACCATCTTTGTTAAATTTTGTATCTTGTTTGACAACTTGAGCAGGGTTGAGGATGCTGTTATTCGATATCTGAATCGCAAACCAGCTGCAGGAAGTGATGCTCCAGGAAGCACATGACACGAGGAGTACTAGTGCTTCATGTTTTAGTCATTCATCCCTTTTGGCGATGTATTTGAAGATATATATATATACTATGAGAATATTTCTGAAGTAGCTAGTTTTCCAACTTCCATGCTGTATTAGTGGCCGGAAGGAATGCTGCTCCATAGTAATATACAATATGTTGTTGTATGGATAGAGTGAGCACAACTAGTTGCAGTGCTTATAATTGCTTGTTAGGTGATAAATGGTACCACAGTTTCACGTCTTAGTTGTAGTCAACTGTGGTGGATTCTTTGGTTACCTCACAGTTCATTTCTCCACGCATGATGCTTGACATTATGAAAATTGTATTAGGAAAGATTGATTGGTGTACAGTATCTTCAGTTGTCCTATGACAACATAAGAGAAAACGAATGTTGCACGCCATCACTGTCATATTTCATCCATCTATAGGTTCTGTTGACATTGATTTTTGGACTGTTACTTGTTCAACGATGAATGTTAGTAGTGTTACATAAATAATTCTTTAACAGTAAATATTGGTTGCTTTTCTTCTTTTACTTTCACTCAACTTCAAACATTGCAAATCTACATAACAACATGCCATCGATGTTGAAGATAAATTTGTTAAGTTTTATAAATGTTATATCAATGATAATTTTTATTAGTTAATGATATTAAATTTTATATTGATAATGTATGAAAATTAAAGTCACAATAATCTGATTTATTTTAGTTTCTGTTGTTGAAGTTTCATATTTTAATTATCTGAACAGGTGGCATGAAGTTTTAACTACGTGAAATCGCTTATATAGAGCAGTGCTATTGTTTTCTTAGAAAATTCTTGGAACGACCTTAATCAATCTTAAATTATAAAGCATATAATATCGGCTGTGTAAAAAAAAAGTTTTTAATCCTTTTTGTACATGAAGATGATATACATTTACTTTTCTTTTATAAAATAATTATTCTCTAGTATCTTTTTATGGGAAGAGGGTATTAAGGGAGTAGTTTTCCAAGAACATTCAAGGCAAAAGATTCTATAGCTGTATTTTTTTTAATACCGACGATAAAATTGAACGTAAAAGTATATGCTTAACGAACCTAAACAATTTTTTTTCTCACAAGTTTTCTTTAATAATTAAGAACTAATTTCTTTTACAAATATTTTATTTAAATCAGCGTATATTAGTCTTAATTATTAGAGGTTAACATTTTAGGAAAATTTTGTATAAGTACTCTGTTGTTTTGTACGGGAAAATGTGTACGAATTGTGACAACATTAATGGTTATTGATTTATATATTATGTATCAAACGTTAAATTAAAAAATTATCAAATAATAATACTAATAAATATTTGATGGAAATCAGGTCGAGTTAGTATTAGTACCACTGATCATTTCTTATTTAAAATATTAAATATAGAAAATTGTTTATATTAATTTTATTAAATAGTAAGCATAAATATTTAAATATTAACAATTAATTTTTAAAAGTTCTACTGCTCTCGTAAAAGCAAACAAAAGCCATTTAAAGAAAGGAATCTCTTCATAAATAGATGGAAATTGAGCTTACTACGGTATAAAGTATAAACTTACACAAAGTCGATTAATAAAACATTCTATATTCTTTTTTGACTTCAGGGATGTTATTGATACATATTTTAAAATTATAATAGTTATTATAAAACAGTTTTATATAAGTATATTTAATTATAAATTAATATTTGTATCACTTTAAGTAAAGAAAAGATCAAGTTTTTTTTTATGTTATTTTGCAATCTAATATTTTTAACATCATCACATTTTTATTTATTAAATTAAATTTATTTTAAAAATAATTTTTTAAATATAATTAATATAAAATTCAATAAACTCATTAAATAATAATATAAAAATATTTATGAGGTTAATACATGACAGATTTTACAGTGCACCAACCGTGGATTCCAACCCGTTAGGTTAATCTAAATTAAAAATGTTTTATGTTCTAGTTTACAATTAGAATACAGAATTAGCAATGTGCCTTCTTTCATATACTCCTTCGGACATATATACTTCTCATATTTGTCATCAAGGACCTTGGTCCCTATAAGTGTCCCTTGTCAGTCGGACGAATCTATTTGTGGGGGGCTTGCCAAAAATGAGGGTCCCTTCTTTTATTTCTACAACACCTTGCTTCTTAA
Source organism: Mucuna pruriens (assembly GCA_025330945.1). NCBI lineage: Eukaryota > Viridiplantae > Streptophyta > Magnoliopsida > Fabales > Fabaceae > Mucuna > Mucuna pruriens. The sequence continues at coordinate 1,959,266 of JAENHJ010000133.1, forward strand.
GTTAGGTATTAAATTATCTTTCACACAATTTGAACAGATCGTGCTCCATGTCCTCAATATTGCTCCTACCCAACTTCACCCTAACAGTTGGGTATTCGTTTGAGGATTTCAATTTTTGTGTAAGGACATGCAAAGAGCGCCTTCGCTAAGCATTTTCTTCTAGTTTTTCTCACTCCGTCTGTCAGAGAAGGTTGGTTGGACCTTGATGAGTCATATTTTAGCCACCTTACAAGTCCAAAAAGGGGTACAATTGAGACTATCTTATAACTAAGACACAAATTAGCTAAGATTCAGATTATTAGCCTAAAAATAGAGAAAATCTAAATTGGTGCTAATTGGATGATTTTAGCTAACAAATGTTTAGCTCAATTGCGCAAGCCCAAAACTGGAATCAGGACCGGTCTAGGCCGAGATAAAGCCGGCTCTAGAGGACCGACTCCACGGGCCAACTCCTGGCACGTGTCCAACATGGCAAGCCAGCACAAGATTAGCATGGCAATTCAGCACGTGACCAATGAAGGAATCCAGTACGTGAAGGAAATGAAGCATGTGATTCTCAAGGACGACAAAAACTCTTTATCAGACCTCCTTAAGCAACCGACCAAAATGGAAGTTGCTAAAACCCTTCCGTGAAAGCTACAATTCTTTAAAGATCGACTCTTTTTTTCGTGTCACTCCTAGTGACATTAGGCCTAACCTTTTGGTGGACAATGCTGGGGACCCTTCTTCCCCCTCTACTGAACTTTCCTATGTGGAGCTTATAAAGAAGGGTGACTAACCTTCCCCTCCGTTTATGATTTTAATTTATTTCTATAATGTGTGATTTTTCTTGACAGGCTATACTGCCTCGGGAGCTAAAAACTTTAAGGAAAGAGGTTTCTCGTTCTCCTGCTCCGGCTGAGATGATGGTGCAACTGGCCGACAGCATCTCCCCGACTCCAGCCGTATCTGCCAAGCCCATTGTTGTAGCTCAACCAAAATTTCAGGTCCCAGTAGAAGAGGCTTCAATTCCATCACCTACCATAGTTCTCGACTCTCTCGATGGTTTGCCAATGGAAGTTGCCACCATTCCATGTGGCTTCACCAAGAAACAACCACAAGAGGTGGGTGCCTTAGATGACCAAGAGGGGCCAGGGAAGCGGGTGACACTAGCAGACATAGAGGCCGATGTTGGAAAATCTACAAGGGCTGATGGCGAAACTACCCCCCTATTAGTGACAATCGGGAAACGATCTTAGCCAGTCGGCCTTCAAGCCCCTTAGTTTGAGCCTCTACACATCCTTTGGCTGATGTGGTGGATCGACACCTATCTATCAGCTTAGACCTTCTCAAGGTGAGCGCTTTCGGGATATCAAGGGTATTTGAAGCCCTTCAATGATATGCAGGATATTCCTTGGTGCTATCCCGAGCTGTTGAGCGGAAATTTGGGAGCTTGGAGGCCTATAACAAAGTTTTAACTGAGAAAAATGAGAAAGCCCATGACTCCCATGTCAAGTTGATGACCTCTCTTCTTGAAGTTGAAGGCAAATTAAACAACTACCAGGAGGCCACTACAGGTTTGCAAGATCAGCTCCAAGCGACTGTATGCTAAACTAAGGACCTCATGTTGTCTCAAAGGGAGTTGGAACGTACACGTGAATATTTAAATAATATGGTCCACCAGCTGCAGCAAGAGAAAACCATATTGGAAACTAACAAAAACAACAACTCCAAATGGATAAACTGAAGATTGAAGAAAGATTGCGAGCAGCGGAGGCAAAGTTGATTCGGTTAGAGGAGGAGGAGGAAGCATAGGTGTCTCAACTAAAGGAGGAGAATTTAGCCAAAGACAAACTTATCAAAGATAAGGATGATTTCTTGGCCGAGTGAGGTCTTGCTATAGTTGACCAATTCGAAGTCGACTTTGCTTGTGCCCTAGAAAAAGTTGCTTTTATCCATCCTGCTATGGATATTTCCGAAGCTAGCCCTTTCAAGGAGATTGTTGATGGCCGACTGGTTGAAGTCGCTACCCCACCAAGCTCACCAATGCCTTAGCTTTTTTAGGTTGTTCCTTAGCTATTTTATACTGTTATCTTCATTTTTTGACATTTTCTTCTCTTTTGGTGCTTACCTTTAAGGTATTCAAGATATGTTTTCTTTATCTGTCAAATTATTCATGCTTTCTATTTTTTGACTTGTGTTCTCGTACATCTGCCCCCTGGGATTATCGTAGGATGCTCCTTAGATATGATAAAGCGGCGACCATGTTTATATTTTGATGACGGCCTTCGACTTTTGCGTTGGGTTCTACGTGATCATTTTACTAACGCTTACCTTTTATGGGCCCTATGCCCTTATGGATTTTATATTAGTCTTAGGATTTTTGCCTTGGGCACTGGTTGCCTCTTATGGGTCTTAGGATTTTTGCCTTAGGCATTAGCCACCTCTTATGGGTCTTAGGATTTTTGCATTGGGCACTGGCCGCCTCTTATGGGTCTTAAGAATTTTTCCCTCGGCATTGGCCACCTCTTATGGGTCTTAGGATTTTTGCCCTAGGCATTGACCACCTCTTATGGGTCTTAGGATTTTTTCCCTAGGTACTAGTCACCTCTTATGGGTCATAGGATTTTTGCCTTGGGCACTGACCGCCTCTTATGGGTCTTAGAATTTTTTGCCCTAAGAATTGGCCGCCTCTTATGGATCTTAGGATTTTTGGCACATAGCATATTTGCTGCTGAATTGGCATCTAAATGATCATCTATGAGAAGAAAGATATCATTTGACTTCAATCAAAATACATTACTGCCCGCAAGGCGACATACATTACTTTGGTTATCTAACTGTAATATCTTCTTAACATTGTTGCATTCCATGTTCGAGGTATTGGCCTTCCATCGAGATGCTCCAACTTAAATGCTCCATGCCCTACCTCTTCCCGAACTCGAAACGGACCTTCCCAGTTGGGTGTTAACTTGTTTGTGGCCGCTCCCAAAAGGGTCATCCGTAAGACTAAGTCATCTTTTCGGATAGGGCGTGGGAAAATCGTCATGTTATGTTTGCAACTCTCTACTTGAATTTTGTTGAGTGGGAATGTGAAACACCCACGTGAATCCCTTTCTTTTTTTTTTTTATATATATATATATATATATATATATAACTTTTTCTTTTGTTTTCCTTTATAATTATTAAATAATTTTAATAAACCTTATTATAACCATTTTCCATTTCAAACTTCATAACAACTTAATATTTTTACTAACTAAATAAAATATATAACTAAATAATTATTTTTGAATTTTAAGATGTTACACAACCAACATATAGACGTATCCAAATGTGGAGCGTTTGCTATCTTGGCATTCAGCAAAATTAGAGTCAAAGTAGCTAAGATCTCCAATCTTTCAGACTTTCGATAAGTGAATGTGTATCATTTTGTTCTCTTTAAGTAACACATCATGTATTTAATTGTCTTCCAATGCTGCATTCCAAGGTCACTCAAATACTTCTCTAAAACTCCCACTAAAAAATCAATGTCGGGATGAATACAAACTTGAGCATACATTAGACTCCCTACTACTTGAGACTAAATTTGTCTCCCTTGACTATTGGGGTGTCTCCTGATTTACTATCTTTCATGTCGAATCTATCTAAGACTTTGTTGATATAGTTCTCTTGTAACAACCTTAGGATATCTTGAGAACAATCTTTTAGTATTTGAATACCCAATACAAAAGAAATTTTCCCAAGATCTTTCATCTCGAAATTCTTTGTTAGAAATCTCTTGGTTTCATGCAACAAGCCTATGTAACTACTAGCAAGAAGTATGTCATTAACATATAATAGCAAGAATATGTATTTACTCCCACTGATGTTATGATATATACAATCATCAACTACATTTGCCTCAAAATGATATGAGGTAATGAATTGATGGAATTTGTGATACCATTGACGAGAAGCCTATTTGAGACCATAGATTGATTTCTTTAGTTTGCATACCGTAGACTTAGAGTCATCTGCACAAAGTTTTCCAGTTGTACCATATAAATCGTTTTGTCAATGTCAACATTTAGAAAAGCAGTCTTAACATCCATATGATGGATCTCAAAATCAAAATGAGCTACTAGTGCCATTATTGTTCTAAAAGAATCCTTTGAAGATACTGGATAAAATGTTTCTTTGTAGTCAATGCCTTCTTTCTGAGTAACCTTTAACAACTAGACGAGCCCTATATTTCTCTTACCCTTAAAATTCTTCTTGCTTTTAAATATCCATTTACAACCAATAGGTTTCACACTTTCAGATAATTCGCTGAGATCTAAAGTGTCATTGTCTTACAAAGACTTCATCTCATCTTTCATGGCATCAATCCATTTTTGAGAGTTAGAATTGTGCATAGCTTTATAGAAGTTGATTGGATAATCTTTTATTAAACCAATGTCATCCTCATGTTCTTGGAGAAAGACAATGTAATAATATGGAATTGCATGTCTTCTCTTTCTAATGGATTTTCTTAATGACACTTCTTGAGGCTGTTGAGGTTACTCTATAGGTATTTGAAGGGAAACCTCATCATAGTCTTATTCTAGAACAATGTTAGGAATAATAGTTTGAACAGTGTCTTCTCTTACTAGAGTTGATTCCTAAATAGTAATAGCTACAAGGACTTGACCAATGTCATTAAAAAATTCTTCCTCGAAGACAACATTCCTTACGTTCTCTTCCTTCTTAAACTCAATTTCCTCAAGATATCGCATTTCCTGTTTCAAAAAAGGATCTTGATGTGGGATCGTAAAACTTATAGTCCTGTGAGTGTTCAACATAGCCAACATAATAATAGTTAACTATTCTTGAATCTAGTTTTCTTTCATGCAGCCTATAAGGTCGTGCTTTAGTTGGACAACCCCAAATGTAAAAGTGTTTGATGCTCGGCCTTTTTCCAGTCCAAAGTTCATAAGGGGTCTCGTTAACTGCTTTACTTGGCACCTTATTAAGGATGTAGATTGTAGTCTTTATGGCTTCTCCCTAGAGTGACTATGGCAAAGAAGAATGATTGATTATACTTCTCACTATATCCTTAAGAGTTCGATTTATTCATTCTACCACATCGTTCATGCTAGGTTTACTTAGCATGGTGTATTGCGAAACAATTTCACACTCTCTGAGGAAAAGTGCAAAAAGCCCTGGACGTTGTTCTCCTAATTATCATATCTACCATACTATTCACCACTACGATAAGATTTGATGACTTTAATTTTATTTCTATGTTGAAGTTCATCTTCAGCCTTGAAAGACTTGAAAACATCTAGGGATTGAGACTTCTCATGAAACAATTATAGGTAACTATACCTAGAGTAATAATCTATGAACGTAATAAAGTATTGTTGTTCAATTCAAGAAGTTGTAGGGAAAGGACCACAAATGTATGTATGTATTAGTTCTAAGACATCCTTAGCTCTTTTAGACCACAAATGTATGTATGTTCGTTTTTCCTTGATGCATTCAACACAACTTCAAAGTTTGATAAGTCCAAGGGTTCAAGAATTTCATTTGGCATAAGTCTTTGAATTCTCTATTTGGAGATGTGGCCTAAAAGCTTGTGCCATAAGGTGTCTTAATTCTCATTTAATTTTCGCTTTATACCTCGTGAACTTGTTTGCAATATTTTGTTATAGGAACTAATAACATCAAGCATGTATAGATTATCAATTAGTAAACTAGAGCCAACAACATTTGAATTTTTGTAAAGACTAACTTTATTATTTCCAAAAAGAAAAAAAAAAACCAAATATATCCAAGCTAGAAATAGAAATTAAATTTTGCGTAAAAGACGACACAACAAAAGTCTCAAATAAGTTCAAATGAAATCTAGTTTTCAATTGTAATATGAAAGTTCCAATAGCCTATACTACAACTTTATTGTCATCACCCACAAAAATGAATCTTTTATCATCACTTGGCGGTCGACTCCATAGGCAACCCTGCATAGTCACACTATGTGAGTAATAGCACCAAAATCCACCCACCAAGTATCCTTAGGCAAAAAAGTTAAATTAACTTCAGAACAAACTAGAACAAGAAATTTGCCTTTCTTTACATGCCAAGAAATGTACTTAGGACACTATTTCTTCATGTGTCTTGACTTCTTACAATATTAGCAGGTAAATTCCTCATCCTTCTTTGGTTTCTTTTGTTGAGAAGACTCTTTCGTGACACCCGTAAAGTTCTTTTTTTTCTTATTCTGAAAGATCGAAGCAAAGTGAGCACTTTTAATCTTACCTTTCTACAACCTCTCTTCCTCTTGTAGATAGTGAGATATAAGCTCATTGAGGGACCATTTGTCCTTCTGATTATTATAGCTCACTTTGAATTGCCTAAAGTGTGCAGGAAGTGAGATCAAAATTAAGTGCACGAGCAAGTCTTCACCAAACTCTAACTTGAATGACTTGAGTTTTGATGCAAGATTATACATCTCCATTATGTACTCCCTTATATTTCCTTTGCCTTTATACTTCATGGAGATGAGTTTAGCTAAAAGGTTACTTTGTCTCCACATTTTCATTTTTGGCAAAGAATTTCTCAATTTCTTCAAGGAATTTCCCTGCACTTTGATTCTTAGAAATAGAGTCTCGAAACCCTTTTAGAATTGAGCGCTTCATGATCACAAGACATATTTGGTTAGAGCGTTTCTATTTCTCAATTTTAACCTCTTCTAGATTTTTCGAAGTAGGAATAAGTTTCTCTATCCAAAGTGTCAAATTTAAATTCATACAACTGAGAATTATCTCTACAACTTCCTTCCAAACCTTAAAAGTTTTCCTTTTTAGCATTGAGATACTATTTATTTGAGCAAAAACATTGACAACACTAGTAATAACAACTAAATAGAGAACAAAAGTTAACAATGTGTAAAAGAAAGAAGACATACAAAATATACAAGAAGACATGTGCATATAAATCACATAATAAACCCATTACAAGATATCAAACACAACATTAGTTTTGTCAAATAATAGTCTTTTTTTGGACCAACTATTCCTCACATGAAAAAAATATAATTTTATAATTGTCATATATTTATCATCACAAGTATGTTATTATTGAACTAAATTGTGCCTTCCTTTGGGTCAAGTACAATTTTCATAAATAATTTCATACTAACGTACATCTATATAATTTAAATTAAATCAATTTACACGATATAAATTACATTCACAATATAAATTACATTCACAATATATTATTTCAATTAATTTAATTTAAAAATTAGTAGATAATTGTAAATTAATGAGAAAGGTCTAAAAATTACTTAAATCATGCCTAAGTATACAGTCAACCATTAATATAAACACATTTAAAGAAAATGCTTAGAGTACACTTTTGATAGCATAATTTCTTTATTTATTGCTATTACAATTTAATTTTTATATCCTTATAAATCCAACATGTCTCTATTACATTATGTTAGATCATCAAAGCTTCTAAATTTGAATAAATACATGGATCCATAGATATTGATTGGAGAATGCAGTAGTATTTTTAATAGTCACGAGCAATTACTTTGCAATCTTTCTCAACAAAATTGTCTTAGTTCCTCAAGAGACCTTCATTTTTCTTCTTGATGGGGAGAACAGGAACAGTGTTTTTCTTTATTTGGTGTCTTGGGGACCATAATCGTTCTTGATGTGTTAGCCTATATAGGGTTTCCATTATCCCCTAATGGGTCAACATGAGTATCCATTCATTAAGCCCATATCACATGTTTTAAGTAATCTATCTAGTTACTTCAATTAGATCACTTAATATTATAATCATTAAATAAATAAATAGCTAATATAATTATATTTAAAATACGATATTTAAATCATTAATAAAAATTATAAATTTATAGTCGTGCACTTTTGATTCATTACATAAATATTTATTGACAATGGTTTTCAGTATCTAGAAAATTTCAAAAGACATTTAAATATTTATACTACCCTGAACTTTTGTTGAGACTGCATATAGTTTATGTTCCCGTAATTGTATCAATCTACATTCAGATTTACTGTTTAATTTAATTTTTTATATGGACTAATTTATTTATTTTTGAATTAACAATAGGATTAGATTTACTCATTATATCATTATAAGTAGGAAGATGGTTAAGTCTTTCTTTTTTCCAACATGCCGAGTTGCCTATTAATCTGAATGCAATGATTTTTTTTTATTTTTTTATTAACAAAAATTGATTTATCTGTTTTTATTACTTTGATTAATGAAATATTATATTTTATTGTTTTGTAGCCAATGATAGAGATAAGGGTAATACATCTATTTAATGTGTTCTCCGTATATTATTTCAGTATGATTTTTTTCTTGTAGAGAGGATCATATTTTCTTCTAACCCATTTTTTGCCTCTCCTTTTTCAAGAAAATAAATCTAACTATTCACTCGTCTGGTCTTGCAAAGATATCATTATGAAGTCACTATCTGTCTGACTATGCTTGCTATTTCCTATGATTCATTTTGGCTATAGGCATGCTGGGTAATAATGACATAGAAGAATATGCCTTTTAACACAACTCATTTCTATTAATGTAATCCAATATTTAACTTTGTCTCCAAATTCTTTATATCATACTTATGCATAATTTGCAAAATCAAAGTTTCAATTATTCATTAATTGAGAGTGAATGGGAAGGATAATTCCATCTATTCTAATAGATATTGTAATGTAATTTCACTACTACTTACTCAATTTTGGAACTCAAAAAACCATTGTATTCATCTTCCAATGATTGAGAGAGACCAGACTAAAAGAGTTATAAAATGTTGTTATCTTGTAAACAAAAAAGTAAATCTAATTTAGTTTGATTTACAATATCATGAGAGAAAAAGAGAGAAAATTGACACTCATGTCCAGAAATTCAAGAAGGCACCATAAAATCCTTTTCCTTAGAAAGCTTTAAAAGATCAATAATAAGCTAATAAAGATAAAGACTTTTCTATTAGGAAAATTAGCAAACTAACAAAACTAAAATACAACAATTAGAGTGAGCATTAGGTATCCTACAAATAGAGTTAATAGACTTGATAACCCAACAAACTTGATCCATTCTCAAAATTTGCAACGAATACCCCAAAACAAAAATCATAACTACATTTGAACAAAAGAAATGGAAGAAAAAATGTTCTCACCATGATAAACAATAGTACACACAAAGCATGAAAAATAGAAAATATTTGCAAGGCAGGAATTTACCAAATTGTAAATGTAGTTTGCAGAGAAATAAAATAAAGTAAATGAAGAATTGTATTAAAAAAATGACTAGGAATACTTGTAAATAGGTGGTTATAAACACTATATTACTCATGTTGGTAAATTGTTTTTCTTCTGTTTCTCATTCATTAAGCAAAAAAAATGGTAAAAATGAGTTATATTTAAGTGCATAAATCAATTTAGATAATCACCACCTTAATTAAATTCTCCATGTTTAAAGGAATAAATCTTACTATAAAAAAAGGAATAAACATGGTTCATGTGTCATATTCACCCAATCTGTCACATGACCCATGATTTTGGCATCATATTTAACACCACCATGGTTTGGGTAGGGGTAAATGTTTAATTTTTCTTCTTGTCCTAGTCATCACTTTCTTCTTTTACTTCTGCAATTCAAATAAAGTAATTGACAATAATATATAACAATACAAAACAAAGATATACGAAGGAGTTCAACCTCACCCATTGTTGACAAGAGGTTGGTTACGAAGAGTAGTTCTAAAGACAATGGTAATTGACCAATCCAATTTTGTAGTAATAATGCAAATAGGGAGGTTGAATCTCTACGCAAACCAACTTTAAGTATGCAATTATAATAACTATTATTGATTGAAGATGTAGAAAACTCAAAATAAGAGGACAAAAGTAAAATGGAAAAAAATTGTGAAGAGCAGAAAGATAAATATTTTGTTATGAAATGCCTTGATAAAGATTTATGTCAAGAATAGAAGAACTATAAAACAAAGAAATGAAAAATGAAACATAAAAAAACATCAAAATAACATGAAGGTTCTCTGTACACAAACGATTCATCCATTTTGCGTCAACATTCTCTCAGAACATATCTTGAAATTCAATCATAAAAGAAACTATATATTGTCACAAATGAAATTTAGAAAAATCTTAAAGAAAATAAATCTAATAATCAATCATCAAATCTAATACTAACAAAATTGGGGTAAAGCAAAAAAGGAAAGACTCCACTAATGAAGAATTTGAAAGAGAGAGGAAACGATATAAAAAACAAAAAAAGTGGAGCGTAATGGATCTTACATGGTATTAATTTAGGAATAAAATAATAAGTAAAAAGTATAAACCAAAATAGTCCTAAAATTATGAAGAACAAAATAGAGAAACATCCTATTTATCTATTGCTATATATGCAACTGTGTAAATTGTATTTATCTACCAAATCTTGACTAGCCGAGTATCACTACCATTGGATGTTACCGAATCCAATATTCTGCTAGTTGAGATATAAAAATATTTTTTTTGGTTGAAATTATCACAACATAATCAACTTTATACATGAAAAAATAGAACGTACAATTTTACATTCATATAGTTACAAAATAATATATATATATATATAATTATTAAACTCTTTATACATATTACTAAAACAATGTAAATACGAAAAAACTAAGGGGATGGACTTTTTCTTTTTCTTATAATAAAAACTAATCTTAATAATTTACTATAAGCAGATCATCAATTTTATTGTTAAAATTGTAATAATTTATTAAATTAGTTTATGAAATTAATAAAATAGTAAAATAGTTTATTAAATTATATATTACTATCCAATTTAGTTATTGAAAAAATAATAGAGTCAAATTAGTCTCTAAAATAAAAAATATCAAAATAATTTTAAAAATTATAATTATTTATTAATTTAGTCTTTAAAATTGAAATGATAGATCAAATTAGTTCCTAAAATTGAAAATGATTAATTGTTTTAAATGAATCAAATTAGCTATTGAAAATTTTTCTTATATAAAATTATAAATTTAGGGATGAAATTATAAAAAAATATAAATAAAATTTGTAAAATTTCAAGACAAAATATAAAATTAATCTATTTTAATTTTAAGAATTAATTTAATCAATCATTACATTTTTAAAAATTAATACAATTTTAAGAATTATTTTGATATTTTTTATTTCAAAAATTAATTTGACCATTAATTACAATTTTAAAAAATAAATTAAATATTATAATTGAATAATAACATGCATCTTGAAATACAATTTCACTATTATAATTTGGTAGAATAATATTTACTCTTGTTGTCGCGGGATAACAGGGGGAAATGGCGGGAGAGGATGAAGACCCGAAGTCAAATAGAATCACATCTGAATAAATAGTAGTTCTTCTTCTTTCACTATATTTCATCTTCTTCTCGGTGGTTGTTGTTAATTGTTATTGCTCTGCGAAGGTAAAAAAAGATGGAGGAAGCGAAGGAAAAGAATTGGAGAATGGAGGTGGAAGAGAAGCTGAAGAGGCTGCAATCTCTTCTCTTCGGTGCTGAGCGCGCTCTCGAAAACAATGACTTCTCCTCCGCTTACGTCCTCGCGCTTCGTCTCCTCGGATTCCTCGACGCGCACTGCCACTCCGACGTCGACGAAGCCTTCGTCCAACCCATTCGCCGCGACGCACTCGCCAAGCTCCACTCTGCTCGCCGATCCCTCACTCCTCAATCTGATCGGTGCGTGTTTCTCTTTTAAGTTTTCGGGAATGTTTAATCACACTCTTGAGTATTGGAATAATTTGCTTTTGAATTTGATGCCATTTTTTTTTGTTATTTAGAGTAATGCTGAGAAATTGAAAGAATTAGGTCGAAATTAAAAAGTTTATCGTAAAGCTTATTTTGATTAGTTTCAGTCATGTGTGGATGGAAACAAGTGATGCGTTGCGGATGGAGCAGTATCCGCAATCGCGTCAAACTACAATTGCAACTGCATCAGGTTGCATTATAATCTTTCTTTCAAAATCTTCTGAACTTAAAAGGCACACTTGCAAAGATAAAATTACTTTACACTGCAGTGGCTGCAATTCTTGTTATGCAGCAATTGGAACTGCAGCCATAATTGAGATAAAGTGAAAAGAGTTTGGAAGAAGATTGAGATAAAGTGAAAAGAGATATAAGGGACTTTCATAAGTTGAACTAAATACTTGTGTTTGCATAGGAAGTCTGAAATAAGTTTGTGTGAAATTGAAAGAATTTGGTCAGAATCAGAATTTGTCAAAATTCAAGGATAGTTGTTGGTTAAGCCAGATAGTGTGTTTGGATTTTTGCTTGCTAAGTTCTAAACCATGGTTTGGGCAAAAAATATTGAGCGAATTCAATCAGAATTTATCAAGATTCAAGGATGGTTGGATAAGTTAGAGGATGTTTGTTTTCCGTTCGTACAACCTCAGACTAATGTTTGCTCAGAAACATCAAGAGATATGATTCTCCCATTGTGTGCGATCGGAAAACCAAACACTCTTAATAGTGTGTCTGGAGTTCCATATGCATAACAATGGTCTGAGCAAAAAACCTTGTCTCCTTTATATTTTACCCAAGCCATGATTTTGGTGTTCAAAGTGAAAAACTAAATATGCCAACAGTGGTGGGAAGTCACTCTTGGTTACTTTGAGTCGTGATACAGTGTGTAAACTCAAATTTCACTTGTTCAATCAATAGTATTAGTAGCAAGGTTTTAAATTACAGTTGGCTTCACAGTTGTGGTTTTGTTGTGATCTTTGAATATTAGTTTATTCTCACATTAGTTCTCTCGTTTTTTTGTTGCTGTCGCTGTTCCTCTCTATTTTCTTAGCCAAGCTTTTGAGCAAGCAAAGAAATCTCCAGGATGCATTTTTGGCACAACAGGAGATATTGACATTGAGAAGATTAGGAACTCGAAGTACTTTCGTGCTCTTGTCAATGATTCTAATGAAAAAGATGAGAATCAATTGATACGACATGCTGACAATCACACAGTAATTAAAATCTACTTATTTATTGTATCAAAAACTTCAATTTATTTATTGTTTTCTGTTCCTCCAGGTTGTTGAGGTCATGATTTGTGAATAAAAGATGTCCCTTTCTTTTTAAAATTTATTAAATTCAGGTTGATCAACTGGGGAAACAGGACAAAGCAGGTATCAAAGCCTCGAAGCAAATGGTGCAAACAAAGTTGCCATCCATGTATGGGAAAAGCAGCTTGAGGACTAGTAACAGTTCCAAGAGCTTTTTGAACATGAAAAATAATAGCTCTGAGGACTGCATGAATCTTGATAGGCCTCAATCTCATGCCAGCCATACAAATGGTCGTGGTGTCTCTTCTATCTTGCAAGTTGAACCAGAAGAAAGAGCTTTTGGAAACACATTCTCCACAAAACGTGTACACATGGAAAATACTAGCCCGAGAGTTGGTTATGTGAAGTCTCTGTCAAGCAAGGAGGAAGTTAATCCTGATGTTTGTGGCAACGGGTTTGTTACTGCCAGAGCTAAACTGGTATAATTATGTTACCTTATTTGTCTACTTTCTCCTTTACTCTGTCAACAAGTTTGGTAAATTAGGATGGGGTGATATATTTACTCTTTTGCAGAATACAATTATAAGCATTTCAATTTTATTCTGTCAAATTTGGTGCATGTAATTGTCTTTTTTGGTGCATTGAATTTTTTTCGTGTGCATGTTATTCTCCTAAAAAGGATTATGTACTTTCTGGATGAAACTTGACCATTCCTTCTTAATAAGGAAATGCCCTTAAAAGGACAAGAGCAAACTCACTCTATTATAGAGTGGCTATCAAACAAATCTTCTAGCAAGTGAAAGGAAACACTCATTATCAGATAATTTCTATCTTAGTTAAAATGACTTTTTTTCATATTCCTTTCTTGTGGTAATTTCTTCGCATGTCGCAATATTGATGTTCTCAAAGTATTGGGGCAGGAAATGGAAGCAAAGCAGAGGCGAGGAGTAGGTGGTTCACCCAGTGCTTCTGTCTCACCACAATGTGATAACAATCCTGCCAACAGGTTGTATGGTGGGAGATCATATGGTGTTTCACGACGTGGCATCCGTGGTAATTTTGTTCCCCCTATTAAATCCAATGGGAACAATGTTGGAAATATGAGTACACGTATTGCTGCAAAAACTGATGATTCTTTAGATGACTCTACAAAGAAATGGTTAGTAGTACAACCATCACATTATTCTTCAAGTTCTTGCTTCTTGCTCTCCATCTGCCTGCACTAACTCTCAAATTCATTCTCTGTATACCATTGTACATTACAAAGTCCAAATGTCTCAAAAAGTGTTTTGATCTTACAATCTATTGTCATCTAATGGCAGGGGATCAACCATTATCTTAAATTGCTACAGTAGTCTTTAGGTCTTTTTATTTACATATTTTAGTTAAACTTGTAATGTTTTCCTTTATTCATCATGCAAACATTAACAAAAATGAATTTATCATGTATTTGTTATTTTTAATTCATTAATTGTAGGTACTATGAATCTAGTATTTTGGACTTTCCCAACTTCAAATCCTTTCCTCCCTCCCTTCCCAAAAAGTTGTTGATCTCATGATTGATGATTGGTTGGATGATATATGCATTCAGTTCCTAATATGCTTCATATGCTTGTAGTTTGGAAATCCTGTGTGGTCCTGATGGTGAGCTTCCTGAGAAATTGAGGAATTTGGAACCTCGCCTTATTGAACATGTTAGTAATGAGATTATGGATAGAGACCCCAATGTCCGGTGGAATGATATTGGTAATATAAAAAGCTGTTCATCTTTCTGCTTAGTTCAGTTTGCATACTTACGAAACTATTTATATGTCGTTTAATGACAATGTAGCTGGATTGGAGCATGCCAAGAAATGTGTTACTGAGATGGTCATATATCCTTTGCAACGTCCTGACATATTCAAGGGCTGTCGTTCCCCTGGGAGGGGTCTGCTTCTGTTTGGTCCACCGGTAAGCACAAATTTCTCTTCATGATATAAATTGCCTTTAATCTCACTTATACTTTGAATGCAAGGGAACTGGTAAAACAATGATAGGAAAAGCCATAGCAGGGGAGGCGAAGGCAACCTTCTTTTACATATCTGCAAGTTCGTTGACTAGCAAGTGGGTAAGTTGGATATGCTTATTATGATTTAGCTGTTTATTTTGAAGGTTTGCTCATATTTTCTGTTTAAGTAAAATATCTTGTGAATGTGAAGTTTATCGAAACATAGATTAGATGATTTTCTGTGGTTTTAGTTAGGTAGGGTAACCATAATCCCAAAACTATTGCAATGTTTCTTACTACTGTCAAATGGTTCTCCTCTCTGCTATGATAATTATAGATTGGTGAAGGTGAAAAGCTAGTAAGAGCCCTTTTCGGAGTTGCCAGTTGTCGCCAACCAGCAGTAATTTTTGTTGATGAAATAGATTCCCTCCTGTCTCAGGTATGCTATGCTGCAGTCAGTAAAGGCGACATAATTTGTTGCTATAGTAGGTTCTGACATTCTGAGCCATAGCATTATCATCTAAAGAAAGTTCACGAAATGCAATTTTACCAAGTGAAAATTTACTGTAACTATGCCATGAAATTTTTCTCTCTTCATAAGTTAATGCATATAACTTATTGCAGCGTAAGTCAGATGGTGAGCATGAATCAAGTAGACGGCTAAAGACACAGTTTCTCATTGAAATGGAAGGTTTTGACAGTGGTAGCGAGCAAATTCTGCTAATAGGTTATTGCTGACTCACTGGGTTGAAATTCCTTTTTTCTTTTGCTTTGCAATACACTCCAATTTTAGCTCACTAACTGTCTCTTTTTTTATAATTAATAGGTAGCTAAGGCATGGCCTTAGTTCAATAATATTTGTGATTCTATCTTTGGCTGTTGAAATGTGTTAGTAAATCTAAGACATATGATGCATATGAGCTTGAAGACAGTTTATATCCGCTAGACCAAGGACAATGAATCACAAAATATAAGGCTATAATGTGACCATTGTCATACTTTCTCTAGTCCTTTTTGTTTCTCTGTATTTATTCAAAAAGAAGGAAAATTTAGGGTCTTGGTTTGAGAAAATGTTTGTGGCTAGCCTATCTTTGTTTTCAATTGTTTTTGTGTATTATGCAAGATGATTTATTAAGGAAGGACCACTCCTACACATTTTGTTGGTAATAGTGGCATCATCCCTACACATAATCTAAACCCATTTGCATGTTTCTAGAAGTATATATTTAAGGTTTTGTCTGTTTTGTCTACTCTAATTTACATTGTACAATCGAATTAACACATCATTTTATGAACAGGAATCAAGTTTGATCTTGTTATAAGTTTGTTCTAGATATCATATGTTAGTAGATATACTGTGGTAATGTGATTTAAGTAACTTGAGCTTTTTTGGCCAACAAGATTTTCTTTCCTAGTGTTTCAATTTGATGGTAGTAAGCCTTTCTGAGATAAACTAGTGACTGTCATACTATTTTTTTATAGAATTTGGGTAAAATTTATACAGGGGCAACAAATCGTCCCCAAGAACTAGACGAAGCAGCAAGAAGGAGACTTACTAAAAGACTTTATATTCCCCTACCGTCCTCAGGTTCTAATCACGATTCTCCCTCTTTTTCGACTAACTCTTTTAGCACAAGCTGACTAACTTATTTGTTTTGGACATTAAGAGGCAAGAGCTTGGATTGTACGTAACCTTCTAGAAAAAGATGGACTATTCAAGCTATCAAGCGAGGAAATGGATATGATATGCAACTTAACGGAAGGTGTGAACTTACATTTTTTTCAAGTCAATTACTACATCTTCTGCATAGCAGTTTGACTGTCAGTTTAAAAGTTTTTTCGTTGGTTTCTGGTGGTTTACTTTGCTTTTACTTGGTAACTTTTCTAGGTTATTCAGGATCAGACATGAAAAACTTAGTGAAGGATGCTTCTATGGGTCCCTTGAGAGAGGCTTTAAGACAAGGCATAGAAATTACAAATTTGAAGAAGGAGGATATGCGACCTGTAACTCTTCAGGTATGTAGGATGCAGCGTGGCTAAACCTGAAAATTGCTCAGTTTGATTAATTTTAAACTGGTGTACTCATTTTGTGTAGGACTTCGAGAATGCTCTCCATGAGGTGAGGCCTTCTGTCTCCCCAAATGAACTTGGCACTTATGATCAATGGAACAAGCAATTTGGAAGCCTATCACTGTAGTGGCATTTGTCGTCACACTATATGGATACAATGCATAGTGAGTCCAGTATGGTAATCTTTATGTTTATATAAACTCAAATTGCGCACTGCACAACCCATTACATATAAAATCAATTGGCGCAAGCAAGTGGAATACAATTACCAGTTTTTTATGAACTTTAGGTCTCTAGCACAAAGCATGTTTTGCAGGCCTTTGTTATGTTGATTATGAACTTGTTCAATCATCAGGTAGCTAAAAAACATCTACAATATTTCACCGTTTTGTTTGAGCATTTGCTGTTTTGCTTGATTCAGAAACAGATATGTACTAAATACCAATAGTTTTGTTGCTTAATACTTTGTTTTATGACACGCTGTACTTATTCATTCCGTTTCTTGACGTTATGAACAAAAAATCCCTCAACATTGCGTTACGTTGATCCTCAGAATTCCTAATTAAGAGCCACTGGTTCTTTGTTAAGTTAAAATTAATAATACATATCAATATACCATGCAATTTATTTCTTGTTTAAAATCGTATATATTTCTTAAATTATTAGAGCTCATAATACTATTATTTATCATGTTATTAGATATACTTGAAAAATATTTACAATTCTGTCCAAAAAAGTATTTACAATTTTATTTATTTATTTTAATAAACTAGTCATAATTGAAGTATTCAGCTCTTCTAATGTGATAGGATGTATTTTAAAAGATAAAATAGAATTATTGTCATAAAATATTAGCGAATTATGAAGTCTAATTTCTTCATTTAGAAGAAACAAAATTGGATTGTGCTTTATATAATTTTGATAAGGGGTATAAATATTTTTTTTTTTTTTTTGGGGGGGAGTATTTAGAATTTAATAATTGTAAAAATAAAAACTATAAATTAAGAAAATAATTACCAAATGTAAGATTATGAATCAAATCATATATGTGAAAGAAATAATTTCATAGTAACTATTGTATAGTTCACTTAAATATTCTCAAAAAAAATTAAGCTCATTTGTATTAAGAAATTTTAGATTTTTTAATAAAATTTAGCACCGAATATAATTTGTTGTAAACATTTCATTCTTCTTAAATATCGAATTGAAGTGTTTTTTCATTTTTTTTTACCTATATTATAAATTCAAAGCGATTAAATTCATTAAAACAAAAAAAAAAATCCTATAAGATATAACATTTAAATAATTGAGCATCTTTGTGAACTTTTTAAATCCATAAACATGTGATTTAAAACATGTATACATGCATTCTAAAAGTTATATTTGTTTTTTTGGTGTTGATGCTCAAGATACAGAAAAAAATTTAGTATCAAAAGTCAATTGAGTATGTAGTTTAAAAGTATTATATCAAAATAGAATAATAATAAAAAAATATACTCATAACAATAAATATTATTAAATACTCAAATTAACATTTAAATTTCAATAATAATATGTTTAAATATATTTTAAGTATATACAAATATCACTATTTGATTTTAGTCCTTACCCAATATTGTTATTTTTATATTGTTGACATTTTTCTAGTATTCTTCTTTTAGTATTTATTATTAACTATAATTAGTTTAATACTAACATGATTAATAAAATAAAAATATATAAATTAAGATAAATAAGATAATAAAAACTAATTTTAAGTATGTAATTCAATTAAATAATATATTTATTATTTTTTATATATAAAATAGCTATATATATTTACTTTTATAATTTATTTTTAATATATTGAGTTATGATGATTATTATTTTTAATATTATTTTTACTTTTCAATTAACTAATTTATTGTGTATATATCCAATAACTTTAAGTATATATCCTTCAATTGTAAATTTGTGATACACAAAATTATTTTAAAATTATAATTCATAATTGGACATTGTAATTCTAATATTATAATGCATACAGTTTTATTTATTAGAATAAAACAGATACAAGAATATGCGGAACATGAAAAAAAAAGTAATGTTTAACGGAATACATGTAAACACTAGCATTTTAATTTCCGTAAATGCATGAGGTAAATACTTTTTATATGTAAAATCGTTTGATTATATATATTCAAATCACTTTATTATATTGTCAAATAAAAATAAAAATAAAATATAAATCTGATTCAAATTTGAAGATAATAATATTTTAAAGATAATAGAATTTGTTAGAAGTTAAAATAAGATTTGATTTGAATTTCAAAATAATATCATTAGTTAATATAAAAATTAAAAATAATAGTAATTATTATAATTTAAAATAAAATTTAATTTAGACTTAAATATTTTTTAATCTCTAATATACTCGTTTTATGATTTTAGTTTTATTAATTTTAGTCTATAAAATTTTATTTTACTATTTTAGTTCTTATCACTATGACAATCATAAAAAGAACTTATATAAAAACTTTATAATTTTGTAAGAATTAAAATAATATCAGGGACTAAAATTGTAAAACAAGCTTTTACAAAGACCAAAATGAACACTTTTTTTATAAGCACTAAAAGTATAAAATATATTATAAAGACTAAAAATATATTTAAATATTTAATTTAAATTTAAGTATGAAGATAATAATATAATAATAATTTGAATTTTAAGAAAAATGTAATTTTTAAAAAAAATTTAATCATACTCTCATTAGTTGTATGGATATTACTATATAACGAAACGAGAATATAAAAATTGAATTCATTAAAATATAAAGTGAACACTCAAATTTATAATATAATAAATTTCTTACATTTAACATAATTAAATTCCTATCATTAACCCTTTTAGTAGTAAAAAATATTAAAAAAAATAGTCACATGACAATTTGAAGAGATTTAAATTTTAAAAATTATCAGAATTGGAAGAAAAAAATAAATACTATATAAATAAAAAAGAAAAAGACACGTATATATATTCAATATTCCTTTTTCATTTGAAAAGAAAATGGATCGCTTTCACCAAATTCATATTGGCTGTTGGGCAATATTTCTACACATTTTTCCTTGCATCTCTTTAACTTTCTTGTACAATACCCACATAGGATACATAATTATTCATAGGATACATAATTATTCAAGGACTACATGAAATAACGTATAAAGATTGAAATGTTGCAGGTTTCATTTCTTAGCGTACAAATACCAAGGCACATTGATCTATAAAATTTGTAAACTCAATCAACAACACGTTTTCAAGTCAGTTAAAAACCTTGACTTGATCGTTAATATAAAAAACACATTATTGAAATACAATGTGAATAAAAACCAAACCCTTCATCAATAACCAAACTGGATTAGTCAAATGATTTTATTCAAGAAATAGTAGCCAGTTTGCCACAATTCTAACATTTTCTTGCGTCGCTATAAACCAAACACATTATGAAATCCCAAATCACAAAAAATAAAAATACAACTTCAACTACTCTACGCTCTATTAAAATAGTACTATAACACTATTCCCAGGAAGGGGCGTGTATTACTGGATAACATGTATCGAAATGCGATTGTTTAGGCAAAACGTTCCATTTTTTGCTATATATGCATTCATTGCTTGAGTCTTTGAATGGAAACGTACTGTGACCAATTTAATGGGATCTGCACCTACACCTTCTCCGGGCCTGAAAACAAGCAAGAACTATCATTGGGAGAGAATAGAAAAATCAAGGATTAATTGTAATTTTAATCTTTCAAGTATTGTAATGGTGTGATTTTAGTCTCCCAACTTCTAATTGAGCTAATTAAGTCCCTTAAATATTACAATGATATGATTTTGGTCTCTTAAGTTCTAATTATACAAATTGGATACCTAAAACACCATAATTATGTGATTTTAGTCCCTTTATAAGTCTTTTATTAGATATTTAATGTATTTTTGCTATGTGACACTGACATCTGACTCAGCAGATGATGCAACATTGATGTCTAACAGGATAGTTAAATAGACAAAATATATTAAACTGAGTGATGTGTATAATACAATTTCTAATCTCCCTTTTATAGGGTAAACAAATGCAGAGCAAATATACATTAAATAAGGAAATAAGAAAACTATATCAAGAAAATACAGAGCAAATAAAAGTCATATCAGAAAAGATTCAGAAAATCGGTAATATATTTAACAAGGATAAATGATATTACACAGATAGATAAAATTTGAAAATATACATTAAATATGTAATGACAGATTAACAATGGAACTAAAATCTCATAATTACGAAACTCTAGAATCCTATTTGTACAATTAGAACTTGAAGGACCAAAATCACACAATTACAATATTTGAAAGACCTAATTGACTCAATTAGAAATTGGGGGACCAAAATCACATAATTACAATTACTGAGGGACTAAAAATGCAATTTAGCCAAAAATAAAATATAAAATGTATTTAAAATTTAAAGACTTTTGCACTTTTAGTCTTCTGTTATAGTCATTTTGCAAATTTGTTCCCTTCTTTTGACAAATTTGGCCTCTATATACAATTTTGGATCATCAATTAACTTAAATGCTGTGACACTATTGCACCGCCATGTTAGCACCTCCATGCGGCTAATATGATACTCTACTGCATTGTCATGTTAGCAATTCTATTAAATATTGGATGTCAAGTTAACAAATTGACCAAAATTACACCATTAAAATAGTAGAGGGATCAAATTCACAAAAAAAGAAAACAGGACCAAATAAGCAAAATGACGATAGAAAGGGACCAAAAGTGAAATTAAGACAAAATTAAAATAAACTTGATTTTAACCTTAAAAACATGTTGATGGAGGAGGCATCATATTCACAACCAGACAGGATGCGTGTTACATCTTCGAATGAAGAGGTTCGAGGAACTCCTTGAATTAAAATCTAGCAAAATCAGGCACTTGTTAGATAAATGTGGTGTTTCCTGAGTAATGTTTGCATAAAACAAAAATTATAGCACTTCAACTAGCAATCTTCAGTTTAAAAGTAATTCTAAATATATTAGTTTTAACCATCAATCATATCATAGATTAACTTAGGTCTTAGATACATCAGTGGTAAATAGAAGCATAACAGTAGAACACTAATCTCCAAGTCTTTTATGGCATTCACACGACAATCTTAGTCCTTTCATACTGAAAATTTAAGAAATCTGCTGATTTTTATATAATGTGTTCAACAAGTCACGCATAAATAAACTGAAACAATTTGATGTTGTAACCTCGTACTACTATGTTGTTCTGACATGTAAAAATGTACTGAGACTTGAAGGTTCCGTATGTAATGTTAGAACCTTAGAGGAGCTGTTGTCACACAAGCCTTGCAGTATATCATACGTATATAGCAATCATTAGACACTTTTATTAGCAAAAGTATTTACTAAAACCTTGTGATGCAAGGCATTCAAAAACAGTGGGATTCTAATGACATTTTTTTATCTATGTGATTCAGTCAAGCACAATAACATGAGCATGCATAAGAATGTCTCAAACAGATTGGTCCTGACTAGAATATTAACAACTTTTGGAATCTGAATTCTGAAGGGGAGAAATTTTTGGTTATGATGGTACATGTTTCAAATTTTGACATTCATGAATAATTCTGATTTTCCTGTTGTTCCTCATTCAACAGAATTACTTTCTCAGATTCTTTTTTGTTATCCTTGGTATTTTAATCTCAAAGAATTCTTGTAAAATGTGCATAATAAACATTCCTTAAGGGTTTTGGTTCAAAGGAGGGGAGGGAAGAGGAGGGATTTTAATAGAGGAGAGGAGAGGTAACTCTTTTCTTGTTTGGTTCATAAGGAGAGGGGAGGGATTTTAAAAATTTATTTATTTTTGTACCCTTATATTTTGAATTTTAAAACACAAGTAGGGATGTTTTAGTCTTTACACTTGAAATGTTTTAAATCCCCTCTCCTCTCCTCCAAATCCCCCCACTATTAGAGGGAGTTAAATGGACAAAATATATTGAACTGAGTGGTGTAAATAATACAATTTCTAATCCCCTTTTATAGGGTAAACATCTAAACCTAAAAAAGGAAATAAGGAAACTATATCAAGAAAATACAAACCAAATAAAAATCATATCAGAAAAGATACAGGAAATCAATAATATATTTAACAGAGGGGAACAAAAATTAGATGAGGAGGGGTTTTGCTCCCACCCTCCAAACAGAAAAGGTTTAATAAAATCCCTCTCCTCCCTTCCATTTCCCACCAAACAGGAATTATATAAGTCAACAAAATGAACCAATGATCTAAAAGTTTTCCATTTATCCAGGGAATAACAATAATTAAATAAAACAATATTCCACATCTCATAGCAAAGAATTAAAGAAATACATGTAGGTCTTACATAAAAGATTATAAATTTAAGATTTTTACCTTCAAATTAGTGTTATCACTAATTATAAATCAAACTATAAAATATTCGTATAGTTCATTGGAAAAACTGTATTACATCATGCTTTCTATTTTACTCATTTTCTAAATACAATTTCTATATATAAACTATGTAAACACAATTAGTTCCATGTTGATACAAATTTCTAAATGTGTAGTAATAAATTTGATGATATTAGGATCGAATTGCAAGGTATGAGACTTGAATCCCACATTGAAAGAATGAGATTCTAGTGTGGGGTTTATAAGGGTTTGGGCTGTCCTACTACAATAGCTAGATTTTGTGATGTGGTTCTCCCAAGGTTCTTATCAATTGGTATAGAAGTCTTTCACCATGTCTTTCAGTTGCAAACAAGTGGTGCGGGTGCTAACGCCGACATTACAGTGTTTGCCCGAGACTAGTCAAAGGACTAGTGTACAGTCAGCCTGCATGAGCACCAAGGCCACGGAGCGTGGTGAGATGTTAGGATCTAATTGCAAGATATGAGACTTGAGTCCAACATTGGAATAATGAGATTCTAATGTGGGGTTTATAAAGCTTTGGGCTCTCCCATGATTCTCCCAAGGTTCTTATCAGATAATAAATCTTCTGAAATCTAGGCATTGATGAATATGCCTCTTACAATTTCAAATTTTGGTTATTTCAAACATATGAGAAACCATCATAGAATAAATACTACTCTTCTAAAAACAAGATACATGAAGATAGGTAAGAATCTATACTGACAGTTTTTCCATCATATGGAGTTACTCGGTCCCATTGGGAACGATCAGCCTGATATCAATGAAAAGAAACAAAAAATCAAACATTTGTCAACTATAAACAAATATAATATTTTTTTAGCAACAGATATACCCTGTCCAATTTGTACAAGCGACCCTTCCTTACAATCACCCTTATAGCATTGTCATAGGAATCACGAGTAGGGAATTGCAACAACCTGATGACAGCCAAAACTTCAATTTAAATGATATCTCAAGTATACAGTCTAAGATGAGGCACATTTAGTCAAATACAATGATAATCCACTTTCAGGATGTTAGCTATGCTAGATTACATGGGGGAGAGTCATGCGGATGAACTGAATATTATAATTCTACCTCTGCAATTGGGATTATTTCTACTTATCTTTAATGAGATACATGGGTTCCTACCACAGGATGTGAGTATAGCAAAATCTAACATTCCATGACATGTAACAAAAAAGTAAACATTGAATTTGACCTTTCCCTTTTGTTCTCCCAAACATCCTCGAAAGTAAAAAATTTACATTCACTATGATAGGTAAGAAATGCAACTGATTATATTTCTATGCCAAAATACTAAAACTTTCACAATTCCCCCAAAGCAAGACAAAAGATGGAATACATTACGTTGAAACTGGGAAAAAGTTACGGTTGTAATCCATTTTAACATCCTCCAGAGTCAAATTACAACCTTCAAGGAAGTTAACGATATCTGTTTTCAGTACATGTTTACGAATGCCGAGCAGCTTACCATATGTGACACCTAACGAAAGAAAGAAAAAGGAACAGTCATTACCTTGGATGGAAATTACTCAAAACTAATACTGTAAAGTGTTAAAAGGTAATATTTCAATTACATGGCTAGCAGTGAATGGGTTAGACATCAATTAACACCTTATTTTCAAATTCAAAAATCCAAATGTATTTTAGTTGGCCAAATGTAAGCAGACATATACATGCATCAATGATAGATACTGTATGTCAAATTCCTATAATTTCATGTTTTTATTATTTTCAAATTATCAAACCAGTAAACTATTTTGGCTTTATATTTTTAGCAATATGCACGGATAGACATGAGAATTAAGCAAAAACTTAAAACACAAACAATGATGATGATGATGATATGAAGGAGGAGGATTTTGCCTGACGTCCCACTTATTTGAAAAATATACAGCAACTTATTTGAACTTAACAATTACGGAGAAAGGGATGTGCTCCACCTTTTTCTCATTCTCTTATCCCCTCACCCCTCTCCTCCCCCTTGTAAAGCTTATTATGAGCCTTACCTTGGACCAAAAAAAAACTTCATAGAAATATATACACGGTGATTAGAAGGTTACAACTTACAAGATGATCTAACATTGCATTCCTCATATCAAAAGCTCATTTTTACTTAAAAATGAAAAATTTGCCAACCTTTTTCTTTTCCTCCAAACTTCTCCGTCCTAACATACTATGTTTGGGATTTAGGTTTTGGAGAGGAAGGGAGGGAAAGACAGATTTTTAATATACATTTTCTAATTTGATAAAATTTTAAAACAATAGATTAGCATATACTTAATATGTTAATTCTTTTGTTTATTTTTACAAACATTATACAACTCTCTTAATTTAAAAATAAAACATCCGCCCCTTTTTCTCCTCTAAAACCAATAGATTAACATATACTTAATATGTTAATCTTTTGTTTATTTTTTACAAACCTTTTTAAAAATAAAATATCCCCCCTCTTCTAAAAACCCAGCTCCCAAACATATTCTGAAGGTACCGGTACCCTTGTAGAAACAAGGAACCTCCTCCTCCAAATAATAACAACAACTCACCAATACTCTAATAGTAGTAGTATCAGCAAGGTTTTAGAAAACAGTCCATAACTGCAATTTTGGCCACAATGCTAAGATTTTTGGAGTCTACGCAACAGCAATGCAACCACTATTGTGGCCAGCAACAGCCGCATTTATTTGCAATTTCCCGAAATATCAAGGAACACAGAAAATCCGCAACGGTGACCGCAATTTAAAACCTTGAGTAGTAGTAAAACAACTGATATTTCATAAAAGCTAAGACAACTTCAAGACCAACAGAAAAGGGAGAAATAGGTGCATAAAAAAGGTGGTACCTGAATGGTCAGTGTCGAAGAATGAAGGAGACGCCGTTGAATTCAGAGGTGGCTGTTCTGCCGCAGTGGAGAAGCACCTCACTGGGAGGCCATGACTTCCCTGAACAAGTGCACAAACACTACTAGTACACTTGGATCTCAATGCAGCCCTAACAACACCACTCATCTTCCACAACAGACCTGTTATTTCCAAACCATAAGATAATAATAATAAAAAACAAATCACAACAACAAAGACAGGGTCATGGCCACCACCACCCCTAAATAAACGTTTTATAAGTGGAAGTGCAGTTTGCCAGCACTATGAAAACGAAAATGGAAATGGGTAGGGAAAAAAGATGATATTTTTCTAGGTTACCTGTTTGGATTTTTCTAGTTTGGTCGCCGGAGAGAAGATCGGGGGAGCAGTGCAACGAGAAGGAGCATAGGGCACCAACACAAGTTGAGGGCAGTGGAGTGAGTGGACTATGGGCTTTTGTTGTGGGTTAGTAATTGGACCATCCTTATTCCCAAATGGCCCATTTATATGTTATGTTCATTTTTTTTTAAATAGCGTGCATAATCTATAATAATATATAAAGAAAATATTTCAATTTAGTTTATTTCTTTTTATATACTAAAAAATTTCTTACGTTATAAATTTTACAATTTACCTGTAATTTTCTCTTTTATTATGTAATTTCTAATTTTTAATTTAATTTTTATTTATAAAAAACACTTTTACTAAAAAAATTACACAATTAATCTATTTTATTACGTAACATTCATTATTTTTTATTTAAATTTTAATTTATAAACACAGCACAGATGCAAAGTGCTTTCTTTTTTCTCAAGTAATTAATAACTTAAACGTTCAATTCAATTGCACCCAAGAAAAAAAAAAAAGTACCAGCAGTGGAGCATGATTGAGTCAAGGACGCACCACAAGTTTATTTTTTGTTTTTATTCGCATTTATTTTTAACTTTTAATTCCAATCAATCAAAATTCAAATAATACAGAATAAGATCAGCTAATATTTCAATCTTAATATTATATAAAGTTTAATTATAGAATAAAAATAAAATTTAAATTAAAATATATTTTATAATATATTTTAAAATAAATAATAATATTATAAATAAAATATCATATTATATAAAATATTATTTATTATATAATAAAAAATTTATTAGTAATACATCATTGTTCAAAAGATTTTATTTTTAATAGAATATTAGATATTAAATCGAGTTTAATTTACTCAAAGCATAACTTAAATTTATCTTAAAAAATATATTTGATCTAAACTTAAAATTAAAACTCATCAATAAATTTATCTTAAAAAATATATTTGATCTAAACTTAAAATTAAAACTCATCAAAATCAATCTCGAGTTGGATTGAGATAGTGAAACGAATTGAATCATTGAAGTTTTGTATTATTGTAGAAAACATTTATGGTGGGTATTTTAGATAGTATTTTTTTTCTAAATTAATTATCATTTTAGAAGTTTTAATTAGGACATTTTAGATCAGGTATTTTTATAAACCTTTTCATAATTTTCTATAATATCAAGTCATTTTTATTATTTTAAACAATTCATGTTATTCATTTTCTATTTCAAAAGGTTTTTAAATAACTTTATAAAGCTTATCTCATATTTTTATATTTCATCATTCATCTATATTTCAATTTAACATATTTCTATTTTAACTTTTTTTTTAAAATGTTTTTTAATTAAATAAAATTTTGTGTTAGAAATTTATAAAAATATGATAAGTTTAAACTAATAAAAATTTATTAAATATGTAACAAAATATATAAAATTATATAATTAAATGCTAAATTATAATTTTGGTACTTTATTTTATTTTATGGTAAAAATTTGTACATTTGTATTACAAAAAAGACTTATTTGAAAAGTTACAAAAAATTATCAAGGTTCTAGATGTGTAGAAGAGTACTTTAAAGAGATGAAAGTTACTTTAATTAGATATCAAATTGTTGAGTCTCAAGAAGTCACAATGGCAAGGTTTTTACATGGTTTAAATATAAGCATTCAAGACATTGTGGAGTTATATGATTATACTTTTATTTCTACACTTGTTCACCAAACCTTTAAGGTTGAATCTCAACTTAAGAGGCATGAAAAGAAGTCCTACCCTACCACGAGCTCCAACTAGAAGGGTAAGGAAAGGAAGAAAGAGAAACTCCTTAGAAGAGACAAAAGTCCTAAGAAGGGGAGTACACCTTTCAAAGGCCACCGAGAAGAGGTAAGGTAAATGCTCCTAACTCTAACACTCATAAATCAAGAAACATTAAGTGTTTCAATGTCAAAATAAGATAACAATGATTCTTAAAAATAATGGAGACATTGATTGTGACAGTTCCTAAGAGGAACCTTCAATTTTAAGAAGTAAAGAGTACTCAAGTGAAAAAGTATCATATGAGGGAGACCTTCTAATGGTAAGAAGACTTATGAGTGTATTCACTGAAGATGACCAATCTCAAAGGGAGAATATCTTTCACTCAAGATGTATGATACAAGGGAAGTGTTGTTCTTTATAATAGATGGAGGTAGTAATGTAAATGTCGCTAGTCTAAGACTAGTTGAAAAACTATGTTTGCCTACTATTCCTCGTCCCAAGCCTTATAAACTTCAATGGTTGAGTGAAAATGGAGATGATTATTGACAAACATGTAAATGTTGAACTCACCTTGGGTAGGTACAAGGATGAAATCCTTTGTGATATTGTACCCAAGGAAGCTACCCATATCCTATTGAGAAGGCCTTGGCAGTTTGACAGAAAAGTGACAAATGATGGTGTTACAAACAAATTCTCCTTTGTCCATAAGGGTAATAAGGTAATTCTTAAGCCCTTAACTGTAGGAGAAGTTATAGTGGATTAACTTAAAATAAAAAAAAAAGAAAAAGGAAATAAAAAGAAAAAATTAAAAGGTGAGAAAATCAAAGAAAAAAAGGATAAAAAAGGTAAAAGTATATTAGTTAATAGGATATCTATAAAAAATGTTCTCTTAAATAAAAAAAGAAAGAATCATTATTAATTTGGCCTACTAATATGTGTCTTGTGTTGAATTCTTCATTAGACAATTTGCTTGCAGCTTTTGAAAGGATGCCTGAAGAATTACCACCTATTCGAGGAATAAATTACCAAATTGACTTCATGCCAAGTGCTTGATTGTCTAATTATCCTACATATAGGGTCAATCTTGAAGAATCTAAGGAAATCCAAAGATACATGACACAATTCTTGGATAAAGGTCTAGTGAAGGAAAGTAAGAGTCCATGTGCAGTACTTGTAATCTTGGTTCCTAACAAAGATGGTACTTGGAGGATATGTATGAACTGTAGAACTGTAGAACTATAAATTCCATTATGATTAGATATAGACACCTCATCTCGTACCTAGATGATTTACTTGATGAATTGTACGGTGTATATGTGTTTTCCAAAATTGATTTGCAAAGTGGGTTGATAGTGTTGTTGAAGCACTACCAAAAACCACTACATTTCCCTTATATTTGCAACGTAGGGACCAACCTAGGTCAAATCTCTCAAGGACACAATCTTGTAATGCTTAATCTTTATGAACTTAAATCAAATCGAAATACCAAAATGGGTGTTTGTATGCATATGACAGAAACATAAAAACAAAAATTATAAGGTTGCAAAATGTAGAACAAAAATAGAATGTAATTGAATTGTAGAATATAAATTCAATGATCCAATCATACAATTTATTATCATGGTTCTCATATAAGGGTGCAAATTCATATCAACTCAAGATTCATTAGATAATCATCTAATATTAATCCATACAAATTGAGATCATATCGCAATCCCTAATTAGCATGGATTTAAGCATTTAATTGGTTGATTTAGGTGATCAATCCATTACATAATCTAGCACAATCTAAAACTTCAAGCGAAATCATAATAATGAAAATGGGTCAAGAATTAGAAAGAAAAGATAAACATAGCAAATTTTGCATGAGGAAAATTCAAGAACTCAAATCTAACCATAATCATAGAACCTTAAATTGATAAAAGAACCTAGCCTTCCATGACAATCGTCATAGAAAACACAGCAAAAATACAAAGCAAACCCACAAAGAGAAGAGAATAAAGAGGAAACTTGTAATCCAAGAAACCTCTTAAACCAAGTGTAAAAAGTCTCCCCAAAAGTGTCTAACCAAATTCTAACCAACTAAAATTGACTATTACATGCTCTGAATGCTAAGGAAGGGTGACCCAAAGGAATTCGCAGCCCAAAGACCCACCAACAGAAGTTCCAAAACTAAGCCAGAATATACAAAGAGAAAGTTTGTATATCTTTGTCTTAGCTTTCTAGAGCCACTAAAATTGTCCAATTTGGAGGTTTGTAGCTTCAAATATGGCTTGCACAAGACAACATCATCATAATGAGAATTAAATCTAAAAATAAGGAAAGATTAGCAACTAAACCCAATTAGGTCTAATAACCTAAGACTCAACAAATGATACATATATGGAAAGGGCAACCCTTACACTTGAAGTACCTATCAGTATTAAGAGGATCTAAGAGAAAATACAGCATAATTTGGCAACCCTCAAGGACCAAGAAGAAGACTAAGAAGACCACACTTTGTACTATGTGTCCAATTGCCTTGAAGGTATAAGGCTGAGAACACTTAGTTTTTCTTGTACTTTCTTTGTATTGCTTAGTACATTCATGTAGGATAGGATAGTCTTAGGCCAAAGTCCCTTTTTGGATGCCAAATCCTACCTAGTCAATTTGTCTCCAATTTTAGTCGCTAAATTGGTCATATTTCCAATTTTGGTCGCTAAGTTGGTCATATTTTCAGTTGTTAAGGCAAAGGCTAGGGTGGCTTGCGATATGGGCCTTGATGCTTGAGCCTTCTCGTAGGGGCCTTAAGCATGATTAGTGGAGTCAGTAATCATGCTTAAAAGGATCCCTTGTACTTACGTTGCAAGAATTTTTGATCATTTTTTCATTATGAAATATAACGTGCCTTTACACTTGTAAGAGCTTTCTCTCCTCTCTTGGATTGTCGAAGAAATCCTCATTCTCATCAATCATCCATGGTGCTCATGGTGAATCTAACTACTCTTATCTAGCTTCTTGAGCTAGAGGTGAATCCATTCCTATCTCCACCATATTTTTCCATTCTTTCTTCCTTAGTGTTCTTGTCCGCGTGGTGTTCTTTGTGGTTCTTGGAGAATTCTATGAGCTAGGTAGAAATCAAAGATTTGGGTGTGTCAAGTGTAATTTAAAGTTGGATTTCTGCTCCTGACCCAACTAGTTGCAGCTCCAAACGTGAAGGTTTAATGGTTACCATAATGGTTTGTGCAAACCATCTTTACGTAAGTTTCATTTCCTAGTGTAGCTTCATTTGTTGTCCATTTTGCTTCGTTTTCATTGGGTTTTGATTGCATTCCTGTGTAGAATAGAGCCATGGTTTTAGTTTGTCATAATTCATTGAGTTTGTGTTGTTCTTGATTTAGTAGTTTTGATCCATTAAAGTTAGGTTTTGGTCAAAATTCTCGTTAAGCTTGTTTTTGATGCATGCTAGCGTCATTTAGTGTAGTGTATGGTGTGTTGATGTTTGTCATGAATCTTGTGGAAAAAACAGATGGAAAGTGTATTGTTTCATGAGTTTTTGTGTTGCTGTCCTGTATCTGTGTTCACCATGTGTTAATTGAAATGCCTATGAGAAACTATGCAAGAAAGTATGCTAGAGTTGTGCTTATGCTGTCAAAAAAATTATGGACCAAGTGTTTGTGAAAAAGACTTATAAAAAAGTGAAAGAAAAGAGTTATGTGTGGCTGTATACGTGCAGTAAAACAAAGCTTAGCCAATTAAAAACAAGAGAAAAAGATCCAAAGAAAAAGTGATTTGAAGGTCCAAAAGTCTATAAGGCACACTTGTGATTCTAGATTTCTAGTTTGCTAGTTTTGATGCATTGTTTGGGGTACATGGTGTTCAGTAATTTTCGCCTATTGTCTTGAATTCCTTTGTAGTTCTAAATTTCTTTTAATTGTTCTTTAAGTCTTATTACATATCACATTAAATTACTTTTGAGTTTAGCTTTCCTTTATTAGCTTTTCTTGCTTGTCAATTTTCTTGGCTTCTAGTGTTTTCTCTTTTGAGTTTTCTTTCCTTTGTGTTCCTAAGAGAATCTTGAGATTTGCTTGGCTTTCACTTGTAGTTGAGATGCTTAATTTAGAGTAGGTTTCTTAATCAATCTTAGAGTGAGAGTTGAGAGGAAAAATGCTAGAGAATACCCTAGAGAGAAAAGCCATAAAAAGTATGAAACATGAGAGTGAGTGGAAACACTTAGAGAGTGTGTGAGGTTTGTTTTTCTTGTATTTGGTACTTTAGTAGTTTAGGAGGTTATAAGGCTTTAGGGAGTTTAGAAAGATTGGAAATTCTAGTATAAATTTGGAAGGACTTTCACCTAAGTCTCAATACATCATAGATATCATGAATGAGTTGAGAGAAAAATTGGACTTAATTTGCAAGGAGCTTGATGTGGTGCAAAAGGATGGCCAAAGCACTAATGATAAAGTTGAGGCTTTAAGTAGAGGCAAAAAGGAGGGATCTTAAGAAGGAAATTACAGTGACCATAGTAAAAGTTCACGATCCTCTAGGAAGAGAGGCGTGAAAGGCATGAGAGACATAGGAGGGATGAGAAGCGTGAGAGGCGTGATAGAAGAGAAGAGGATAGGAGGGATAAATTAGAAATGAGGAAATGTAAAATACATCAATTTGTAAGGAATTGTAAGCCTGAGATCTACATAGACTGGGAGTTAAAAGTTGAGCAGGTGATATCCAGTTTTGACATACAAGGCCAAAAAGGGGTGAGATTAGTAACCTTAGCTTATGAGAATTATGCCTTGATATGGTGGACATCTATGATGGATAGGGTAGTTAACTGTACTACATCCTACTCCCCCTTTGGTATATGGTTTTAATCCCTTAACCCCCACTTGATTTGTTGCTTTTGCCTAATGCAAATGCTATTCTTAATTCTGATGGTGTTTCTAAAGCTCAATTTGTTAAAGAATTGCATGTTAAAGTATGTTCTCACATTGAAAAGAAGGTTGAGCAATATGCTGAAAGGGGTAATAAAAAACACAAGAAGTTTTTGAAGAAGGTGACCTAGTTTGGGTTCACAGTGGTTTCCTAACTTAAGAAAATCTAAACTACTCCTAAAGGGATGTAGTCCTTTTAAAGTAATAAAGAAAATAAAAGATAATGCTTATATTCTAGATATGCCTCAATCTTATGAGGGAAGCCATACTTTCCATGTCATTGACTTGTTTACTCTTTCAGGTACTCTCGACTCGAATTTGGGGGCAAATTATTTTAAAGAAGGGGAGCTTGATAAGGATTTGGTTGGCACTTAAGAAGACATCCAAGATGACTAAAAGGCAAAGGATAGTCAAACACTTAAAGACCTTATGATTATAGGAGGGCTAAGGAGATTATAAGAAGAAGTGCTTCAAAAGCTAGGGATGCTCAAAAGCTTGGAGGACTCAAGCCCAAGCCCAAGCCCAACCATATACTCCGTATGGACTTGCTCCTTAACTTCTTAGAAGTATGTGTATTTCATTTGAGTTTCATTTGGAGATCATTTGTAAATCTTAGCTCAAGTCTCAAAGTACATTAAGGCTTAAGACTTGCTTGTTTAACTATGTAAGTATTGTAGTCTTAACTTGTTTGGCTATATAGATAAGCTAGTCTAGGATAGTCTTGTAGCTTGTTTGGGTAGCAGGATAGGATAATCTCCTAATCAAACAGGCCTAGGCGTGAGGAAAGCTATATAAAGCATATGCACCCCTTGTAAATGATAACTTTGAATGAATGAAGAATAGCTTGGTTCCTTTGCAACTTTGAGAGTTTATCTCTATCTTATTTTGTACAAGAGTCTTCAATTCTTATCAAGCTTTCAAAAGGATTGTCGTGAATCTCATAATGCTCTTATCTTCCTGAAGCTTTGAGTAAGTGGTGAGTTCTTCAATCCATTCCTTTCTTACTCGCATTTTATTATTTCTTCCCCTTTGTTCCTTTCCATTCTTTTCAGAAAGCCTCTACACCAAGGAGGCTTAGGATGTTCAAGACTCAAGGAGATCCTAGTGAGTCATTATACCAATACCCAAACACCACCATGTTCCAATCAAATCTTTCTATACATCCCCTTAACACACGATGCCCTCCCAACTCTAATGTATCAATCTTTCGTGATCGCAAAACCAAGTTTAACCATTTCTACCCCTCCTTCACTCGCTCATACAACACGTTGGAATATATCGCCAAGTGCATTCAAGAGTATGTAGGACCCAACTGTTAGGTACCCTAACCTACATGGTGATAACCTATTGATCTTGCCTTTTATGTTGAAAAGAGCCTTGAGTTTGATTAATGAAGGAGCACAAACTATGATTGAGAACTTGAAAGAGTTCTTAAATTGTTTAGAGAAACAAAGAAGAGGGTGCAACTTCCCTTCTACATGATTGAGCACAAGTGCACAAAGTCTGATCATCTTGTGCTTTTCATGCTTGGTGGCAAGCTTGATTGCATAATTTGCCCCAACATTAAGCTAAAGCTAGGCCTTGAATCTAAGGTTAAATGCACCACTCAATATGTGTGCAAGGGAAAAGAAAAGAAGATATATATGCCCAAGAATTGTTTTGTTTATGTCAAACGACGGGTCATGACCAGAAAGCAATTTTCTTCTCTATGTGCTAAGCAGATGATAATTGTAGCAAAAGGACTTCATATGTGTCAACATTTTGATGCACTTTAACATACCCTAGGTTTAACACCTAAAGAGAAGGCAATTACCACCATGCATCAAGGTCTTTCCCCTGGTCATCATCTTCAAGTGTGCCCTCCCTCTTGCTCTGATTCCTCTAATCCTCATAACCAACTCATGTCACTCCAAACAGAGTTTGTGTATTCATCTCCAAACTCTTGCCCTTTTCAACTTCTAGGTTTGAGTTGCCCTAATTGCCAATCTCTACTGAAGATTTAAGAGCTAAAATTGTCTCATCGTGACAGAAGGTTTCAACACTACAATTTAAAGTGGAAGAAGAAAGAAACATGAGAGATGATAGAACAAACTCAATATTTTTATGAAGCTTTTGAAGAAAGTCTTTAAGAAGATGGCACTCAACTTCAGTTTAGATTCTAATGTTTGATCCCTTTTATCTGATGCCAAAAGGGGGAGAACATACAAAAAGAAAAACAACAACAACGACAACAACAACGACAACAACAACAACAACAAATTTGCTTTTATACATACATAACGTAAGTTTTTTATAACTTCATTTTATATGCATTGTCTGATGAGTTATGTTAGTTCTCATTTTGATATGCTTTGATATATGCTCTGATGATATATGATATATGCTTTGATATGATGAAACATAAGTATTTTTCTTAAAATGATATGATATGATTTGATCATCTATTTTTGACAAACCACTTTTCTAAAATAGTTATATGTTTGATTGTCATCATAAAAAAGAGACAGATTGTTAGACATTCAAAGTTTTGTTTAAAGAAAGTTTTGAAGTTGAAAAAAAATACAATGTCTTAATAAAAAAATTAAGTTTTTCATGCAAAGGTATTTTATAAAATGACGCAAACATGTTTTACACCCATCGTTTGTTCCATCAATCGATACTAGCAACTATATGATAGAACGCATTGTTTGCCAAAACGTAAAAGTTTTCTCTTATCAACAAATGATAGCTTAAACTAAATTGTAGCTTTTCATTAAATATTTCTTCTAGAAATATTAATATCTTCTACAAGCATTTTCAAGACATATCTTTTTGAAGCAAAATGAAAGATGTCACATCAAGTCATTTTTTCAAGAACTTTGAGCAGCTAACTTTTGAGGAATAGCAGAGTCAAAACCCATGGCTAAAGTTATCTACAAGGGAGATAAGCAAAATGTTTTATCATATCAAGAGTGACTATTTGGTGAAAGACATTTATTGTTTGTATTAAATTATCTAACGTCTTTACATACCTTAAAAGAGATATTCAAATTCACAAGGAAGAACTTTGAAGACCTCAATGAATACATCCTTGAAAGAAGTTCTATAAATACTTTGATGATAGAAGAACAAAGAATAAGACATGAGAGATAAACACTTTTACAAAACATTTTCTTAAGCTTTCATTGTACATTTATTCTTTATGTTCTTTGTAAAGTACTTAACTCAATCTTAATGTCCACACATCTTAACAAATGATAAAAGTCAAACTCCTTTAAACACCTTTTCTGTAAAGAGTGTTGAGCCTAAAGAGGCTTGTTGTAAAGAATACTCAAAAGAGTGCTTGAAAAAAGAAATTTAAAGAGTACTTGGGTTATTGCTTGGAGAAACAAGTGAAAGAATACTTAGGATAAGCTTAGGTTGGCTTAGTGTTGTTTTAAGCAAATGAGCTCTTGCTTATAGTGGAATTCTTGGTGGTGTAGCTAGGGATAGACGTAGTCTTTTAACAGACAAACTAATATAAAATCTTTGTATGGAGATATCTTTCCTATCTTTTTTATTTTATATCATCTGATCACGATTGATGCAACACCTTGAAAAAAATTTGCAAAAATTTTTAAAGAAGACAATTCAACCCTCCCCTTCTTGTGTTCATTTACCCTAATAGATTTGATTGCGAAAAATTTTACATGCATTCTCATAAACAAACTAATGAATAATTTTATAAAATAAATGAACCAATAAATCTTCCTAAAGGTAGTCTTGAGGATATCTCAAACGTTCACATAGATATGATGGTAACCTGACCTCAAAGCTATCTTACAAAACATACGCACTCCCACTAGCTAGTCCATAAGGCCATCTATTTTAGAGAGTACCTATTCTTAATCGTCACCTTGTTCAGCTAACAATAGTCTACACACAAATTCATACTCTCATCCTATTTCTTCACTAGACTAGTGCTCCACATGGGAAACACTGGACCTCACAAATTATTTATCTAAAAATTCCTCTAGTTATTTCTTTATAACTTATTAATTATTGATAAAAATAAAAAATATAACTTATTAATTATTGATAAAATACAAAATATAACTTATTAATTATTGACCAAACAGGATTTAAACACTTACCTATTCAAATAGATAATTATGAATAGTATTGCGATATAAGCAATGGAAATTGAGGGTGTTATACAAAACATATTTAAAATGTTTTTAATAATATTCACTTGATCAAAAGAGGCTTATGCAAATAAGATAAAATCATTTGCGAAGGCCAAATGAGAAATAAATAAGTCCCCCATATTCAAACGAAATAGGCTTCCAAAACAATCAATCAATCTACTACAACAAAAATCAACTAGAACAACTGTTACAATCGGTTATGACTCGGCCGGCAGGACAGACGGACGAATCATGTCTACCTGACAAGACAGCTAAGGTCACTCAGCATTAATTATTTCTTATGTAAATTGTCTTAGTGATTGATTAGGACTTTACATGTGTGACAAGACAGGAGTGGTTTAGACTAAGGTATAAAAGGGGAAAATTGTCACGAAGGAAGGATCCATATTTCGAAACAAGAACATTGGCGCCCACCGTGGGGCAGGTAAAAAATTTTCCTGCATCCAACAAGAAAGAGTTTCGTGAAGATCCTTAAACAATGCCGATCACCAGAAATCAAGCCAGTTCCACAAATGAAGGAGAAGAAGATATGATGCAACGGTTACTGAGGACAGTGGCACAGCTACAAGCCCGAAGTGATGAGCATTCCAAGCTGAGTGCAGAGGCAGAACGAGACATCGGTTAGCAGAGGAGCGCCATGCGGAAGCAATGAGAATGGCTGAGCAGAGGGAGGAGGAGCTCTGGCGGCAGATTGCAAGCTTGAAGGTTAGAAATGAGCAGGAGCATGAGATAAGGGGAGAAGGATTGGCTCAACCACTCTAGAGGCAACCCTTTTGCGAGGAGATAGATGAAGCTCGCATACCTCCACATTTCAGGGAGATATTGGTGGACCCCTTTGATGGAACTCAAGATCCTCACGCGCATTTGCAAGCATTCCAGACTCAGATATACATAAGTGGAGGTGACGATAAGCTCAGTTGTAAGCTTTTTCCAGGGACACTGAGGGGGGTAGCACTGCAATGGATGATGAACCTCCCACCCAGGTCCATCAGAGTCTTCAACGATTTAGCAGGTCTTTTCTTGTCTTAGTTTGCGGCGAATAAATCAAATTGTTTGGAAGTTGCGGACTTATTTGACATCAAGCAAGCCGGTGGGGAAAGTTTGAAGAGTTATATGTCACGCTTTAATGATGCTACTGTTCGGGTAAATGATCCTGACCAGAAGTTTTTTGTCAAAGCTTTTCAAAAAGGGCTGAGGTTAGGGTCATTCAGTGACGCATTAGCCCTTTAGAAGCCCTCGAGTATGGAGGAAATCCGCATTAGGGCGGAAAAGCACATAGAGATGGAGGAAAGTCGTTTCGATAAAAGGGGGTCAGAGCACTTTAATAAAGAAGGTCGGCCAAGACCGGGCAAAGGAAAGACCCCGTTGATGGATGGTCGAGACCTTTACCGTAGACCAGGGTTGGATGGAAGACATGAAGTCCTACCAAAGTTTATGCCGCTGAAGGAGAAGAAGGCACACATAATGAGAGAAATTTGTCACATGAGGTTGCTAAATTTCCCTCAGGCAGCAGGAGGTAAGCAGATGAGAAAGGATAGAAGAGAATGGTGTGACTTCCATAGAGCCAGTGGTCATTCGACAGAGGAGTGTTGGACTATAGGAGCTCAGTTGGAAGGCCTAGTTCAATAGGGGCGGTTGGGCCAGTATGTGGCTCGGGTAGGAAGGGAGAAGGTTAAGTCGAGTGGGGAAACAAGTAGAAGAGAGATGGGGACGGGCCAGGAGTACGACGGTCGTTCCAGATCACCCCGGCCGGCTACTACCAGCTACCGAGGAACCATATCAACCATCTCAGGAGGAGAAGAATCATATGCTGGTCGGGATAGTCAGAGAAGGCAAAATTCGCATCAGTCTTATCAAGTGCAAAGCATTCTCACAGGGGCCAACCTCATACCCCTTGGTGAAAGAAGGAGGGAATATAGCATAACCTTTGAGGAGGAAGATAGAAGGTGGAGGGAGACAGATAACGACGAGCCCATGGTAATATCAGTGGTGGCTGAAGACTTCAGAATAGAAAGGGTGTTAATAGATCAAGACAGTTCGGCCAACATTCTGTATGGGTCCACTTATAGAAAAATGGGCCTTTCAGGATTAAAAGAAGCCCCCAGGTGTTTGTACGGATTTGCAGGGGAGAAAGTTCCCATAAGAGGAACCATAGAGCTAGACACTGTTTTCGGAGAAGGCTCCAATGCGAGAACGATTCTGGTGTCATATATAGTTGTAGAGGTAGAAGCGTCATACAACATAATCATGGGACGGCTGGCCTTGAACCGGCTGAAGGCTATTGTGTCAACATATCATCTGTGCATGAAATACCCAACGAATAAAGGAGTGGGAAGCATATGGGCTGACTCGAGCATGGCTAGGAGGTGCTACGAGGACAGTCTGAGGGTAGGTCAGCAAAGATCAGTCGTGAACACTCTAAGCCTAGAGCTAGACCCGAGGAGCCATGATGAGCGTGAGAGACCCCATCCAATGGAAGAGCTCAAGGAAGTCCAAATAGGAAAGCAGAAGAGCCAGAAAGCAAGGATAGGTATTGTTATGACCGGGGAACAGGAAGCCGGATTAATACGATGCTTACGACAAAACCATGATGTCTTTGCTTGGGCCCTAGAGGATATGCCCGGGATAGACCCGAACTTTATGAGCCACCGACTATCAATTGCACAGGATGCTTGGCTGGTTATGCAAAAGAAACGAAAGCAAGGAGAGGAGAAAAGAAAAGCTATTAAAGAGGAAACTAGCAAGTTATTGACGGCCGGATTTATACGGGAAGTGAGGTACCCAGAATGGTTAGCCAATGTGGTCATGGTGAGAAAAGCCAATGGGAAGTGGAGGATGTGCACAGACTACACGGACCTGAACAAGGTATGTCCGAAAGACCCATACCCCCTCCCAAATATAGATAGACTGGTGGATAACGTGTCTGGATTCGAATTCCTAAGTTTTATGGACGCATACTCTGGGTATAACCAAATTAAGATGCATCCGGACGATGAAGAGAAGACCGCCTTTATCATTGACGACGGAGCCTTTTGCTACAAGGTGATGCCGTTCGGACTCAAAAACGCTGGTGCAACATACCAGAGATTAATGGACAAAATTTTCAAAGACGTGATGGGTAGAGATGTAGAAGTATATGTGGACGACATGGTAGCGAAATCGAAAGAAGGAGAAGATCATTGCGAGGCATTGGGAAGAGTATTTGAAGTACTAAGGAAATATCAACTAAGGCTAAACCAAGAAAAATGTTCATTCGGGGGTTTCATGCTCATTGAGAGAGGGATAGAAGCCAACCTAGACAAGTGTAGAGCAGTGCAAAATATGAGAAGCCCCCAGAACGTGAAGGAAGTTCAACAATTAATGGGAAGGGTGACATCACTATCGCGCTTTATTTCTAAAGCATTAGAAGTAGCCACGTCAATTCTTAACACACTGAAAAAGGAGCGGAATTTCGGATGGACCCCGGATTGTGAAGAAGCCTTTTTGAGATTAAAGGCCATGTTGGCCACCCCCCATCTTGGTGAGACCAGAGCTCGATCAACCATTGCACCTATACATATCAGTAACAGACGACGCTATCAGCTCTGTCCTGATTCAAGAAAGGGAAAAGGCACAATGTCCAATCTACTTTATCATCAAAACCCTCCATGGACCGGAGAAAAGATATCAGAAGATTGAGAGAGGAGCCCTAGCCTTGATAATAGCCTCTCGACGGTTGCGTCCTTACTTCCAAAGTTTTAGCATCATTGTACGCACTTGACCTCCCATCCAACAAATTCTAAGGAAACCAGATTTGGCGGGGAGGATGGTAGCCTGGAGTGTCTAACTAT
Source organism: Mucuna pruriens (assembly GCA_025330945.1). Classification (NCBI taxonomy): domain Eukaryota; kingdom Viridiplantae; phylum Streptophyta; class Magnoliopsida; order Fabales; family Fabaceae; genus Mucuna; species Mucuna pruriens. Next base: position 2,000,756 of record JAENHJ010000133.1, read on the forward strand.
CTGAGTTTGATATATCGTTTGAAAGGAGAGGTCAGATAAAAGCACAGGCATTAGCAGATTTCATCACAGAGCTTACCACGGAGCATCAATAGGTGGAGGGTGATTGGTATCTATTTGTTGATGGATCGTCGAACCAGACTGGGAGCGGGGCTGGGGTGATACTTGAGGGACCAAACGGCATACTCATCGAGCAGAGGTTGCATTTCGATTTCAAAGCAAGTAACAACCAGGCAGAATACGAAGCACTGCTCGCGGGCATGAGATTGGCTCTAGAAATTGAAGCTAAAAGATTAACTGTAAAAAGTGATTCCAAATTAGTAACGGGGCAAGTGAATGGGGAATATCAAGCTAAAGACCCGAAGTTGGCCAAATATCGGGAGAGGGCATTGGCAATGGCGGCATCTTTCGACAGCTTCACTCTTTTGCACGTGCTCAGGGACCAAAATGAGAGAGCTGATTTACTAGCCAAGTTGGCCAGTACAAGGAGAAGGGGATTATAGTGGTCGGTCATTCATGAGAATGTAAGTGCCCCGACGATAGACAGGCTGGAGATCCAGCATAACGAAGGAAAAGAAACGTGGATGGACCCTATAATAGAATACTTGAAGAATGGGAAGCTGCCAAATGACTCGGCCGGTTCATTAAAAGTACAAAAGGAGGCTCCAAAGTACACACTCATAGAGCAGCGTCTCTATAGACGAGGATTCTCTTCTCCCCTTCTTAAGTGTATAGAAAGTGAAGAAGCATTGTATGTTATTCAGGAGGTACATGAGGGCATTTGTGGGACACATATAGGGGGGCGAGCATTGGCTAGTAAGATTGCTCGAGCCGGATACTACTGGCCCACACTGAAAGCCGATTGTATGAATTATGTGAAAAGATGTGATAAGTGCCAAAGGTTTGCCGACGGTCATCAGGCTGCACCGGAACAATTACATGTAGTGGCATCCCATGACCCTTCCACAAATGGGGAATAGACATTCTGGGTCCATTCCCATTGGCACCCGGCCAAGTCAAATTCCTCATGGTAGTCGTGGATTACTTCACCAAATGGATAGAAGCAGGGCCAATGGCAACTATCACGGCCGAGAGGGTAAAGCACTTTATATGGAAGAAGATTATTTGTCGTTTCGGCCTACCAGCAGAGATTGTATCTGATAATGGCACTCAATTCGCATCCTCCATAACCACAAAATTTTGCCAAGACCTACATATCAGACAGTCATTCACTTCAGTTGAACATCCGTAGGCCAATGGACAAGCGGAGGCAGCTAATAGGGTCATTCTAAGGGGTCTACGAAGAAGGTTAGAAGAAGCCAAAGAAAGATGGGTAGAAGAACTACCGCAGGTCATATGGTCTTATCATACCACACCACACTCCACCACAAGTGAAACACCATTTCATTTGACGTATGGGTCAGAGTTGAGATAGGGGAACTATCCCCTAGGACGGCATTGTTCAAACCGGCCACGAATGAAGAAGAGCTAAGGGCAAACTTGGACTTGTTACAAGAGGTACGAGAAATAGCGCACATCAAGGAATATGCAGCAAAAGCAAGGGTGGCGAGGAAATATGACCAGAAGGTAATATATAGAGGTTTTGAAGTGAGGGATTTAATGCTGAGGAAGACGACTCTTAGAGCAGAAAAAAATAAACTAACGCCTAAGTGGGAAGGACCTTTCAGGATAACCGAAAAGGTAGGAAAGGGAGCTTATCGGCTGGAACATCTGGATGGACGAAGAATCCCACGCACCTGAAACGCCAGTAGCTTGAGAAGGTATTTTAGTTAAAAGGTACATGTAAATGTGTATGTAAGTAGGCGTTAGTTCTTTGGTTGTATGTAAACAGACACATATATATATGTGCAAAGCAAGCCACGAGTGCAAACCGAATGAAGGAAATCAAAAATCGAGTTGAAGCTACAAGATCCTAAACGGACGGCCATAGAGACCGATCCGGGATCCGAAGAGTTGAAGCTACAAGACCCTAAACGAACGATCACAGAGATCGATCCGGGGTCCGAAGAGTTGAAGCTACAAGACCCTAAATGGACGGCCATAGAGACCAATCTGGGGTTCGAAGAGTTGAAGCTACAAGACCCTAAACGGACGGCCATAGAGACCGATCCGGGGTTCGAAGAGTTGAAGCTACAAGACCCTGAACGGACGACCATAGAGACCGATCCGGGGTCCGAAGAGTTGAAGCTACAAGACCCTAAACGGACGGCCATAGAGACCGATCCGGGGTCCGAAGAGTTGAAGTCTTCCAAAACACTACGATGAACAACCATGGAAAAGTAACCAGCTACGAAAGACGAGGAAACAAACTGAATAATAGAACCAAATTCGATCAAGCACATTTACTCCGGCAATGGTATACAGCTGGGGTTCTGTTAGAATAAGCACGCTAGTAATACACTAAACGATGCCGGTATATCGCAACGGCATATACGAAAGAATGTCGAATAACGCAAAAGAAAATAAATACGAGCAAATCAAATAGCAAAGTGGATAAAAGGATAAACGAACATTCAAGAAAATATAAGTCAACAAAGACAACAAATAGCACATTAAAGACAAGTGTTCGCCAGTAAGTTGGTAAAAAACCTAAGATTTACATAGTTCATTTAGAAGTAGGGGAACCAGGGGGAATGGGAACTAAGACCAGCTGGCCATCAATAAACTCCTTGAAAGGATCCACCTCAGAGGCATCAATATAAGGATGGAGGAAACAGACTTGTTCCAAAGCCCTAGCGAATCCCACCTTATATTGCTGAACTATATCGGCATCCATTTTTACGACAGTCCTCTCGTTGGCCTTGATCATTTGACTATGGGCAAGGATAGTCTGATCACGAGTCCAGACATCCTCTAAAGCCTGTTTCAATAAAGATTCGATTGAGGCTAGTTTTTCATGCAAACCCAGATTGGAGGCCTCCAGATCTTTATTCTTCTGCTTCAGCTCACTTGCCTTCGCATTTGCAGAATCCTTGGCCATCTCCATCTCAAAGTTTGCCCTAGCCAAGTCTTTATTCTTAACTATAGTCCTTTGTAAGTCTTCTTCCAGGCCGGCATTGGCCGACTGGAAAGAATTGATTTTAACCTCGGCCTCAGCAAAGGCCTTCGACAAATTAAGAAACTCGGTCTCAACCTTCTCAGCACGGTCAGTACAAGATTTATTTTGGGACTCCAGCTTGCCAAATTCCTTCTCGACAGCCCTAGCAAGTATTAAAGAATAAGCAACATATTGTTGCAAGGCGTTACAGGTACCCACAACTCCAAGCTGCTTAACCTTGTTGTTCTCAGAAGAGGACGCCAGACCCTTATCTACTGCTTGGCCCAAAAGAGAGGTCGGCCCCCAAACTGAAGAAGTGGGAGGGTGCCCTAACAGCAAAGTATCCCACCTAAAGTCACTTGAAGGACGAGCAACCTCACCAGCCTTTGTGTCTTCGGCAACGAGAGCTTCTTCTATGTGTGGGCGCTTAGAAGGACGCTCCTCGGATCCCCGCGAAGAGCTCTCATTGATTTCCCCTAGGATTGGTGAAGAAGTGTGGGCAGACTGGTTTAAGACCACTAAGGAAGAAGTGTTAGAAGTCCCATCTGAAACCCCCTGTTGAGGAGAAGGTTCAGCAACAACAAGGGGTTCAGCAGACGCAGCAGGTTGCCGCTCTTCTTCTTCAACCATCTAGGCCGCCCTCCTCTTCAAATCACGGAGAGCGTGGGAAGAGTAACCTGCCAATAGAGAAAACTGATTAGTAAACATTAAAATGTAAGCACACAGCTGTATGAGATGTCACCTACCAATACCCTTAATGATGTCAGCACTGGGAAGAAGAGGAAGTTTTCCCAACTCCCTAGCGAATTCATCCTCCCAATCCTCTAGGTCCTTCAGATGGACGGTTATCAAAACAGCAGGTTGACGCGTCCAAGTTAATGGAAAGAACGACCGGCCGGCACGATCTACTAGCAGGTTGGGGCCAGAATCACTAGGAGACACCCTGAAGAAACGGGTCTTGAACGATTTATAGCTCGCTAGGAAGGGCTTGAATAATTTGCGCTTAGGACGATTATAGAGAGATGTCCACCCTACCTTGTCGGTCTTTTTTACGGTAAAAAACCAGAAAAAGACACCCAACGTTGGAGCCTTGCCAAGGTCTTCACAAAGAAGCTCGAAAGCCCTCACAAATGTCCAACTGTTAGGATGGAGCTGAGTAGGGGCTACATTGAGGACTTGGAGTATGGCCCGTTCAAAATGAGTGAAGAGCAATTTGATACCCAACTTAGAGTGGAGGGTGTCATACAAGTAAAAACAAGATTTTCCCTCGGTCCACGAAGCAGTGCTGACCGACTCCCCAAGACGGCAAGGAGAAACGTGGACGGACCAAGGGCCGCGCTGACATATGGCCTTTGCCATACCCAGGAGAGCGTTAGAACGAGTTAATAATGAGGACATCTTCCTCGCCTCGGTATCCACCCAAGCTTGAGAATCTTCGTTAGCAGAGTCATGGGTATCGTCGCGATACCATACTTCAAAGGGATAGGAATCGTATGAATCAGAACTCAAACCCGCTAGTTCATCCTTCGGGGCTTCGAATCCAGCATTAGGAGTAGCCTCAACTGGAGACTGGTCTCCTTGGGTGGAAGGGCCAGGTGCATCCTCGAAGAGGTTCCCTGCGAATAAAAGAAGCGAGGGTCAGTGACAGACCCTAGCTGGAAAATTTATGCAAAACCTTGGAAAAAGTCGCACTAAAATGCTGAAGTGAAGAAAGAAACGATATGAGGATGAAGTTACCTGATAGGGCCATGATGACGAAGAGCGATATGTGAACGAAACGGATGAAGAGCAGCACGCGAACGAAATAGAAGACGAGAGAGCACCAGAGAAGTTGCGAAGAATGATTTGGAGTAACTTGTGGAGTAACCACCAAGGAGCGAAGAATAATGTTGTTTCTGGGGAAGGTGCGCCCATATGATTGCAGCAATAAATGAAGGGGCGCGCAGAGTTCCAAGAAGGAATTAAATGAACGTCAATCAAACGTTGCCCCAGAAGAGTAAGGAACGGAAGCCGACTGAATGCCATGTAAATTAATATTGTAAGCATAAGTCTAGACTAAGCTTACAAGGGGCTATGTTACGGTCGGTCATGATTCGGCCGGCAAGACGGACGGACGGATCATGTCTGCCTAACAAGACAGCTAAGGTCACTCAGCATTAATTATTTTTTGTGTAAATTGCCTTAGTGATTGATTAGGACTTAACACGTGTGACAAGACAGGAGTGGTTCAGACTAAGGTATAAAAAGGGAAAATTGTAACGAAGGAAGGATTCATCTTTCGAAACAAGAACAACAACCTTTCAATACACAAAACAAAAGAGTAAAGAGATAAGGGATCAGTCTGGTAGATTCCTCTAGACGGTGTAAACCTTTCTAAAGCTTCACCATTCCAAAGAAGACGCACAAACAGAGAAGATATGCAACTCAAAATAATATTCACCAAATGACCAAGACACCCAAAATCTTCCAGTATTTCTTTGATAAAAGCCCACTTCAGCCCGTCATAAGCTTTCTCTAGATTCAGGGTTTTGGGTCAAATCTTCGATCTTGACAGCCATCCACCTAGTACAACTAGATTTTTTCACATGGAATGAAAAACCTCTTGGTCCACTATCATCTCCACTCCAGTGTGTAGGAACAAAGCTAGCTTAGCAAAGCCCTATCAATTTGTTCATTAAAGGTTGAATTTGCTGTGCAATAATTATAGTGATGGTGTTTTAAGATACATTTATATGCTTATTGGACGAAAATCTTTCAAAATTTGTACTTCTATTTTGGGAATCAAGGTGATCAAAGTACCACTCACCTCAGCAACTATCTTTGGATCCTCAAAACCCCTTCTGACTAACCTACAAAAATTTGTTCCCACCACTGTCCATTGATGTTAGTAAAATAACGACTGAGACCCATTTGGTCTGGGAGCTTTGAAACTCCCCATGCGCCTCGCTGTCTGATAAATTTCATCATCCATAACGGTAATACTTAGATCATGCATGCAACCATCCTCTAGAACAAGAAAGGCATTAGAAAGTTTTAAGGGAATAAAAACTTAATTATCCTGATATATATGGATTTAAAAAAACTAGTATTTTTACTCTCCAAGATTTGGGGATCCTTGACCCACTCCCCATTTTCATCTTTCAACATGTCATATTTATACTTTCTCGTTCTAATAAGCATTACTCCACGAAAAAACTTGGTATTACAATCTCCATGAATCAACCATTTCGACCTAGATTTTTGGAACTAGAATATAACTTCTTCTGCCAGAACCTATTCATACCTTTATATTCCAGATTAAAAATTGGGTTTAAGAACATACCTTTCCTTTCTATAATTTATTTTCTTTTACGAATGCACCCAAAAACATCCTTATTCCATTTCTTTAACTCATCTTGCAAGATATCTGACAAGGAATCAGCATTGCTTCTCAAGCCCCACTTATTTTGGATAAAATTTAGAAAATCTGTGAGTGGCCTAAGCTGCTTCAAATGGAAAAGGTCTCCTATTTTGATTTCTACAAATAGGCCACTCAAATCTTATCAACAGAGGTTTGATCAAATTGCAACGATCCCAAGTGCACAATAGCTACATCTAGAAACTTTACTCTCCCATCAATATTTATGAGACACCAATCCAACCAACCTAACACCCATTCTTGTATTCTTCCATATACATGGATCCCCCTAAAATCCCATATTAATGAGCTCCCCATCTCGAAAAAAAGTTTGAATTTCTCTATATACCTATTTGGTTGACTATCGACACCACCAATCTTTTCAGGGTGTCGCTTTTTATATTTCAGGAGCTTCCTTTATGTCAATTATTTTTCAGTTGACAAAGCTTATGTCTATTCTAGCCATTCTTTCAAAAATTAGATTGGAGCAGCTAATTTGAGCAGAGAATCAACAAATTAGGCCGCTTTTTTTTTTTTAAAAAAAATTATTTGTTGATTGTATTTTTGGAAATGATAAATGCCATGATCTAAAGTGGTGACAAAAGAAAAAGTGAGAGTACGAAGAGAATGATATAGTGAATGTATTATAGAGAAAGATGGGGATAGAGATGTTCGGATCCACATGTTTTTAGGTATTTTCATGTCAAATGTAACAAAAATGCAAATACTACTAACTAGACGCAGTACAATTGATTCAAGACACAAATTCAAACATGCAAAAAGAGAAAGATAGAAATCTAAGAAAGAAGAGGGCATCGGTTGGGATATTTGAAAAAGAAGAAAAAGGAAACGTTGATCATGTGAAGATAGAGGCAAATCTGAGAAAAAGGATACGAGAGAGACTTCTCTTGAGATATTTTAGCAATATAGGTTGAACACTTAGATTTTTACTTTTTCTGTTATTTTCCAATTTTGTTAGGCGCAAATTTTTCTACTTTACCAGCAGCCAAACCCTATTGATAATCACAAACAAACATCATAAAAATCTTGTTGGTACGAGCCTAGGTCCTCAGACATATCACACATTCATTATAACAATATTTTATGTGCAATTTTATAGTAAACGTAACCTAAAATTTATCATTTTTGCTATTTTGTTTTTTTTTTTTTTTATATTTTCTTGTGATATTTATTCATACGAGTTTTCCTCTAGTTTCCGCGACCCCCCTCCACGCTTACTAAGAATGTTATGTAATTTTTAATTATAAATATCACATTTTTGGTTAAATTAATATCATTATATATCACATAATATTAAAATATTAACTTATTTATCATTTGTTCCGTTGCAGTTCAACCAATGACCCTTAAACTAGTATTTTACTGGTTTCACAACTGTTTTGAAAACATTAATTCTACCTTTCAAAGTTCAGAATGATAATTTAATAGGATAAATCAAATGCCTAGATGTGAGAGCTGAAGGCGCGACGAAAATGATAAAAACTAGTGAAATTCAAAGTGCCAGACGCATCATGTTAACGATCTCAAAAGCTTATTTGTATAAATGCTTTATACCGCTGATCGCGATGCATGTTCAGTTCATTGTTTTCAGTGTTCACTGTTCAGTAAGAGAAGTTTGAAAATCCACCAAACATTAAAGTTGGGGTGGGCGTGGGTCATACAGGCTCGACTGGAAAGTTGGTGCTACTTTTACAGGTTTGAGTGACTCGCCCGAACTTTTACCCGATGCCATGAAGTGTTTAATATCCCTCTGAGGTTCCAAATGTCTTCAACTTTTTCAGGTTGGACATTTGCAGCAGAATCTACCTGCAAATTAGACAAAGGTATTCATTATTAAATAGAGATGTCACAATATATGACCGACTCAATTAGAGGGGCGATCCCTCTGAACCATAATGAAAATGAACCGGATATGAAATAAAACATAGATTGAGGATTAAAATGAAATGAATACTAGTATATTTATTCCAAGATAGTGAAAATCGAGAAAGTAAGAATGTCTCTCTCCCATCAAGTAACATTGACCTTAGAAGGCTATGGTCATTTATCCAATTCACCGAGGTCTAGTTTGGATAAACTGTTCAATAAGAACTTATTATTAGGAGAAAAACAAAAACAAAAAGATAAAATAAATTAAGTTTTTCTCGTAAGTTAAAATTAACTTATGTATTGCAATTTTTATAGAAGTTACTGGAAGAAGTTTTTTATTCTCTCGTTGTACTTTAATAATTTCAATTCCAAATGTTTTTCTATCTACCAAGGATTGATTGAAAATAGATCCCTGTTTGCTAAGCTCAACTATTCTTCCCTCCTGCATTTTGGTTTCACTAACGCTATAATGTTTCTGTATTTTCCAAAGTTCACATGGATTCTGGATCTCAAATTCTCTCAAATGGATCGTATTTGAGTTCTCTACCATGTCAATTCTTCTCCTCAAAATGTTTTATGCTTTCATTTGTTATGATGATCTATATGGAAGCTCTATTGATATCACAAAGCTTTATTGTTTAAAAGGGCATTAAGAGTCAAGGTAGTAAATTGATTCTATTGCTTCAGCATTGAAGGACAATGGAGTGTTACAAGAAGCCGCACATCCACGGAACCAAAAATTAACGAAGGGGGACTTTGGCCGATGTGGGACATCTTTAACACCCCTCATGTCCAAGACTAGACATTTGGACTTGGAGTGTGCAAGTGTAGATATTTGTAGGTGGCCAAACATCAAAATTGGATTGTCATGAACCAATGATCCCAAAAAGCTTAAACTATTTCATAAAGAGTAAAGGCACATGAAAGATTCTGCTATATTTCTAACATGCCCCCCTTATGTCAGAGCCCTTTGGGCTTGAAGTGTGGATAAAGCATAGGCTCACCTGCCTTGTGCTTAAATTCATCTTTATTAGAAGAAAGAGGGCAAAAAGAATCAAGTTCTAAATCATTTGGTCATAGAAACTTTGATATCTTGTCATTAATTAACTATGCTTAAGCTGTTAAGTGAAGACAAACGATTTTATATATTTCTAGCAATTTCATACATAAAGCAGCTAAAATCCCTGCCAGATCTTTACATGATACATCAATACATGCTAACCATCATAACAGATTTACGGACTCATTAGTTTCATTAGAAAGATACTAGAATCATAACGATTGAAAGAAGATGCGTGACATACCGCTTTTGCAATAATCTCAGTGCTGTGAAGAATATCAGCTGTGACCTCAAACAGCACCCATGCCCATTTGTCACTGCTGGCATGTTCTGCTATATAGGGAATACCACTTTTCTGAAATCTTGAGGCTTCCATCCATGTTTTGCCTCCATCAACAGACACATCTACTCTCTCAATGCCTCTGCCACCCCCTGACGCTGCATATCCACTAATTTTTAGCTGCACGCAATATGCAAGAATGAAGATTTTAGTTGATTATTGTATTTACTTAATGTATTGTGTGTTGTATCTATACATATGATGCTTTATTTATAATCAAATAAAGCTATAATCAAATATATAAATAATGATAGAAATCTCTAGCTATGAAATCAGTTGAAAGAAAAGAAAATTGTATATTAATTGTATATTTTATATGACCACTAATATCTCTTTTATAGGATAAAGAGTATGCCTAATAAAGAAAAGAGAGAAATAGGAAAATAATAGTAACAGGGAAACAAATATACTATAATATCTCCTAAAATATCTTTGATATTTACAACACTCTCCCTCAAGTTGGTGGATATCAATCATTCCCAACTTGCCAATAAGATCTTGAAATCTAGCACTAATAAGCCCCTTTGTAAAGGCATCTGCCACTTGGAGCCCTGTAGGTATATGTGTTGTAACAATAAGGCCGCAATCCAACTTCTCTTTGATGAAGTGTCTGTCGATCTCTATGATTTTCATTCTATCGTGTTAGACTAGATTACGAGCAATGTTAGACTGGGTTATCAGCAATGTTGATAGTTGAATTGTTATCACAAAACAATTTCATGAAACCCTCAAATTTAATTCTGAGATCTTTAAGGATAATCTTCATCCATAATCCTTCACATATGTCATGTGCCATGGCTTGAAATTCAGCTTCTACATTGAATCAAACAACAACATTTTGCTTCTTACTTCTCCATATCACCAAATTCCCTCGAAGAAACAAACAATAACCAGAGGTGGATCTGCTATATATGACTGACCCTGCATAGTCAGCATTAGTATGTATTTCCACGGATAGTGAACCTTCTCACCCAAGCAACAGTCCTATACTCAAGTTTATCTTCAAATAATGAAGGATCTTCTCAACTACCTGAAGGTGTCTCTCACAAAGGTCATGCATAAATTAATTAACCACACTTACAGCATAGGCAATATCTGGCCTAGTGTGAAATAAATATATTAGTTTGCCCACCAATCTCTAGCATAGTTATCAATAGTGACCAGAGCAGCTGCGATAACGGTTGAGCGACAGTGAGGCATGACAACACTGACGGTATGGCATGGTTTAAGGTTGCGGCTGTCACGACTGTGATCGCAGCCTAGCATTTTCCACGACTGAAAAGGTAAGATAGGTGCGTTTTGCTAGCCGTAAACGAAAATTCAAAAATACCCTGATGTTTAAAACATTAGTGACGGTGTTTTTGGATTTTTGGGGTTTGAAAGTATTCAAATCTGTCCCACACCCCATTTCTTTCTTTTTCACCGAAAACCTAGCTTTCATCCTCTGTTTTGTCTTTCGTCCTTCTCCGGCAACCAATAGCGCAACCACCGAAGCCTATTTGTGCAACCATCGACGAACATAAATGCGACCACTGTCAATGTTTTTCAATGATTTTCTGTCTTCTATGGCGAGCTCTGTTTCTGACCTGCTTCTTTGAAGTTTCACTTTCAACCTTTCAAGTATTTTTTTTCTTTAATTTCTTTTCTTTTTTCTTTTTTTATTTTATTAACTTTGATTCCCCTTTTCTTTCGCTGATTCATCTTTCTTGACGACAAGTGACAACAATAATATTTTTTTTTCTTGTTAACATCTGTACCCTTTTTTTTTATCCTGTCCAGTAGAATTGTCAAGGCGTCAACCATGGCATTTGCTTCCCAACCAACCAATGATCAACAGAAAAAACCACCACAGCTATTGCTGGTGGCAGTGGTACACCTACACCATCAACTTCGAATGCAATGTTCAAGCCCACTAGTCAGAATATTGACATTGCATGAAAGTGGAATAGCTTGAAAGACAAGAATAACAGAAAGAATGTAACATGTGATTTTTGCCTAAAAACATCTGTCGAGGGAATTACTAGAGCCAAAAGACATAAACTTGGAATAAGAGAGGCGAGTGCTTGTAGGAAAATATTGGAAGCCATTAGGTTGGAATTGAAGGCAACTTTTGAAAAAAAAAAAAAAAGGAGAAAATGAAATATATAAGGAGGGAGTGCAAGAGGACAAAAATTAGGAAGAATGAAAGGCCTACATCATCATCAAAAGAGGTTTCTTCAGCTGCCAAAAAGAAGAATGTCAATGTTAAGCGATTTTTATAGGAATGGAATTCCATTCAATGTGGTGTGATGGAATAGTTTTAAATTGATTATTGAGACAGTTGGAAACTATGTCCCTCATTTCAAGCCTCCAAACTATCATGAATTGAGAGTTTCGCTCCTTAAAAAAGAGTTAGAATATATACAAAAGACTTGTTGAAAGGTCACAAGGAGGAACGAATGAAATATGGATGCTTAATCATGTTAAATGACCAGACCGATAGGAAGAATAGAATGTTGATTAATTTTTTGGTAAATTGTTCATTAGAAACAGTGTTTATCAAAAGTATTGATGCATCCGAATTCATGAAGACTAGGACAAAGTATATCAACTTTTAAATAGTTTTGTTGAGGAGATAGGAGGAAAAAATGTCATTCAAGTGGTGATAGACAAGAGTAATTATGTTATGGCAAGTAAGTCTAACTCTTATTGAAAATTTGTTTTAGAATTATAACTTTTAATTGTTACTCATTGTTCTTATGCCATCATTCTGAAATGATGTTGTCCCTGAAGGCTATGGGACCTATTGTACGTGTATTGAGGTTGGTGGGTATGAAAAAATACCCACAATGGGTTACATTTATGAAGCAATGGATAGGGCCAAAGAGGCACTTCAAAAAGCTTTTAATGACAATGAAGATAAGTATAAGGATATCTTTGCAATTATTTATAGAAGATGGGATTGCCAATTTCACCACCCTTTGCATTCAGCTGGTTATTTTCTAATCTTAAGTTCTTTAATAGCAATTCAAACATTGAAATTGATTGTGAAGTGCTGGAAGGCCTTTATAAATGTATTGGCAGGTTTAGTGAAAATGACAAGTTTGTAGACCACATTCACGATAAGTTGCCAATATATAAGAGAGTTAGAGGTATGTTTGGTTATCCTGCAACAATGAGGAAAAAAACGATAATGGCTCCTGGTAAGTGGGAAAGTTCCCTTATAAATTTGTATATTTGTTTACATTTCAAATTGCAAATTTGAGTGATTATTTGATACTAAAGCATATGAATTGCATTACAGCTAAGTGGTGGGAGATGTATGAACTATGAAGCACATACACCACACTTGCAAAATCTTGTTATTTAAGTTCTAAGTATGACTTGTAGCTCATCAAGATGCGAGCGTAATTGGAGTACCTTTGAGCATGTAAGTTAATGTGAAAATGAAGGTTTTAAATTTGAGTTTAGAATTTTATATAATGTAACATAAAACATGGAAGTTAAAACTAACATGTTTGTTAAATTAATATATATTCATTCGAAAAAGAGAAGCAGACTTGAGCACCAAAAGCTTCAAGAGTTGGTTTATGTTAAATATAACCAAACTCTTCAAGAACGTTATGTGTGTCATGATCTTATTGATCCTATTGTTTTAAATGACATTAATGATAGCATTGAATGGATAGTGGGAGAATTGGATGGAGATGGTGAAGATGCTAAGGATGAATTGGATTTTGATGATGATGTTTTGACTTGGAGAGATGTTGCTAGTACAATTGACGTTGTTGAACCTTTGAAGTAGACTAGAAGGCAAACACAAATGCAAAGGGCAACTACTGTATCTACATAGGAAGGAAAAAGGAAAAGGAATGGTGAAAGAAGAGGATGAAGATGAACCAAGTCAAGATGAAGGGGAGGAAAAATACAATTCTAGTTCTAATGAGTGATGAAGAGGATGAAAAAGATTACTAATACGATTTCAAGAAGTTATTGTATTTATTTACTATTTGAATTTTAATGTTCACTTAGTACTTCATGGTTTATGCTTTAAAGGGTTTAAGACTTTTATGAATATTTATTATTAATGATGGTTGATAGTTGATGAATTGTGAGTAATATTTATGTTTATGAGCTTATATATATATTAATAATTTTTAGTATATATATAAAATATTAGAACAGAGGTCATCTAGCTATCTTTAGGGGTCGATCGCTCCACTTCATTATCTATGATTAACTACTATGATCTCTAGTATTGATACTCCTCGACAAGTGGGCTTTCTTCACTTCCAATCTTGTGATTTTGTTCAATGGACACCCATGTGGTCTTGCATCCCAATTTTTCTGTCTCCTTGAGCAAATCGAGCATATATTTTCTTTGGGAGATAAAGATGCTCTTTTTGGAATAGACAACCTCTATTCCAAGGAAATACTTCAACTTTCTCAACTCCTTCATCGCAAAATGTATTGCTAGCCTTTCACCAGAGTCATAGAAGCACAACTGAAAGATTGTCAGAGTCATGGAAGTGTAGTGAAAAGGTCGCTAAAGCATAACAAAAAGGTTGCCGAAATTAGAGGAGCGCAATGGAGGCATCACCTAAGTTAGAAGAGCACAATGAAGGCATCACCAGAGTTAGAGGACCACAACAAAGGCATCGCCAAAGTTAGAGGAGTGCAACAGAGGCATAGCCAGAGTTAGAGGCACCCGATGAAAGGGTCACCATTGTAAGGGAAGCATGACAAAGGAATTGTCAGAGTCATAGAAGCACGGCAAAGGGATTGTTGGAGTCATGGAAGCACGACGAAGGGATCATTGAAGTCATGGAAGCACAGTAGAGGGATCGTTAGAGTAATGGAAGCGCGGCAAAAAGGTTGCCAAAGTAACTGAAGTTAGAGGATCACAGTGGAGGCATTGTTGGAGTAAGAGGAACCCAGTGAATGTATTGCCAAAGTTAGAGGAGAGCGACGAATGCATTGCTGAAGTTAGAGGCACGTGTCAAAGGCATCGCCAAAGTTAGAGGAGCGCAACAAAGACATCACTAGAGTTAGAGGAACGTGGCGGAGGCATCGCTAAAGTTAGAAGAGTGCAATGAAGGCATCACTAGTGTTAGAGGAGTGCAGCAAAGTAGTCACCGAAGTCAGAGGAGCACGACAAAGAGGTTGCCGGAGTCATGCAAAGAAAGCCTGACTTTGATACCATGTAAAAGTGTTTACTGAATGTATTGTATGTATTGTTTGTTGTATCCACACATGATTCTTTATTTATAATCAAATAAAGTTATAATTAAGGATACAAATAATGATGCAAATTCATAATTTTTAGCTATGGAATCTTTCCATATTTTCGTATTTATATAGAATAAATGCATATATTTAACAATTACCAAATGGATAAAACATGTAAGGAAAAAGAAAGAGGTAAAATTCATCAAATGGAGCATTTGCCAAATTTTGAGTTCAGGTTAATAGGTGTGTATTGAAAATTCATTTCTGCAAAGAAAGAACTTATTTTCATTTTTAGGAAACTTAGATTAAAATATTATTAGAATTTACTTTTGAGGTAAACAAAAATAATTTTCAGTACCAGAAATAGATTTGGGAACATCAATATATTTTGAAACAAGTGCCACATACAGTGATGATAATTAAACACTTGAAAAGCTTAGTCAAAGTTCCAAATGTGTATGCCATGTAAATGAGATCAAGATAAGAAAAAACAAAGCAAAACTGACATGTTTTGGAATTTCATAGTGAATAATAAAAACACATCCATGTAACTTACAAAAAAGAAATAAAAACAGAAAAGGAGAAATAATGCTACCACACACATTCATGCATGAATAACCCATTATACGAGTGATTAAATAAACTAACCTTCCCAGGCTTTATTGTGCTCACGTCTTCTAGAGAACATATAACACACTGCCACAAAAATAATAAGTACTAGTTACAAAAGGTTTGTGTAAAAAACATAAACTTGTTTTGCTTGGTTCATCATGTTCTGATTACTCAGGCTGTAATAAATTAAATATAAAAAACTTGCTTTAAAAATACTAATTAATAGGTTTTTTTGTTACTAAAAAATTTAGGTAAAGCAGAAAGAGTCAAATAATCCAAATACCTGAACTGGGAAATCCATTTGGGGTCTCCGAGTTGACCAATTAATATTATCCCAATTCACTGATGGTGGAAACATTTTATAGTCCCTTTGCATGAAGAAACCCTGATACATGATGATAATGTGAAGTTATAGGACATTTTTAAAAGGAAATTTTTGGTATATCAATACCATTCTACATCGTATATTAGACCTGGCATTCTTCCGCAATGATATTGATATCTTCCAGCCATTTAACAGACCGAGCTCCAATGACACCAGGAACAACCACACGCAATGGATACCCATGATCCCTGTTAAGAGGCTAAAAGAAAGGGAATGGGATATTAAATTGAGCTGAAAATAACTAATATAATATCATAATATATCTCACCAAACAAAGCCAAAAGAAACATCAAATTGTAAATTAACACTAAAAGTACAATGGATAATTTTTTTTACAAAGGACAAAGATTAAAGATGTTTATGGTTTGATGACAAAGCTATGATCAATACTACTCATGCATCTCCCTAGAAATTCATCTTTTACCCCTATGAGAGTAATTGTTTTTAATTTTGCGTATTCTATTCAACAGCTAATCTTATTTATCCTACTGTGAAATTATAGGGTATTTGTGAAAAGGTAGGGGAAGAGAAAAGGAGACTCTAAAGTAATATTATGAATAAAAAAGATACTTGATTTATATCATATGTATTACACAAAGCCCATAAACTAGTGCTTATCTACTTATTGGCATACATAGGTGTTACTGTTTGTATTATAATACATTTCATATCAATCTAATATCATATTATTCAGAATATTAATGAGAGCCTCCTTTCTCTTTTTTCCTCCTTTTTCACCCAAACCCTATAATTTTGATGTGGTATCCAAGCTTAGTAACAAGTTTAGTAAAGGTTAGAATATTATTGTTGAAAGAGAAAAAAATAGATGCTGAAATCATGGGTATAAATTACTCAATAGAGTCCATTTTATATAGATTTAAATACAATAAATACAAATAAATTTTGGAGATAATATTCCTATTTATATTATACGATATGTCGATAAATACAAAAATCTTAATTAAATAAAGAAACAAATCATAAAATATAAAAGAATAATAAATCCTTTGAAATCATTTAAAATACTCTAAAATATTCTACGATATAAAAATGATAAACATAAGATATTACTCGATTTTCTAACAATTATAATTCTTATTATGTTAGTTGTCGTGTTAGGTTAGTGAAGTAGTCTTATTGTGTTGGGCTTGTTGGAAATAATAATAGTTAATGCACTTGGGAATTAGCATGTTCATGTATCACATGATAAAATACATTTGGTAATTGGTGGGTATTAGTGTGTAGCCTAGGAAATAGTCTCCATTAAGTTTATTAAGAACCTATATATATATGGATGATATCTTAAATAACCTATGTAACACATTCTTCTAAATAATAAGAAAGCATTCTCATTTTGAATCCTCACTTAAACTTTTTGTTCTTTCTCCTTCTCTCCCTCTAAATACAATAGGCTTGAATTAGTAATAGCTTGATGAGATCCAAGAGGACAAAGAGGCAAAGGACACTCAAGTACTCAGAGGCCCAACGACAAGAGGAAGGCTAAAAATATTACAATAAGTGCTTCAAAAGATAGGGATGCTCAAGAGCTTGGAAGCCTCAAGCTCAAGCCCAAGCCCAGCCTTATACTCTGTTTGGGCTTGACAAGAGGAAGACTAAAAATATTACAATAATTGCTTCAAAAGATAGGGATGCTCAGGAGCTTGGAAGCCTCAAGCTCAAGCCCAAGCCCAGCCTTATACTCTGTTTGGGCTTGTACCTTAACTCCCTAGAAGTATGTATATTTCATTGGCATGTCATTTAGATGTCATTTTTATTTCATTTGTAGATCTTTAATTCAAGTCTCAAGTACATTAAGGCTTAAAGAGTTGTTTGTTTGACTATGTAGTTAGTGTAGTCTTTAGCTTTGTTTGGCTAACTAGATTATTTGGTTCCTGGCATGGATGAACATCTAATCCCATGTCCAAACAATCCCTTTAGACGTGAAGCCAAGCTTATAAAAGGCTTCACCCATCCCCTTATATCTATAACTTTAAATGAATGAATTTGTACTTGCTTTACAACATTGAGAGTTTATCTCTATCTTGTTTTATACAAGAGTCTTCAATTTTTATCAAGCTTTCAAGAGGCTTGGGACGAATCTCATAATGCCCTTATCTTCCTCAATCTTTGAGTATGTGGCGAGTTCCCTTAATCATTCTTTTCTTACTCACATTTTCCTTGTTTCTTCCCCTTTGTTCCTTTTACATCAATTCAACTAGCTCCAAATATTGGAGTTCTTGGAGGGCTTTGACTCAAGAAAATCGTAGGGAGTCATCATAGCTCCACACCAATTCTTGAACAAAATTATAGTTTTAAAAGGTATTGGTGGTTTGTATTATATTACTTCTAGTTCTAATATCATATTATTCATAATATTATTGATAGCCTTCCCTTCTCTCTTTTCCTCCTCCACCTAGACCTTATGTCTCTATAATTTCAACACTAACAATTTCCCTCATATTTTTGCTCGATAAAAATAAAAATCTTGACCACACTTCTAATGCTTATATTTTGTAATTTCTTTT
Organism: Mucuna pruriens; assembly: GCA_025330945.1. Taxonomy (NCBI): domain Eukaryota; kingdom Viridiplantae; phylum Streptophyta; class Magnoliopsida; order Fabales; family Fabaceae; genus Mucuna; species Mucuna pruriens. Next base: position 2,019,228 of record JAENHJ010000133.1, read on the forward strand.
CCCAATTTCTAATTCAAAATCCAGTTATAAGAACTTTCCAATATTCAAGTATGTTTGGTAGGTTATGGCTCTCTAAATGGTGTAGACTGTTTTCTAGATTGTGGTGCTTAATACAACAACAATAACTAAGCCTTTTTTCCCACTAGGTGGGGTCAGCTACCTGGACCCAAGGACAATATTCATAATGTTCAACTGTGAATCAAATCTAGAGACCGACAAACCATTGACTACTAAATCCTTCTTAAGTTTTGCCTATAGTTTTTCTTGGCCTCCTATCTTGTGATAAGGCTACCCTCCAATTGATCTACTCTCCTTACTAGGGTTTCTACAAGTCTTCTCCACACATGCCTAAACTACCTAAGGCAATATTGTATCATTCTTTTCTATAATAGGTTCTATTCCAACTTTCTCTCTAATGCATTCATTCCTAGTCTTATCATGTCTAGTGTGCTCACTCATCCAATGTAATGTTCTCATCATACTAGTCACTCCCAGTTAACGGAGTGAAGCAATCTATCCCAAAAGTGGGATAACGAGATAACGGATAATAGGATGACCGCTATTTTAATTATAATATATATATATATAATAATAATAACATTTTATATTCTTTCTACTTCTAATTATATATTTTTATTATTATATTAATTTTATTAAATCATTACATTTTTTATTTGCATATATTTTGTTTATATATATCTATATATTATAGTATATATTTGTCTATATTATATAAAAAAAGTATGTATTAATATTTTTTTCTACCTTTCTAAATATTAGAGTATTTTATAGTTTTATAATAATATAACTATAATATATGATTACTTATAGAACAGTAAAAAAACTCCTAATTTTAAGATGGAGTGACCCAATTTGAAGTACAGGCCCAACACCCACACTCATCCAAAAAAAAAAAACAAAAGAAACCCTAGATTTTCTCTCTCTCCTATCAACCGTCACACTATTTCTAAAACCCTAGTTTATTTTCCTTTCTCCCAATGGCCATCACACTTTCTAAAACCTTAGCTTCTTTCTCTTACTCCCATCAGCCATTACCTCCTTTTCTTCTTTTGAAAACAAAACATCTCTGCCTAGCCAACTGGAAGTTGTTTGCTGAAAGTTGTCGAACACCAAAACATCTATGCCTAGCTAACTGGACGTTGTTCGGTGGAAGTTGTAGAACACCTCTGCCTCACCGGAGTTTCCTAAGGTCTTCACTACAGCGGGCACAAAAATGCTCAAGGAGTGTGATTGCATCCGCCCTACTCTGCCCAATCGTGGCCACTCCAACTACGACATGAAAACACGACGCAACAGCGACTTCATCGTGCCACAGTGCCACTCTACCCCGCTCCACCACTATCGCAACCGCTATTGACTAGTATGGATCTCATCTCTACTACATTAAGTATATTTCTCTTGTTAGCTTTTTACCTCTAATACTTTGATCCATACATAACAGGGCTTACAACTATATGGTAAAACTTTCCCTTATTTGAGTGGTATCTTTTTGTCACATATATAACACTTGAGGCATTTATCTACTTCATCCCCGTTGCTAGAATCCAACGATTTACATCAATCTATTTCTCCATCATTTATATGATGGAGCCAAGATACTTAAGGCATGACTTGAGAAAAGTTATAGTCTCCAATTGTCACCTCTAAGCTAGGATCAATGTGTCCACTACTAAACTTACATTCCATATACTCCATCTTCTACTTAAATAAAAGCCATGTGCTTCCAAAGCTTGTCTCCATATCTTTAAGTTCTCATTTTCATTTATTTCCTCTTAACTCTAACTAGGATAATATCATCAACAAAAAAGCATGCATCTTGGCATTGACTTTTGGATATAATAAGTAAGCACATCCAAGACCAAGGTAAAAAGATGAAGGCTCAAAGTTGATTCTTGATGCAGACCTATAATTATAGGAAAATCTATTGTGACCCCCACCTTATGTTCTCACACTTGTCACCAGTGTAGTTAGTATCACATGAATCTCAATACGATTCATGCGATTCAATACAATTCGTAGAGTAGGCGACCGAATCGTGAGGCAAATTGTTTTTGTGTTTGCATTGCAAACTGAATTGCTTGAATCATAAGAATCACATAAATCGCATTCTCCTTTGAATCGCATGATTATGGTTCATAAGGGTTGCGCCCAAAGCGGATCGGGTTGCGAGCGACCTGGTTTTGAAAAACCCTAAAAAATGCTTTTTTCAAAAAGTTAAGTAAAAAGGGGGAATAAGCTTATTTGCTCCTCTGAATCATGTTGTCCCTTTGTGTGTAACACGTTTTTTCTTGTCTCCTCATTTTTTGTTCTGTTGTTCGTGCGAATAGGGAGTGACCCACTGGGTGGTCCTCTGTTCATGTGAAAAGCTGAGTGGGTTCCTTCATTTGTAACTATGTTGCTAGTTTGTGGTGGGTGCACTGCACTATTGCTGGTTAGTGGTCTTCTCCCCTGTTTTTTTGTTGTTGGCTTGTGGTTTGTGTGCACTACTGCTGGTTTGTGGTTTGTGTGCATTGTTGCTAGTTATTAGTCCCTTGACCCTCCCCCCCCTATTTTTGTGCTACTATTTTTGGCTGGTGGTTTGCAGTCTCTGTTGTAAACTGGTTGGTGGTCCCTATTGCTACTAGTTGTGTGTATTTTATTAAAGAATGAATGAAGCAAAAAAGAAAGTGGCTGATTATTACATGGCAACATTGTGAAAGTGTCCCTTCACATAAACTCAAGTGAAATGCAAATATTGTTCTCATGTTTGTTGGGGTGGGATTGCAAGAATGAAACATCATCTTGCTGGAACAAAGGTAAATGTTAGTGCTTGTACAAGTGTTCCGGATGATGTTAAGGAAATATTTGTCAAGCTATTGTTAAGTAAAGACAAAAAAGGAGGAAAATAGCCTTGATTATTTGGAAGATGTAGCAAAAGGAAAGGAGGGGACATCTAAAGTTGTCAAACAAAAGCCAATGAATGAAATTTGTAAAGATAGGGATGTTGCAATTTAAGAAATTTGCAATTGCATATATAATAAGGCATTACCATTTAATTTAGTAAGGAGTCCTCTTTTTGTCTAAATGTTGAAGGTTGTTGGAGAATATGGTAGGGGTTTGAAGCCTCCTACTTATCATGAGGTGAGGGTTTCTTTTTTGAAGAAAGCGATTGATAATATCTACAAAAGTCCAGACAAATATATAAGAGCAAATAGGAGAAATGGGGATGTATCTTGATGTGTGATGGTTGGACGAATGTCAAAGGAAGATCACCTACTAATTTTCTTGTTAATAGTCCAAGTGGGAGTGTTTTCTTGAAGTCTATTGATATTAGTGATGTGATAAAGTGATAGAGACCCAACCAACAAAGCTAAAGACCCTTTGCATGACATTGGAGGTCCCATGACTAGGTGCAAAACCAAAATGATGAAGCAATCTTTGCAAGACCTAACTTTGGAGATTAAGGGCGGTTCAGAGCAAAGTGAATCAAAGGTTGTACCAAAATGGGTCACTTTATTACAAGTTCATAATGATTGGAGCCCAATTTGAAGAACACATGAAAAGCTCAAAGTCATTTTCATGTAATTTGGGCTGAATAGTTAATTAGGACTCATTTACATGTAATTTTCGCACATTATGGTCATCTAATAAGTTCATGCCTTTTCACATTTCCTAGGTTGGTTTTATTGTATTAAAGCTCCTTAAACCATTTTGATGGCTGGTGGGATAGTAGAAAGTCATTTCTAGTGGGAAATAAAAGCTTAGTAGGGAGTTATAACTAATGGAATTTAATGCCTAGTAGAAATGTTAGTGGGCATTAACTTCAAGACTGCCTAAATGAGCCTATAAATAAAGCTCTTGTAAGCAACCAAAACAACACAGAATTTTGAAGTTGAATGAAATTGAGTTTTCTCTATCGTGAGAGTTTTCCCTTTGTTCTTGGGTTAAGAACTTTATAATATTGGTTGTATCGGTAGTTTGCGGTTAAGGTCAAGTTCCTTCTTTACCTAATTTCAAGATGGTCCTAAACAAAAAACACATCATAAAGGATGGTCAAAAAATGTTTGAGTTTTTGGACAACATTGTGGAAGAAATTGGGGTAGTCGAAGTTGTGACAAACGGTGCTTCTAATCTTGTGGTAGCCGAAAGGATGTTAATGGAGAAGAGAACCAAATTATTTTGGTCCCCTTGTGCAGTTCATTGCCTTGATCAAGTCCTTGAGAACATTAGAGAGCTTTCAATATTCTATAATACCCTTGTCAATGCAAAGAAAATCACTACCTACATATATAGGCATACATGGGTTCTAAATTTGTATAGACAATATTCCAAGGGAAGGAAATTGGCATGTGACAAGGTTTGCAACTTCTTATTTTACATTAAATTGCATTCAGCAACAAAGGAATGTTCTTAGATCCATGTTTGCATCAAAGGAATGGGCTACTAGTTCACATGCTAGTAAAAGAGAGGCTAAGCAAGTGATGAACCAAGTGTTGAGTGATGGTAGATTTTGGAAATCAATCACATATTGCCTTAAGTGCGTGATTCCACTTGTAAAAGTGCTAAGACTTGTAGACAGTGATTCAAAACCAGTCATGTCATACATAATGGACAAGGCTAAAGAGCAAATTGCTGAAAATTTTCAAAAGCAAGAGTCAAGGTATAAAAAAGTGTGGAATAATTGACACTAGGTGGAATTTGCAACTACATAGGCCTCTTTATGCAGCTACCTATTATCTAAATCCTAGGTAAGTTATTTACATCTAATTTTGTCATCTAAGTACTACTATATTTTGTGTGTCTAGTAACTTATTTCTTATTTGGTTAGGTATCATTATGACAAAAACTTCAATTTGGATAGTGAGGTGTTGATTAGTCTATATGAAACTCTTGAAAGAATGGCTTTGGATAGAAGAACAAGATTTGCAATGGATTAACAACTTGAAAAATTCAAGGGAGCTAAGGGGCTTTTTGGAATGAACATAGCAATAGATACTAAGATAAAAAAAACAATTGGGTATTTCTTTACTTCAGGCTTTACTCTTTAGCCTTAACCCTTTATATTCATTATAAAGTAAGCATAACTTGCGTACTTTGTTAATTATATTCTAATTCTACACTTTGTTTTGATAGTTCTTTGGTGGGAGAGTTGTGGTTGAGAAGGTACAGAGTTACAAAGGGTAGTCATGAGAATTTTGAGTCTCACATGTAGTGCCACGAGATGTGAAAGGAATTAGAGTACATTTGACCAGGTGCATACTAAGAGAAGAAATTGATTGGAGCAACAAAGATTAAATGCACTTGTGTTTGTTAAATATAATCTTCAACTTGAGATGAGGCAAAAGAGTAGAGAAGAGAAGGGGATACCTATGATCCAATATGCTTGTCCGATATTGAATCAGATGATGAATGGATCATCGAAAAAGAAAATCCTTGTTTACCGATTGATGCTTCATGGAAGGATGTACATAAGTGTTTTGATGTTGATGAGGGAGCTCCAAGCATGAAAAGGAAGAGAGGTAATTATTTATATTTAGAACTTATAAGTTACAACTTATAAGTTACAAGTTAGAACTTAAAACAAACTAGGAACTACAACTTATTTTTTTCTTTTGATTATATAGGTGCAAGAAATTTGAATGTCAAGGTTGATAAGGGAAAATCCACAAATAGGAGATGAGGATGAAATTGAAGACAATGAGGAAGAGGAAGAATTTATATTGGATGAGGAAGATGAAGATGAAGATGAAGATGAAGATGAATTGAGTGATCTTGATCTTGGGGATAATGAATGATTGTGGCAAAGACTTTTTTTTTTAGGCTATATGACTGAATTTGTAAAACAGCAGTAGCTACTATTTGCTAAAATTATTCAACAAATCACATTAGTTTTTATATTGCTGAACTTGTGCAGCAGCAAGCAGCCACTACTTTATGGATTTATTCAGCAACATTGTTTTTTTGAAGGATATGTTGCTTAATTGTGCAGCAGCAAACAATTTGTTTGCTAAAATTGTGTAGCAGCAAGCAGCAGCCACTTTTTTTGGCCTTATGGCTGTCATTATTTGTATACTTGTTTGCTTTGAAGCTTATGTCACTTCGTTAGCTATTTGACTTCAAAATGCTATTTGTAGTTCTATATATATATGTATGTATGTTTTCATTTTCATATATTTCTTTATCTTAAAATGCTCCCTACAATTATTTTTTTTAGTTATTGATAATAAATTTGTAGTTCTATATGTCTTGTATACATATATATGTTATATTTTATTATTGATTATGAATCTTATAATTATGATTTATTCACAATACGATTCGATATGCAATTCAGAAAATAGGTTTTCCAATTCACAATTTGTATCTCGATTCAACTACCATGCTTGTCAGAATTCCCCTCGTATACTCATATCCTTGATTGCCCAAATGTGCAATTCACTCTCCTTTCATCTCTTGGCCTTCCCCAAAACCTCTTTTAACATGGTATCCTATGCCTTTTCCAAATCAATAAAGACCATATGTAAGTCTTTTTGATTCTTCTAATATCACTCCATCCATCGTTGTAGCAAGTATATTATTTTCGTCATAGTAGTTAATCCCAGATAGCGGAGCGGAGCGCCCGAACTCGAATCGGGATAGCGGGATAGCGGATAGCGGGATAACCGCTATTCTAATATTATATATATATATATATATATTAAAAATTATTAATATATATATATAAGCTCAAAAACATAAATATTACTCAATTTATAAACTAACAAGTATCATTAATAATAAAAATTCATTAAAGGATTAAAATTCAAATAGTAAAAACAAATAGTCAAAATGTCAAATACAATAACATCTAAAAAAAAAACAGAAACAGAAACAGCAAAAAACAAGAACTGAAACAGAGCATGAGTTGTTGGAAACAAAGAAGGAAAAGGGATTCTGGTATAGGCAGAAAAAAAAAACTAAAAAAAAATTAACTTCAAAGCTGGTGATCATCGAAGAAGAAGAACGACAGTGCGTCGTCGAAGAAGGTCGTCGGAGAAGGCAAGACACTGAAACGTAAAGGAAAAAGCAGACCAGAGAAGGTAGAGGAGAAACAGGTTGAAATATTATTTAAACTAAAACCTAAAAGCATAAAAAGTCAAAAAAATGCCTCACCAACGTTTTAAACAGGGGGCATTTTTGACTTTTCCCCTTCATGTGGACAATAACGGCCTCTCCGCCGCGATTTCCCGCTATAGCGGCCGCTCCGCTCCGCCGCTATCGCGGCCGCTACAGCCGCAACATTGAACTGCACCGCTACGCAAGTTCTGTCGCGCCCTGCTACCGCTCCGCTCCGCTCCACCGCTATAGCGGCCGGAGCGGCCGCTATTGACTACTATGATTTTCGTATGTGATGTTTAATAGAATCAGGTAATTAATAGAAACCAAATTGTCACTCGGCATATTTGGGATTATATTTTAGCATTTCTGACAAGCAATGGGTTTGTCCAAAGCCATTTTGATAAATTTGTCATTTTAAGTTAGGAGCCTCAATAAGGAGAGAAACCTAAAATTTTTGGTCTTGTTTGGTTTCAAACATTGTTTTTTGTTTCCATAAATAATTATAATAATGTCACATTGTTTTCACTTTATCTTTTATTTTCAAATATCTGTACAAAAAATAGTGAAAACAATACAAATTACCTGTGAAAACAGCAAATAGAAACAAAAAATTTTCTAAAACTAAAAAAGGCCCTTAAATAACTAGTGTCTTATAATTTGGAGACCAAATTAATGCTTTTTCCTCTCATTCAAATAGAATCATACAATGCTAGAATACAAAGGCACAGTTGGTCAAACAAAACCCAACCAATGAGCTACAAATAAGGAAAATATAAAGGGAAAAATAAGGGAAAAAAACTAAAACCTAAATCAGATCAGAATTGAACATTACGGATATTATCCCAATGCAAACTATCAGATTATACCAATTCAAACCTATCATATCTTATCCTAATTCAAATTCAAACTACTCTTCCTAATTTTTCCAACAAGCTTTGACATTTATTCATGCTCATCTTTTGTGGGAATGGGTTATGTTTGTAGCATAAATAAGGATGTCTCCACATAGTTTATTTCATGGGCTTTTCTCTAATGAATTTACAAAGGGATAGGACTTGGAGAGCTGCTTTGAGGTTACTTTTTCCTCCTTATTGTACCACTCTACTTTCTCTTGATGAATGTTTCTAAAACATGTCTAGGTTTTTTTTATGGAAATTGATCCACAAAAAACATCTACAAACATTTGGAAAAATAATACTGCATTCTACAAACAGTTCAAATGATGCTATTTTGGAATTTACAACTTCTTGTGTTATCTAGTATTTTCTAGAATGCTTATGTCATTATTCAGTCATAAAACATTGGGAGCAAATTTTCTGATAGATCTTTTTATAGGTAAATCATGTATGAAGATTGATGGCATATATGATGAATTAAGTCAAACAAAGGAGAAAATGTGTTTACAATGACCAAAAAACACAAAACAAAAACCATTCAAGTAATACACATGCACTATATTCATTCTACATCTTATTGACAAATTAAGCACTGAGAAACCCAGTGTGGCATGAATCATAGAGAATAATTCTTTTAGAAAGTAATGAAATCTCAGAAACAAAAAACATGAAAATGCAAGAAGATAGCATACAAAGAGTCAAATTCACTTACTTCACCATTCATTTCATAAGCCAGTAGAACATCTGCTTCAGGATTTGTGGCCTGACTGAGTGGTATTGAAGCCTTGTAAGGGCCTCCATTTTCCTCCTATAAGGTTTTTTTATATTGAAAGGAATCAACAGAACACTTTCAACTGAATGGTACAAATAATCAAAATGAATTCAAGGTCTCGGGAGTAAACATACAAGCCAAAGTCATCACCTTGCACTTATCAACGCTTACAAACTCCACATGTCTTCCACCAAATTGAGTGACACTCGTCACCTTTGGAATTCCAACAAGTTCAAGAACATCAGACAATCTGGCACCACCCCAAATAGCTGAGAAAGGCAAATATAATGAAACAGTGATTAGAATATGAGACCTATTATATTAAAAATTTTAGTTTCTAGCTAAGCACTCAAGGGACATCCAAGTTGCTTTGTGAAATACTTAATCGAAAGATTCAATCCTAGCCACGCTTTACTTACACTTTAGTCTCCCCTTCCCCTTCTCATTACAGGACTTAGACATCCTTCCCCAAAAGAAAAAGCCCATTCAGACTCAAGGTGAAACAAAAATAACTGAACTCCTTCATTCCTTGTTCACATCATTAATCCAACAAAGTTGACAATACTAACCATTTCCAATAGCAGAAACATCCCAGCCAACTCCCTTCACTGTTTTGGTCTTGCTCATAGCAGTCCTTCGATTACCTGCACACTGAGATAATTCATTTGCAGGATGCAACCATCCCATCAACAACAAAAATCCCAAAATAGCCATGGCTCCAATTCAATCCAAGTTCAGCAAAAGAACACACACCTGTAACGTGGCAGTGACATTATACTTTGGAAGCATCCTGTCATCAAATAACATGGTTACTTCTTTGTATAACAAGAAAAATACTGAAAATCCAGAACAGATTGGTGTTGTTATTAACTCTTGGATAAATGAGAGGCTGCTATCACTTTGACTTATCCAACTTCCACCAAGTAAATAATCGAACAAGTCTTGAAAGCAAGTTTATTGAATCACAATTCAAATCATGATTTGTCCAGCTAATTTTTGAATTGTGAAACATAAATCATATCAAGTCATAAAATTTAGAGACACAATGAAAAATAGCTTGGTATATGTCATAAAAATAATGTATGGTGCTGAATGAAATATTTAAAACTAGAAAGTGACCATATATAAGTCTTGTGAAAAAGAAAACCATGTCACAACTGAGTGTATGAAGCCTCTTTCTGAAGACTGAAAACAAAAAAAATAGAACAGCCAAATACACTGCATGGAATCCAAGAGTGACAGTATGAAACCTTTGTCTAAGAAGACTGAAAATACAGCATTTCAATAATCAAATTGTGTTCAACACTGCTCCTTTTGTTCCTTTTCATTTAACAATTTAAGCTCACCTAACTTTACAATTTATTTGATAAGAAATGTCAGGTGAAACAAAAGCAAAAAATAAAAAAGCTTCAAATTGCTGATTGTGTGACTCATATTGGTGACATGGACTCACATTAATTTATCCACGTACCACACAATTAAAAAATATCTGTAATTCATCACATGGTTGCCAGCCAAATAGGATTCAAACTGTATTGTCAATCATAAGACTCTAATAACTATGCTTGAAAGATAAAGTGTACGTCACATTAGTCCCCAAACGATGAAAATATTACTATACCTATGGTCTCTCAAGGTTTTAAAAAAGTCTGCAACCACAATTTCAGCCACAATGTCAAGGTTTTTGGACTTTCCACAGCAACTGTAGCCGCAACAGCCGCATTTCTTTGCAATTTCCCACCAAATAAGGAATGCGACAAAACCGCGACAACAATTTAAAACCTTGGTCATCAATCACAAACCTTAGGCATAATTCACATCAGTCAAGGACTAATTTGACCAACACTACATAATTAAGTGATTAATTTGATTATTTTCTCAACATTCGTCCTCGAATTTGGGCAAATCCTAATAGAATTCTGAT